>JAINEB010000025.1:23715000-24965000 GCA_022840565.1 Eubasilissa regina
GTTTATACGAAGTCAATGATCACGTTTGTTTTTGTCATTTTGATCTATATTCATATCTAAGTAGAGAACTTTATTTATAAGTTCATGTTATTTATGTATTTAATATTATCTGAGTTTAAATAGTTGTGTTAGATAATAGATAACTTAAGAAATATTACGTATTTATAATGTGTCAGTGAATGAGCGATAATGTATTAGAAACGTTACAAATGTTGTGGAATTTAATATTGACGATGGATATTACGTACGTACGTAACAATTAAGTTATCAAAGAAGATTTTTTGCAAGGTAAATTTTAATCAAATTTTAAAATTTTTTAGTTAGTTTTTGTTCATAAAAAAGTTAATACAGAAACTTGTGATACAAGGTTGTCATGCGATTTCGCTTTTACCTCTATATTTATATTTATAGTAAGATTTCTCAGTCTTACAATTCCTCGAAAAATACTTCTTAAATCCACAAACTGAACATGTCATGTTAACAGCCTTTCTTATTACGCAAAGTAAAATAAAATATTTTCCTTGCTAACCAGATTGGTTGATCTAATTTAAGGACACATCGGATTATTTTTTTATATGTCATCCCTTCAACATTGCTCTTAGCCTCGAAGCTGTAAGGTCGGCCATAATTAGAGATTAACATTTCAACCCTCCCGAGCATCGTTAAGTAGACTAAATGCAGTGAAAATGCCGTCGCCAAGGCACATATTCTTGTATATATGTAGTAATTCTATTTAGGATTAAATGAAAGAATTAAGAGAAGGACCAAACTGGAGAGAATAAAATATATAATACAAACTATATAATGATATTATCACAGTAAATGAGTTGGATATATTCTATAATTTATTACTTAGCTATAAAAGTTTTTTCCTTGAAACTGTGCTACTGTTAAATATTTATATAATTATTTGAATATGCTTGTGTATTATTATATTTTATATGTATTAAGCTTTCGTGCATAATTTTATTTTGCATTGCAATATGTTTTCATTTTTAATGCACAATTTATACTCACTGTAATACATCTATGGGCTACGGTGGGTAGTCCACATTATAATAAACGAACTTTATTTCGTGAACATATTTTTATTGAAACTCATTTATTCTGTACCTATATTTCATTATTAAACTGTAAATAATCTACAATTTAAAATAAAATAATTGTGGATTAAAATTATACTCTCGATATTTATTAAAAGTAAGAAACATATTCGCGTTACTAACTGTAATAACTCTTGTATTACCACATATTCCCTTGGGGCCCAATCCTCTGATCTGGTCATCTGGGGTACGGATTCCTTGTAATAGAATCTCAGTATTTCAAGGTAACAATATTACGTTTATTACAATACGTCAGTTAATGTATTCAGTAGAATATACTGACTGTAACGTGTAAAGATAGTCTAGATATTCAGTAGAAGCTGCGATGGAAGAGAGCTCTTCTCACTGATGCGACCCCTTATAAGGCACGCCTCTTCCTACTCGTCTTCACACTTCCATACTATTCAGTAGAATATATTGGCTGTAACGTGTAAAGACAGTCTAAATATTCAGTAAAAGCTGTGATGGAAGAAAGCTCTTCCCACTGATGAGGCCCCTTAAAGGCTCGCGTCCTCCTACTCATCCTCACACTTCCATAACACACGCACAAACACACACATACACAAAGTGACAGTTTTAATAAACTCTCATAAAGTCACACTGTTTCTGTGGGAGTAAAAGGAGGATGAAACTCCACACTCTTCTATTCTGACAAACTCTCACGTCATCGACATTCGTACGTCTTCTCAAACAAACTCGACTTTTATTTAAGCTTTTAACTGAAGCATCTCCAGAACCAGATTAACCTAGTCGAATTAAATCTTGTTTGCTGTAATTGGTTAGGTTGAGTTAGTGTATTTAATAGTGAAGTGTGTTTTCCCTAATACTTTGGATTTAGATTAACTTAAAGGCGTAAAGCCACATCATGACGTCCGAAGGATGGATTAACTTGTTATGTCCAGTAGTGTAATGTAATAACGCCATTTATATAATTTGTGTACGAGAAAAAACTCGTGTCTTTTCTTTGTCAAATACTTTTGATGGTGCTAATAGAATGGACAGATTGTGTTCAACAAATTTTTATTAGACCTCGCTCGAGAGATGTATCCCTGGAGCCTGGAATACATCTCTGGAACATTAATTTAATTATTATTTTATAAATTACGAAGATTTTGGCCGTGGCCGCACAGCGGTCATCTTATAGTTTCGTAGCGGCCTTTATATAATATTGGCCTCCTGGATATAGCAACTAGGAATACCGTATTTTCGACTTTTTTTAATTCCCGGGACTCGAGAGTCAACATTTTCAAGTTCCGGAAATTCTGGGAACCAAGAGCATGAATTTCATTTAAATAAAAAAAATATATTTTAATAAATATTCATATTAGGGATATTACCCGTTTAAAGAAAACGTACTTTATTATTGAATGATTCATAGTGTGGTAGTAATTTTTCTAAATAATGATATTTATTAAGAAATTAAGCTTACACATATACTGATAACAAAAAATATACATCTCTAAAAATTTTATAAAATAAAAGCATACAAAAAATAACGACTAATAAGGAATCACATCGGAAAACAATAACGTATATATTTGTCAATTGAAATCCTCCAATGAAGTTTTTCAGATAATTTCATCTTATGCGAATTTTGTTTCGTCAAAATATGACATAATTTTTTCTTAAAGACAAAACATTACATTTTACAAGGAAACATAATCCCCTGTTTGAACTAACAGATAATACATTTAATTCCGATTTTTATTGTTAATAGTAAATATTTGAGGACTAATTTATCGACTGTGTATAATACACATTAGTATTTAGACAAGAAATAGATTTTTAAAATTTTTAATATACATACATACTTACATATGCACCTCTCGCCGCTGGGTCACCACCTGCTGTATGACAAGGGTGGTTGTGGTGACCCAGATCAGACGGAATTAAATTTATTTGACTAAAATTAATAATTTCTAAAATTAGAGTCTCGAGTTTCTGGTTATTTTTTTTGTAAATCCCGGGACTTGAGACTGCAAAAATCCATGAGATTCCTGGAAATTTATTCCCGGGTCCTACTAGTATCATAAATCGACCACAGGCAATTGTTTTAGATCATACACAATAAAAAAAATGTTTATCAGATTTAAAAAAAAAAATTATACAAATTGATTTATTAATTAACGCAATTTATTTTTATAAAATTGGTTAGGTACAAAAAAACATGAGCAGCTACACAAATAGCATTGAATATATATATAAAAATCTAAATTGATAGAAAATATATATAAAAATTGAAATTAATGGAATATACATATACAGCTTTAAAAAGAAATTGAAAAATAAGCAAAAAAAACTATAAAAATTAAGGTTCAAGACAGAAAAAAAATAAAAATTTAGGTTTAACAAAGAATAGCTGAGTATCAAAATCAATTGTTTCTTTGACTCAGAACAGCATCAAAAACATCACTTAAATATTTAAACATTGAATATAGGAATATATCTACAAGAACAAAATAATTCCCAAGCCTGTGAAGTCTTTACATGGGTGCATTCCTGTAAAAATAAGTATATGATGCATTTACATGGAACAACACGCCATTTACTATTTTAAATAAAAATAATAAATCACTTGAAGTTCTTCTACCCGACAAGTTAGTCAAATTAAGAGTGCTCGTCAGAAAATCACATTTTAATTGTTCAACGGGTGTATACACAGTTTAAAGTTAATAAACCTTGAACATTTATGCTGAACCCTCTCTAATTTTATTTCATGCACTTTATGGGGACCAAATAGTTGAGTTGAATTCAAAATTGCTACAAACCATAGCCGTGTATCACACTTTAAGCGATTGAAGTGAATTGATATCTTTCATCGTTCTTAATACCAAACCACGGCATTTCATAGCTTTATTCGTGATTTCATTAATGTGTGGAATGATGACAGTTTTTCATCAAATAATATACCCAGATCTTTAATTTAAGATAGTTTTTTAAGAGTAACGCTGTTTATCCTGTAATGAAAAACAATGGGTTTTTTGATTCTGCAAAATATTATGGATTGGCATTTATTAATATTTAAAAAAGTTTGTTGTGTGTATACCATTCATGTAATTTTTTAAGGTTAGACTGAAGAATAAGACAAGACAGTAATTTATCGACCCAATTGTTCTGAATTTCTTAAAGTCATCAGCTAACAACAATATTAACAATTAAATGAACCAACTAAATAGATATACAGAAAAAATCTATTTATCGAAAAAATATTTAGCTGCTACCGAGATATGAGCCACATGAATTATTGTCGGTGAGTTTTTCAAATAACGATTTATTAAGGCATGTTTACATATTTGCACATTTAATTATTTTAATTGGCCACCACCAACCACAAAAAAATTAACGAGAATCTAGCCAAACCAAAGATAGACATATTTTGTGTAGCCTTTTTCGATTCGCTGTCGATTTTAATTACTTATCCAACGCCCTCAACCCTAAGCTGCCATGTTTAATTTCACACTCTACAGATTAGGTTTTTCATCGTGTTAAGTATGGTATAGGGGTGGGTCGATTTGAATATGAAAAATATTTTGTACCAAAAAATATGTGCCTCACTTGTGCACAGTGGCGTTTATTGTTAGGAACTGGGTTCATATCTAAAAAAAATATTATTTTATGACGGGGAAAACTTTACTCGGTATGAGCAAATTTGCACGTACAAATAGTTTAATTGATCAATGATTCGTGCTCTTCTCCCATCTATCTTTGGTGTCAAATTGTCATATGAGTATAAAATGCTGTTTTATGTATTATAATATGTTTAAAAAATTAATGATTGCAAAAATACCCCGCAGAGACGCAGTACTCTGGTATTAATCTCCAGATTAAAAAAATAAAAAAATTCGCTAATATAATTTGATAAAACTATAAAAAGTATTTTGATCGGAAAATAAGAAGAAAAGAAAGATTTATATTCGTTACACGTTTATCTATCACCAGAATATTAAAATTTAAATATTGAACTATAACTGACTAAAAAAGTCATAATGTGTTCACGATATATCTTTTTAATTCAAATAATAAGCAATGCGCCTGTGCAATACTAATAAACAACGCTAGATGGTATACAAATTACGTTATTTATTTATTAGTAACTATATAATATATATAAAAAATTTGTTTGGACTGTGCCCGTCTCACTAAAAAAATTCTGTGTCGAGACTGGCATAGTTTACAAGCAATTGTTCAATTAATTAAAATTACAAGTAGATATAATTACATTTATTACCATATGAAAGGTGTATATGAAGAACAATTTTAAAATGGACTTAATTTTTGGATCACTTTGTAGCAATAATTAATATAGGTATGAATCAATATGTTTGGATGAGTGCACCAATACTGGCTCTACCCATATTACGAATCCAAGTTTTAATATATAGTTTCATATTATTGTGACAATTCTTTTAAGTCTTTTAGCATTCTATTAAACAGTTTAGGTCCAAAATATTTGTAGTTCCTTTGACCAAATGTAGTATGTGCTCTTTGGGTTTGAAGGTTATTTGTATTTATCCGTGTGGAAATTATGTTTTGGGTTGTTTTAAAATGTGTATTTTTGTATTTATATATATATTTGAGAGTAGTATTAGCGTATATTTGTCTAATATCAAAGACATTAAATTTATCAAAAATTTCGTCAGTGCTATTGGGGATTTGGGGATAACTTTTAATATAATTTTTTGAGTTGCTATTATTGAATTAATTGCAGACATAGTCACTCCACTCCAAGCAATTATACCATGCTCTATGATTGATTGACAGATAGCGCAGTATGCCATTTTAAGAAGTTTTATATTAAGGAAATTTATAATATTTCTAAAAAAATATATTGTTTTTTTTATTTTATTTGTAATGAGTTGTGTATGATGATTCCATTTGAGATAAGAATCAAATATAATTCCTAAGTATTTAATTTGGTCAGTACGTTCTATATAATTGCATTGACACGTATCGTCGTCTGAGTTGGAACAATTGTGAACTTTTATTTTGTAAGCATACGGGGGTTGCCCATTTTCTTTTATGCTCAGAGATAGGTATTTGGTTTTATTTTGGTATTAAGTTTTAAGGTGTTCTGGTCGAGCCATTTTTTAACAATACTTTTACCTAATATGTATAATAATATATATTATATAATAGGCGTTTCCTATTTATACTCATAAAAAAATCTATTTTATTCATAAAATCGGGTTTTCTACCTAAAAACATCTACATAAAAGTTATTTGTAAATTTAAAGATACATTTTAAAATAAATATATTGTTACATTCCAGACACATTTGTAATTTTCGTTGAAGCTGAATACTATTTAAACAAACTAACAGCCCGTCCGCTACACTGTATTATAACCTAACCTAACCTTGATGACGATGATAATGATGATATTTGTGTAAATAAAAAATAAACTCGTAGCAACACTCCAATTATCGGGCACTGTGCGGTGTTTTATCCTCTACATCGTTTGTGAAAATCAAAGAGGAAGATGGCGATTTAGATGATGATGATGATGATGATAATAAGGTTAAGGATATCAACGTAAAGAAGCATTCCGATTGTCTATACTGTGCGGCGTTCTATCCTCTAAGTTGTTTATGAAAATCAAAGAAGAAGGTCGCGCTTAAAACGATGATGATGATGATAATGTTTATCTATTACCAGAACATTAAGATTTTAATATTGTACTAAAACTGTCATAATGTGTCCACGAAATATGTTTTTAATTCAAATAATAAGCAATACGCCTGTGGAATACTAATCACCAACACTAGATGGTATGCAAATAGAATGACAATTAGGTGTTTCTCATTTATACTCGTTATATCTTATATTAAAATTATTAGCTATACTCTTTTTCTGCTTATTTTAAAGGAGTCCTTTATTCTTCAGCGGTTCCCCGTTACATTACGGTTCTTGGGCTGGCCATGATAGAGGCCTGTGTGCATGGGATTGTTTAAGGTGTAGGTGGTATTGCACACTACCATCCACACGTACTCTTGGAGTAATAGTGATATTGGTCCAATGGCAAGGGTAGTCCGAGACGACTGAAGCTCTCTCTCTCTCCATTATGTTGCAATCTTTTTCGTCTATGTGCAGGGCTTTGTACAGTAGGACTGCTGATGAGATATTTAGCAAAATTACGCACTTAGACAAATGTCAAAATTACGTATTTTTGAGGAATTTAGAATTCGCAATTCTGAGATATTTCAAAACTACACAATTCTGAGGATTTTTAAAATTACGTAATTCAGGGGATTTTCAAAATTACGCAATTTGAAGTAATTTCAAGGAATGTCAAGATAACGCAATTTTGAAAAATTTCAAAATTACACAATTTTTAGGAATTTTAAGGTAACGCAATTTGTTGAGAAATTTCTAAATTACGCAATTTTGACGACATTCAAAATTATGCTATTTTGAGGAATTTCAGAGTTACGCTATTTTGAGAAATGTTATAATTACGTAATAATAAATTTTTAGGAATTTTTAAATTACGTAATTTTTAGGTATTTTAAAATTACGCAATTATGAAGAATTTCAAAATAACGCATTATACAATATCAAAATGTCGTAACGATTAAATGTTTTATTCCTTACATATTTCTCGGTTATTTACACTGTAAATCAATTTTACTAATTTAATTTATTTATACTAAATATCTCACAGCTCACTAAATCTAAATATCTCCAGCCATATGTAAATGTTTTATTTACTATAAAAATAGTTACCTGTGGTGAAATTTAAATCATGCTATTTATATGAAGCTAAATATATTTTTAAATAGCTATTTTTACATCTTATTTGTGTTTTTTGGTAAGTTATCCGCCAGGTAGATTTTACTTGTGGATATTTTTTTGAACCACAATAACTAATTCTATACATTTCTTTAACATTTATAACGTGTTTTTTATTATTATTAGTGTTGAACTTGAAAACCCGTCCTACGGTTTTATCGAGTTAATCTTTTTTCATATTAATTAATTAACAACACTTTTTAATAACCGTTTTAAAAAGTTAAGAAAAACAGTTATCGTTTAAACTTTGTTTCCTTATTTAGGCGTATTCGTTATATAGTATAACTCAAAAACATTTTATTTGTTTTCAAATCAAAAATCAATCAATTTTCTAATTATAGTTGCTGTTCTAAAAAATATTACAAGTATTAATAAAATACAACTGTTTTCTTACTATAATATATTAGAAAATATGACATGTCTCTAACACAGTTGTAAAATAAATATTTTTTAAAAATTTAGATACAAAAATGACATCTGAAAACATTTTTAACTAATAATATTTTAACCTTCAAATAGCATTTAAATTTTCAAATTACAAATTGTTAATGGTATTTTCTATGAACCGCCTACTTTTTCATTGGCTGATTTCTATATCAAGATTTTAATACAGGCCACGGCCTCTAGGGATTTAGTAGTCCTCTAAGTATTGTAGACAATCATTGACAACATGCTCTATGGTTTGTATGTATGTGTCCACACTTACATAGGATTAAATGTATCTCTTCAATTTGGGTTGGAGATATGCACAATACATTGCTTGCCGGTTCAAAAGCTATTCAAGATACAGCACGACTTCTTTCGATGTGAAAAGGCAGCCTCTACAGAGGAAGGGTTGTTTATGATATTCGTTTCTCGTGTTGGAATTGTTCCACTGTGATTGCAAATTTTCGTCTGTGGGAAGATTCTGGTCATCAAGTCGGGGAGGATATCTTGACTCCAGGCAGAAAGGTGGAGGATTACAAATGTCAGTACTGATTAGATTTTCTCTTTGTATATGGACGGAGTCTAAGGACATGTAACATAAATATATCCTTAGGCTCGGCTGGAGTATGTTTCAATGCGCAGTGAATTAGGAAAGTGGAGTTAGATATTAGACTCAAGAAACTACAACACAATGAATTTGGAAACCTTCATTGACAACTGATGTCACAAATAAAACTACGAATAATCTTCATACCGATTTACAAAAATTGAGGGAAAATACCCATGACAATTTTTGGTCAATAATTTATTTAATTCCATTTCTAAATCATGGAGATACGGGTACACAATTCATGGAATACATGAAAACTTGGATATGAAGAGGTCGCTTCTCGGCAAGTATTTCTGTAAAACCAATTGTTCAATGTTGAAAATGATTTAAATATCCAATGTTCCGCGACACACAACTCAGACGCTGCTTGGTGGTTGATTCAATATTTCGCAAAATGTAATCGTTTGTATCTTGGTCCAATTATTTAAATAAAAGGAATTTAAGTGCCCGAACACACGTCTTTTTTGATCTGGCGTTTCAGCCAACTCGGCTATAGAAATACGAAATGCGTCGATATTCTTGTATTTATAATAAATATAATAATTTCTGATCTCTGTATGTAGCATCTTAGCCAATACGATTATGACTGGAAATACGAAATGCGTCGATGTTCTCGTTTTAATAATAAATACAGTACGTTGAAAGAGTATCTATTGTATTTTAATATTTTCCACTGACATACGTCACTTGTGTGTTTTTTATAAACTGTATTTATTATTAAAACGAGAACATATATATATTGTATAAAAAATTAATACAACAATTGATGAAATATTAAATATGATTTAAACAACCCGTAGGTAGGTATCCGTATATCTAGTTCTCGCATCCCTTGTACTGTAAATGTAATGTCTTGACTCGACAAACAATTACATGCACGATCTATATTAAATGTATTTACTTTGAAGCATCGTAAACCAGTGGCGTTACTACGTAAAAGTTAACAATGTTAAGTTCAATTTACTCTTTGACAGAGATAAATTCTAAGATTCCCTTTGTAAGGTTCATAAACATTATTTAAACCAGATATTTAAACATTAAAATAAGTTGCTGAAATAAATGCTTATTATGTTTTATAATTAGTAATTGACCGATATAAGTATTTATAATTGATATCAAATAAAATAAGAATCGTTATTTACTAAATTCATAAAAATAACATTTTTTATGTTTATAGCGTGAATATTATGGTTGAACATAATTAATAATTTAAAAAAAAAACTAACTAACACTTTACTTAATTTAAAGTCAACCGATTTTGATATTACTGTATTTTCGTCAGGATGTGCCGCACTGGATCACGCTCACCGGAGCTATGCCGGGACGCGGCCCTGAAAAGAGACTTTTTTTCGGAATCAGTGGAGAAAAGTGGCGGCCGAGAGAGCTCATACTCGCCGCCGCACTCTGAGTGAATACGCTGAGTTTTATTATTGCAACCTCGCCTTGACTTCTCTTCTATCTGGACGACGATTTGGACCGGATTGGACCCTGCGCACTGCTGCACAGACATCGCCTGTACCACGCCAGAAGAGTAAGCTGGGGAACCACTCTAGTAAACAGTCCTTGTTTCTTTTACATCAGGGCGTAAAGTAAAATATGCAAATAAATCAATTGTTGGACATAGTTGTGATGGAAGAGAGGGCAGGAGATAATGACATTCAAATTTATCATGAAATATTATTATGATATAATGCTTTAATTATGATCGGTTTTTTTTAAATAAATAAAATAAACATTTATGAAATAGGAATGTGTCTAGAATGATATTTTTACAGAAAAATCTGTTATTCTGAAGATTAATCCCGATATTATTATTTTACGAAAATACAGTACAAAACTATCGATACTGATCATACGATACTCATATTCGGATCAATCATTCAACCAATATCTAAAATGTTTACCTTTATAAAATGTAACAGAGACTTTTTTTATTAAAGTAGACATAATATTACTGCATTAATAATACCATAAAGACACTTTAACACACGGAGCCAATAAAATTGGCACTCGCAGGGTAGAAACCAATCGGTAAAAGTCTGGTGTTCACGTATTGACGATATTTTGTATAGAATTTTTATTGCTTTGTTTTGTTTTATTATTGTTACATACTTGTCTTCTAAATACGTCTTCAGTGTACACCTCGTAATGTGACGGTCTAAGAAATAGACTTTATAACAATTATATATTTATTACAGTACGATACAAGTCGATGAACACGCAGAGAAAGAGACCGCGCCCTGCCGCGCGCCGCCTTTTATAGCCTCGCACGCACGCACGCCGGCGGTACGGCACCCACACATACTCCTATACAATCCCAAGGACATCACAATTATTTGACAGTATTTTATTTTTTGGAGCATTCTGAGACATTCAGAGTTCTGCGACTACAATACATAACTACGACGTCTACCCTCCCCTTTTGGGGGTGCATGATTTCTATGGCTTCTCTCTGGCTGCCTTCTGAATTTAATGTGTTAACGAGACTCACGTCAAATTGTAAAGGTATGGCTCTGGTACGATGACACTGGAGCCAACGTATGATGTTAATAATCGAATGTAATAAAAAAAAATCATGTAATATTGGTGAATCGAAACGAGAGTAAACAATTTTCAAAACGATTCGGGATAGGGTGTTAATAAATTAAAAAAATATATATTTAACAGTAAATCCATAATCGTAATCATACCTATTGGACTTGTTTATTGCAGTATTGTTATGTAGATAGTACTTGACTTGTTTCTTGGATAGATGTTACTTAATCCCACCACATATATTATAAAACTTTTGGCATAAAATTAAGCTTATTAAAACAGTACCTGCCTGAGTTAAGTCTACAAACAATAGCCCTATTCAGACTCAAATAGTGTACCATCCCTTGCAAAATTAAATCACGACCTTTTTCTCGAGTCGTTTCCTTCATTGCTTAGAATTGTGACCCCCACGAGGCGTCCTATTCATCATGAAACAACCCTTATTCATTATTTATAATTTCTATTCATCCTATTTATACACAAATAGAAGGACAATTTTTGAAAGATTTACTTAAAAAGTGTGTAAAAAAATATACATTTGAAATGCATTATTTGCGGTACCTACGCATCATTACGAAATTTAGCTTTTTTTAAAAAATTCCTTGATTGTACCTAATAGAAAATAATAGTAGTTAAAAAATATATATTATATAAATAATATAATAATACAAACGAACATCTTTTGACGATCATGTACTAACACTTACTGCCCGGTGGGTTAAAACAAAACAAGTCCGGTAGTGGGTCATTTTAGAACCACCTCAAGTTTTTTATTTTTCAACCGTTTTGTGGGAGATTTTTTATAGATATTTTATTTTAAAAATGATGTAATGAAATGGCATGATATGCTGTAATCTTTCTGTTAAAAAATTGAAGATAAAAATTTAAAAATATTACGAATAACGTACATATTCTCACCCATTTACAGACGCCCTACGCAGCCAAAATACAAACATTCACTGAGCATGTAATCTTGTCGGAACCCGAACAGGTAGTATCATAAAACTAACAGGTAGGCGCAACGCCCCTCAAATAGTTATATTACAGGTATTGTCTAGGGGCCGCCGGACAAAAATAAGTCAAAACAAATACATGGACGCGCACCTGGTATCCTTTGTCTACCCGCTCAAAATGTTGACAATATATATTTCAGTGCAAGCGCTTAGTTTCAATCCCGTAAAAATGACTGATTTTTGAGCATTTTTTTCACATTTTTATCAATAACTCATTTGAATCTCGTTCGATAACATTTATTTGTATTTCAAATTATTTGGAAATATTTAATAAAAGATTAACTAGAAGGAAAACAGCATTAAACGAATATTTGTAGCGTAATTCAAATCTGATCCACCACCGCAGCGTATGTGTTAACATTGTACGAAATAAACCACCCAAAACAGGTAACTAATATTTATAAAACTTTTCTATTAAAAACTATCTTCACCCAAGGTTATGCTATTAATAATGATAGCACTAGAGGCCGTATTCATCTGAACTAGCAGCGCTCTATCTGGAAAGAAATACAATTTAACACAATACAATTTGTCGTTAACTTGCTGTGTTGGTGTAGCATAATTGGTTAACGTATAAGAGATCCAGGGTCGAATCCCGGTAGTAACGACAATATTTTTTCGATAAATTGATTTTATATGTATACTTTTCTAATTAATACATTTAATTTGTATTAAAAATATCACTTATCTAAGATCTGAGAAATTTCAACTTACAATAAAAATGTGTTCTTAAAAATAAAATAGTTATTCTAAATTGCGTCAAAAAGTATTGCTTTTATATTGTTGACTAGTTTTAATTTATTTTGTTATTAATTGTTTTGGACGAGTTCCAGAATAGAGTTTGCAAACGGTATAAACTTCTATTGTCTGGGAATTTTCCCAATAACAGTGAGTTTGTACAGCTCATATGGACAAGCTAAATCATTTCCCTCATGTGCTATCCATAGAGAAAAACTACCCCCTTTGGAATTCAAATGAGACGACTAAGATATGGGCAATCGAAAGTTTTATCTTTGATTCTATCCATACAGCTCGTCTAGGGAACGAGTTGCACGGAGCGAGAACCAGACTAAACCTCGCTCAAGAAAATGTATTGTATAGATAATAATATTTTACAATGTAATTGTTTTTTTACGAACATTTTGAAATGATACTCAAAAATTTAATTACTGAAATGTGTTTGTGTACGCCTCCCGGGATTTCATTTTATAAATATTTACTACACGTATAGATACATCAGATATTCATAGTATCATATTTATTTTTAATATAATCTTTAAAACTAGTAACATAAAAAATCTTTTTAGAGCGCTTGTTTGGATGTTCATATACATTAAATATATTTTTAGACAGTACTATAATTTTAAGTACTCAAATAAAATCTTACTTAGTAGGTAAAATGATACAACATTCAATGATCGAATGGGCTAACAAACACGTCACCATTTAAGAATTAAATAACGTATTATTTTTTTATCATTTTTAAATATTTTACATAGTACAAGAATAATTATGAATGAAAATTAGTTGCGCGTACCATGGACGGAGACGCATGAACTAAAGATCAAGGACAGACTCTCAACCTGTAGTCTGAGATGAATCCTTCCATTTTTGGGCAAGTAGCGAGAAGCGAAGATAGCTTGGAGAAGCTTGTTGTGGTGGACCACGTCGAAGGTCGAAGAGGAAGAGAAAGGTTCCCCACCCGTTGAATCGACCAAGTGGAAAATGTAATAGGCACTTTTCTAGTGGCAGCCCTAAGATCTGCAGGATGCCGATAAAAGTGGAGGAGCATAATCAAGAGTGCGGAGTTTATGGAGATCCTCAGTGGACATGGATGAAGATGAAAAATAATATCTTGGAAATTTAATCTCGTTTTAAAGCACACAAGTTTCATGTATAGATAAAAAAAATCCATGTTACGTAAAATATGAATTTAAAAAAGAATATAATGTGCATTTACATATAGTATATATTTTACATATAGTATATATAACGGATATTTTCTGGGAAACCCAAGTCAAATAGTCCTGACTATTTGACTGCAAAGGAACAAACGGTTTATTTGTCAGTTTAGGGCAGAATTCAGGATAAAAGGCCCTTGAGAATGAGTAATGATATTTACTTAAGAGTATAAAAGTTCTTCTCAAAACTATTTATAAACCTTAAATATAACACATATATATATATGTTCCTTTTTTATTTAAATTTATTTAAAACATATTTTATTATACATATATTGTATATACATAACTAAATTATAATTTTTTTTACACAAAATTACGTAACTCAATAGAGAATTCAATTCTCGTGGAGTATTTAAGTTTTAAAATAATGTAAAGGTAGGTATATAAGTAATACATAAATATGGAAGTATTAAGTACATAAACATAATCAATTAGAACTCGTAATATATATACTTATCAGATTTCTGTGAAACTCTCTGAAAAATTGACATGGTAAATATTTCGGTTAAGTTCGCTATTCTTGTTTCAAAATGGTGACCGTTTAAAAGTTTAAATAATTCGTATTTTCCTCAAAATTAGACTTGAAAAAATCAAAAAACAAACCTTCATATTGACGAGTCTTGTGAGCAGTACCAGAAAGAATTTTTAAACGGAGGAAAAGGAGAAAAAGAGAGAGATGAATGCGAGTTTGATACATTTTTTGGAATTCAGGTCAATCAGTGTGCACAAGAGACTTTCCTAGAGTTTTAAATATCATTAGTTGCGTAGGACAAAAACGAAAAAGTTAAATCATTGTTACCTAATGCGCTGGCACCGGTGGATCGAACGCCAGCGCATCACGCCACCGGCTTGACTCAGACCGTGGGTAATGTGTAAGTGGTGTCAGTATGCCTGAATCGGATGTATGGAAATGGTCTAAAAAAATAACAACACTGCTTTACACATTAATAACATTAAATATAACGATCCCGACATTGTAAGTACGCTAACTGTGTTTGACATCTTCTTTTTTCATGTTAAACTCTCCTCCTAGTGAGGACACAAAATGTAACAGTACACAACGATTTATACCCAGTTTGCCACGAGGTGAAGTTGCAATAAATATGTTGTCACATATTTGGTCCAGGCGCCCCGTCCCCGTAAGAGAAGTGATCTCTTCCTCCACAAGGTTACCCCGATGCCATATTGTCATTGTAGAGTCCGTTGCGCCCACCGCTCGCTTGCGGTCTCATCGCAGGTTGTATCAGGCCAATTTTAAATCTCTGAATCCACCGCGGGAGTAAAGCATCGTTTGCAATGTAGGTCATAGCCATTTTTCCATTCTATAGGGCAGAGCGCCGTCTCCTGCGCGCACCTCGCACCTCGCCCGCTCGCGCGCTGGTCCCTCTTTCCTCTCTAGCCTTCAATCTCCTCGACCTCGTCTACTGGGATTGGTAAACAGCGCTCTGTCTCGCTGCGCATTTTTTTGAATTTCATGTTAGAAGTAGGTACTCAAGAATATAATTAGTAATTCTCTGTATATATATAAATTCACTAACATCTAATAATTAAATTAAAATTTATTATAGAACATCTGAATGTTGATATTCTGTAATAATTTTTAAGCCTTACTATAATAATTAAAATATTCAGTTAACCCCTTTTATGAGATACTTGTAATAATTGGAGAAAATAGGCTTTTAAAGTGGTGTTGGTTGGTTGAGGCTAAAGCTTACTCGCCGCGGGAGCGCTTCTTGGGAATAGCACTAATTAAAATATTTCTCTGCCGGCGAATTGTAAGCAGAAGGACCGATAAGTGGATTCCATATTAATATATTACCCTGCCTAAATACGCCTTAAAACCTCAAGGGACAAAATTCTACCATTTCGTTTAGCCCTGTGTTTCAAAATCTCCGATTTTGCCTCGATTTGCGTTCGTTTGCCAAGGGCTGAAACAGTTTTAGTAATTTAAAAGGCTTGAGACATTTAAGATGTAGCTATTCCGGCGTATGCTAAAGATCTTCTGAGTTACTATATTACTAACGAAGAGGTATTAAGACACATGAGTAAGTTGAGAGAACTCATAAGACATAGGCTATCTGAAATCTATATTTCAATTCGTAAATCCCTTTTTAGGTATATCGCTTTAACGTTGAACCATGTAGTGTACTTTGCCTTTATTTCCAGTAAGAAAAAATAAATCACTAGTAAATTGATACATGCTATATACATGTACACCTAGATCTATCTTAAATTGATATGATTCCAAGAATTATTTGCAGTAGTTTTTGACAAATATAAGACATCAGTGACTATTATCGCACAATGCGGAAAGAATGTAAACGAATTTGCCTTCTTCTTCTTCTTCTCTTAAATAGGCAATCCACCTTTCAACAGTAATTTATGCCAATAATCAAGTTAAAAACTAATTTATAGAAAAAAGTACAGTAATATTATGGAATAAGAAATATTCTATTACAAGTCAATACCATTGTCATTCAAAAAATTTACTATTATATATATTAAACGTGGTGAGTTAAGGGAAAAAAGATGACATAAGTTAACCGGGAGCTGAAAATTACCATTGACGAGATCACTGTAAAAAAAACTTGATCTGCAATGGACAGGCAAAAAAGACACGGCCAAGGGTTTCCTCCTCGGCATCGCACTCACGTATTTGGAAATCTATCTAGTTTAATCTGAACAAATTAGAGGCCACCTGGCAATGCCCAATTCTTATTCTAGAAATATTTGATACTGTTCTTTTGGAGACTTTCCTTTTTGAGAACCAGGGGGTGTGGAGAATAGATTCTTGAATTACTTCAAGATGATTACCCTTATGATTATTTAGATTCATACATTGTGCAATCCAGATAAAATTCGTACGTTTTTTTACCATGTTAAGTTTGTCTTACATCGGGATATAGAATTGACGTAAGAAAACTCCGCAAAGAGTGCCTTGGCCAGTTTATCAGCACATTAATTTCCATGAATTCCCTTATGTGCAGGAATCCAAACGAATGACACCTGTTTATTGTTGCTGTACAAATTAAATAAGCATCTTCTGGTGGAACAGATTATCTCATTGTCTAGCCAAACTTTTATATTAGCAGATAAGGATTCAAGAGCTGCTTGCGAGTCGGAGAATATAACAGCCTTATCGACATTCCGGAGTACGCAGATATTCAAGGCCTCTTTAATTGCCCAACATTCTGCTGAGAAAACCAATGAATCGGAAGGAAGTCGTAGCTTCACATTTATTTCTAATTGAGGCATTAAGACTGCAGCACCGCAATAACCTCAGGGCAAAGTTTAGAACCGTCGGTATAGATGTGGAGATAATTAAACCATTTCGAATCAAGTACACTATTAAATAAAATGTTTACTTGATTTTCATTTATCTGGGTTGTTTGTTTAGTTTTGAGATTACATCAATGTTAGGAGAGAAAATAGGAAGAAGAATAGACTGGAAGAGTAGAATAACGAGGTGAATTGAGATATTTTGTTTTTAAGTAGGAAAAGCTATTGCATAAATTTGAGTGAGATTTATTTGATAAGTATCTCTGAGAGCCTATCAGGGAAGTGAGAGCGGAAACCTTTTATGCTAGTTGGTGGGAAAATTATCTGACAAATATTGTCGCCTAATGAGGAGAGGCATTTCTATGCAATCCATATCAAGCTTGGATTGAAGGTAAGATGGTAAAGGATCTAACAATA
This sequence comes from Eubasilissa regina, assembly GCA_022840565.1. Taxonomy (NCBI): domain Eukaryota; kingdom Metazoa; phylum Arthropoda; class Insecta; order Trichoptera; family Phryganeidae; genus Eubasilissa; species Eubasilissa regina. Next base: position 23,733,136 of record JAINEB010000025.1, read on the forward strand.
TACTAGCATAGTCTGAATGGCTTCGTACCTGGGCTTGTTATATGAGTTTCATAGTTGATGGATGAGAGCCCCACCATACTCCACAAACCGATCTTAGAATATTGATATTTTTTTTCACATTTAGCTAGAACCATATCTATGTAGGATTTCCAGGAAAGTTTTCGGTCAAAAATCATGCCTAAAAATTTAACTTGGTTTTTGACTGGAATACTTACGTTGTATTTCCTCGTAAAGACAACAATATGGGATTTCGAAGGTGTTAAGTCTAAACCATTATACTTCAACCATTTGTTAAGATAGTTAAAACCAGAAGATAATCTACTGATTGCAGAATCGATATTGTTGTCTGAAATATACATAGCAAAGTCATCCGCAAAGTTCAACACGTTACATAGTTTTGATATTTTACTTATGAGGTCTGCAATATATAAATTAAATACTGAAGAACTCAAAACCGATCTCTGAGAGAGGCCTCTTGAAATCACTCTCTTAATACTCCCTTCCGGGCTGTCTACAACAATAGATTGCTCAGCAAAAATATTGTGTATTAGTTGAGTGAGATGGCTTTGTATATCGAGGTTTTTAATTTTTTCCAAAAGATGAGGTAGAAGTATATTATCATAGGCTGCGGCCACTGTAAGTTGTTTTTTCGCAAAAGATGTATGGATGTCCGTAATAAGAATACTCAGATTATCAAGGCAGGAAAGGGATTTGCGAAATCCAAACTGAAATGAAGATAGAAGTATTTATGAAAATCCAGTGGGGATTTTTTGAGGAAAGAGTAAGATAATTCATTAATATCTGGAGCGGAGTTAGATACAGTTTTTAGGGTTATCAATAATTCCTCTATGGAGAAAGGTGAATCCAGCTATGGAGACAGCACTTCTACTGTTCTATTGTAGGATATTTAGAAAGTGGGCACTAGAGTAGATTTGATGTTGGAGTGTCACCGTTAAGATTTATTAATGAATTAAGTAGAGGAAGAAAATTGGCAATGTGGGACGGTACATTTTCGGAGTTTTAATTCTCTTTGTGATGATGTTAAATTAGATATAAGTCAATTATATATGCTAGAAAATGTATTTTACACAAATGAAGTTTGAATAATATAGTTAAATATAGTCAAAATTATGTTTTTAAGTTTATTTCATGTATTGTGAAACTGTGATCACAGTCACAGTTTTCAATCACTGATATTATTGAATGTTAATCACAACCGCATAAGTGAGTTAAGAGTAGCACTTTTTCTCATCACTAATAAATAATATTATGTAACATACATTTTTCGATTAATCTTAAAACTCGAAGAGATTGTACTTACACCTAGGCCTGCAATATTATCTGAAAAATTAGTCTTGTCATTTTGAAACATAAATTTTATCACTCATAGATATCATTTGTTATGAAAATAGTCGTTAGATATTTTTTATTTCTTGATTAGATTATATAAATATTATATATTATTAGTTTGCTGACAATTTATCAAGTGTACCTACGCTGTCAGCGAAACATTAAGGGTAAGTACGGATTAAAATTTTCTATTAAAAATCAAGTTCAGAAGATGAAAACATCGTTTACTTTATTGCTCCTCGCTAACAGTTAATTGTGTATTTAAGCTTATGTTCGAAAAAAAAATTGAAAAAAAACTGTCTCATTAAGTTTAAACTTTTTTTTCTGCGCTTGACGTTTAATTTAAGAGAATTTTTTTTAATCTCCATAATTTTTAAACAGTTTATAAAATAATGAGATACTATGTGTATCTTCTGTGTCGGAGTTTTTATTTAGGAGGCTGTACATATTACACAAACTGCTTTTAAAAAATTACCTTTAAGAGAGCTCACCCAACGTTCATTATAAATAGATTATTTTTCTTTTATTAATATATACTCTTATGGCAAGCAGACGAGGGTTGTAAATTTTTCTATATTCCTTTTTGAATAAGGTTTGAAAACGAGCATATGAAATTTTCAGAATTAAATTGTCTAATCTTTTGCCGTTTAGGGCCATTCCGCTTGAAACGAGAGATGGCGTATTAAGATGTAACATGAAATAATCTTGGATATTATTGTAAGCGGGACATTTTTGTCATTCGGTAAACAAAAATGCGGCATTTACATTAGCGGTATGATACTGTTATGATACCAGGCCAAGTGTTATCTTCCATTGTCTGCAGATTTCCCAGGGGTGCGTGTTGACCCCGTAAAGCCTTTCCATAAAGCGACTTGGAATGAAATAAAATGATTATTAGAACAAATTGCACGAAATAAATTGTCCTTTGCCGGAGCGTGGAGTAACGGAGATAAGTCTACTTTCTCTCTCGATACATACATTCTGATTGTGCATTCATGTACTATTATTATCAATTTAACTATACACCTATGTAACGGGTGATCCAAACTCAACCGTTATTTTGTTTTAACTCTTGCACCAATTGAACTTTATAAGTTTTAAAGCCGAGATCTTCATGCAAAATATAGTTCCATTTGAAGTGCTTCATTGCTGTGTATGTATTTTTATTGATACCTTTGAAGTTTTAGTAACATGCAGAAATGTTTTCAGTTGATCTGGTTGGGCGAGCAATGTTTCCTTTTTTCGTAACAGCAACACTGCTGAATCGTTATTTTTATTTTATTATATCAACAGCTGAACGAGAAGGCACTTCATTTTGATCAAAAGTACTTCAAACTTTACGAACTGTTTCATCATTTTGTTGAGAATTTTAATAATTTGAATACACTGCTCAATTATGTTTTATAGTATTTTCATTAATGGTATGATTTTTATTTTTAAAATATTACATATACTGTTCCTAACCTTGAAAGACAAAAAAATGTAGTGTTATTTAAAATGACGGCTGAGTTTGGATCACCTAAAGCTCTGGTGTTTTCCATACCCCAGGAGACGAAACATGGACGCTAAGAAGGAAAAGATGAAACATCCTCGACGCCTTTGAGATGTGGTGTTGACGTAATATGCTGCATATATCATGGAACGAACGAATATCTCAATTTTTCAGGAATTTCGTACTACAGAAAGGCTCTCTACAAAATGCAGAAAAATATTTCTTTAACACTTTTGGCATGTTGCTAGAAGAGAGCGGACCCACCGATTACCCAGGACCAAACTTATTAGTTCAAATCTCCTATCTCAGTTCTACACTTTCGCCGCCTGGTTGACATTATTTTACTACAGCGAGTGGTCTCGCCTAGCGGAGATGCCGCGCAGCTGTCAAAACAAAAAGTTGCCCTCATTGTCCCCGACAGAATCACTTTATTAATAAAGAATGCCAGAAGAGATGAAGATAGAGATATTGGCGATTGCGAGGAATGTTCAATGATAGAGATAGAGGTATATTTCTAATAATATGGGCAGGCCAAGTTAGAGACATGATTGGAGCCTCGATACACGTCGCACTAAACATGGTCCAAGATCGCGAAGAGTGGAGATCGAGCACATCGACCGGGAGAGATAACTTAAAGTACAAAAAACAGTTAAAAAGTAGTTTTAAACTTTAATATAAAATTCTGATATCTTTCTGAGTGTCTGTTCTGAAAATTTTAACATGACGAGAATATTATGTAGGTACGTAATTATTAGATTATTTAATAATTACCTACCTACCATAATGATTGTTCTATTATATAATGTTAAAACGTCAAACTATTATTCTTTATTTTACGTTATTAAAAAGTGTTTGTGGTATTTAATTAATATAGAAGATGGCCCAGTTTAGAAAAAGTGAGGCTTAAACGACGTTCTAAGACTAACTATATAATATTTCAGGAGCTTTAAAATACATGAAAATTGACATTGAAACTATAAGTACTATACAATTTAATTTTAAATTTTTAGAGGCTATATTTTTTACTTCTAGTAGTAATCTTGATTATTTGTCTACTGGTAAGGCACTCACTAAGTGATGAAGTAGTTGGGGATTCGAGCCTCGTCCCAGGAGACTACTTAGATGATTCTATTTTTGATGGCACAAGCACTTGAGCTTAGTTATTGTTTTATTTTTCAATAAATACAATTTAAATTTTATTTTTAACAAAAATTTCATTTATTGTATAAAATATGCATATATATGTTTAAATATCATATGGTAGAAATCGATTACATTGCATTATACTATACTACCTACCTACCTGCCTACCGGGATGTGTAATCAAATATATTTGAAAGACTCGTATTGTGGCTTTTTGAACACGTGAATGTATAAAAAAAGTATTTGACATACATGTCAAATCCTTTTTATAAATCTCTCGTAATTGCGGTCATAAACTTCCGAGTCCTATGAGGCCTGTTATTGTCACCTTTTTCACCGTTAACAAATACCTTTTTTCACACAACGTCAACACTCCTTCGCGCGCGCTTTTTCACTGATTGTTGCCGCGTTATCCATGGATGATGTCGCACCATCGACAATCCTTTGCCATAGATCATCACAAACCACACGCCCTCCTGATGTCCTCATCACCAATCAACACTCATAATCATTGAGCCACTGCGGGGGCCGCCGAACCCTGGTTCCCCGTCTTTGTCCTTCGGATTTGTTTGGCACATCATCTTCTGCTGCTATACCTTCATCCAGCTCCACAGCCTCACTGAGCTCCTCATCGTCTGCATCTTCTGATTCGCTTTCTCCACTGTCGTCAAACAGTCGTCTAATGTCCAGCACATGCCTCGGCACACCGTCTATCTCTACGTTGTTGTCACTCACAACCCGAGTGACAATACCAGGCTGCCACCTTGTGGTACACCTTGCATTGGGCGGCTTCAAAACTACAACATCGCCTGGGCGGTACGAGGATTCCTTAGTTTCTTCTAGTTCAGCAGGTGGTACGAGTGGGTGCCGCCACATGTAAGCATGCACAATGTTGGCAGGCGACGTCTCTTCTTGACCCGGGTGGGCAGATGCTAAGTTGTACCAGAATACAGCTTGCAGGGGATCGATCTTGCTCCGTGCCGCAGTCCTCTTTATCGTGCGGTGATGCCTTTCGACTATTCCATTCCCTGACGGACGATAAGCGGCTCTGAACCTCTGGCGAACACCCCACTCCCTACACAATTCTCGTAGCGCCAGAGAACGGAATGCTCTACTATTATCGAGTAGAATTTCGTCCGGGGGACCTCTTTCTCTAAAGACTTCCTTTAAATTACGGACCACATCTTCACTGCTCTTGGCTCTAATTTCTTTCCACAAGGCAAACCTACTCGGCCCACAATCGATGACAGTGAGGTAGCACTTACTCCCAAAGTGCGTCGCGTCAACTGCGATCCTACTCCAATTGCGCTCCACGTTCAACACTCCAGAGTTGTGCCTATCAGGCGCTGGATCTATGGTCCGGCACTGTATGCAGTTTCTTACGCATTCCACCACTTCCTCTCTCCGAACGTCCGGGTTCACCAGTCGGTTTAGATGAAGAGTCCTGTCTACACCAAAATGATGTTGCTCATGCAAGCGTTTCACATCAGAGTTTTCAACCACTCCCACAGCCGCCACATCACTTCTGTGCCATCTGCGATCAACTCTTGTCAAAGGATCTGCCTTGTTTTCGATTGACTTAACAAGAGTGATGGTCAACTCGAGACCATATTCGTCCACCAGCTCTTTTATCAGTCCAAGCCTCCTTTTGACTAACATTTCAGACATACCAGAAACTCTGATCCGGTGATCCTTCGTCAAAACAGACGTGACCCATCCCACCACTGTTGCGGAATCTGACATCAACTCCATAGCTCTTAGTCCCCATTTCAATGCCAACGTTATTCCCTTAACAACAGAGTCAAGTTCTGCCACATTGATATGACCAACGTCCGTGGTCTTTCTTAACCATGACATATCTTCTACAACTTTCCCATCAATTTCCACCATAGCTCCGAACGCTAATGAACTTGCGTCGCACCACACTCTTCCCGTCGTAAGATCTGCAGGAACATTCCAAAAACCCTTTACGGGATCATCGCATTTTACTTTTTGGATCACCTCACTGAGAATTCTCTGGGCATTTTCTCCTACATGTGAGTCCCATGCATCCCCAGAACATGCTCTTTTCACAAAACTACAAGCAACCCGAAGCCACCCACACACCGGGTAATGGCCAACCAACTGCCCACAGACAGAAAACAATTGCCTCTTCGTGAGCTTTGTAGCTGATTCCAGTTCAGGAATAGTATTCCCACGCCTGAACACCAGAACTCCATTTTCTCGCTCAATTCGAAGCCCGAGAACGCGTCCGCCCTCCAGATCTAATGGTGGCTTTGCTTCCAATCCATACCTCCTTAGGTGAGCCGCTACCTCCTCAGCTGAAACCACTGTCTCGTCCACTATGATGTCGTCAATGTAGCTGTCAGTGCCTCGCTTAACTCTCTCGTTTCTTGACAAGACCTCTCTAACTATTCTTGTCATGATTTTGGGAGCGCTGTTTAACCCGAAACCCAATCTCGTCAAGCAATACACTCTGTCTTCAAATCTCACAAGTTGATATTTCCACAGATCTTCGTCAACGCGGATTTGAAGGTACGCCGACCTTAAATCCAGGAGTTTAAGTAGCTCACCATGTCTTCTCCATCTCCTGAGAGTTTCATCACATACTGCAACCTCTTCCCCCGTGTGACTTTGCACATGGTTGTTTAGCTCTCTATAATCTAGAACTGGCCTGACCTTTCCCTTGTTCTTCTGAATGACTCCCAGTAGTGGTACAACACCCGTGCACTCCCCGGTCCACGGCTTTAACCAGCCTTCCTTCATCCACCTCTCCAGTTCGTCCTTGATCGCATCCTTCACATCGTGCTTGTGAAGACTGGAATATGATGCAATGTCATTCATTAAAGCTACCGGTCCTTCTTTCCACGCCCATCTAACCCACCACTTCTGACCATCAAACCGTGCTTGAAAGTCCTGATCTTCGATACAGATAGTTTCAGGTTCAGCCGCCGCATTTATAACATGGCAATCAAGATTTGTTTGTACACTCGAAAAAATTACTTGGTCATCATTCACCGTTACTCCTCCGCACATTTTTATGAAATCCATCCCAATAATCGCATCCACGCCATCAAACAACTTGTTCACCACCACACAACTAACCCACACTCCACTGGATTGGGCCCTTCGCTCACCATTTTTCGCCCCACACATCACGTCAATGCTGACTACAGCTTCGCCCACACACGGCACTTGACTCCCATCAACACTAATCAACCTGCATCGGTTCCCGCCACTGCGAACGTCACACCTAATGGAACTGGACAGCACTGTTCTCGAACACCCCGTATCCACCAATGCTCGCACCAACTTTCCTCCCACACAAATCTTCACAATCGGTAGCGCCGTTAATGTTGACGAGGAAGAACTACCGGCGCACCAGCTCTTCCTTTCCCGTTTCCCTCCTTCGTGGGGCATTCACGTGACACGTGTCCTGTTTCACCACATGTCCAACACGACAGAGCTTTTTGAGTACAATATCTCATAAGGTGTGGCCCACCACACTTGAAACATTGCCTCGGTGTCCCACTTGATTGTCTAACGACCGCAGCCGCGACGCCCGGATCGTGCAGTTCAGCCATCAACGCCCGCGCCCGTTCGAGCAGGGATGACAGCGCAATCGTCTCTATGCCTGGCAACGCCCTGAGCTCACGTGATATCGTGGCCGGCAATCCCACAACAAATGCTCGTCTGAGCAACTGGTCCGTCACCACACCCGCCAATTTGGCCAACTTTCTCAGCTCAGTGAGATACACGTCGACAGGCTCATCTTTCCACCTTCGCTGGGCCAACTGCTCGTACGCCTGAAACGGGTTCATAGCGAATGAATCGCGCAGGGCTTTTTTGATGCACTCAGCATCTTTCTTGTCCTCGTCTCTCAATTCGCTGTAGACGGCAAACGCGGACCCTTCCAAGAATAGCGGTATGACGGTTGCGAGATCTCCGATATCCTTCAATCTCGCCACCAATTCCAATTTCTCCAACCACTGAATGACGTCTCCTTCACCGTCAAAACATCTCACCAAATCACCAATTTTTACTGTCGCCATCGTTACACGCCGAAATAGCTTGTTATTGTCACCTTTTTCACCGTTAACAAATACCTTTTTTCACACAACGTCAACACTCCTTCGCGCGCGCTTTTTCACTGATTGTTGCCGCGTTATCCATGGATGATGTCGCACCATCGACAATCCTTTGCCATAGATCATCACAAACCACAAGGCCATTAAATAAATTGAAGAAGCCTATGAGAAAAGCAGGATACACGAGTGTTACAGCGACTAGGGAACCATTATTTAAGATAATGAAGTGGAAGGTAAGGATCGAGATGTTGTATTATGTGTGCTTCATTTTATTTCAATTTTTGATCTTTTTGATACAATGCTCGCCATCCAAAAGTTTTCTGTATTTGCCTGGCTCATTATTTAATGGATGTATTTCCATCATGTTTCATATTGTTGATGTTTGTGGCTTTTACTTTGAGGTTAGGCATAATTTAAAATTGTATTTATATTTAACTTTGTTTAAACCACTATGTCGTTTTTCCGCCAACCAGTTTCATTACTGACGTATCGTTTTCAGGACTGGCGTACAACTGAACTATTTCATAAAATTTAAACGATATCCATGTGAGGTGTAGGCGGAGTCTTGATTAAGAATAGGGAGGTGATTAACAGGGGAGGCATTGAAATAGGAAATACATTAAATAGCTGGTTGTTAGTAAGGCTTAATTGACTGCTAATCATATTGGATTTAGTGTTAAGTGATTTTATAATTTCTATACTTCGTAAATTATCTAGTTTAAGGCCTTTATTATTAAAGTGTAAAATTTCAATGCCGTTTTCTTAAACGAAATTGTAGCCTGTCTCTAAAATGCCCCCTGTTAATCACCTCCCCAATCTTTCTATGTCTCCGCTTATACCCCGTAATGGATGTCGTTTAAATTTTATGAAATAGTTCAATTGTACGCCGATACGTCAGGTTAGAATGACGTAAAAACAACATAGAAGTTTAAACAAAGTTAAATATAAATGCGGTACTTCATAATTTAATTGCATTTCTAACGATTACATTATGCCCCGTATCTAAGAGTGTATCCTATCCATTGACCCTTTCATCAGAACATCTCCATTTGAAATTCTTTCAGTCCAGATTATTATTTACATCCTTCTCCAGCACCACATCTCGAATGCTTCAAACCTCCGCGTTTACTTATCGCTGTGTAAAATTGCATGATATGGCGGTATTCATGATAATGGTCTGATAAGTTTAAAATGTTTTATATGTAAGTCGATACATGCTAAAATTGTTTCAGTATAATAAAAATAACCCTAATCAATCAGAAACCATTTCTAAAACAGCCTACTCATGTAGCGTGGTGTAGACGTACGTTTCAGGGAGAAAATGGCTCACCACAAAAATGATTTAGTCGTAAATCTTCCTTATTTGTTTGGTAAAGTTGAGGATGCTCATAAATACTGTTAATAGTTTATGCCGATACAATATCCAAAATATTTATTTTTATCATTTGTATTCCGGATACAATTATTGGATACTTAGAGTGGCCTAAGAGGGGAGAGAGTATTCAGTGTAAGAAGGATTCGATAAATTGCCAACCAATTTACCATTACTTAAAAGACTTATTATCATTATTATTTGTGAAGTTGTATTTTTTTCAAAATATATTCAGTTGGTTATAAATCTTAATTTGTCATACAAGCGATAAAAACGTGCTAAATTTTGCATAGTTACACTTTAGAACTCCGCACTAAACATAGACCTTTTCTCTGGGCGCCCCAATCACTCTCCCTGACATAACTGTGCACAACATTAATATATATTGAATACCATCCGTTCTAAATTTTGCATTGTTACTCTTTAGAACTCTGCACAAAACATAAACACCTTCCTCGTGGGCACCCCACCCACTCCTCCCGACATAAAGGAACACTAAATTAATGTATATTGAATAGCAACCGTTATAAATTTTGCATAGTTACTCTTTAGAACTCCGCACAAAACATAGAAAAAATATTCCAAGTCCTTTCCGCGATAAAAATGTGCATATATAAATTATATTTTATTGTGTGTCATTTATCACAATTTGTGCATGGTTACAAAAGAACACCTCTTCAAAAGATAGCTATGCTGGAGAGGTTTTTAACTGAATGCCATCTATTACAAATTTTCCGTGTTATTCTTTAGGAACCTGCGGAAAATATAGAAAACTCCGCTCCAATAAATTTAAATCCCCGGAAATGCAGGGTAGCGACCGCTAGTTTTTCTATTTTTATTTCTTTTATTATATTATATTTCTGGACTAAACATACTTTAACATATCTTTTCCACGAAATGTTTATAAAATAACATGTTGATAATCAAACCCATTATAAAAAAAATTAGAGGTAGCTAAATGAACACATGTCTCATCAATATTATTATCATTTTCCTAAATGAGGTAAGCGATAAATGATAAATATGACTAATTTGGTAGTCTCCGGAGATGAAGGTCAAGCTCTTGTGGTAACCCTACTCGCGTCTGTACACATAGCCTTATTAGGGCTCACCTATCAACTAATGAGCAGCAACAAATAGATATTATGCATCCGAGATGGGTACTGCCAAGAAACTAGTGATCACTTCTTCGCAGGCCGTCCCAATACCAGCATCGCTACTCAACAGTATCTCTAGCAAGTCAATCAAAAGTTTAACTGCGTATTTAAATGGTATTAATTCATCACCTCAATAAACGAAATCTTGTAAGTGCTCTTTCATTTATATACCATATTTAGACACCCTGCACTGCGACACACAACTACCACTCGTGAGACAAGAAGAAGTTAGGAGATTCTATCTTACAGTATCTTAACCTTCTGACACAATCTCGAGTCAATTATAGTTTGAATAACTTCAATACACATACATCAACTCGTACATTTCCAACCACACACGGCAACTAGGACTTCGTAAATGCTTTCCCGATGCAACTAATAAGCAAAAACAAACAATCCTCTTCTTATTCACAGGTGATGGCGTATGACTAGTATTGAGTTATGCCAGTAATGTGTAAATAAACTAATTGTATCAAAAAATAAAGCTTTACGCATGTCTGCACATTAACAAAGCCAAACCACGATTTTGAAAATTACCCGAGTCGGTAACTCTATGAACTGAATACTAATACGTAACCTATGAACGAATAACAATAGATACGTTTTTATCTACTTAGAACTTGGCCAATATGGTTCTGCGGGATGCGAATATGAAATCAATATATGTTTAGTAATGTGATGGAAGAAAAACGAAACGACAAAAAAAAGTACCAACATATAAATAAATGTATAATGGTACCTTAAAATGGACTATCAATTTTCCTTGGTGTGGAAATAATGGCATTTTACTTAGATGGTTGATGTAACTGGTTTAGCTATCATTATCAGACTATTTATATTCGATAAATAAATGATGAACAACTTAGAAAAAAAAAAAACCCATTAAAACAAAATCTAAAATTTCAGCAATGTCTAGACATAAAATTCATCTTCAAAGAGAGAATGGTTTAAATGATTTTTTTTCTATAGTAAAACGTAGTGTTATGATTGATGAACGTATTAATTAGAAAAAAAGATGATTATTACAGTCAGAAGGTTAAAAAAATCATTTACATTTTTCTACGACTGAAGACCGTATTGCCTAGAGACGTCTGAACAATTTATATAATTTTTTTTTAAAGAGATTACATTCTAATTGTGAAGTTGAAATTTTTCAGAACATCTGTGATATTTTTAATGCAAATTAAATGTATTAAATATAAAACTATACATATAAAATCAATTTATCGAAAACATATAAGTTCAAAAGTTTGTCGTCAACTTACTATGTTGGTGTAGCATAATCGGTTAATGGATTTCCGCGGATAGGAAAAAATCCAGGTTCAAATCCTGGTAACCACTAAAATATTTTTTCGATAAATTGATTTTATATGTATGATATCTCTCTAATTAATACATTTAATTTGTATTAAATTTATTTTACCTTTGTTCAATCAATTCTGCAATTTGAATAAAGTGGATGGCATTTTAAAAATATATATATTCCGATTGCGATAAAATATAATATATACGTGCACATGTTCTACACTTTCAATGTACGAGGACTGACAATTAAATTCGCAGAAAAAATCCATAATAACATTACGTTTCCCTGTCTATTTCTATGACTTTCTGGACGTCTTGGATGCAGTGTCACTATGGCTGTATAGTGCTTGATAAAACGGCCAGGTAAAGAAAAAAAAACAAATTTAAGCGAAATCGTATATTGACATCTGTCATATTTTCTTTGTCTGTGGTAAGGGAGAAATCTTACATACCAAATTGTCTATCCACAAATGTCATTTTTGTTCACAGCTAACTTATAATGATGTACTTACTTATTCGTATATATCTGTATTAAATAAGTATTTGTGGAGGTCTATCAGTTCAAAAACACCCCCTTACTGATCGATTAATAGGTGCCAATACAATGCGCCCGCACCGTACGGGAACCCAGCCCCAGAGTGCGCCACTTCTCTCACAGCCGTCTTCCTGACAAGTTATTGTGACTGGCTACACACGCATACATTCATACACACTTCATGATATTCTGCAGAAGTATGAGAGCGCTGGGTGTATTTAATTGGGGGCATCCGGGCGCTCGCACACTTAATCTTCTGATTCATAACATGTACACTCATACTCGCGCATACCTCATAATCTTTATTTTTCACAATTCCCCAAATTTGATATATCTGATACACTATTCCCTTAAAAATACTAAAACAATACACATGATTCAATATTTTCTCTTACAGAAAGATTTTTCTAAGTCATTCTCCGTAAGGCTGATTAGAGCACGCGTCCTAATCCGTTTCATCTCCACTCACGATCTCTAATGATGATCCTTCGTGTCTTCTTGATTTTGAGAAATATAAAAAAGTCATAGGGCCAGATCGGGCGAATAAGATGGATGATACGGGGATTTGATTTTTGTCGAATATGCTGTGTACGCTGAAGCAATGTCTCGATGCGACATCCAACTTTAGTTCGCAAAAAAATCAGGTCAGACACGCCTCCAAAGAGAATTCTGCAATAACGGTTTATCCTTCATGAAAAAATTCCGGTGTTATTCCGCAGCCCGCTCGTTGCCGCAGTGCTGCCACATAAAGCGCAAGAAAATTATTCATTAAACTCAATTGTCGGTATATTTCACAAAACAATAATTTTTTTCCTTAGTTCAAACGATCAAAGTTACCCATTTGTAATGCTTGAATCTCGTATCAAATAGTAATTCTCTTTCTAAAGATACTCAGTTACCGCTTCAGTACTATAATTTTGAACTAGAAAAAAAAATAAAAAAGTTTTTTAACGCAAAAGAAGGAATAATTTAAACACATTCAGGGCTACTGGGCAAAGAGCTACTATTTTTTGGAATCAGAGTTATTTTATTACGCTTCTTAAAAAGTGAACGCAATTAACCTTGTACATGTTTTTTAAAAGTTTTGTATTAAATTTTTATCATTTTAATGTAAAATGACAGCTTTACGGCAACAAAATGTAGCTTTATTTTATTATAAGACACTTAAGTCTGTATCGCCAATTCCCAGAGGAAACTTTATCAATTTCTTTAAATATGTAAAGAATATATTCAGAATGAAAAGTTATTCGCAAAGTAAAGGAATTCCATATGTCAACTTTTTAGTTGTGCATTTTTCAGGTAGTTGATGCATATTAATTGATTAGAAAGAAATATTTTATTAGGATTATTATTTTTGGTTAACATAAAAATTGCTACAAAAATTATTATTTTCATGTTGTGATAAAGTTGTGTTCATAACGTTACCAAATAAAACCGTTTTATTTGATACAATTTTGAAAAACTGTGTTTGAATTTTATTTAAAAACTGATGAAAACAGTAAATATTAAGGATTACGGGTGTACTTTTTACTTCATACTTTTATTTACTGAAATTTTCAATATTAAAATTTTTTTAAATACAGACCTGGTCAACGATGGATACTTGACTAAATTACGAGTCAAAAATATTCAAAGAATATGTACGTTATCTCAACCATGTCAGAGATATAATCATTTCATAATTATGCGATTATTTTTGTTAATTGAAATATTTTATTGATTCCAAATTATATATTGAGAACACAAAACTAAACGTTATCAAATTTCGAGCGGCCAGACTATTTTTGTTATGTGATTTAGCGCCTGAAGTAAAGATATATATTAATAATGGATAAATTTCGCAAATATTTATTTTGAAGTACGTAGATTTAAAGTTTATATGATTATTAAAAATTAAAAATAATACTTTTATGTTCCGTAACGGTGGAGAATTTGTACATATTATTTAAATATTTTCAACGCGTAATTTAATCAGGTATCCATCGATAAAATATTATAGACTAGGTTTGCTACACCTGTACTAGAACATTCTTAAGTTTTTAAAATACTTATTGATAGTGGTCTCCCCTCAAACTTTTGATGTTCTCTGCCCGGAGTATTGTTTTTGAATCGTGTCTCAACGACGAATGACATGAATGACTTGGATGAATTTGAATAAAATAGAGGTTTTGTATTATATCCAATCTTCCAAAATTAATTTCATTTATGGTTTTCACTTTTCAGAAATATAGGTAAAGTTATAATTAAAAAAGAATAATAAAAAAAGGTTCCTGTTGCTTACAAGTATAGATGTTGTAAGAATCTCAGGACAGGAAGGATCAAGCACTTACCAATAATCCGGATTTTGCTGGCATCTCCAAAATGTGGAGTGTATGTTTTTCACTCGCTGTGTCCATCGAGGGTTCCCACAAAGTACAGTCTCGAGATTTGTATAACAGTATTAACTGTTCCGTACACATTATAACACGTTGTACAGGGTCGCCAATCGACTGGTCCGTGGCGTGGCAGGGTGAGGAAGGGAAGGGGGGGAAGGCACAGTGCATTATTTTCGTTCAATAATTAATATATTTATACACAAATAAATATGTCCCAAATACTTACAATGAAGTTATTTTGTGTTTATTTTTGCATACATTTTTTTCTAAATATAAATAACTATTATCGTAATTTCTTGCTAACAATCCTTCACCGCACATACCTATATATATACTCTCTATATACTCTATATACTCTATATATATATATATATATATAGAGAGTAATGAAAAAAAAGTACATATATGTTAAAGGTAATGTGTTAATTTCCATTAATAAGTTAAATCAGTTATAGTTAAAAAATGAAAGTGCACTTTAACTAGGCAATGTGTATATATATATATAGTTTACACATTGCCTAGTTGAAGTGCACTTTCATTTTTTAACTATAACTGATTTAACTTATTAATGGAAATTAACACATTAGCTTTAACATATATGTACTTTTTTTTCATTACTCTCTGTTACTAGTTTTGTCGCTTTGAAAATCTTATGGATCGTTCTGGATTTAGTACCATGTACCACAAAACAATCCGAAAGCTATTAAACTGGATTCGAAGTTTGCGTGAGCCACTTTAATGATCTTACCTCCATTTTGAGAAAATTATGCGATTATATATTTTTAAATCATTTAATAATGCAACTAGCATTTTTTTTTTGTTTTATTCTTTTAAATGTGCATTTGATTATCTCTCTTTTCAAATTTAAAATTAATATGTTTGATTTAATAAACTAATCAAAAATTCTTTTCACCGAAAATTTATTGTTCAAATTCAGACAAACGAACATATTTTTGGCACAACTCCGAAATTACAATAATATTGTAGAAATCCAAAAAAAAACGCCACGATATAGTCTTAGAATGGATGTAGTTTCGTATTTGTAGACATTGTGTTTGATAGGACATTGTAAGAAAGGTTTATCGGGGATTATGGTATTGTTTAAGGGTATGTTCTATTGTCAAAATAATGATTCATCCCCATACATGGTCGAAATACGGACTAATGGTTTCAGCATTATTTTTATTTCAACTAAAGTACATATTGCAGGAATATAAAACAAATACGAATAAAAATAATTATCAATAATAAAATGTCTCGGTTGTAAGAATGTTGAGTTAATATTATAGATATAATTTTTTTATATTTTTTGATTAGGATACGCCTGGCAGTGCAGTACGGAGAGATCCCAGTGGACTGTAGACTACAAATTTTTATTTAAAAATATAACAATCATTTTTTTCGTAACTAGTTGGAATTGAAAAATAACTGCAGCTTGCAATAGATAATTTACTTTTCAACAGAGGAAAACACATTTAATGAGATTGATAATGATATAATTATTGATATAGTGCGGAGAAAAATGAGTGTTTAATGGAAAAAATTATTTTCTACACTGGTGTAAATGGTTTTAAAAACTGTGATTGGGCTGGTTGCCCCGAAAAGTTTCTCTAGGGCCTTAGACCACTAATCTGGTCTTGGTTAGATATTAATAGTAATTAAAAAACTAACTTTGCATATTCCACATTGATTAATTTTACATCGACTTGTTTCGATACTACTGTATCTTCAATAGATTGGACAGGGGTATGGTCCATGCTTGTGGCTTGAAGAATATTTTTAATTTAAAAAATGAGAAACATTGTTAATCTTTTGCTTCATTGATTAATTAATCATTTAACTTTCGATCTTTGTATTTATGTTTTATTGTACATCAAGTACTTGATTACTTCGAGTCTCAAGAAGTATGCACTAAAAAGGACACCCCAACGTTTTGGTAAAAAAATGACGTTCCATTTTATAACATCCCTTAAAAAATATAACGAAATATGACAAAAATTGAATCCCACAATTCTGCGTAACTACGTGAGCTTCTATGTATACAACATATTTATATCATGTTAAGTTTTATTATTCGATTAGTTCCCAGTATTTAGAAATCCCTTCAAAAACTTTCACGTCACATGTGCCATCGTCAGAACGACGATAAAATGATACATAGCGCCGTCCTATAAGTCCTCCAAGAAAATAAAACATTCGTGACGACTATATATGCACAGGGTGATATTATGTTCCAGACCAATGTTGTTTTTTAATAACTAGAAAATGAAATACAATTTTTAAATTTGGTATTTATTTATCGATTACTTAGTTTATTACAATTGTGCATAGAATATGACATTGGCCAGGTGACCGCCTCTGTTAGAGGCACAAATGCGTTCTCTTTTAACCATATTTTTCATGATATTCTCGAGCAATTCGCGTATTATTTCAGCAATTTCATTTCAAATATTGTTTTGTAATATCGAAATTGTTGATGGCTTATAGGTGAAGACTTTTTCTTTCACGTACCCTCACAGAAAATAGTCAAAAGCCGTTAAATCAGGTGATCAAGGAGGCCAGTCAATATTACCACTTCATGCAAAATTTCAAACGTTGCTCGGGCTGTGTGTGAGATGACACTTCAGTTGAAACCACATGTGTTGCAGGCCCAATCGACTCAATTAATTTACTAAAAAGTTTTCCAACACGTGACGATATCGATCACCATAAATGGTTACAGCATTGCCACTATTATTTAGATAAAATGTTTTAATGACTTTTGACACGTTGTTGAGGGGTTAGGTGCTCCATAATAAATTGTAATCAACTAGTCACTATGATTACCAAATGCGAACTGACTAATATATGTCAAACCAAAATGACGGCAAAACAAAATCGGCCAATAAACCGGTAAAAATAATATGACCAATTGCCGTACACACTATTCGGTTTTTGAACGTCGAGTCGATTTCTATGACCTTGGAACCCATGCGTTTTTGTACTTTTACAGTAGTTTTAATATTTTGTTCAATTTCCTAAAATATAAATTTTAAATTACACATTTTTTTAACAATATTTCATATTTTTCAAAAATTATGCTTTTTAGTATTTTATTCTCGCAATTTAATAAATTTTTTTTCTGTTGATAATGTGTTTATTAAAAATAAAAATATACTGTTATTTTTTTTAAAGAATTGTTATACGTTTTTTTAAATTTTTATTTATTTAAATCTTATATTTTATTTTAACAAACATTAATTACATTTTTTGTTTTACAGGGAGTTTGAACATACTAACATTGTTAAGTTCTAACGTTCCTGAGTACGTCAGTACTTACGTTGAAAAATTCCTACGTTCTTAAGTGTGTAAGTTCCTACGTTAGAATCTTGTCGACAGTCAGTGCTCTGAAAAAGCAGTCATCTTGAAGTACATGCTGCAGGTTTAATTCTGAATCCCCCCATACACCCTTCTCTTACCTACCTGGTCCGTGTTCGACGTTCTCACTCCTGACGGAGTTCAGGAGAGCGGATATCATGTAAGACCACTTCAAATATACACTATGTAAGTAGGTACTTAGCAAATATAGTTTTAATTTATTTTAAATTTTTTTTTTTCATTTACTTCGTAAAAGAGTAAGATCGACATTATTTACTTATAAACACAAATTGAATGAATCAACTAGAAAGGTATGTAAAAAAATCGATTTAAGTAACTAATTTACCATCACGCTGTTTCATGGCAGGGATAGCGGAGAGAATACCACACTTTTCTGCTCTGATATATAATTTTTGCCTCATCCACATTCATACATCTTCTTATACAAGCTCGCCGATTATTGTGACTTATAACAGGACTATCTTCTAGTATCTAGTTTACCTGGTCATGCTAAGTCTTACACGGACGTTCTCTGTTTCTGGTGATATTAACACATGCGTCATATATCTTTATTACTCACTATACTAAGATCAACTTTACATTCTTTCTAAATTTCTTTATTCTTTACTCTATCATAAATAGATCTGCTGCATATACGCCTAAGCGATCTTATTTCCCCAGCATTTAGTCTATTTTCGTTCCTCTTCTACCAGCTATCTATTTATTGAAACAATATTTGTATGCTACCGGAATTCGAACCTGGACCTTTATCTATTCAGGGAAACGCGTTAAGCAATAACCAACATTTTCGACAAATTTTAGTACTTATATTTTATAGTTCTTTATAATTGATACATCTATTAATCCCTTTTTATATTGTATTAAAAATACCACATAACTATGTTCTGAAATGGAAACTTCATAACAAAAATGTGTATTCATTAAAAATTTAAATTATGTTTAACTTATAATATTTATAGAGGTATGTTATTCGTACGTTTGAATATGATTTTATAAAGTGTTCTATGTTTAAAACGAAAAGTATTAAATCAATGCATGCTTTCAATGCTCGTGTATGCTAATCTTCAACAAAAGAGGGTTTCAAAAATTTACAAAAAGTTACACAAATGGATATAGAAAGATGTGTGTCGGGCATCACAAGAAGAGACAGGAAAAGAGGCACGTGACAAGAGTAGTTGACGTTATTGAATATATCAAAAAAATAAAACAACAATGGATTTATTGGACGAATGCTGTCACACAGTGGTAACCGTGGAGACTTTAAAACCCGCTGTACTGACGAAAACATCCAAATCTGTGGAGAGAATTCGTCTGATAATGTAACAAAGATAGAAAATGGATTTAAAAAATCTAACACTGAATTTTTGGAATATAAGATAAATATTTATATTTTAAATAAAATATTAATGATTTTGTTTTTAACCACTTTTATGAGTTAAATTTAACACAAAAACCAGTTTAGGTAAATACCATTTACTTCATTATTAAGGAGAACACATTCTTATTGTGAAGTTGTAATTATTCAGAATATAGTTTTATGATATTTTTAAAAATACAAATTAAATGTATTAATTAGAAAGATATACATTTAATTTGTATTTTAAATATTCCAGACCTATGTCCTGAATAATTACAACTTCACAATACGAATGTGTTCTCCTTAATAATATATAAGTTGTATCAATGTGTCAAAAATTTATTAAAATATGAATTATTAATTCTGTCGTCTCCTATCGGATTACTCAAAGGTATTTGAGATTCCGTAAAAATAAAGATGGTGACTTTCAAATAATAGAACAATAGTTGTATTAATTTGAAAAGTGTAACATGTAGGTTCGAAAATTTGTCGTTAAAGCACTGTGTTGGTACAACACAATCGATTAATGCACGTACCCTGGCTGGAAGAGATCCCGGTAGCAACAACAATATTTTTCGATAAAATTTATTTTATATGTATATCTTTATAATTAATACCTTTAAGTAGTATTAAACATTTGCTTTATCAGGATGTTAAAAAAACTAACTAAAACCGTATTTAAATTGTTATAATTTAAAAAAATATATTATTAAATTAATCTTGTACCTAACTTAAATTGTTATAAATGTAGTTAAACACCTAGTTATAAATAATTTATAATAAAATTAATTAAAATCACAATGTAAAATTTGCAATAAATATTTTTTATTATAACAACTAATTTACTCGTTTTAAAAAAATTACATCTCAAAATTATTAGGAAATGAGAAGAGAAAATGGGTGAATAGGTAGTTAGAAGGAGTAGGGAATATAATGGGGAATTGGAAATGGGGTGGGGTTGATGGGGATTGATGAGGGAATTCTTCCATAATAATGGACCAGGATAGCTTACGGGATAAGGAAAACAGCTCGACTCACCTAATGATGACGCTGTCATCGGCTTTTTCTGAAGTTCATCCCAATAAACAAAATTCTGATGAAATTCGCCGTTCACAAAACATAAAAATCACAGCGGTATATTAATAATGTGTTTATTCCAGCGTGATCAGGTTATTTTTTAACCTGATTCGCCATAAAGATAATACATATTATGTTATATATTAAAGGTTATGAAATAAATATAATGCTATGAAAAGAAAACCAAGAAAAATATTAATAACTACAAAAAAAAAAAATAATTTTAAAAAGTTAATAAAAAGTGAAAATTTCACACATACATACACACAAAATATAAATATTATATATATAACTACTTCAGTCACGGCCATTGTTGTATATGTAGCTATTTTGTAGGCGCTGTCATTCTCTGGTCAGGGAACCAGCTTTCCATGAGAGCGCCGCTTGCACCAGAGAGTTGGTGCTGAGCTCCAGCCGCAGCTTTACGCCAGCAACTCGATGTCTTAGAAGCGGAACGAATCCATGTATACGGCCTTCGGTAAGCATTGTAGATGCGCTACAATAACATATGACACTTCCACTCCGATTCTCGACGAGATTCACAAGTATAAAAAATGAACAAATCCATGTGAGGGACAGATATATAGGTAATGAACTAGTAACCCAAACGAAATGATTACATGAGGACATTTACTATCCAAATTTCGACGAATTTGACGAATCCAAAATAAACCAGTCGAGCTGAACAAAATGTACTGGTTGGAAATGGGCTAATGGGGAGAAACAAAACTAAAACTGGTGACAATAACACTACATTTAACATTAATAATTTATTTCAAGTCATTGAATATATGTATAAATTATGAGTTTACCTATCAAAAAAAATTACGAATACGGAAAAGTACTAAATACTATTTAAATTACATATTTTAAAAAGTAGTTATCCATTTTAAACTTTAAGAAGCTAGTGTTAATTGATTTTTCGGCAGCGTAATGAAAATTTTCCCGCTGGTCAAGCGGAAATCGGGATACGGATTTCTGCCATGAAGGTTTTTAAAAAAATAAAATAAACTGAATATATACTGAATACTGATTTTTTCTAACTAGTAAAATAATGCGTTTTCCGTATGTAATAACATAATAATGGCTAATTTTTAGCCACAGACTACCATTTAAAGTTACTTTTTAAGTCGAATGTTACCTCTGTGATATCTTTCGTTCTAATAATACCGTCACGATGTATACAAGTCCCTGACTGGCTGACTTTGCACCTGGGCGCATTCGGAGGACGGCGGTGGTGTGAAAAATCAAGTGTCAAAGGGTTAACACGCTTGGTTCTGCCGAGATAGATTATCGTCGTGCTTCAACGAAATCGAATTCGCCAGCATCTGACCCCCTCCGAAGTGCAGCGAAACCTTTTTCTTTTAGCGCGTCAAGGAAATTGTAAATTGGCATTCAGCTCATGAGATTGAAACCAAGGTAAGACCAGATTCCTTATACCTTTCTTCATCCAAATTAGGTTAAGTCAAACAAACTATAACCACTAGACACAATTCAGTCCACCGCGGGATATATTTCCCACCAACACATATATTAAAAAAGACAAAAAGTACAGCATATCCAACGGACCCGTAACTATTGACGAGTCCATAATCAATCGTAACATTTATCCGGGCAGTTTTATCCCGAAGTGACGGACTTTATACACAACTGTTAACAAACAAACTTGATATCACATTCCGTTGGGATAGCCCATTTATCAAAGTTATATATTAGTTTTCAAAGCTTCGAATTATAGAACATGTACGCACGTGTGCCTTATTTGGGGAAAATATGCCGTCGGTAGTTGTTTAGATTGTCACATTAAGGAGTGACAACATTTCTAGTGAATAAATAGAAAATTCTAATAAAATAAATCACCTAAAAAGATATACCTACAGAAAAAAAATATTTATTATAAAAATAGTTATAGTTGTTAAATAAATATTTTTTTGATTAATATATTTTTTATGTATACCTTTCTATTTGATTAATTTAATTTGTATTAAAAATACCACAGAACTATGTTTTGAAAATGTAACTTCACAACAAAAATATATTCTAATTTAAAAAGAAAAGAGTATCAATAATATAATATTTTATATATAGGTGTCCCAATTTTTATAAATGATTTTTTTTTAAATTTTATTTTCAAATTGGCTTCACTTTTTACAGCGACAGCCAATTTAATAGCACCTGAAAGCTGATTTGTGCTCAGTTTGGTTTGCCATTTCACCACGAATAGACTTACGAATAGAACAACGCTTGCAAATTTATTTCGAAAATCATGGTTCAGTTCGTGAAATTTACCGTGACCTAAGTTCATTTTATGGTCGACATAATCGTCTATTTGAGCAAGTAATTCGAATAACATGGATCATTTTCACACCACGTATACTCTAATTGATAATGCGCATCCGCAGAGATGTTGCACAGTGCGTTATAAAAATGGGGAAAGTTTTGCTGAAACAGTTTGTAAGCATCGTGAAATTTTTGCTCAAAATAATAGTCCAAATGAGTCATCAATTCGAAGATTGATAGGAAATATTTATAGGAAACTGGTTTGTTCTGGACAATAAGTCACCAGTGCGTCCTCATAGCGGGCATTCCAGTACATACTGGAAATGCAGTTACAGTCAATGGTTTGTGTTACAGAATGATGATAAATGATAACTTCTTTTGGTCTGAATTGATTGATTTGGTATGTGGTTTCAGCAGGATGGCGCAATCTGTCACACTGCGCGTGAAATTATTGAGTTATTTAATTCAAAACTAAATTCGGCGCTCTTATTGGGACACCCTTTACTTGTATTTTGCTAATGTTTTATACCACCCTTATGAAGAAACTGGAATTGTTCCGAAACCTGTTGTTTTTAAATAATAAAATTCTGGTGGTTATGTTTAAAATTGTTTTGTATATATTAACATGTCTAACCGCAATGTTATTTAAATATATAAAAATATCTTAAATTATATAATACTATCAATATGAAATTATCAATCCAATTTGTATTTTTATCAATCATATCTGAGTGGTCGAAGATGCCATATTCTGTATCAGTATCATACTTGGGGGAGCGGATTCGAAGCCCAGACCGACTAGTTAATTGTTTTTAGCTGAGACACAAACCATTTTAACAAAATTACTAGTCTGTCGCCAGACCACATCAGAGTTAAATCTCGTGCTAATATTAACATAATTGTCTTTGTGGTTTCATTGAAGGTTGTTCAAGTTCAGAACCGAGATTTAGAAAATATATTTCATATTTAATCATTTTTGTTTATAAAAGTTTAATGATGCTTTTCCATCAGAAACCAAAACTCCGAATGATTTTTGTTGATATTTTTTGATCAAAACTTTAAAGCAGCCTGCCATGGTACAGGAGGTAATGTTAAAGAATTGACTATAACGAAAAAAAATCTGTTCCAGATGAAAATTTAAAATCCTGGAGTTCTTTTTTTGTGGAATATTTAAA
The DNA here is from genome assembly GCA_022840565.1 of Eubasilissa regina. Taxonomy (NCBI): domain Eukaryota; kingdom Metazoa; phylum Arthropoda; class Insecta; order Trichoptera; family Phryganeidae; genus Eubasilissa; species Eubasilissa regina. The sequence goes on from JAINEB010000025.1 coordinate 23,757,220, forward strand.
TATTGAAAATACAACCAAAAAAAGTACCTAAAATATTTATGTAATATTGTTTTTTAGCAAGAAAAGATTCGAGAAGAGATGAATTAGAGTAGTTCACCTTTTTTACACGTGTTTGCAGTTAATATAAAAATACTTTATAATACTTTGTAATACTTTCTTTATTTTTGAAAAATAAATAAAATTGTATTCCATTAAAATTATAAAAACTGACATCATTTTATTTTCCATCAAGATCAGTATAATGTCTTTCCTCCGAAGTATGTTTGTATGTACGTCAACGAAGATTTTCCAAACGCACACTATCACGACATCTATTTTGTATTTTTTTGTAATCGTGTCATATTTTATGTTGGTGTCGGAGTACAGATTTTAAGTGAAATATTTTGGTTATAAATAATATACTGATATTTCTGGTAGCTGTATTAATTAATATACGATTATTTGATCATCAGATATGAACGGTGACGTATCTTAAAAATCGTAATTAATAAAAAAAATCTAAAACAGTAATGTCTCTTATGTTTATGTGACTATAAAATTACGTTATGAATAATGTATGCTTTTATAAGGTTTATTTGGTTTAGATAAAATTTGTTTTTTTTTGTCTTAAAATAATATTATTGTTTATAGTACAAGGTGGGCTAAAATTAACTAATACTTTTGTTATTTTTATTATTATTTTTACTTTTCTTGTATACAATAATAAAATATTTGTCATTTTTTCATAAAAAATAATATTTTTAAAATGACTCGAGTACTCCCCGTGAATTCTGTCTATCCAATATACCTGCCTTTTTCTGGCCCACTTAGGGATTTTGCCGACGTGTGAACTGATTGCATTTTGACGCCGAGTTGTCAATAAGCTGTTTTTTGTGGATCAAAATTGACGCCGTGTGTAAAAAAGCGGTGTTCTTCAGCACTCGGAAGTGTAGTGATATCTCCGTTCTTCACTACAAAAGTGCGAGTCAAGTGGAGATGAAAATTATCGTCCAACCCAGATAGGCCAGATTTCCTTTTTGAATCCAATTCGGGTTGGGTCAACTAAACCATAATTTTAATGGATACAGTCCACGGGATCTTATCCCATCACTCATATTTATATATTTAAGCTTTATTGGTAGTCAGCAATGGTAAAAAAATCTCCATGCAATGTAATATAGAATATTATGTAAAAGATAAAAGGTATTTAATTTTTAAATCATTACGAAACTTTATCAATTGCTGAGATCTTGGAATCTTGCGGGTATTCTTGTTAATTGAAGATTAAAACTATATCTATTGATTATTTATAAAAATTGACACTAATAAGGTTTATAATTAATAAACAAACATTAGAAAGAAAACGACTACTATATAAAGACGGTGACAAATGACACGTCAGGAGTAGACGTTGAGTTCGTCTGTAATCTCGAGGATTTCGTCTTCTTACGTAGCTCCGATTGTATCAGGAGCACATAAATCTGAGGGGATGAGGAGTGGCGAGTATGGTACGGCTTAGCGTCAAACAATCCTCTTAGCGTGGCGTGATCAAACAGTTCTCGCGAGGACCACTCTGCTCGCTAGGCAGCATTACAGGAAATGGGTGGAGCTGTTGGACTGTTCCTCGCTCTTCACATTGCGAATGCGAGAAGGTGTTAAGAGCTAGAACCTAACGTTATTCGTCTTAATTCATTAATGCATGCATAACAAAAGATAAACATTTTGCTATCAGAGTTACTTATATTCTAAATATGTTCTTAACAAGTTGAGATTCGCTTTTGAAAGGAATTTTGATCCAAATCTCATTAAAATCATTGAAATAGTTTTTTAGACAATGTTAAAATTGCGTAATAATTTAGTTATAATATATAATGTAAGTAAATTAGTTTTGGAGACTGTGTTCACAGTGCATAAGTAATTTAGTGACAATATATTAATAATAATATTAAATATTTGCAAAATTAACTTTGTGATTTATCATGTTAGTTATTTTATAAATTATTTAACTTTGTTTATAATTAACCACTTAATGAGTAATTCGTTATTATTTTTAAACATCAACCGCTTTCGAAAAAATCTATGTAAAATGATGTAAAATCAAAAATACGTTTTTGATTAGTTGATTTTACATCCTGAAGAAGAAAATTGTATTTTAAATACTAAATAAATGTATTAATTATAAATATAAACATTAATTCAGTATTTAAAATATCACAGACCCACGTTCTGAATAATTATAACATCACAATAACAATGTGTTTTTCTTAATAAAATTGTATTTTTCAAATCCGGTTGACGTTTAGAAATTATTCATTAAGTGGTTAATTATAAACAATGTTAAATAATCTATAAAATAATAATAATAATATACCCAAGTAAATGACTGTTCACGATGTATGAGTAATTTAGTTACAATATAATTTAATTGGGAGAAAGCAATCGGCTTCCGCCGATTGCTTGCTACTAACCCCTAAAAGCGGCTAGTTTTTAATAAAATCTATATTTCAGTGCGAAATACTTTATTATATTGCTTTAAAATTGCACCATGTAAGAACTTTGTCTTTATTTTCAGTAAGAAAAAACAAAATGTTAGAAAAATAATGCATTCCGTATATACGCAATGCTAAAATTATCGAATATTTAATCATGTGAAAAAAATTATACCCTCTCCAGGCACAAGAGCTAATCTCTTTTTAGAGAGGTAAGCGATAAAAAATATGTAATTTTATTAAGGAAAACACATTATTATTGTGAAGTTATAATTATTCAGAACATAGGTCTGTGATATTTTAAATACTAAATTAATGTTAATTATAATGATTTTATATGTATATATTTATAATTAATACATTAATTTAGTATTTATGTAATTTTAGTTATGTAAAATATTCAATTTACTCATATATTATAAAAATTGTAAATCAAATCTTAATCGATGACATCTATTGCACAGTGCGGAAAGATTGTAATAACAATGGATACATAGCGAAATCATAATATATAAATAAATACTTGTAGACCACGCGCATCGCGTGCTTGATTATTTTGTACGTATGTAATCATATATGTATATTTTTAAATAATATTGTTTCGTGCCTTATTATATATCTTCAATTAATATTATTAGTCTACCTATATACTAGTATGGAATTAATCTATAGGAAAAATTAATTCTCTGACAATCACAAAACAATATATATACATTATAAAATCGTGAACAGTGGGAAAGTGTTATTTTTAGCGCTTCATAAGATTTATACAATGTATGTAAATAAAAATAAAGTAAGTAATTCATGTTTGAAAAAAATCAAACATGAAACAACTTTTAGCCGATAATACAAGTAAATTAGTTTTAGAGACTGTTCAAAGAATACAAATATATAATATAAATTAAATATTTGAAAACAGTTTACGACTGTACTACTTTTAAAGAATATTTCGTTATTCTATATATATATATATACATACGTTCTACTTATATCCATCCATTTGTGTGTTCGTATCTCACAACAACATATATTGATAATTGTCCAAGTCATATGGCAGTATAAAATAATTATAGAAAGTATAATTATATAATTATTTTGCGTTTATATTTTCGTTGATTAAGAATACAAAAATTATTAATTTTTCATAAATATTTACGGGTTGCTTTTAGTAAATATTATACATAATTTACGTGCATATTTTATATTAATACCTATACACATAATGAAAGATCTCTATCAAAAGAATACATTTTATAATTTGCATGGAGAAAACACCCTTTCAGAACAGTCCAAGTGACAAAGCAGATAGACATTCCGACAATATATCTACGTCACCCTGTTAATTGATGTATTCTATCCTACTCAATTACTTAACATACATTTTTCACTCGGAAATACAGTATTCAAGCCACTGCCTTATGGAAGCTCCAAGCAAATTGATTCTAAGAATTTTGTACGCCAGCATTTATACGACAAAACATTTATGCAAGCGGAAATTCATACGCCCAGCATATTATACGCCAAGCATTTTTACGATGGTTTACAATACCTTTTTTTATCTAAGACATAAAGTACAAAAAAACTCAGTCCTTCATTTTACTACCTTATTGTTTTGAAACATCTATCAGTTGGCCGTCTAGATTATGTGATATCTCTCCGTCAGACTATTTTCCATGTAAAGTCACTTGTTTATGCTAATAAACCAACAGCAACTGATCAATTAAAAAAATAGCATAGGTCGTGTTATTGGTGAAATAGCACTAGAGATGAAAATTGGATCCAAAGAGTGTATTAAATCAGATGTAGTCGTGCTACAAATTTGATAGAAATCATATTCCATTGCTAATGGCATCAATTGATCTTTCAAATAAAAATTATCATTGATATCATACTTGTTTTTTTAATTTAATTCCACTTTAAAGTTCTTGATCACGTTTACTGGCTAACCCCTATGTATTAAAATCTTCTTTCCAACGATTTGCGCACACAAGCTCAGCTCGTTTTGTGAATAATTTTCACGATGATACAGTTTATACAATCTGTATGATAAGTACACCGCTACACAAATGCTTGATATATAAAGTACACTGCATATACATTTTAATTTGTTTAAATGTTTTGTCATATAAATGCTAACATATAAAACAAATAATAGATATATAGATATTTTTTATTATCTTTAATGGAAATATATAGAAGTATTAGTAATTACAGAGCTTACGACCTGTCTTCGGCTGGTTTAAGTGATATATACAACTTATACAAATTTGATAGATATGGAGATTGATTAATGGGTGAGAATGGTGAACGTTATATTTGTATAAAGTGATCACTTGAGCCAGCAGAAGACAGGTCGTAAGCCCTGTAATTATCCATACTTCTGTATATTTCTATTAAAGATAATAAAAAATAGCTTCGTCTCTATGAGATATCTATTATTTATTTAGTAACAGTGCCTTTGTAGGTGAAAATACACTAATTGTGTATTCTTGAACATATTCAAATATTGTTAAACTATAAGTTTGTCACACAAAATTTGGCGTAGAAAATTTCGCACGCGATATAATTCTTAATTTTATTATCCACCACCTGTAATTAGCCACCGTCGTTGGTAATTTTTTGTTACAATGACTAAAAGTATAGAAATGTGCAAAAAAAAGCGCTATAGACATTTGTGCCAGTTCGTTAAACTCAAAGGTATGAATGACTAAACTGTTAATTGATGAGATGTAAAAAAAATCGCAAAGAGAACATAAAAAGCCTTCAGCCGCTGAGATTAATTCGATTGAAAAATTCACTCGAATTTTTTTTGTAAAAATTCTAATTGGTCGCTTTCCGCCATATTCTTTTCAATTAAAATATGAATTCGCATTTTTTGGGCTAAATATTTCACTCGGCAATATCGGAAAATATACGCAGTTTTATTCATTTGCAGATTTGTATGTTCAAAAATTGATTAACATATTTACAAATAACGATTTTTTAAATAACAAATTTAAAAATATAAACATATTCATATTTGAAACGATTTTAATTATAAATATGTTTAAATATTTACTGAGTAGTTGAAAATGAATGTCGTGTGGCCCTTGGCTACGGGTATGACTATTACTCGTACTGTCTACTCGAGACTATCTTTCAGATAGATTATTCTTTGAAGACAACTCTTGGCTTTCGTAAGGCCATTATGTATACATCAAGTCTCAGAGATTTTCTGTTTCGTGCCTTACTTCGCGCTTGTTTGTCAAATGTCAATCGATTGACCGTTGATGTTAAATGCTTTATTTTTGTCTGACTTCAGAATAAATAATTAAAGTATCTAGGTGTCTGAAGATCTAAGCTACGTTTGTGCGCAAGTATCGAGTCTGGCTGTCTCAGTCTCAAGCGGTGATCTCCGAGTATATCTCCATATTAAAATCTCAACACGTGTATTGAGATTTAACTCAACTAAATCTTTGAAATAAATTTCATAGTGTCTCATACCGAAAACACGGGTCATTATTATATATAAATTGAGTTAGTTATGTATACTTCCAATTTTTAAAAAGTCATGAATTGTTTAAATATATTATATTAAGGGCCATAATAAACAACGAGCAGGTAATTAAGGGAGAAAAAAATACACGATGCAAAAAATGACAGAGAGAATTCATTTAATTCTCGCTTGATAGACAAAATTGTTGGAGTAGTGGGAGTCACATATCGAATTTTAACATATTCAGCAGCCGATTGACAATGAATTAATTGACACTTAGTGTTGAGTTCTAATTAAAAATACTACTATTTATTATTTGGGAATATGAGAAAAACGGCATATATGTCATACCACTTCTGCATACAATGTGTTTATCTGGTTGAGTAAAGTAAAATTATTATATTAAAATACCCTTATTTTCCACATGATAGACGGGGGATACTAACCAATGCGTAGCCGAGTAATGAATAATTAGTGAAAATAGCTATTCATAATATATCTCAAGCTTTTTTTAATACTAGCTTCTTACAAAGTTCAACAGGGGTAACAATTTTTTAAATAAATTACATGAGATACGATATGATAAGGTAGGTGAGAATACAATAACATAATATAACTTAACCCTTTCTACCTCGAATTGTTAAATTTAAGTTCCTAGCAACTATATATTTTTTGTAATATTCCTCAAACATAAAATAAGTAATTAAAAAATCTTATTAATTATAATTTTTGGTACTTCTAATTGCAGTCAAACCTTATATGACGTAAACAAAAAATAAAAATATTTAGCATAGTAAAAAAAATTGGAAAGAATTATTCAAAATACCTAAAATATTTAAAAAATAGTTGAAAATTTATGAAAAAAAATTAGATCATAATAGCTATTAATATTCACTAGGAATATAAGCGCGTCATACCCAACCTTGTAACAATACGCAACTGACCAATTTCAACTGCCACAGTGTTGATAATAAAAAAAAACCTTATATTAGTAGTTTAAATGAATCGAGCAGACTATTTTTACGTAGACTTAGTAGTATCGTCGGAGAATTGACATCACAGTAAGATATATGACATAGATAAAGTTGAAGGTACTTTCTAGTACCGTCAGAGTTGAAAGGGTTAAGACATTTACATTGCTATTAAGCTTAATGAGTGGGATACAGTAGGTATCTATCTCTGATAGATACAGCCTTGTCCTGATTACTTTGCAAGATTGTCGTTTGTGTTGAGATGTCATTTTATTAAAACGAATAAATTGATAGAGATATAATATTTTTTTTATGAATACGTTGCAAATCTAAAATGAATTGTTAATGTATTGTGTTGAATTTAACTAAGAATGTAGGACAGCGTTTACTTCTGCAGCGTTAATATATTGAGTCCATATTTGAGTTATATTTTTTTAATATGTGAGCGATTTCTAGTTAACGTTAAGTGAGTTGTACAGTAATTGAAATATATTTTTTTTTATATAATGGTGGAAATATTGGAAGATAGGAGGCATCAACTTCTTTGGTCTGCCTGATACTGGATCAATTTTCTCTCCTTTCCAACCACAAGACATGCGGCGCAGAATATGTAAACAGTACTGTTAACACTCGCGTAATAATGATTGTTTTTATGTATTTGCGGAATTAAATATGTATTTATTAATTGAAGCAACGGCAGATTAGCCCGTATACAGTTCTAAGCACGTACTGGACTCATTGCAGTCCGAGAGTGTTGATTGCACTGACCTCTTTTCTTCTTTCTCGTGCGCAAAAGGACAGGTTAGGAAAATTAAGAGAAGGAGATACTAGGTTTATTTTTTGATAATCGAGTATAGAAGATGTGCGTGTATGAGTGCGTTAAATGGCACTACGGTATAGATTATTTAACTTTATTTACAATAATCACTTAATGAGTAATTTTAAAAACACCAATTGGTTTCGGAAAATTCAATTTCCTTCTTCGGGATGTCAAATTAATAACCAAAAACACATATGTCACGTTATTTTAATGTTTTAAATAATCTATTTTAAAATAATAATTATTAAAAAATAAATCTAGTACTTACATTGTTATGATGATGAAAGGTGTAAAAATTGACTTGATGCAAAATTATTAGAACAGTTTCTAGAATATCAAAATTTGATTTTGAGAATGTATATTAATTGGCGTATTAAATTCTAAACAAAAAAAATCAGAATTGCTATTTATATGACGATAGTTTCTAATGAAGTTTTCATCACAAAAAGAATATTCTCTCAAAGTATTGTTTTCAATGTTTCATGAGAGAAAATAAATTGGTTCCATCTGAGGTACAGTCTGCAGTTGTAAGTTAGAAATGGAAATTGAACTTTCCAACTGTGTGGTCAGGATGGGATTAAGTTCAAACTACTCGATACTGAATTAATTGGCTACTGGATTACACGGTCAAGCTGCACACCCAGTTCCATGCGGATATTCTATAAATAGCTTTATCCTTGGATATTAATATAATTATTAATTGACATTTTCAATATGTACCGGAAGAGGTTCAAGAACTTTTCAAGTATTCAAATTTCTCTCTTGGAGCCGATTGCTTTCCAAAGAACCCTCGAAAGGATAATAAACAAGGAACAACAGAGAATTTAAAAAAAATAGGCTAAGAAATACATATAAAGTAGCAATATTTGAATTCGTCCAAGAACACACAATTACTAAATTTTTACCTACAAAGACACTGTTATTAATCAATTATAAGATATTTAATAGAGACAAGGCTATTTTTTATTATATTTAATGGAAAATATATGAAAGTATGGGGTAATTACAGGGTTTAAAATCTCTTCATTTATTAAATTTTTAAAAGTTAATATGTGGAGTCCATACTAACATGTACACAACTTTGATAAATGTGGACATTGAGAGATGAGCATTGGTGAACGTTTTTGGAGAATTTGAATTCAAATACCACAAAACTATGTTCTAAAAAAAAAGAAACTTTACAATAATAGTGTATTCTCCTTAATGAATTTATTTTATAAATCGCTAAAATTTGTAAGTATGTATAATTTCAATATAAATAAATACGGTTATATTCGTACAACTCCCATGATTGCTGTAATTGTGTAATAATTAATACGTCTATCTAGATCCTACTTATCATAAGTATTAGTATTCAATCTAATTGGTACTAGTAATATATATATTTAGTCAAGACACAAACCGATTTATTTATTTATACAAATATCCGTCAAGTGCTGTCGTTAAAAGCCTGGTGGCGAGACCCCGAAACGTGGCAGATGCAAAGGTGTATGGTGCCTATGGGAAAATTATTATATAAATGATAGGTTAGGTACGACATGGATACTTGCTTAAAAACACCGTAAAAATGTCATCAGTGGTAAAAAAATATCCAAAGAGTGCTTACTTGATGTTTGGAGGTAAAGTGGAGATTACTGCCTCACAAGCATAAACGAGAACACATGCTAATATAAACTTTACGACTTTTTGGCTAAACATCGACCGAATTTTAAAAAAAGGCATAAAGGGGTGATAAAACCAAAGAAAACTGCAGTCTGTGACCTATGTAAGGGTTAACGGGGTAAACCAGTTATTGGTAAATAGTATGGTTATGGGCCGGTTATGTGATCAGTAGTAAATTTTTACTATGGTAACTTTTTACTAACTCCCGTGGTTAAAATTTTTTGCGGATTGTTAATACATCAAATTTACTACTGTCTAAGCATAGATGGAGATGTCTAGATATGCTTTATTTTATGCATTATCTATAGATTTTTTCGCCTCTGCATTCGAAATCTTTCACTCTGGTGGTGAAATTTTTTCGTATTATGTGCTAATGTATATTAAACAACTAAATCATCATCGGACAAACTCTCATCACTAAAATAGCGGGATATTGAATGATTAATTGTCGCATACTGCAACTTTTAATGTATCGATGTGTCAGATGACTTTTGGAACAGCTGTGAAGATCGATTATCGTTTTCACTATTGGATATCGGAGAGTAAAATGATTTTATTACGAGATGTAGGTTTGAGAAGTAAATATTTTTTTACCAACGATCAAAACACCCGTATTAGCAATTAACTTAAAATAAAAAGTTACTACTGATCACACAACCTGTCCAATGGGTGATGGTCATATCAGATCGTCAGATGGGATCTATACCTCGTAGATATCTATTACGCTCAAATGAGAAAGTTATCACGGAGTTTGTGCGTAGATGTGGCTAGAGCAGATGGAACGAATAATAAATGACTTACAGTTGATGAGAGTTTATTGAAGATAGATGCACCATTTATAGAACACGTGCTGAGGTGAAAATAAAGATATAGTTTATGACGAGAAGCGATCACTGGAGGCGTGTTCGGGAAGCCGGCCGAGAGACAAGCGAATGGTTATGGTTAGCTCCCGGGGCGGTTACGCCGCGATGTATTATCAACAGTTTGCGGATCGCTACTAGGCGTACCTTTCAGATTAATGCGGGCTTCTCGTTTACGCTCAGTTATATGCATTCAGGAATGTGTTGTCAGCGGTGTTGCTAGTTGTGGAGGCGATAGACCTCCACAAAACTATTAAAAATAAAATTGCCGCCTTACCACGGAAAACTTTTAGAATTTATTTTGTCTGAACATTACTGGGTCTCAAAGGGATAACGGAATTCGTCATCTTTTAAGTGAGTAGGAAGTTTCATGCATTTACAACTTGCCTTAGATGTTTCGTATAACAATTGAAATTTACCAGAAATAATTCAGTCTTAGTATAATGCAGTATAAACGACAAATACACATATAAATAATATTTTTTATTCATTATCTTAGTTTTCCGAAACCGGTAGATATTTTTTAAACTCAATTGTGGTTAATAAAACTAAGATAATAAATAAAAAATATGAATTTTAACCACCAAGTTAATATTGCTAATTTTAAAAGTATATAAATAATATTTTAATTCACTCGCATAACAAATTTACTAAACAAATAACAGATATCTATAACAGACGAAGCTATTTTTTATTATATTTAATAGAAATATGTGGAAGTATGGGTAATTACTGGATATGTGGAAGTATGGGTAATGTGGGGTATGTGGAAGTATGGGTAATGTGGGGTATGTGTAATGGGTTACAACTTGTCTTCGGCTGGCCGAAGTCTGTCTATCATAAGCACTGTAATTACCAATACTTACATATATTTCAATTAAATATAATTCCAAATAGCTTCGTCTCTATGAGATATCTATTATTTGTTTAAAAACAGTGCCTTTGTAGGTGAAAATCCAGTAATTGTATATTCTTGGACATATTCAAATATTGCTAATATATTTACTCTCACGAAAACCTTAAAAATATAACAACGTACACATCTAATGCCCAAGATGGTAGACGTCAAACTCTAAGATCAGCCTCTACTTCAGCTGCAGGAAGGGTTATAGAACCGACCAACCGTTGCCAGAAATCTAAATATAGTGAACGGGCATTTGCGGTGGCAGGCCCAAAAGCGTGGAACTCTTTGTTCTCCGTTATAAGAAACAGTCCTTCAGAGACTTTATTTAAGAAGAAACTAAAAACGCACCTTTTCAAAAAATCATTTCCATAAGTGAGAATAACGATTTTTAATTTAAAAAAATAAAGACAATTGTAGAACTATAAACAGTTTATGTGTAAAGCGCTCTTGAGGTGAAAGTTTTTATGAAAATGGCGCTATGAAAATTATCCATTATTATTATTATTAAGATGTGATAAATCTCAGAGATTTATTTGCGATAAATCTCAATGTCACATTCATGTGTTGGAATTTTCATCAGACATCAGTTTGAGATTGGTTGAAATAATAAAAATTCACACCGACACAGATCGTGTCGTTATAGTATGTATAAGAGATACGACATATGTGCACAAACGTCACCTATAACCATACAAACCTACTTATATTTTTCTGCGTGCAGACAAATAGAAGGTAATAAATTACAAAAGTTTATTCTATGCTGCTGGGGATATTAAAATTCATAAAAATGTTGAACGGAATATCAATGCTTGGACTGACATTTGACGTACAACAAACGCGAAGTGAGGCGCGGACGGAGAATCTCTGAGACTTATATAGTTATGCGAATACGCTGAATTACAAAAGTCTTGTCAGAAGTCAAAAAATCTCTTATGAGTATAGTCAACTATCTCGGATATTGTCTCGAGTCGAAAATCTCATGTCATTGTGAAAATCTACAATCTTAACTAAAATTTATCGGTTTAGGTTTTTATTTATTGCTATTGAATTAAGTAATCCAATATATTTCAAATATATTTAATGAGTTGAATGTATGATGTTTATTATTATTAATTAAAATTTGTAATACATTATACAATAAAATATTTTTATTTATTATGAATACATATTTGTATTCAATTTAAAAGTATTTATGAACCTGTAGATATAGGGCTAGCATTGATACATTTTGTTTTATGCGTGTATATCTTATACGATAAAAAAATAAATAAATTATCATGTAATATTCTCTTTAAAAAAATATTCTTCTGTTTTTATAAAAATATCATATATTTCAATGATATATATGATGATTACTTCCTTTAAAAAATGTAAAATTAATTAAAATTCGAAAAATGATACGCCTCACAACCGCGATGTAAAACATGTAAAAATACGTGTTTTAAAATATTCAAAATATTTTAAAAACAAGTACGGGATACGGCAGAAGGTGATTTTCTATTTGAGAGCTTAAATTCATACGTGAATCTGAACAATTTAAATTTTTGTTTTCCTTTATGTAAAGAATATCTTTATTTGACCTTTCAGGTTAATGTTCAGATATTAATGTTTCCGAAAAAAACACGACGACAAAAAAAAGGTTTTCACAAGAGGCATGTAGAACTAGACGAAGTAAAAATACCTGAACGGTGACGTGTTTATAAAAGGTAGATAGGTAGACTCTTGTTGTCTAGGACAGCAAGAGTCCATAACCGTGAAACATGAAACTTCGATAAAAAGGGATGGTGTCATCTATCCCTTGTCATCTATTTTATTCCAATCTGTTTACAATCGTATGATTCATCCATAACATATGAAACCTGTCCAGGACGGTCAAAGGGTACGTGTAAAATAAATATTCATTGCAAGAAATTGTAGGGAATGAATGTTTGATAGAAACGGAAAGGCTGAGAAAGATATCGAAAGGAGGGTGATTGCATGGAACGGCGCTTTGAATGGAATTATATCTAATGGGAACTTGTCAACCGAGGTAAGACTAGTGGTACATAATGGAGTCCTGGTACCGACACTGATGTACGGAATGTTGTGGAAATGAGATATGAGCGTATATGTATCAGATTAATTTATGACATAGAATAAAGAAATAATTAAATAATGTAAATCTGATCTTAGTATAATGAGTAATATTAATAGATGATCACTTAGGTGGTTTAGTTATATGGAATGCATGAATGAGGTGAGGGTGGTAAGAAATATACATGACGCAAGTGTTGATGGCACAAGAAATAGAGGACGTCCGCGGAAGACTTAGCACGACCAGGTAAACCAGATACTGGAGGACGTTTCACCAACAATCGGCGAACTTGTATGAGAAGATTAATGAATGTGGATGAAGCGAGAATTGTGTGTCAGGGCAGAAGTGTGTGGCGCTCTATTTTCTCTTACGGGAGTAAAATTAGAATCTCAGAGAGAGTCGAAAATCTCTGCATAAAGGAGAGAGGTTTAGAACATTAGTTGCGGGAGAGGGGCATTCTACACACATTATTTGTGGAAACATAAGTCCGATAGTTTATGACACATTTATGCAAAAGTAAAAGTATTTACTCTTCGAGAATTAAATCTTTGTGTAAACAAGACGTATTTTTTACATTAATGCATATTATATTGTCAGCGCTTAAATTTTCGTTTTAACCGAGTCATATATTTGACGCGTGAGTTATTAGTAAAAGAATTGTATAAATTATATTAAATTGTTGGATATCCATGCTTCTGATTCATCTCTACCTGATTGAATCATATATTGAAACTAATAAATTTGGTGTGGTTCCGTTTTTGAAAAATAGACCAATTCTGATGTTTTGAATTAATAATTTTATACTTTCAGTGTATTGCATCCTTTGCTGAAGGAATAATTAAAATAAACAAAGAAATTGTTAGATGTAACAACACAGCTGTGTTGCACCAGACTACAAGAAATGGACCACATCAGAGATGAAGAAACATCTGGCGTCGTTTTCACGCTCGGTAATAATTCAATTAAAGCAGCTCGTTAGGTGAACAGTCCGGAGGGAGTGATTGAAGCCGCTAACACATTTGTATGCGATTTTCCTTGCTAAAGTTTGGGCCGATCTCTCGGCGGGTAATTATGACGAAGCGTGGAAATCCTCGCCGAAGCCGTGCCGCACGAAGTTCTGGCGTGCGCGCTGCGGGTGCGATCCGCACTACAGGGTTGCCGTGAAGCGTCATTATAATAAAGTACTTTATTTGGGCGCGCTGATCACAAACACTGGTGACAGTAGTCAGGAAATTCAAAGACGCATAGAGCTCCATAGCTTAAATTGCTATGAACCAATTATTAATAAAGTGGTCAACAATATTATCTGAAAATCCATGTACGTGCATTTACCTACAAACCAACAAATCCATAAAGTTCTATTTACGACGTTTCCTGTGTGCCGCATTTAAAACGTCAAAAAAGACACCTGCCAGCCATGTGTGACTAATTCTCATGCTATTTTGTGTGTAAAAGCACGTGTCGTTATATGTAATAAATGACTTTTATATACTAATCACGTCCGCTAAACCCTAGTAAATATCAAGTAGGCAAGAATTCTGCCTATACCTAAAAGGTGTCGGTAAATATTTTGAATAAACCCATCGTGAAACAACTTGTGTTTATATTGACAGAAATTTTATTAATACATAACTTTCACGCGTCTCTCGACAAGTCATTCATTATCCATATATTCAAATATACAAAAAAAAACCAGCATCTAAGAAAATACGAAAACGAGAATATACGGGTGAATATTATGTTAAGAAATAAAACTCAATATTTTAATTTAGTTTTTATTTATTAATTACTTGATTTATAAAAATTATGTATAAAATATGACATCGGACAAATGACCGCCTCTGGCTGCGGCACAAATGCGTGCTCTTTCAACCATATTTTTCATAACATTCTCGCCCACTTTGCGTGTTATTTCAGCAATTTTATTTCGAATATTAATAAACCCAATAACATCGAAGTTTTTTTTGGTTTAATGGCGTTGATTTTTTCCTTCAAGAGGTTTCACAGAAAATAGCCAGGAGCCGTCAAATCAGTTGTTCGAGAAGGCTAGTCGATATCGCAACTTTTTGATATCGAGCCCAAGAAAATTTTTCTCGCAAAATATCAAGCGTAGTTAAATATTTTGCGAGAGATGACATCATCTTATTGAAACCACATATGTTGCAGGCTCAATCGACCTAATTTGGTTACCGAGAAGTTTACCAACATGTGATCACAGTTAATGGTTACAGTATTACCTCTTACTTCCTAAAAAAATTAAACACGTACGCCACATGGCACACCATATAGTCTTTGTAAGTATAAAGGTTGTAAGTACATCAGTTGAGAATTTTAAATGCCTTAATAATGGCTGTTTTTTTATTTAACAAAACCCGCCAAGTCGAAATGAGCTTCGTCGCTCATGATGATTTTTTTTACAAAAGTAAGCGTTATCAATATTGAGCTGCAAAATATATACTGTTGCATGTAATCGAAGCATTAAATACTTTAAAATAAATTGTAATCAATTAATCTTTAAGATTATTACTAACAAAATTAAAAATATTTGCCAAACCAAAATGGTGAGCAAATAAAATCGGCCTGGAACTTAATATTCACCATGTGTTACTGGAAAATAATATTATGAATCCCGTGGAAAGTGTGAGACGCGAAAGACTCAATCCTATAACAAATTCAATCACAGCAAGCCTTAACTACAAAACTGTGAACAAAAAATTGTTCCAATTCTTTTTCTACGTGATGCGTAAAAGTGACAGTGTAGAAAAGGATTTTATCCTGCGAACAACCTTGGGTCGACAACAATCTCGAGCTTATCTTTGAGTTTATCTCAGATTAAAATCTCAAAGCGTGTATATGGTACTGAGATATATTATATTTCAACGAAATCTATGAGATTTACCAGATAGTGTTTCATTTTGTGGATACGAGCCATTAGATTTAAAAAATATTAATGTATGGTAATGTCCTTGGTTTGCCAGAAGCATATGTTTTTACCTTTCTTAGAAATAAGATTAAAACAAAAATTCGGGTAAGACATTAACCTTTTTTCATATATAAAAATCACAAAACATATATATTAAAATGTGGTTTAATGTTATGTTGCTTTTTGGTACCCCTGTAAGAAGAAGTGAATGTCTTAATCCGCGGTTGAAAGCCGATTGTCTCGTTCTCAAAGTTGAAAGTTTCAGTGGTCCGATAAACAACCCTCGCCATTGGTTGAATGTTTATGTACTTTATTAGCATTGGCTTCATCATTCTGGTTTTGTCTTACTCATCCTCAAATATATTTTGTGAATAAATCTTTTGGTCCACGTTGTCACTACAAAACGCAATTTTTTACAGTTGTTGGTCTGTTTTAAAATATTCTGATGTAAATATTATAGGGACGTAAAGTTCTACGTCTTAAGGTCTATTTTTGAGCTTTTGAATAAGTCATACCTCTAACAAAATTGTTAAATTATGAGTTTACTAAAATATGCACATATTTTTTGTATCTCTATATTTTATGGTTGTAGAGTTATTTAATGAAAATTTATTTTTGCCTTATTTTTTCCTCCTTCGTGTCAGTATTGACATATAGTAGCCTCAATCCGGTTCCGGTTCTGGATCGTCCTCATAGCTGACTCTAAGGTCTCTCCAGTTAGATGCAACGCATCCTTTCATCACTATGGCACTCTTCCAGTTCATATTCGGCCTTCAGTGACTTAGTGTTTGAGATTATGTTGACTCTATAAGGTCAAGGGGATTATTTGTGTCAGAAGGATGTGTACGGTGAGAATCGAAGGTCTTATATATTCTCGCTTTCCACATATATAAATGAAATGTCTATATAAGATAAACGTAGTTCACTGAAGGCGGTAGATGTATGCGATGAGCTGGCCAGGAGAAGAGTGTTCGGTTCCAGGTTTTTCGGACTGGTTGTGGCGCGACGTATTGTTATCTGGTTTTCTGCAGGTAACAGATGGACTGTATGGCTGTCAGATAAATGCATACGCAGCCATGTCTGTGGGCGCAAGCAAGGTCACCACATACCCAAGGTTATGCCCAGGATAATCTCTTTTTCTAGGCAATCACTTTGACGCATAATGTGGTCGAAGATATGGAAAAATATTTTGTTCCCGTAGATAGGGCTTGCTGTAGTTAGATTTATTGCAGGATTGAGGCATTTAGGCGACGTGCTATCCTTCTTCAGAAATTCATTTTGACGGCGTATATTTTATGATTGTCGCTATTGTGGACTATTCAAGATTCCAATATAGACATAGAAATTGGAAAGACATGAGTGTGAATCAACATCAAGATTGCTTAAGATCGCTGTCTTTCTATATTCTCTATAGTTGGTTCATAGAAACTTTATCTAATTGAACGCGTATTTATATTTCCTGTTCATTGTGACCAGTATTCGTAATCTGGGCGCCCAAAAAATATGCAGTAAAAATAATAAAAAATAACAGAAACAAGACCAGGATCACCGGTCGCCGTGCGCGTGTGGATGCTCCATTAGGCTTACTACACCCATCTGTCCCCCCCCCGCTCCATTTACCCTTACCACAGAGCACGACCTTTTCTGTGTGATCTGTGACTTGTGAACTTTTAAGAAATGTGAATGTCCTGCTACGAGCTCGTCACACTGACTTGAGTTATTATTGTGTATTCGGTTTTTCGCAGTGCGTGTCGAAGATTTACAATCACTATTGGGTGATAAAGAGTGCTTCGAAATTTACTGTGCAGAGAAAATCCAGGAAAATCATGCTTTCTGCTTGGTTTTTCTTACTGTTCTGTCCCTTTACCAAATTCCTACCACCCTTACTATATACCGTTTTCCCACCCCTTGTGTAAACATGCACAATTGATACCTGGGTCTACAGGGCAGCATATTTTGAGATCGCTAATTTACAATAATACCTAGTAAATTGAAGACATCACACTACTAATAATTTTTTTCGCATATTTGATGTTGAATGTTTTTTAATCAGAAAGAACACAAAAATATTTATTAATCACATTTTAAAATAATATTATTTGTTGTCATTGTCTTAGGAATAATTGTTTTTCTTCAAAATTTAGGGTAAATTTATCGAAAAGTTTTGGCGCGTATTTATACAATTGGCATAGATAAATTTTATTCATTATATTAACGCAAATATATTCTGTAGCTTTCATCATCATAATATATTCAGTTATAAAATATTTTAATAACTTTTGACTCATAAATCCCCGTGACATCTTTCCATTAATGGTTGTTAACGGTCAAAAAACATTTAAAATGAATGAAAATTTTAACTGTTCACTGAATAGAGTACATTTTATTTATTCAATATCGATTAGTAAAAAAATGGCAATAAATATCAAGAGTGAAAGCAGTTTTATTTATTTAAATATATATATATGCACTCAAATATTACAACAACAAAGTCTTATTATATGATTTTTCATACGAAACTATGCTATAAAAAATAAGACTATCTCGAGTCTCCCAAGACTTGGATAGAAACTCCCATTATTTGATCACAAATCGAGTATCTAGGTAACTACAGGATGAATATTATGTTTCAAGCCAATTTTGTTTGGCCGCCATTTTTGTTTGGCAGACATTTGTCAGTTCGCATTTAGTAGTAATAGAAAGTAGTTAATTAAAATTTATTATAGAGCATCTAACACCTCAACAACGTGTTGAAGTCATTAAAATATTTTATCTAAGTAATGATGGCAATGCTATAATTATTATTGGTGATCGTATCGTCACGTATTGGAAAGGTCATATACAGCCCGAGCAATGCATGAAATTTTGCGAGAAATTTTTCCTGGCCACATAATGTCAAGTGGTGATATCGACTGGCCTCCTAAATCACCTGATTTGACATGAAAAGTGAAAGTACATGAAAGGAAAAGTCTACGATAATAAGCTAACAGTAATTCCGATACTATAAGACAATATTCAAAATGAAATTGATGAAATAACACGCGAAGAGTGCCAGAATATTATGAAAAATATGGTTAAAAGAGCACGCATTTGTGCCGCTGCCAGAGGCGGCCAATTGGCCAAATTCATATTGCATGCACCATTTTAATATACAAAGTAATCGATAAATAAAAACCAAATTAAAAAAAAAGTGTTTCAATTCTTAATTCTTTATTTATTCAATAACAATATCGGCCTGGAAAATAATATTCACAAACATTAAACAAAACAATATTTTATATCACAATTAGCCGTATGTTATCCTGCGCGTTACCCGGGATTCAGATATAAAATATAGATTTATTTTACGTAGATTCTAATTATTTAATAACGATGTACGCAAAATTTGGTTCAGGCAGAGGGAGGGTGAAATGTCCAGGGGTTGTTGACTATATTTTCTTCAGGATACTAGAACGAACGAAGAAAATTTGAATGATATTCTATGTAATACACATACATAATCAGGCGCGTGTAGTCAGTTCATTAGTATAAACTGTATGAAACTATATATTCTGGGAAATAGAGCTAAATAAAATATTTAGAGTATTTTCGCTATAGCAATCGAATGCATTTTGAACTTATTTTCTGTATTCTTTACAATTGATTCATCTATTATTTCATTTTTAAAAGCAATTATCTTTATATTAGGTTGAATCTCAAATACTTTTGTGTAAAACCTGCCAGAAAACGCCAGAATTAATTAATTAATCGATTTTATTAGATTAAGATAAACTTTGATACAACTTATATATTTTTTACGGTAAATATTTTTGTGTTTCCCAGATGGGTAGAGGTCTGGGTTTTTTTGATAGATTTTTATTTGTGTATTTTTCTAGTTGATTAATTTAATTTGTATTAATATTTATATATAGAGATTTTTAATATTTAAAAACTATTTAAATATTCGCCAAAGAATCGAAAAACATAAGAAAAAAAAAACATAATTTGGGAGCGAATATAATATTATAACGATTAAAATAATTAACTTAAGGCTGGCTCAATTTTATATTACGTTGTTTAATTTTTTTTAATATGTTAAATACATAAACAAATATTTTAATTAATTTTCTTAACCTGGTAGAGTGGCCATGATTTCTGTTTTAACCACTTTATCCTTTTTCAAGAACTTTTCACGTGGCGAATGAAGGACCCATTTTTAAACTTAATTAGAGATTTCTTGCCGAATTATTTGCTGGGCCGTATTTATTGAAAAAAAGATTTTTTAAATTAAATAATTATTCTTGGCTTTATAAAATAATTTTATCGTGAAAAAATTGACTGGCTCGTAAGTGCTCGCTTGGTGATTTTCTAGGAGATCGATTCTTCCCGGGAGACTAATCGTTGAATTTATCACAACATAAACGGTGATCTGAGTTTAAAAATTGTATTTTTAAACAAGGTACAAGTTAAATATAAATTTTTACATTATTACAATTTAAAACAACTTAAAAAGATATCTGAATAAATAGTAAGATAGTATACAGATCAAAATCAGATGATAATGTATAAGGATGCTGTGGCGTAATTGGTAAAGCAGTCTACAAATTACCCAATAGAAAGTTGCGCAATTGCCTCGGATATTTTGCTGTTGTTCTATATTGTTTACGCGCGTTTTGAATTCTTCGACTGGCACCCCTGTTTTTTTTATTATGGTGTGCCTCTCTATGCTATGTGAAAGTCACCGCATTTTGAAACTGGCGCCAATCGTGGTCAGTTACTCGTCGGAAGTAGATCTTTTAACAGGCGGCGCTCCGGGTAATTAATTATCTTGATCGGCCGAGATAATCCACGGAGGCCGGTTCAAGAGCACCCAACAAAACATTGGATATCAACCAAACAACAGCGGAGAATCAAAGAAACGATCAGTCCAGAATAGTGGTGATCTTTTTTACTGTATGGATGGTCATATTATCACTAAATAACCCGGAGACAACACAAGCTATCGAAGGAATTTATGAGAATAGATATTAAATGATAATCTTTCGTTGTGATTTATGTAAATTTGTTTTAATTATCTCTGATCTATGTTCTGAAAAATTATTACTTCGTTAATAAAACGTGAGTATATTAAAATTAAGTAATCATTTAAAAAATAAAAACAAACAATTCAAAATTGGTAAAAAAAAACCATTAACATCCGTATAATTTTTAGTTTCCTTGCACCCTATAAATTAAATCAAATATCTATCGTTCTGATAATAAAAAAAGATTCTCTTTCCATTATACGACTTGTTACATAATTGATGCTGAGCAAAGGGGTGACGTTAATTTAATTTATTTCATTCGCTTATTTAATTTCGTACCTCAATTTTACCATTGCCACGTTATATGTCTGAAATAATAAATGTCACACTCTGTCCTTCAGATGTAATACACTTGATAATTATCAGAGAATTAAATTATCATTGTTCTACATCATTTTATATGTTATATTAAATCTTATGTAGACATTATTTTTGAACAATATAATTTTCATTATTAAGGAAAACACATTCTTATTGTGAAGTTGTAATTATTCAGAACAGACGGTCTGTGATATTTTAAATACTAAATTAATGTATTAATTATAAATATATACATTAAAATCAGTTTTGTCGAAAAATATTGTTATATCCCGGTGACGCAAAAACAATATTTTTCGGCAAAATTGATTTTATACGTATATATTTATTTATAATTAATACATTAATTTAGTATTTAATATAATTTTCGTAATTATTTCGCGTGAGTTTATTTCAAGTGAGTTATCTAATTTGTTTTAATTATTAAGGAATCTATGGAAAAAAAAATGCGACAAATAAAAAGTGATTTCATTTTAAAATGATTACTATTTACTGAACCGTTTTTTATTAGCTTAGCTGCGGCTGGAGCTCAGCACTCAGCATCAACTCTCTAGTGCAAGCGGCGCTCTTACGGAAGGCTGGCTCCCTGACCAAATAATGGCATCGACTGCAGAGTAGATAGGGATATAATAATAGCGGTAACTGAACTATAATTATTATCATTAGTACAAGCTGACGATCAAGGTTCTTAACCTAATAATGACATCGATTTTATAACTATTATATGTAACCTAACTGAACCATATATACTGGGTTATAATTATTATTAGTTAACAAAATTATTTCATATGTTTTGTATTCCCTATTTTAATCGTATGTATTTTATTATATATATTTATTTATTTTTAACGTAAAATATTATTTTGACACAAACGAATTACTGTTATTAAATTCCGCTTAAATTCACAAACATCAAACTTAATATCTTTAATTCCGACTACAGCACATGAAATCGACACAGTTATACAGGGATTAAAAACTAATAGTGGTCCAGGTAAAGATGGTATTTCAATCAAGCTTGTAAAATAAATTAAGAAATACTTAACCGAACCATTTGCATTTATTACTAAGCTGAGTCTACAAACTGGAGTCTTTCAAACCGTGCTAAAAGATGTGTGTATTGTGCCCAATTTATAAAAGCGGAAAACCTAGTGATGTATCCAACTATAGACCGATTTCTCTTCTAAGTGTTTTTTCAAAAAATCTAGAAAAAATTGTTAAACGGAGGTTCCTCAAATTCCTATATATAAATAACATTCTATCCAATCAAAAATTTGGTTTCTGATCGAAACGCAATACAAAAGATGCCCTCATGTCTCTCGTGGAATATATCGTCTCGTACCTGGACAAGGGAAATAAATGCATGAGGATTTTTCTTGATCTTGCAAAAGCATTTGACACCGTACCGCATCTACTATTGCTAAAAAAAACTTGAAAACATAGGAGTACAGCATATAAATGGTTTAAAGACTACTTAACAAATAGTCCAATCCATCATTGATAACATACGGTATTCCACAGGGAAGCATTTTAGGCCCTATATTATTTCTGGTTTATATTAACAACTTTTGTTATACGACTTTAAATAATGGAAAAATAATCACTTTCGCGGATGATACCGAGCTTTACTTTGAGGGTAAGCCCTAGGAAGAGGTCAATACTCGTACACAGGATGGTTTGAACAAGATGAAAAAATGGTTTGATACGAACCTCTTATCATTTAACACAAAAAATCAAAATATGTATGTTTCTGTATTAAAGAAAGAACACCACATCAAAGTCCTACACCCATCATACATGACTGCAAAAAAACAAGAACACGCCTTCCTCATGCCAATGTGAAAAATTGACACCAGCTAAAATTATTCGACATCAGTACTGATCGATGATCATCTTAACTGGAAAGAACACATATCGAACCTAGCTAAACGCATAAGAAAACTAATTAACTTTTTTAAAGGAATTCAATATATAGTTGACTACAAACTACAAACAAAGATCAGTGTACTTTGCACTCTGCTACTCCTTAATTAATTATGCTATTTTAGTTTGGGGAGGAGCAGCAAAAACAGTATTGGAGTCGGCTAAAAAAACACAAAACACAATTCTCATGGTAATAATTGATTGTATCTTTAGATATCCATCAGATTTTATATTTAAAGAGTACAATATCCTAGATATAAGACAAATCCTTATGTTGAGACTCGTTCAATATTTCTATGCTAACAACAACTTCCCTAAGCAATAAATCATGGACTCAACATTAAGATAAACAACGAACATCTACACACCAGTTTCGAGAGCAACAACGACATTTTATCAAAGATTCTACATGTTCTTAGCTCCGAAACTATACAACACACTCAGTACCAACTGGAAATTGTTTAATTCCAATAAGATTACACAAATACGGACCCAACATATGATCCAATCAGGTAAGAAGTATGGCTATTCAACATTTTAACATAATTTATACAATACCTACACTAATAATTTACTAGTCATACAACATTCCTACTAGATATTTTTTATTTTTTTCTACATATTATTTTTATTTCTTTTTATTCCTGTCGATGATTTAAATAACACCACAACAGCACGAAAACAAACCTGGCTACTTTAACACTGACTTCAGTCTGGCAAAGTATCCAGGACAACGCTGCGTATATCAGAGGTGAAGTCTACCTTATCCCACACAATAAACTACGAGTATTATGTTTATTATGTTATAATATATTCACCTCTGTTAGAACAAAAATATGTATGTCATCTAATAAATAAATAAATAAATTATTGTAATTTGTGTTATTTATATGGCGAATCGAATCTTGCACAAACAGGCCAACTAAGATGGAATAACTTATTATTATTATTACTACATTTAAAAATGTAGAAAAACAATCTTCTGTTTAATTCAATGTCATAGTATCTAATATTCCAAGATAAATCTAGCGCAACTTAAATACATATCTAAATAATAAAGATTTAGAGATTCAACCCATTCGGTGTTTATTCCATGTTTATATATTATTTATTTTTAAAATATGACACTCTTAAACTGGCTGTTTTAAAATATATAAAAGTATATTTAAAAGTACGAATAGTGAAAGTACAAAAAGTAAAAGTAAAGTTTTGTTAAAAGTACAACGTAGAAAGCACTAAAGGAGAAAAATCCATTCCTCAGAATCTCATTGTCTAACGCATGCACTTGCACAACTAAGGTATGTGGATCGAGGATAGAGCTCCTCAGTCACGCGAGAACTCGTAATAGATAAACCATAGCAGAAGAGAACAGGACAAAGCTTATATCAGCGGGATGGTATAATAATCAGAGATGATACCTACTGCACCCTACACAATTATTTTTTTTAAATGGAGGTGCGTACACGGAATACATGTCACATCAATATTCTTACTTTTTACAAACTAACTTGGTGGTCTTTTAGAATGAGGCACAAACCCCCTACTACTAGACCACTAGGCCAGAGTTTTAACCACTAAACCAATAAGCTACTAATGTAATCGAAAATGGAAATTTATTTCTAAGAGATATGTTATTTGACTACATTAGTATTATTGTAGTTTGTCATACTTATTAATGGTTAAGCACTCGTCTAGTGATCTAGCGACCCATGGGTTCGAGTTAAAATCAAAAAAAATCGTAATCTTAATTATTTTGTAGCGCAATAAGTAAGAATATTATGACACTATTATATTTTAAAATTTTCCTAAAAATTACACATTGTAACTGATTCAAAATAAAAACTTCATTTTTAATATTGATAACTTGATCGTTTGTGAGGGTGGTTAGCTCGGGAATACAAACAAGATATTAATTTTAAATTGACATTTTTATAGGTTTTCGGTGGGGATTGATTGATTAATACTACCGGGATAATCCTTAGACTGATTGGGTGGGGGTTCATCAAATTAATCGTGGTTTAATTTGTCCTGGAAGGCATCAACACAAAATTAGTTTTTTCTGTATGAGTAATTTAATGGACAAATGATGAATTGCGTTCAGAATTGTGAGACTCTGTGATCTCAGTAGAGGGTTCTTTGTCGCTGATTTAACGACCTTAGAAAACATGTTATCTTCGCTAGAATAGTTTCTGAGCTGTGTATTAATGGATTTAAAGTCGCTAAGCAATGAAATCTCTGCGCCGGCCTCGATAAACAATTATTGCGTCGGAGAAATCGATTTTCAAACTATTATAATACTAAAATATTCATCAATTCTGTACATAAAATTATGATTATTAAATAATTATATTAGTATGTTATCATCACCATTTACATTTTATTATCTTCTCCTGTATTACGCCGCTTCGGTACCAATTAGAGTTTTCAAATATTAGTTACTTTCAACTATTCGAATATAGAGTAGTAAAAGATAAAATATTCGAATACATTCGTAAAGTTATAAAGAATCTAAAATAACTATTTAAGTACATACACATTTCTATGTTGTGAATATTAACCAAAATATATTTTTTTAATTCAAAAAAATAAATTCATGAATCTGATCTCTTTGACGTGGCCAAATGATTTAAAAAAAAATAAAATATATATATATATATATATATATGAAACAATTAATAGCGGTTGCAGTATCGTCAAAAAATATAATGTTTGCGATTGTAATTGCATAGAGGATGAATATACAATTAAAAACTTTTTTTATTGATGCGAACGAATCAACCTTTTCTCGGTAGCTGATTTAAAGCCTCGTACACAATAAGCAACTTTCGTTTCACAACAGAAAAATGTGCACTGATTTCGCTGAAATATCGGGGTGGAAAATCCGTCATCACATGCGTTCTCAAAGTATAGTCTGAAATATGGATTAATAGACTGTCATAAATATTTCGGCTGATAATCTGGACTAGTGATGAGCTAAACGTTATTGTGATTGTGATTGTGCGTTTGGTATTTATTTTATATCGATGATTGGTAACTGATATTTAACTGTTAGAGGTTTAGTTTCCAGCGTATTACTGATTGCTCACTGAATGAAGAATAATCAGTTACTAATCATTGTTACAATCGAACATATTTCACAATCACAGTCACAATAATGGTTTAGATCATCACTAATCTGGATTTCCTGTATTATTGACATAGGTATGTTTCGAGTACAACATATACACATATTTAAAAATAAAAATTTCAAAATATTTCCCTGCAAGTATTTTTCGAATAGTTAGACATATATTCGAATATCGAAATATCGGCCGCCATCCCTCTAAAAATATACATTTACTCTGGTATTTGTAAGACGTGTCCGAACCACCTTAATATAGATCTTTCTATGTGTAGAAGTAGGGGATACATGGTGAGGTTCGCCCTTATCTCGGTACTACTCACTCGATCTAATATGTTACGGTTAGTCAACAACTAGAATTTATTACCACCGCACTTACCTATAATATAAAACACAATTTTTCTGACTATTTAACCATTTTACTTCTAGCTATCTATTACACATACGAGTTTATATATTATATTTATTTCACGTACACCTCTGAAATATTCTCATTTCTAAGATCAGTATCCACGATGATATCTCAATGAGATTTTGATCTACGAGAGTCGGTAAATGTACGTTTGTACTGAATGCGTCGTTCTATTATCATACCTCCGAGAGAAATCTCATCCGTGGACACGGGCCATTATGAATGTTTTGTAGTCTATTAAACTCTTTCACATAAAAAATTATTGCATATAATAAATAAATACAACATTAATAAAAGTAAAATTGGGTATCTGCCAGTGAAACTATCGAAGCATTTTATTTGCCTTGTATCTTTTAAAAATGATGTACTGTATAATGCAGCACTGTCTAACTAGTGGTCCGCAAAAATATTTTTACGGACCGCGAATTATTATAAATGTTCACATAAATTTTTAAATAAACATCTGTAACTAATGTGTTTTTGACTAAAACTAACAAGCACAACCTGAAAAATTCAGTATTAACCATCAAAGCGAGACTAACGATCGTACAACTCCACCCATGGTCAAAAAACCGTTTTTGATACCATTATTTTCCTCTTTTATCGTTCTATGGTACACTAAAAGTAAAAAATGTGAAATCACGTGTTTTAAAATAATAAATAAGTACTAGGTGCTGAAAAACCTTGCATTGATTTTTGACACAAGTGTTGATAATAATATCATAACGGTTGCACTACATCATGGAAAATCAGCTAACTCCCAATAATATTTTACAATTTTGGTAAAAAATTCAGCTAACTCGAAATATTCCCTATAAGTACGAGATAAATCAAAATAACGATAAAACTTCTCAACCGCCTTATTTATGCATAAACAATCTACCAAAGTGTGTTTTGAAATTTTTATAATCCGTTTAATTACAAAATTAAACAGTTTTTTGTTGCTCCTGAACCTTTTAGAAAAATGAAGTTAGTTGCTTTGCAGATTAAGGTATTAATAATTAATTTGCCTACAACTAATTAATATTCACTTGTACATAAAATAAATTATTACGGTTACAATAATAAATACCTAGATTCGGATTATTTTTGATATTTTTATTTGCGTATTATTTTTTCATTAAAATAATTTTTCAGATGACATGAACTGACTTTTCAATCATCTACTTTTTTTGACTCGCGAAATGTTTGATAAATAAAAAAAATGCCCTCAGGCTAAGACATGTTGAACAGCGCTGGTGTACTTTATACTTTAGATTGGCTTTCAAAGAACAATATGCTTCTATACTCTGAAAATATAATAAAACCATATTTATAAGTACATAAATTCTTGTTATTTTTTACTTGAATATGAAAATAATGCCAAATAAAATAATAGGACGTGCGAGTATATTTAACAGCTGAGCCAAAATTCACATCCAATCTCCCTGTCTAGTTTTCTACTGGTAGATATAATAGATGTCACTGTTGAAAGATACAAAGGATATAATATTATATATGAGAGTTTGAAGAAGCTCAGTAATAAAAAGTGTCGCTGGTTTAAATTACGTTTGCAATTTGTTTATATACTATATATATTTATCCTATTTAAAAAACAGACAAATGGTAGGTAATTAAACTTAAATATAAAGAGATTTTTTTTTTAAAATCGCACAATGATTTCCGTTCATCCGCTAGAATGTTCATACAACAATGATCAATTGTCAAAATACCTAAAATGTGCTCACAAACTTTTTATTTTCCTTATAAGAAAGTATATAAAGATATATGACGCAAGTGTTGATGGCACCAGAAGTAGAGGAAGTATGCGGAAGACTTGGTATGTCCAGGTAAACTAGATACTGGAAGATGGTCCTGTTAAAAGCCACAATAACTGGCGAGCTTGTATAAGAAGATGTATGAATGTGGATGAGGCGAGAATTCTATGTCAGGACAGAGAAGTGTGGCCCTCCATTCTCTCTGCATACGAAATAACGTGATGGCGTGTTAGTCGTGGAAAGCAAAGTTTTTTAAAATTATATCACAAATAATTATATTTTCAAAATAATAATGGTATAACATTTCCATATCTAAAAGTTATCATTTAAAATAAATTTCACATATACAGTGAGGCTACTCAGATAAAAAATATCAATATTATTAAGGAAAACACATTCTTATTGTGAAGTTGTAATTATTCAGAACATAGGTCTGTGATATTTTAAATACTAAATTATGTCGAAAAATATTGTTTTAGCGTCACCGGGATAAAATTGATTTTATATGTATATATTTATAATTAATACATTAATTTAGTATTTAAAAATATCAATATCTATTATACTCGTATATAACCATATTCATTAAGGTTATGATACAATTTTGTATTTTGTTAGACTGGTAGATGGAAAGAAAGAAAATTTCTCAGTGTGGGTACGAATCAGTACAACATAATTAATCATATATGTGATTATGGAGTATAAACTTACCTTCGAAACAGTAAAAACAAAATTAATATTTGGTTAACACGCAGTGTATTATGGATAATTTTATAAAAGCTCAGTTCATAAATATTTCTTGGTGCTTCCAGTGTTTGACAGCTAAAATATGTCAGTCGATCTGTGAAATTCTCCTAAGTAAGTGTTCAAACCTTATCTAAAACACTGTGACATTAGAATTTTTCCAGACAGTCTCATATTTTTCCGTGAGAATTTTTTTATAGGGTTGCATATTCCAAATTAGTACACTTCGAACTAATAATTTGTTAGCTGGTTATTTAAAATATCTAACCTTATTAAAATAAGTTTCTGAATGGTGATTTATCGGTACTTCTATTCTATTTCAGAAAAACTCAGTTAAGGTTATTAAAGGCGGCAAGACCATAAGGCTTTCTATGTAGACATTGACTCCAAATAATTATGCCTGACTTTCATACACATACATATATCTGCTAGCAAACGAGCTTTGTTATTATCACGTTATTAAATATTAACAATGTTAAAATAATATTAAATCGAGTTTTCAAATATTATTTTTTTAAATAAGAAAACACTATGGACGCTTTTCAAAACAATACATAATTATTAATATTAATTATATTATATAAATATAATTAAATTGACTATTTTACAGTCAGTAATTTTATATTTATACAAATATTGATTTGAATATGCCGTGAAATTTATAAAGGCAATCAACTCGCAGCTCAGTGCTAAAGTTCAACAACCCCCAATCGACAGATTAACCCCTCCAGAATCAAACCAATTTGTTTTGACTGCAAACTTCTGGGGTAAATCATTAATCCCTGGAGAATTTGCGTTCCATTCCTAACGATTTCGAAAAAAACTGGGAGCAAATAAAATATAATAATATAGGTCAAATTGTTGATATTTGCCATATATTATTATCAAGAAAGACTGAATAACGGCCATCAGGGGACCATGAATTACGTGCTGGTACGGTGACATGAAGTTGGTTGTGTTGGGAATGGAGTTGTGCAGTTATTTCAAAATATGAAGAGGGAATTTACTTTTGCGGTAAGGATAGAATAGTCGAGAAAAAAATACTTTGAAATCATGAAAATCTATAAGCAGATGTTCAAAAAAAATATGTACGTGAGGTAGAAATTCCAAAATCGAGATTCCATTGCCTTTGAAGCAAAGAAAAGTAATATATTCATGAAGTCGCGTTTTATTTCTAGCATCTCTCCACTGACATTATAATGTAAGCTTAAAGGCTGAGTGAAGAGGTAGTATTTAATAAATATTGTGGAGTTGAAATTTCAGAACATAATTTTTTGATTTTTAAAACAAACGAGATGATTCACTTCACTCAGAAAGAAGGATAAACAAAATATCTGACTATTGAAAAATTACATATTTACCACCTAGAACTTCTCTTGCCAAGATAATGAGTTTCCAATTATTAAGGTATTAGTGTTGTTTTGGTTTGTGTATATTTGATGAATATATGCTGATATTAAGCTGAAGAAAAAAAAGTGATATTATTGTAAAAGTCTACATGAGTGTTTTTTTGCCCACAATTTGAGTAATACTTCGATTAAAATTGAAAAACTAATAGAATTTTTTATAGGGATAGGTCAATAATAAGATTGACGGTGTAAAAAAATCTTCTTTGATTTGAATTATAAAACATAAATTTAGCATAAATAACGTTTTATTAATAAACCTTCAAAGTATGTACACGTATTCTTTGGGACTACTTGTATCAACTTAAAATATGAAAATAATCTATACTTTGAGAAATTATTAAATATACTTAAGGGATGAAAGATGAATTGTTTTGATTTTTTAAAAGTACAAAAATTATCGAGTTGGATCCTATTTTATAACAAAGATTGTTAAATGCAGTTCGTAAAATTCTTGCAGCTATTTCTGTGTCAAATTTGTTAACATTGAACGTATTAATTAATTAATAGTTATTTTATTTTTCATTATTAAATATTAAATTTACTTAAATTGATAAATAAATATTTTATGCCAAGCTATGTACATAAATAATCAATTATATTTATTATAAATTAAATGTATTAATTAGAAAGATATACATATAAAATCAACAATTTATCAAAAAAATATTTTTGTTGATACCGGAATTCGAACCTGGATCTCTTCCTATACGGGGAAACACAGTAAGTTGACGACAAATTTTCGAACTTATATGTTGGACTTTGGAATTGATGCATCTATCGTTCCATTATTTGAAAGTCATCTTCTTTATATTTACGGAATCTCAAACACCTTTGAGTAATCAGATAGAAGCTATCAGAATTAGTTGATAATGAATTTTGATAATTAAATTTTGGAAACATTAACACAACGTATATACTTTTAAAGAGAACACATTCATGTAAGAATATGTTCCCCTTAAATTTACATTTATTCCTTGAGGAAAATTCTTTTCAATACAAATTAAATTGATCAATTAGAAAGATGTATAGAAAAAATTTAATTATCGAAAAATATTTTAGTTGATATTGGATTTCGAAACCGGACTTTTTAAATCTAGGAATACACATATGTTACATATGTTCTACTTTACACATGCTCTATATATTATGCCTTACATATGTTTTAAAAAACTGTAACTTCACGAAAATAAAGTGTTTTAAAAATATAGAGATAGATTTTATATTTAAATGGTTTTTCATTAAGGGCGCTCAAACTTTTTTTTAAAATAAAACAAAAACGAATGAATATATCTTAAAAAAAAAATTATTATGTTTTGAAGTACATTTAGTGGCAATTATGTATAAAATTCAATTTCCCTCGCATGACCACCGTGGGCACGTTTGCAGGAGTCCAATCGTTGAATCCAATTTTCCACCACTTTTTCACATAATTCGGCCCGAATCGCACCAATTTCGCGTTCAATATTTTCTCTTAGCTCTTGTAACGTCGCCGGCTTGTTGGTATAGACCAAAGATTTAACATAGCCCCAAAGAAAATAGTCCAATGGTGTTAAATCGCATGATCTAGGCGGCCATTGAACTGGTCCATTTCGCGAAATAACGCGCTCACCAAATTTGGTTTTCAATAAGTCAATTGTTGCGTGTACCGTGTGACTGGTAGCGCCGTCTTGTTGAAACCACATATTGACCAAGTCCATACCTTGCAATTGAGGCCAAAAATAATCAGTTATCATGGAGCAATAACGATTACCATTCACAGTAACATGACGATTAGCATCATCAACAAAAAAATATGGTCCAATGACACCTCCGGCATGTAATTCACACCAAACAGTGATTTTTCCGGGGTGCAATTGTGTTTCGTGAAGCACGTGTGGATTGGTGCCTGCCCAATAATGCATATTTTGCTTGTTTACATATCCATTGATCCAAAAATGAGCTTCGCCGCTAAAGATGATTTTTCGATGGAATTCAGCATCATTTTCAAATTGTTGTGCAGCCCAATTGAGGAATTGGCGACGCTTCAAATGGTCAAGCGGCTTTAGTTCTTGTGTCAACTGGATCTTGTATGGATGTAGGCCAAGATCTTTTCGCAAAATTCGTCACAATGACGTCACAGAAATGCCCAATTGTTGAGAACGTCGTGTTAGTGACTCATTTGGGTCATCAAGGACAGATGCTCTAGCGGCGGCAATATTTTACTCACTTTGTGCATTTCTTTGTCTCACTGGCACTGAAACATTGTGTAGCGACAATGTGCTTTCAAATTTTTGCACCAAACGTTGAATTGTTGATGTGGCAGGCAAGTGATGACGATGATAAAATGGTCGTAATGCTCTTAAAGTTGCGGTGAGCGAACGCGAATTTTGGTAGTAGATTTGAATAATTTGCAAGCGTTGTTCCGGTGTGTACTGCTCCATGATGATTTGCCAACTAAGTACGAGTGTTAACCTCAAAAAAAATTGAAGAAATATGGCGTAGTTTCTTGTCCCTGTTGAAAGAAAGTTTGAGCGTCCCTATTGAAAAACCCTATACATGTAACAATTTATCCTACAGAATTTCCTAATAATAATATTTTTCTGAAGTGAAGAATAATATCAAATAGGAAATCTTGATATAATAATAATAAGTTAAATGTTCTTAATTTCATCAGATAGTCATTTAGATTATTTATTAGCAGCGTAACTGAAGTTCCACGCCACACCACTGAATTATTTTCTTATGCAATATTAAAATGCCGATGTTTTGCTATTAAACGTCAAACAACAACTGAGGAAAAGTAAACCTTAAAGTGCTCTATCCATATGAAAACTGGAACAATTTCCTCAAAATACGTTAGCACTTTACTTTCAAGGTGAAATTAATATTTTAAAACGCCGTGCGTCTAATAATAATGAAATTCGGCAGGAAGTAATTATTAACGAAATGGAGTTATATTTTAAAATTTATTGCGTTTAATATTAAAACCAGACTATTATTCTGTTGGTATACATGAGATATAATCATTTTACTTAAATGCGGGGAAGGTATTATGCTTAATTTGATGAAGGAAGCAATTATTATGATTTTAGAGTTATTTTATGCGAGGCCTTATGTAAGGGTACCACATAGACGTATTCGAAAGGCTTTTATGGAAAGGTATTTCCTTGGGCAATGGCAGGTAGCAATGGTAGGTATTAAAGGAGCTTTGTTATTTTGATTTATTTTTAAGACTGTCGTATGCTTGTAATAACTGCCTTTCCCTTTTGATGCATACTCATCTATTTTCGTCTCTTGGGCCTACACTATGCCTTAACGTTTAAAGACTGTTTAGCGGAATGAAAGATTTTTATATAATTTTAAAAAAGGTTTATTAAAAATATCATTATTGTATAACATATTATCAGGGTGATATATGTATACTTATATTGGTATAACTGTTCGTACTACATCACTATTTCATTCCTTGGATTTAATTTGTTACGGCAATAAAAATTAAAGAATATAATGTACCACGTACAATATAAATTTTAATAATTTCAAAAATTTCGGTATTTAATTATTATCATTTTATTTTAAAAAAGGATCACTCAGGTGGTGGAACGGATAAATGAGGAGAGAATGGTAAGAAAGATATATGATGCAAGTGTTGACGGCACCAGAAGTAGAGGACGTACGCGGACGTCAACCAGATACTGGAGGATGGTCCTGTTAGAAGCCTCAATAATCGGCGAGCTTGTATGAGAGGACGTGTGAATTGTAGATGAGGCGAGAATTGTGTGTCAGGGACAGAAGTGTGTGGCACTCTATCCTCTCTGCACTATGGTAAGTAATTATTTTTTAATTATATTTTTTACATGCATATCTTATATTATAATATTTAACGTATGCCAAACTGCAAAAATGGTTTACGGTAAATATTGTCCATCACATAATAATCAAAAGTATTTCATAATCAACAAAAAGATAATATATCGTACTTCATATGTAAAGAAAATAAAAAATTGCATGGGAATGTTGATTTTTGATATATAATATACGATATTTAATAAGTTTTTATTAAGCTTATTAAATATTATTGGCACACCATATTCTCTCGTTTTCTTATAGTACACATCGTTCGCAATCGATACTCTCATGGATCGATCCGACGATTTAGCAGAATAGCTATATTATTAATTTAAATCGGTCATTCAAAAGACGTAACTAATTTTAACATTTAAATCGTTTTTAAATTATACATTGAATTAACAAATTAGTGATATGGGTTCCGAAATCTCAATTGTTATTAATTATTATCAATTGAAATGTCCACGGAAGACTCGGCAAAATCAGGTAAAGCAGATACTGGAAGATGATTCTGTCAGAAGCCTCCTACGTCCGTCAATGTAAGGTTTATGGTGCAAAACTGGCAACAATTTAAAAATTGTAGACATTGTTTCCATGGGTGTATCAACTACAGGTCGATTTTTTGGTCATGTCACTTCAAGAATGCATTGTGTACCGATGCACATCAATGTGTGCGTGAGCGCTATCTAAGCGAGAAAGGGATAAAGTTATATAACCGCTTTACGATATACACTAATGCAACGATGCACTTAACGTCAATTGACGCATGGTGTCGGTTGAGTACACCGCGTGTAATCTGTTGTTAATTTTTTGCCAAAAATTTATTTTCTTCATCTACTGATGAAGGTTATCGACACAGTCATTATTATTATTAAGATGTGATTAATATTATTTCATTCCCTACCCATAGAATAGTTAAACATCTAATCTATGTTTTATTATATTGTAAAAATAATAATTATAAAAATATACTAGGAACCGATATGTTAGTAGTCGACTGAATAGTACTATAGTAAATAATCGACCTGTATATCACAGGATATATTTTAATTTTTATTGAACATAATGTATGAAATATTACAATACCTACGTCATATGTTTAAATATTTGCGGTAACTTAAACAAATCTTTAATTTGTTATGTTCTTTAATTTGAACTATAAAACTTAGCTTAATATTCATTGAATTTAGAATCTTCTAAATTGTGTGTATATTTTTTGGGATATCCTGTATATATATATATATATATATATATATATATATATATATATACGTCATGTTTTAGAAATATATATATATATATATATATATATACTTCTAAAACATGACGTCATGAAAGGAAATATTTTAGAAAGTGCCTGGTAATCTTTGCTTAATTATTCTCCAATCGGAGAAAAACTGTCAAGTAAAAGTTAACAATAGTTAACATCTTTAAACTTCAGAAAAAAAGTTTTTTTACAGTAACGAGAAGAAATAAAATAGAAAAATCAGATACAACAACATCAAAGAAACAGAAACAAGTAACCGATTATTTAAAGTAAGTAAAATAATAAAACTATATATAAAAACTATTATCTAAAACAAATAAAAAAAACTAACTAAAATCTATTTAACAGGATTCATGTTTAAATACAAGCAGATAAGAGCCGCTAGGGCTTGCAAGCGGCTATGAAAATCTGAAAACTTAAAGATCTAGGAAGTATAACGAGACATCCGGAGAAGTACGAGATCTTACATCTCAAAATGAAAGGAAAGATCCTGGAAGAAGAACATCATGGCTGTAGAACCTAAGACCTAAAGTGATAATAGCCAACGCCCATTGAACGAATAGGTTACAGAAGAAGAAGATTAACTTCCAAAAAGCACCTTCAGAGAAATGGCGACAATTTAAAAACGGTTACTCTTGTTGGAACATCCATTAAAATTAAATGATAATATTTTTAGTATAAAGTTTTTCTTTTCATGATATTTAGAAAACTAGCCATAATGATGAACCTTTAAGTGAGTTACAAAATTTAGTCGATCAAAGGGCTCAGATGTACGTAGACAACTCTACATAGAATATTCTGAAGGGCATGGAAATCTGAAAAGACATTTAATGTGATTTTGAGGTCCGCAAACATTTATTTTTGTAAGGTTCTTAAACGAAGACGAAATTATTCTTAAGGACAGAGAGTATATAAACGAAAATCAGCAATTATTTATCGTAAACGAATTGAAATGAATTGAAGCAAAATGCAAATGAATACTTCAAAGAAGTATGAATTAATGATCATTGTCAAGAAAGTTTAGTAGAAGAAACAATTGTAAAAATATTCGAAGAACGTTACTCCAATTAGTTTAGATGGTAGTTTGATTTTTTACCATAATTATAAAATGGTTTTCAGTGATATTAAGATTCCAAAATCAATTTCAGAACTCACGTAATAGGAAATAAAATAGAAATGTGTTTTCGTTACGATAAAAACTTTTGATTATTTATGCCAAAAATAATAATTAATAAATTTGTAGTTCTAATAAATTGTCTCCACTATTTTTAGTTTATAATAACTTATTTTCTTTACCTTTGAGAATTGTATCTGTTTATTAATTATTTTAAGTTATATTCTATAAAGTCTATGTAAAAGCATAGGAAACAAAGTCTGCCCTCAGACTGGTGTTTACTTGTTAGGACGAATATGGGAATTAAAACATATAATTAAACATATTAATAAAAAATTAAATAAAAATCGCATCTAATCTCAAGAATAATGCAGTGCAAAATACATTTAATTTATCTGCAATTTAAAAGAATATTTTCTTTAATCCTTGATAATTAAATTAAAATAATTCACTAACTATTACGCTGTTTTACTGTGGTGTTAGCAGAGAGGTGGTAGGCTTTATACTCTTACCTTTTTATGTTAATAAATGGAATACACGAAAACATTTTACGTTTGTAAATTAATATATTAAAAATAGTTGAATTGACAAATAATGTACGAAAACTATAATATAATATTTGAGAAATAAATTATTACAGAGACTAAAAATAATTTGACTGGCTGATTTATCATCAGGCCGTTTTCCGCAGAGGTAAGTAGAGAAAATAGAACGCCACACTCTTCCGTTATAATGTTCCAGTCTTGCCACGTCTTCTTTGATTCATCTCCTCAGTATTGAAGCCTTAAAGAGGGCTGTTCAAGAAAATTTGGTTTATATGATCATACAAAATCAATTCACTTTCCTATTTTCTTCTTCTTTCTTCATTTATGTAAGTATTAGTAAATAGTGATCTCAATCTTAATTAAATTAATATTGAATTAATTTTATTATACATTGTGGCATTATTTGGATAGGTAAGTGTACAAAAAAAAAATCCTAGAAACCGTTCAACTAGAAACACTTATCATTAAACTAATATTTTAAAATTTCAAAGATCGCACATGACACACTCACTGTGTAGTGAATTCATTCTGACAAAACTGACGGCATCCAGCCAGTAATTAAAAACACATTAAAAATACATGACAATATATTTCATTGAATGATTTACATAGAATATCATCTATCTTAAAATTAATAAATTATATATAATTATCTTAAAATTTATAAATTATGATTTAAATTTAGATGGTAATATAATTCAAGTATTGGGCAACCAAAAAAGTTTATGCGTTTTTCTATATTAATAATAAAACGTGAGCAAAAATTTTCACAAAAAGTTCCTTTCATTCGCCTTCACAACTGCTACCTTCTCCCAATGAGATACAAGTTTGTAAATTCCGGTTTTACAGAACATTGCGTCTTTAGATACCAACCTCCGCTCCAATCTCTTCTTTATTGTGAAATTGTTTATTTTGCTTATCCAGCTTCTAAAATATAAAATAATCGGTTGGAGAAATGTCGGGAGAATATAGGGGGTGTAGTAAAATTATCCATACTAACACAATTTTTTTTACGGGATTGTTTTGTAATATGGAGCCTTGCATTATTCTGTAAAAATAGCACTTTCTTCTGATTAACTTCATTTGCTCAGTTTCCACGGTTTTCCCGACTGATGCAAATGTGAACGAATTATTTCGTTACTCACCTTAAACATGGAGAGTTTTCGGTATTTTGTAATTGTTTGTTATCAGTAACGGAGAGTTTACCTGAACGTAGTGCATTTCTAAGGTGTTCATCAACAAAGGATTTTTTTAAACCATTTCTGTGAAGTTCATTCTTTAAGCACGTATTCTAAAAATTATACGCATATCTTACGACACGACTCGGCAGCCTTTGATCAAGTTTAAATTCGTTAAGCAAATATGCTCGAATTATACTCGATTTAACAGATATATAGGGGTTTACCAGTATAGGAGGTACCGGTATATAAGTTTGCTGTTTATGCGAATTTAACCAGTTATAGGTAAAGAGTGTGGGATGAGTTAGTGTAGGTATGAGTGACGATAAGTAGAATCGATGCGTGAATGCCAGGGCTATGCTCAGATGAGGAATATATCAAGTAGTGTGTGTGTGTGCAGATGTGGCTAGAGCAGGTGGAACAAATAATAAGTAACTTACAGTTGACGTCGTCGCCAGTTGACTAAAAATAGATGCAAAATGTAAGTAAGTCTACTAATTGGTGGTCTATACAGAGCAAAATATCTACAGATATTTTAAAAGAGCGAAAAATCATAGACCAAGAGATAATGCCACTATAAGCGCTCCAATTAGCTATATGATCGGATACATAAAAGCCCATCAAATCGAACTTTTTTAATATCCTGATATTTACAATCTACCGCACTTAAAAAAATGCCGATGAAATGTGATTATTTTCTGGAAATAAAACATATTAAAATTCTTATAAATATTCATTACGTTTATGAAATACGTGTGCATATGTGCGGGCGTTAAACAAAGTAACGTGTACGGATCGCGGTAAAACCACATATCGTGATCCCTGTGCGGGAACACGGGTCCAAATCCCCGGGGATCGTGCCGAGCGACAGGACAGCACGTGCGTATCCGGCATTAATTAACAAAACAGAATGCGAACAATATGGCGAGCAAGGTTCAGGAGTGAGATTTTCTTCAATTAACTGCGGAGACATCGCCTCAGGAAATGGACGGGAAATTGATTTCAAGAAAATCGGCGGAAGGGCGACATCGATCTATGTCAATTGTCGTGAATGAGGATTCACGGAAATCCTTTCAGATATAATGAACATTTATTAGGCGACAAATAATATTAAAACATTATTAATTATTATTTTATTTTGTAGATGTTTTAAAACGCAAAAGTTAATTATGTCCATTATTCCTATTACAATTAATTTAATCTAACCACAAACTACCAAATGTATAGACATGAACTAACGAATTCCTTGTTTCGATATTTTCATTGTGGTGTCACTCACGTGATCACTTCGGTACCATTTATTCAATCAAATAACTCTGCAACTTTAAAAAAAATATATGTATCATAAACTATCGGATTTATGTTTCCACAAATAATGCGTGTAGAATGCCCCTCGTTCCGCAACTAATGTTCCGAACCCTTCTCCTATATGTACACTTTATTTCATGTCTATTAATTTACTAGTCTGTGAATCTAAGCAATTATTGTATATTTTTCTTTACCTCTTCTCACTGATGCTCGGTTGGATGTAGCAATTTACCTGGCCCATAAAGTTCTTAGGTTTTTTGAGTAGTTATTGAATATGGAGCGATATGGATATTATTAAGGAAAACACATTCTTATTGTGAAGTTGTAATTATTCAGAACAGACGGTCTGTGATATTTTAAATATTAAATTAATGTATTAATTATAAATATATACATATAAAATCAATTTTGTCGAAAAATTTTGTTTTTGCGTCACCGGGATTCGAACCTGGATCTCTATTTCCAATCCGAGGAAGTGCACTACCATTGTGCTGTAACGCCAGTATTTTTCTTGACAAATTTTCGAACCTATATGTTACATTTTTCAAATTAATACACCTGTCGTTCCATTATTTGAAAGCCATCTACATTATTTTTACAGAATCTCAAATACCTTTGAGTAAACCGACTGCAGACGCCAGAATTATCAATTCATTTTTATTAAATTTTGGACACATTGATACAACATATATTATTAAGGAAAACACATTCTTATTGTGAAGTTGTAATTATTCAGAACATAGGTTTGTGATATTTTAAATACTAAATTAATGTATTAATTATAAATATATACATATAAAATCAATTTTGTCCAAAAATATTTACGATATGGATATGTTTTTATTGGTTATCTGGTTACATTTTTCTATTGCAATCTGAATTGTGGAAAATTTTTAAATGTACAGATTATAAACAGGTCTTTAATGACCGTGTTAGATAGTTCTAGTATGACAATGTTAAAATACTAAGATAATTAAGAGAAAAATATGCTACATGTTATAATTTTTAAGGTTAATAAATTAAAAACTCTAAAAATTAAACTAAAAGTAATGTTGCAAATTGACAATTGATGAGAATGAACAGTATGATTAAAACTATCGAACAGAAGTACAGAAGTGCGTTGGTTTCAAGGTCAATGAAGTCTAATCACGTAATAATGCAAACTTATTTACTTATTTTAGGTTGTATTACACATTCGATCGACTATTAACGATTTCGCTTTTGAAGAAAGCTTTTGCAATGAAGATTATGTTGACGAGATCTTGTTGCAGTCATTTAGCATTCTAGGCAGGGGAAAAAAGTAGCTTAGAATGATATTATATAACTTGGTATGAAATAGAGTTGGAGATCTCAGTGGTCGGACAGGTATACTTAAGTTTCTATAAAAAAAAAATAGAGATGCGTGCACGGAATACATGTCACATCAATATTCTTACGATTTTTGAACTAAGTTAATTATTATTGGATACATTGTATAGCTCCATTTTCGTAAAAACTTTCACCTCAAGCGCGCTTTACACGTAAAATGTTTACAATCCTACATTATATATTTTTTTAAGTGAATAATTGTTATTTTAACTTATAGAAATGATTTTTTGAAAAGGTACGTTTCTTCTTAAATAAAGTCTCTGATGCACTGTTTCTTGTTTCTAAATGCGTGTGCTGTGAAAATAGGACATTCCACAATCTCAGAAACCTTCTAGTAAAATTAGGTAGTGCTACATTATGTAGCCGCTCGTGAGGATAAGAGGAACCTACATAAAAACCTTAAGAAGATTCTGTTTTATATATTAGATAAGATAGAAGGTTGTATCGCGATGAATTAGAGACACGCACGGTACACCTGTAGATAGGGGGGAGATATGAGTACAGAAGATTACACGCGGGAGGTCAGCCTACACTACGAAACCGAGAAGAACCTTTATATAAAATGGGTACCAAAGTTTTTTCTATTGTCCAGTTTGCTGTCAACAATAGTGCACAGTTCTAAAAACTAAAGTTTCCGAGGTATGTTTGTAGAACTCCATAATCACGTATGTGAGAATAAAATCTTGTTTTTTTATTGTACTCGTTTTATTTATTTAAAACGTTTTGACCTGTAAGGGCATTATAAATCTAACAATTTAACTCAATACCTTGTATCTATAGGCCAGTTTTATAATTTTATTTACATAATATAGAAAGAGACACTATTATTAACAACAGTATTATGTGAATATATATAATCAATCACGCAAAAATTTATGTAAGCTTTCAGAATTTGAATGAAAATAGTTATCTTGTCATCTCATGTAAATAATATTATATAGCTGGTCTTCACTGTACACGAAAAATAATTTAACCATAAATAGTTGAGTTAAATAACAAAGCGAAACATGTTTCAAGTAAATTAAATGAATACAATAAAAAAACAAGTGTTCACATATCTAAAAATAATTAATAAATACGAACCCAGGTCAGTGGAATGTATTATTACGATGTAGCCTATTGTAGGTGTAACGTTTTACAACTATATATTTATATGTTATAATAATTATTAATTGAAAAAAATAAAAATCCAGCCGATTCAGTCCAATCAAAACAAAGAAATACAAAATAATATCGTAACTAAGAAAATTGAAACAAAAAGTTAGAGAAGAAAATTTTATTAATCATATTAATTGCTTGAAGAAATATTCTAGAATACAAAACAACAATGTAATTAAGTCTCTTCTTATTGTCGAACTGTTACACCCTAAAGTTAAATAATTTATTTGAAAGATAGCAGAAAAGCGGTTGCAGAATAATTTTATTTTCTTTTCAATAACTTCGACTTCACAGAAAAACTTGTAAAATGCTGAAGTACAGGGTCAATATTATGTTCTAGGTCGATATTATTTTTAAATAACTAAGAAAAAAAATATCATTTTTTAATTTAGTTTTAATTTACCAATTATTTGATTTATTATAATTA
The DNA here is from genome assembly GCA_022840565.1 of Eubasilissa regina. NCBI lineage: Eukaryota > Metazoa > Arthropoda > Insecta > Trichoptera > Phryganeidae > Eubasilissa > Eubasilissa regina. The sequence goes on from JAINEB010000025.1 coordinate 23,800,317, forward strand.
TGAAAAGAGTATGATATTGGCCGAGAAGCCACCTCTGGCAGCGGCACAAATGTATGCTCTTTTAACCATATTTCTCATTACATTTCGAGTGTTACTATAGTAATTATTATTGTTACTGTATTTGCAGCAGTTTAAAATAGTTAGACTGAACGTCCCAAACCCTGTATTTTTCAATTACAATGTTCTTATATTTCCAGAATCTCTATTGCTTGCAATTTTGCCTTGAATTATGAGACCCAGAATCTGATATTTTTCCGAATATTTCATGATATGGTAAAAATTTTTTTTTTTGTAGAAAGCAATCACTTTGTGGTTAGAAATATATTAAATAAAATGTATGAAACCATAACATTTATTATACGTCAACAAGGTAGATAGAATACAAAATTACATGTGAAAGAGAGAGACAGAATACACGTACAGTTAAATATTACATGAAGGAAAATAAAATATAAAATTATATGCGAAAGAGAGAGACAGAATACATATTCAGATAGACAGAACATTAAGGGAGGGGAAAATATAGTGTTGACGGATATTAAATTGATTTCAAAGGAAACATATCTAATATGGGGCTAATGGATAAATAAATTTAATTATTAGGAATTGGTGCATCAGTATTTATTGCTTTTTTTATTTCGAGAGTTTCTAAATTATCCAACCCTAAACTCTCTTTCACATGTAACTTTATATTCTATCTCCTTATTTATGTATATATATATATAAGTGCATTATTTTCGTAATTATGATCAGTTTTAAATACGTCCTGACGAAGTTTGAGATAAGCGAAAACGGTTGACGTATAATAAATTTCGTGGTTTTATACAAAGTGATTATTATTTTAATTAATAAGATATATTTTGTTATTTTTAAAATTTACATTTCAAATGCTTGAAGTCGTTTTAACATTTTTTCAGTCCGTTTCATTTTTTCATATAAAATATACAGGGAACATATAACATCGTATCATTTTCATTCGAGTCCTGACTGCATTCATACATGACTACTTTATGGGGAAAAATGCAGCTCGAGTTTATTTTATATGACATTTAATTTCCACACAAGGGACCCAACTTTTCATTTAATCTACACCACAGGTGAACTATTTTATTATGTTCATTCTTTTAAAACAACCTGTATATATACAGCCAACTACCATCCGTTTCTTTTTGTTTGCTAATGATGATGTTTTTAATATTGTTCGCGTTTACATGAAGATCGTTAAATAATAAGAAAAAAATTTCGTTTCTTGTATATCCCAACACTACGCAGAATATCACACATTTAAATGTGAAATAATTTTTCACATATGCCATGAGTTTCTTCACTAATTTCTATAATCTATATTGTAAGTAACTATGTTGCATCCTCTATTGTTAGTGTCCTTTTTCTTTAGAAATCCGTTAGATGGCAGTACAAACTAGCAAAAAATAATAATGAATATTAATATTCATTTAAATTTTTTTTTTAGCATTGTGCAATAGATGTCACTGATGTCTAATATTTGTCAAAAACTACTGTGAATAATGCTGGAATATTTTAACATTGCAGTGAGATTTTTTTCCTGTCCATATTTTTTCATTTCTTGAAGTTCACTATATTTTTCGTATTTATGATTTTAATAACATTTTTCTTACTGGAAATAAAAACAAAGTACTTTATGAAGCAAGAGATTTCCGCATTGAAATATAGATTTTACGGAAAGCCTGGCTGATACCGCGGCCACTGGTGACAGTATTAAATGTTTTAATTTGTTCCCACGTCCGTCGTATTAGATGAATAAATAAATTAATGAAATGTACAAGTTTTCGAGGAATTCGACTACTTTATTGGAACGCAACCCGGATTTTGTCCGATATGGTTTTAATACTCAGAGATCTGAATTCCCTAGCAAAAGGGTTCGATACACCCGAGGGCTCCGCGTGACGTTTATGACTAGCATTAGCATATTCTATGTTATTGTAGGAAAATATCCATTACCATAAACGTTTTAAGCCATAGTAACACTATTCCATGATCTTAATAGTATTAAATAAATTTGATTAATCTTTATTTAAATGTCAAACATGATTCTGCATAAACCTCAAATTAAATAGAAATATTAATTTGAAATATAGTTTCATATTCCTCTGGCCTGTACAATATTATATTAAAACGGTGAGAATTTTGTGGAAAATATATATTTTATCAGCATTGATTTTAGAATTTAAATACACAATTTATTAATATTCCAGATTTGTTTATAAATAAAGTTAACATTATAAATATAGTATCATTACTGATCGTTGATTACTATTTGTGTTCTTGCACTCATTATACAGTATACAATCATCTATGGAAATCTATATATAATTATTCAGAACAGGTTTAAGTAAAAAGCAAGAAACAAGTGGTTAAAGTCTCAGACTGATCTAGCACACTGATCTCTAGAGTAAAGCTACACTCGGTCGCTGACGAATCTGTTTCTGGTTAAATTTTTTTATTATTACAATATTCACTATGGAAAATATTTCCTATCTTGGCTTCATGTTTTATAAACACATATGTATACAAAATGTATCAAAAAATAAGATTCTAAATTCAATGAATATTAAACTAAAATAAAATGTTATGGTTCAAATTAAAGATATTTTTTAAGTTACCGCAAATATTTAAATTTATGATCATTCTAGTTAAAGTATTGTTGATAACTTATTGGAATATTTAAAATTCATGTGATATACAGGTCGATTTTTTACTCATAGCACTGTATAGTCGACTGACGAATCTGTTGCTAGTATAATTTTTTAAATTCTTATAATACAGTAGTACATAGATTTGTTTAATGTTAATAATAATTATTATCGATGTGTTAAATTTACTTTTATTCTATATATATTAAATTTGCAACACACTGCGCGCGGCGTACACTACCGATATTATGCATTAACTGACGTCAAGTTCGTTGGTGTATTATTCTCTAGCGTGAAGCGGTCATATAACTTTGCCTCTTTCTCGCTTATATAGCGCTCACGCACACATTGATGTTTATCGGTACGCAACATATTCTTGAAGTGCAATATCATTAAAAAACTGTACTAGATCATTAAGGAAGCATGAAACGCTCCAACTCGATACTACTACAGCAATATTGTGCACTAAGTCGATTTAACGAAATATACGATTTATATAATGACAAGTAAATGAGATGAATATATTTTACAATTCGTTATCAAGTTACGAATACTTTTACATGACACTTTTTCTTGGAACTGATTTGTATATGATGGTACTTTAAGGAATGATATGTGTAGATAATATAGCATATGATATTTGAGAAGGTTGTGTATGAACGTCCCTTAAATAAATTTACACCAGGTGCATAAATGAAACACAATAGACGATGTTTATTGATACTTGTACATGGATATAAGTAAAAGCAGTAAATGTTCTACCACGCCTGAACTCGCCTGGAGTGCTGCCGCGAGAGAAGTAGAGCCGAGTTCTCCGATGGTGCGGCGCGTTGTATTGTTGCCTGTTTTTCATATTGTATTGATGAAAGCCCCGTTTTGCATTCAGGTATACACTGGCATTTACTGTAACGTTTCACTTTTTTATTTATTACGTATTTACGACTAGGCTACGGTATTTGTGGTGGTCATATCGTAGTAAATGTATGCGATAAATATTTGTGATTTCCAGAATCAAAAGCAGACATCAAAATGCAAAAAAAACATTGTAGCATAACTGTTACATTTGGGATACAACATAACATTGTAATGATCCACATATGACAAACTGATAAAAAATATGAATTCCGCGAAATTTCTAGAGCGGGTCGGTTAGGGGAGGCGGTAGCAGGTCGGGAGATGAGATGACAGGAGGGGGGTTGTAAACGCTTTTCCGGGCAGTCGGCTTCGGGAGGGTGAGGGGGTTTTACGTGTGAGGGTCGCTTTTGAATCGGGAAAAGAGACGTATACATAAACGTTGTTAGGGGTACGAAATCTGATTTTCCTTTTCGAGATTTACGCCGCGAGTAGTTTAGGGGTAATTGTGTGGTTTCCGGGTCCGCGGAGGTCGTGTTAAAATTCCAAATCGCGAGTGTTCATCCAGGTTCCGGAGGGCAGACCAGAATTGGCGCAGACGCTGAGGACCCAAAATACTAAGTTTATCTTTTGGCATGCTTGTATACATAATTAAAACCACTAACAAATACTATAGTGTGATTCAGATCATCATGTAATTTCTCATTCATAAAAAGGGGCTGGCGAAATTGCCAGACAACTTGATATTTAACTTTATTTAATTACTGTTCTGTTTTATTAATTTGGAACAGCTACCTATAAGTTTTAGTTATATTTATCTCACCATTTAGGACTAAGTATTAACTACTTATTGGCCATGCAAATAATCATATATCTATGTACGTATATGCCTCTGGTACACGCTGCCGGCACCGTGAAACTCACAGCCTCTCTACGAAGGCATTGAGGGTACATTATATAAATTACATTTTTGATCCGAAGCAACGGCTAGTAGGTACAAACAAAACATATCCGAGAACCTTTGTGGGTTTATTTACTTTGAAAATGCACGACTGCATGCGTATGGAAATCATACTGACCTTTATTATTGACATTGTGCTAACTCACTGAATATTTTACTTTACAACACATCTCACAAGTAAGACTCTATATTATTTCTACATTATGTATACAATTATCCTTTCGGTTATCAAACTGAAACCAGGTGTTTCATTCTACCACCTTTCAACGCCTTTGTGAATTGTAATTTTCCTAAGATGATTTTATTGGTAGGAAAAGGTGCTTTTGAAGGCTGAACAGAGTCATTCGGTGGCATGAAATGTGGACGGACTAGCTATGGTTATATTGGTTTTGGTAGTGATAGCCAAAATAAAAGGGTTATTGAACATCATCGGTCTATGTAAGGTGCACAAGGCTACAGGCTAACCCTATCTATGTTTATAGTTCATGAGCTTTTTTCCGATAGTACCTGGTATAAATAGTTTACTCGGTACTGGGTTGCCTCGAGGTGGTTCCTGTGTGGTACTCGTACTTCAGCTATATGAGAAGGATGATAGTAGAATCTCTAGAGGTTAATACCCAGAGACAGTGTTCCAGAAATGATTTACAATCTACACGTCGGCAATCCACACATACACACGCAATAGCATGCAGTGATAACAATACTAAACAATTGTTCCTGGCTCTATTCGAGATGCATTGTTCGAGACACCGAGGATCGTCCTGCAGATAAACTAAACTATTCTTCAGATATCGCTGTCACATGACGTATGTTCTCAGACGCACCCAAAGAAATCATGGGAATTTCCTGAGAATCGTTCTGTCATGTCACAATCAATCACAACTAATTACCTTCAGTGGTAGACGCGGCCTCGGATTGGCCACTTTCCTAACGATACTGAACAGCAGCATATTGGAGATACAAGGACCTCGGCCATGCATCTTGAATGAGTCATAACAAATGTTCACTGAGACATCGGCTGAATCTAAACTTTGGATCACCATCATTAACTTTTGAACGCGTGGGTGAGAGGGCTCGGGGTTAAGCACCTGTTGTCTACCGCAAATATGCACCAGGCGTACGGGTTTATTAATCTGGGTTTTTAGTGGAGCCGAGCGAGCGCCACAGTCTAATGTCTAAAGATCTTATAGTCTCGGAACATATTTGCCTAGCGAGGCAGGCACTTAGAGCTTGTCGCATGTTGTTTCACATGTCCACATAATTTATGAACAGCTAGGCGACGCCACGAGGCGGCCACAGTCACGAGGACAAGTCTACGACAAGGTTGGTGATCCGTGTATAATTTCTTCCACACTCTTACATTCCAGCTCTGAATAATACATACCCAACTTTATTCACTTGTTTACAGAATTAGAGATACTAAATTGAAGTCTAGTAAAATTAATGTTATAACGAGTACTCTCGGGTATCATACCGCATGATCGGAGGGTTTTCCGTTATTTAATCGCATACTATAAGATAATCGGTATATTTATTTTAACAATTGATGTATGGATATTTGAACGGCTATTATATTTGGATGTTTGGAAACTTTAGATATTTGATAATTGAAAACGGCGGTTAAAAGAACTAGGATTATTATGGACATAGCATGGAGAATGTATTCCTAACACTAGATGATTATTTAGCCAAATTAATTAAGGTTTTGTAGAAGTTGTCTACACGGGTTATGAAGGTCATCGGGGCCCAAATTCCCATTTAAACATATTTAAACGTCGAACTTATTGAAGTTGAGTAGAAGATTTACGGATATATTACAGTGGTGCCTTGCGACCAGGAGCACCGCACATTATTTAGGATATCATTAACACAGGAAATTTACGGATCCATCACACTCGTGCCTTGCGACCAGGAGCATCGCACGTGGGAAAGCGAAGATTCCGCGTTACAATCGATAAATTAGAAATAATAATATTAAACTTGAATTTAAATAGAGTAGGAGAATTACCTAATCATCACAACATATATAGTCTGGGATTGAATTAATTGTCTATTGGACATATCTACGATTGAAAAAATAAGCAAATTTTTAATGCTTTTTAAACGAAATTCATCAATGTTTGTCTAATTTCGATAGCCTAGTCTTGTAGATATAATTTTTTTAAATATTTATACATACTTAACTCAAAAACTTTGATTTGATTCTATACTTCACATTTAAAATAAGTATTTTTATTGTAACTTATTTATTCTGTTTCTATAAATGTACTGTTATTAAATTATTAATATTATGTACAATAAAAAAAAAACTGCTCTCAAATCAATACTACTAGGATAAACACAATGAAGAAAGGTGTAGGTTTAGTCTGAGCGATTTCTTTGAACTCATTAGGTGAAGTCAAAAATTTCTCTAGACGGGTTTACAATTCAAAATGTTTCCAAACCATTTTACAAAAGGCATATTAAATTAGTTTTTTCTAGATGTGAAGGAGTAGATTAAATGCTAATCCACCGCGAATGAGACAATTACACTATTTGTCGGTGGGAATAAAAAAGAAACATCTCAATGTAGAATGCAGTCTGAACAGCAGTGAGCTAGTTAGTATATCTACTAGTGCAGACGACAAAGGACTGAATATAAAACAAACACGAATGAATTATTCTACATCTTCCGGTCAGGTAGATTTAATATGTATGATTTTTTATTTTTATTCTAGACCGATATTAGCGGAGTTTTTGTGCATTTTTAATTTTGTGAATTTTAAAACAAAATGGTAGTTAAAGCTGGCTAGCAAAAATTTTTCAGAAAAAAATGATGAAAAAAAAATCGTGTTCCTATATATTTCGTACATTATGTATATACACTTTTTTTTTTTTTTTTTTTGGGAGACACTGGTTACGTGGTTTCCTGATCATGATTGAAAACGCATTGATATTTTCCGAAAGTTGTGTCATGAGACCATTGGCGGCATGTAGTATTTCTATAAAATTATGCCCGATTTAACTGATTTAATTCAATCCCCTCCACAATAATTTACATCGCTGACGACCCCTGAACAGTGGACTACACCGAGGAGCATTTGCTAAAGATCTTGATGAAAAGGCAGCCGCAAAAGGAGTGGCGCTCATGACCCGGCTTCCAGGATGGCTGCCAGCGCACATTATTGTTGTCGGTACCGGTTGTTGATGATTGTGGGGGCGATAGACCTCTACAATTTCCACGAAATATATTATCTACTACTATGAAGTACATCCTTTGAGCATAAATAGTTTAATTCAATCACTATTTTCATATTATTTATTATATGAACGTCATTTTATTGAACATTATTTAGTGACGTTTTTTTTAACATTCCATTTTAAACATATTGTATGTCATAAACACAATCACAATGACACGGACTGTTGATTTGAAATAATTTAGTTTTTTGTTTACAACTATTACGAAGTGTATCTACAGTATTCAAATCATAAATAAATATTGTACATACCGCATAGATGTTTTTTCTTCATTTATTTCACGTTCTGACTACACCCAGGTGTACGGTATTAAGCGATAGCATCTGAAACAAAAATTAATGATCATAAATGAAAATATATATTTTTTGTTTTGATTACTTTATATCACGCACACTATTCTTTTTCTCATTTGGATATAATATATACGTAATACATAAAAAAATTGTTATAACTGACATTACTTTAGATTTGTTTTTGTTTCATATATTTACATATCGCCTTTAGTTGTCCATTTCGTTTAGAGTTCAGGCGTTTTTTTTTTTAAAGTAAATATATTTTTAAAATGAGCCAAGACAAATCGCACGTATTCATTTGATTATTTATTTATAAGAAACATCTGCTCTGAGTAAGTACACGTATTCATTTAATAATTTATTTATAAGAAACATCTGTTCCGTGTAAGTGCACGCATTGTAAAGAATATTTTCCCATCCCACTGGACTTGTTTCTATTACCATAGTGACATATATTTTTCTATGTAACATCAAGGTAACATTGATCATGTTAAACGAGAAATATTTATATGTGAAAAGTGACAATACTTTAAACATAAGAAATTTACGAGTAGATGCAATAAAAATGAGCTTATATACTTGGTATAATGAGATAACTGTTTTAAGGTTAATTAAAATAGAAGATAGTCAAGGAAAAGTGTTTCCCATGTTAAAGCTCCGTTTTAATAAACTTTTAATATTACCCAAAAATGGTCAATGACTTTCAATATCATTTCAGATGTCAAATAACGTATAGGTATAAAGGCTGTTTTTTTAGAGGTTTATTTTTAAAATTGGCAACACTTTTTCCAGCGACAGCCAATTTGACAACTAACATTTGATTTGTGCTGTTTGGTTTGCCATTCCACTATGAATAGTCTCACGCCAGAATAATGCTTGCAAATTGTAGAAATTTATTTCGAAAATCGTAGTTCAGTTCGCGAAACTTACCGCGCGCTATGTCTATTTTATGATCGATATAATCATATATCTGAGCAAGTAATTCGAATAACCTTGGATCGTTTCATACCACGCATATTCTAAATGATAATATACATTCGCAAAGATATCGTACAGTGCGCACCGAAGAAGCTGTTGTTTCTTCAAAAATGATGCTGGGAAAAATGTTACAGTCAATGGAGAGCGCTTTAGGTCCATGATTATTGACGTTTTTTATTTCCCAAATGAACAGTATTAATGTAGTTTTAACACTATGGCACAATATGCCATACAGCGTGCGCCACAATTAATTAATTGAAGGAAACATTTGATGAGCGCATAATTTCGCGTAATGGACCTCTGAATTGGCCTCCAAGATCGTGTAGCTTAACACTTTTGAATTATTTTCTGTAGAGATAAGTGAATTCGTTAGTCCAAGCCGATAAATCAGAGACGATAGACGACTTGAAAGCCAACATTCGACGCGCTATTGCCGATACACGTCTCCAGCTGTTCCAAAAAGTGGTCTACTTCCAGATAGCGCTTTATTCGAGCCAGGCGCGGCCATTAATATTTGGACATTAATGGTATAAAAATATCTTTATAATAAAATCAACACCATGTCCATTATCACAATTTTATTTAAATTTTAAAGTTCTATACCTTTAAAAAAAGCACCTTTTATATACAACTTACCTTTCAAGATTTACATAACATTATCGCTATTGCATATCCGAATATTCCAATATGATTAAAACAATTCTCGATTATTTCGTACCAATTAGAGTACTCAAGTAAACTAAAACCTTTTTAAACAATAATTTAATTTAATTGAATATATCACACTCTACTGTTAAATAGATTTCAGATTTCTATGGCTCTTAGCAATATATCGTTTTCTGTGCAGCGTAAAATTCATTTCCTATTCATGTCTTAATAAGCTATTTAATAAGTATTTTAAAAATTATTGTCGTTCACTGTACCTTGTATATTGTTATTTCAGAGAAAACGTGTAATTGCTTCAATAAGAAATAAAAAAATTAAAATAAAAAATAAAAAAAGAAGTCTTCAAAATATTGTAATAGTAAATAAGTAGCGGAGTAAATATCAAACCTGCTATTATATAATCTATTATAAAATTCTGTGTAGTTTTCTAAGCTACTCTGCCATGTGCTTTCTATTTCTCTGGCAGACGTTACGGATATTGCAGATTCTGAACGGCCATGAAAACTTGAGAACATTTTGTTTGTTGAGTGTTAGGCTCAGATGGAGCGATAAGAAGATGTAAGATGTAAGAGGGTAGGGTTGCCCCATAGATTAACCGCTGCCTTCATGCTCGTATCGTGAAGCGTGTGAAATATTTAGACTGTGTATACATATGTAAATGTAACAGGCGGGTAGGTATTATGGATTAAAATTACTTACTGTTGGCACTAAATTTATCGAAGCAAACTTACAAAGGTTGAGATTTTAATCTAAACTCGAAAATCAGAGGCTACTTGCGAGCTACTTGAAGACTTACTAACTCACTGTGCCGGCTGCGCTCAGCTTCGTACTTGTGTGTGATTGACGAGAGCGGATACGTTAGCCCTCCATATACCTTACATAAAGTTATTCTGTGAGTATTCTTAATTTCAATCACATCATCCTAGTGCTAAGCTTAGCTAGGTGAGACATATGCCGGACCACATCTTCTGGCGATTCGCTATATTGACGGATGCAAGAGAGGATATGATTGACGGTTTGATGGGGGTGGATAGGGATTCCATCAGAAATTTTAATCTACTCGTTTGCAAAAGGAATCTGGAATTGTGCAGAACCTTTGTGAGAGCTTGGGTGTCTAGATGGGAACTGCTAAGAGCCTAGCCCTAAGACTCCCAATGTCTAACTGGGATTCTCAGCGTATTTTAAATTTCTTTCTTTATACTTTGTTTTTAAATTCTTTAGTCATAAAAATTATTTTCTCATTTGTTGTATTGTAGTCTCTATCTTGTTTTTCTCATGTCATTGGGATGTTACGGCCGGCAGTGGTACTCTGATGAGTTTGTTATTAATTTTGTTTTATTCTTTTCTCTTTTTCGGGGGCGTGTTCTTTTCTTCCCTCGGCTCCCCCCGACCAAAGCTACATTTTCATTTATTTATTTTTTCATCTACTACGTCTATTTGTTAAAATGTTTGTTAACTATGAATAATTAAAGGATTGAGGGCAATGAGGGTTCTTGTGATGGCAGCTGTGCGGCTCTGTATTGTCACTATGTGCAAGACGAAATCGCGCAGCTATCTAATAGTATTAAAAAATGGCAACTTGGCGACGAATGAGTATGACCATATAGAAGATTTTGCTTATAATCGGTCCTGAGTAAGCGGTGGGTACACCCACCCTCCTAAGAAAGATCTTTGTCAAATTTGGAGGTGCCTGGTATCTGACTCGGAAGGAAAAGTCTTCACCATGTTCGTACTAAGGTACTATTTCATGAGAACATCTGTAGATCACAACACTGTTGACTAGATGAGATCTCTTCAGGAAGGTATCGAGGGATATCTTAAAGTAACCAAGACTTACCCCCAAGCTGTTGTTACACGATGACCCTGCAATAATTCAAAATAAATAAAAAATTTTTTTACAAATTTAAAAAAAAAAAATTAAAATGATATACATAACTAACGTGTCAAAGTTTTAATATAAATAATAACACTTATATTCATAAATGTCACCGTTAAAAGTTTTAACAAATTCTAGAACCTATTGAAATTACACCTTCAAGTTGACTGCAAACTTTGTAATCTGTTATTGGATAAGTCATCCAGACCAAGTTGCGTAAATTGAAGTTGGCTGAAGATTCCACCCTTTTCAATTGACTGGAAACTCGATAGGACAAACTTGTGAAGAGACTTGTGCCAAGAAATTGGCAAATCACCCGAACGAGACGAAATGTCAAACACATTAATATGTATTTTGAAATGTCCTGATCAATATATGTATTATAAACCTAGCGTGCCTAATTTAATGTCATTTTCTCGTAAGTTCGCATCTCTAAATAGGTGCAGCTTAAGAGAAGATAATGACAATTTTTCACTAGCGTTTCATAAATTATTTATGGTTATCAAATATAGTGAAAATGATTTTAAATGTTTTCACGATGTGCGCCGCCAAGCGGTAAACTTATAAATTACTCAAAATTTAAGCATAATCTTCAGAATACCAAATTCAGGCAAAAATCACCCAAAATACATGAGAACATACGTATTTTATCATTATTAGCTGTCTACACCTTTTATGGCCATATTGAGGTGTATCGGAAAAATCGTTTTCATTTCACTCATTTACGTAAGGCAAATATATGCTAATACTACTCTTAAATACATATATAACTACAAACAAACACATTTTAAAACAACTCCAAATATAATTTCCACACGGTCAAATACAAATAACCTACAAACTCCAAGAGCACACACAACATATGGCCAAAGGAACTACAAATATTTTGGACCAAAACTATTTAATATAATGCTAAAGGATTTAAACCAATTCAATTGTTCCAAGAACATGAAACTATATATTAAAACTTGGATTCGTAATATGGGTTGAGCCAGTATTGGTGCACTCACCCAAACATATTGACTCATATCTATATTAATTATTGTTACAAAGTGATCCAAAAATTAAGTCCACTTAAAATTGTTCTTCATATACACCTATTATATAGTAATAAATGTAATTCTATCTACTACTTGTAATTCTACTCGTAATTATTTATACAATTACTTGTAAACTACGCCCGCCTGGATACAGAATTTCTCTAGAGAGTCGGGCACAGTCCAAAAAGATTTTTACATAAAATAAATATATTTTTTTACACAATTAATAGTAATGAATTTATTATCTTAAATAAGCTGTTTTTTTTTATTAGTATTGGCTAAAAATAATATGAAATTTTTTTTAAATCGACCGAATTCCGAAAATTTTTATATTTAAATTTAGAATACCGAATTTTTAAATTTTAAACAAACATATTAAGCTTAAATGTTAATCACTTTCGTTTTCTTTATTGATTTCAACCCTGGCGTCATTTACAACCTTCATAAATTAAATGGCAATTTTAATTAATTACGTCACTAAAAGTTAATCGATTATTAAAATTAAGTGAGAATTTGACATTGATTTTGGGGTGAGAGAGAGAGTGAGATTCAAAATCGCTTAATTAAAATACCCAGTTGTATGTTCCCAGTAACATATTATTTAAAAATTGTATATGAAAGGAAAATGTGAATTATCTTAGCTCGAAAACAAACTTTATAAAATACTTAAACATCGAGCTTTAAAGGCTTTTATTTTGTTACACCCAGTTCCACCACAATTTTGCAGACTTGTAATACTTTTAAAACATCTGTATTTTATTATAACAGTTGAAAGTTTGTACTTCTGTAGCATAATAAATGATTTTGACTATTACAAACAGAATCGATAAAAATATATAATGAGTTTATTCTATTAATTGCTAATTTAAAAAATGTGTTAAAAATATTCATTTACTAAAACACTAATGAAAAATTATATATTGAAGTCGTCAATGATTGTTTTTTGTCTATTTGTTGCAATTTAAAAAAATTACGATGCGTATATAAAATACGTGCAACATAAATATTCTTACTATTTTTAAACTAAACGTTTTAAAATGCTTGTGCTATGAAAATAGAATTAACTTGATGGTCTACCGATCACTAAATCACTAGGAGAGTATCGTAACCACTAGACCGCAAGCACGTCATTGATGTCGTGTTGTGAATGTATGTATACTTTAATTTTTTAATATATTATTTTAATCGAGACATAAATATATGGATTATATATACTTCTCGAGTGACTTGACCACTATTTTTATATATTCGTAATAATTATTTCTCTTTGATTTAAATAGTCTAGTTTCTGCGGTCGAGTGTTAAGAAAGCACGGCTTATCGGGGCTTTGAATTTCACTGGCGGCCAGCCAACTAAATCCTCTTTTCCAAAAGCTCTAGGTTTGCGGGTACGTATTGGACTTTACAGCTATCACAAGATGTGCTGCTTGCTTCAGCTGCCTTCACAAAGCTAGGTGCTATATCTTCATCGTCTCACGTAGGTGGAAGGAGGCCAACAGCAACAGGTTTATCATATGTAGTAATAATATCGATGTGATATGCTTTTATGGTAAGCATTGAAAATATTTAATGATTGACTTTTGAAAATTGACAAATCACTCTTGAAGGGTGGATTGCCTATTAAAAGAATAAAGAAAGAAGACTTTTGAAAATCCCATTCAACCTTATAAATGCACTCCAGCCCAGCTTTGTTTTGCAAACAAATCCTTCGGATATGTGTCTAACTATCTTTTTTTTTTACGAATATCCCAACATATAAACTAATCGTAATGTCTGTGGATTGGTGATTGAATAGCAGGCGCATACCCATTCGGGTCCAACGTGTATGTGTGTGTGTGTGTAGTGAGCATGAATACGCTTGTCGGGACCGGCAACTGAGCTCGACCTGCTTTCGCTCCGCGTCACTCCGAATATAGATATAAGATGATTTGTAATATTGCCAGTCGGGAATAAATACTGTAAATTGTCACATGGTACAATCAGCGTATTATTCTCGTTACAACATCCTACCCCAACATAGGACGCATCTGGTAGATTATCATCATAGCCAACAAGTTATAATAAATTGGCGCCGACGGTATAGGGTTTTATAATCAGTTATGTATAACCATTATTTAAAATTCATAGTAGGACGTCGTTTAGTATTACTTTTTTCTGATCCGCATCTTCTTTCATATTAATTAAAACCACAATATTATAAACACTTTTTAATAACCAAAATTGCGTTGTAGATTTTGCATTTATTTTCATCTTTATTTCGCTTGACGATTTATTACTCCATCAACATTCTCCTTACTTTTAAAATGTCGTTACCTTGTCGAGTTCATCATTTTAAATATATTTCTCTATTATTCATTTAAATAGCCTACGTACAGTACAGCGGCATTGCAATATTACGATTTTTACATTTCTGACAAGAGACTTCTTTACTTAGTATTTCGAAAAAAATGTACCTTCAGAATAATATGGTTTTATATCCATATTTCTAAAGAATTGTCTCCAATGAAAAATATCAATTTTTCCACATAAAAAGACAGCTTGGTTCTACAGTATTAAATTAAACAAGAGATAGATGTCAATGATTTGTCGAATGCGTTTAGGTCATTGCTCTATCTACCTTGCCAGAATACACTTCTTTGATTCCCCAATTTGCGAATGCCAACAGGAGGAGAAGAATATGAACCATGTATTTTTTATCCGCCTAATAAATATTGATACAACATTCCCCTTTAAGACTGAAGTGAATTTACTGATATTGCTTGTATAACTATTTTGACTAAAATTCGCCATTTTGACGGGTATATTAAAATACAATTTTAAATACTAATTAAATGTATTAATTATAAAGATATACATATAAAACCAATTTTATCGAAAAATATTATTGTTGCGCTACCGGGATTCAAACTTGGATCTCTTTTCCAATCCAGGGAAGGTGCATTATCAACTATGCTACACCGACAGTATTTTTGACGACAAATATGTTACGCTTTTTCAAATTAATGCATCTGTCGTTCCATTATTTGAAAGCCATCTACATAATTTTTACGGAATCTCAAATACCTTTGAGTAAAGCAGACGCCAGAATTAACAATTAATTTTTATTAAATTTTGAACACATTGATACAACTTATATATTATTAAGAAGAACACATTCTTATTGTGAAGTTGTAATTATTCAGAAAATAGGTCTGTGATGTTTTAAATACTAATTAAATATGTTTATTATAAAGATATACATATAAAATCAATTTTATCTATTACCTATTTATTTTTCGATAAAACATTACAGACCTATGTTATGAATAATTACAACATCACAATAAGAATGTGTTCTCCTTAATAAAATATAATTTGTTAAATGAAACTAGTTAATTTTATTTTAAATGAATATTTTATTATTAATATAGGTTTATTTCTTACATCTTTTACAAATAATTTCCATTTTCAGTGTAAATTTTCCGCGCACATTTTATTAATAAACGACCCCTCAGAATAACAAGGTTCTATATGACACTGACACTGTTTAGAGATAATGAGCTCAAAAGTATTGATTCATCGACATAAATTCGTGTATATTTATCGAACGGAAGAAATTGGCACTCACCATAATCCAGATTCTGCACATTTCCAAAATGTGGACTGTATTTTATTCACTATTTCGTCATAGGTTCCTACATATGACGACGAGTTCCGACACTGTATAGACGCAAAGTTTCAAATTAGTATAATATTATAATTATTTTTGCATACATATAACCGCACTGGTTCAAGGTCGCCAATTGACTGGCGTGACGTATCCGGGAAAAGGGTGGAGGGGGGGAAAGGCACAGGGAATTATTTTCATTCAAAATAAAATGTATTACATAAATATATGTCTCAAACATAACCCTTTTCACGAAATAACTCAAATTAACCCAAAATATTTGTTAGAACCTTATTATTCTAAGGCATCTAACGGGTGACAGCGGACTGGAACTAGTTTCGAGTTTATCTCTGTGGTTACTTTCTAGTTCTTCAGCCAATTGAAAAATAATGTATTTACTGCAGTGGTCTTTTTATACTAAGTCCATTCACTGATAGCAGCTAAATCCAAGATGTCATAAAAAACTTGAAAACGTGAATTATTGTAAAATCTAACTGTCTCCGGAATAAGTTTATTATTATTTTCAATTTTTACAGATTTGTGTTTTGAACTAAGTAATGTACTTGTTTTTTTGGTTTGCTTTTGTAAACTGTGAGTACGTTATTCTCTGATTTATAAAGTCGTGTTGAAAACCAGATCAACTTATCTTTCTTGGCTTTTGAAAACTTTGGCAATTCTCTTTTGTTTCCACGTATAGTCCCAACTAGAGTAGTTTTATTGCAAGTAACTTTTTACTAGAGAAAGGCTGGTAAAAAAATTGTCAACAGTTACCTATATTACGTCCACAAAATAAATATGGCTCAGCTGGTTTGTAAACTACGAATTCGCTCAAAGGTACGTTCTGTATTCAGGTTTCATCTTTACTCAAATATGGGAAATCATTTATGTTGTATTTACTTTTGACATCCTATGCTAACCAGAATTATACGCCAAATTTGTCTGGTTTATTTAGCCTGCACTAAATAAATCGGCATCTAGTCATTGTTGGAAAAAATTGCTTATCAACTGTAATGTTTACGTCAGGTTTATAATAATTTTGGGAATTTCCAATAAATTTATTCCATATTTTAGAAATTAAAGCAAATTTAAAATAGGTATACATAACGCATATTCGTGGAATTAGAAGGCAGATAAGGAAAATGGATTGAGATGTATATTCATGTATGTATCAATAATAACCAACATAATGGATAAATATAAATGAAACAATGTTATTACTCTACTCATCCATTATGATGAAACTCTACAAAGTTAACAACAATTCTATTAATAATATAATAGCCAACATATTAATACAAAAAAAAACTGTTTTTTTAATCTTGAAAATTGAATCCGTTAAAATGACGGGTTCCATAAATCTAGTGTTAAAATTCCATTTCCACCGAGCATACAATTATTACTCGCAGACTGGCGTTACGCAATTCCAAAATTACTAATAAATTTCCTGAAAATTAATTCTATCCAGCTGTAAGTGTACATTCAACTGGCAGTGATCCACTCGACTATTGAGTTGATCCGGATAGAGAAATCCCCATCGCTGGATTCCTCTGTCTGGGTCTGCTTTGTTGAGCTTGACTAGTGGTTGGCAATAATACCCTATCTACTGGCTGACACGCCATTCATTTATTACACATAGAAATACGTTAGGGTATCATATATTATGGCTCGTATCCACGGTATTCTCTCAACGAGGCTTTGATCACTGAGAGTCAGTAAAATTATGCATATACTGATTGAGTGAAACGCATGCGACGATGATTCATAGAACGCTTCTTGTTAAACTCTGTACTAATCGATACCTGATTTCAAGACCAATCTTCGAGACAAATCTCATTCGTGGATACACGCCATAATCATTTTTTATTCTGTCATAAATTAATTTTTCACATATTCGCCCTAGTAATCTTATTTCCACTGCATTAAGTCTACGTTTGTTCGCCCACTGACGAGTTTTTATTAAAATTAGCTTAAAGTAATTTTCTAATGCATTGCAATAATCTCTCGGCTCATCTCATTACATCGTTGAACATTTCCGTTTTCGCTATCGTAAGGTTTGGTGTAGAATTAAATACGATAAAGTACCATAAAAAGATGTGTATTGAAGATAGTATGTTTTGCGAGGAAACCAGCTCTTGTGGAAATTACCTACGCTTCAGTACTCCATCTGTTAGACGCCGACAAACTTAAAAGTTGAGTCAGGTACCTTAGAGCTTAGCGAAAGTTTACCATTCCGTCTAGAGTAACAAAATATGTGAAGGTATAATTCCTAACTCACTTGTAGTTTTTGTAAATATTTTATCCGGTGGTATTTTCTTACGAGTAACTGCGCATTTTAGGGCTAATTGTTTTTTTAATGTTTTGTGTGAATTACGATCTCAAGTCTAATATAAATATTTTTGTAACTGTTTGAAATTAGAACCATTTTTTTCACAAAGGGTGATTTTTTTAGTGTATTAATTAGCTTAATTAAATGTTTGCACATTTTTTAGGATGCAGCACTTACACATTACTAAACTAGTGTTATCGTACTGGGATGGTGGCAAAAAACACACATATGACGATTGGCATTGTAGAGAACATTAGCTGCACATTTAATATGCGTTTGTTTTCATCAATCTTACGCGTGACAATTTTCCATTCTATTAAAGCGTCGCTTTTTCTGAATTAGAAATTAATCAAACGTTAAGAACTAACTAAGAAAAAATATAACATTACATTTAATGTATATGAAAACAGATCTTAATGAAATAGTTATTATTATTACTTAGGTAAGATACCTACAAAAAATATAAATCAACTTAATATTTAAAATCCAAATGTGATTTTAATCACTATAGAGTAATTTTATATACCATTTTTTTCAATTATTTGACAGTAGTATCTCATTGTTTACTATTTTTATAACATTTTCTTTAATGTAATGTAATTGAATTTAGTATTTAATTTTTTTAGGTTTTTATTTAATACATTTTTACGCCAAAAACTTCAGTAATACCAGTAATGTATAATGGTCCTCTGACAGCTCACTTGACACTTAGACTATGGGTATGGAAGGCAGCGCACGTGTGTCGCGTCACTGCTACCGTCTTATTTTATTTTATTGAGAAATTTTGACATTGTAAACTTAATGTAACTAATATAATAAATATTTAACATGTGATACTATTTATGAAAATCCACAGAAATGTTTAGGTACATAAGTATGTTTAGGTACATAAGTATGTTTAGGTGCAGAAGATAAATAAAAAGAAAAAAAAATGGGAGAAAGGGTGGGGAGGTTGCAACTATTGTTGCGGTAAAGGGAGAGCAAGATGTGTTTATCGATAGAACGATTGGCTTAAACTGAGATTGTGGTGGTTCATAAAAATAACTCTTTAAGCGTAGTAAGGCTAATGTTGAAAATATAAATTTTTTAAATTTCTCATTATGGTATTTGCATGACTTGTGAATGAATGAATTTCGTATTTAAGATCTTCTACTTCTAGGAATGTGGAAGAGTGCGGATTGCTGGGTCAATTTAGATGGTGTGTGGAGAGATATTAATTCTAATTGACTGGGACAGGCAATATGGCCTTGGTATAGTTTGAAGAGAAGTATTTGGTCAGCACGTGTTCTTCGATATTCTAGGGTTTTCATATTGTGGAAGTTTGCTGCATCTGAATATGAGTTGAATGGCTAGATTAGATCTAACATTAAGATATCGAAGAAACCTATTTCGCAATCGTTCTAATCTCGCAGTATATGTAATCTGCCATGCGTTATAGATTTGAGATGCGTACTCTAAGTGACTACGAACAAATGCGTAATACAGTATTTAAAGCAATATTGATTTTGGAAGTATTTGCAGGTTCGAAGTATGAATCCTAGCATTCTATAGGCCTTGAAAGTAATTTGGTCAATGTGATTCTTGAAAAGAAGGTTGCTATCGATGATTATTTCTAGGTATTATATATTATAACAGGTGTTACATATTTAACCACTAAGAATATTTATGACTGAGTATTGGGCAGTTCTGTAGTAGTTATTTTTATTTATTTTAAATTATGTTCTCCATATTGTTAAAAAGGTTTTAAGCCCAGGGCTCAATTTTAGATTGAGATATTTGCATCTCATTTTGTCGCTAATTGTATGTGCTCACAAAGGCTTGCATTTTACTATGTCGCTTAATACCCACACTTTGCTTATCTTCTACAATATTGCTTGGATAAAAATATAACACTATGTAAACTGTTATGATAATATTTTCAGATTTTAATTTTATTCGTTTTTAATATGTTGTTTTCACTGCACTTTCTATATTGTGTTATATTGCTTACAAACGTATTTTGTTGAAATTTATTCTGAATAAATGAAAGTTTGGGGTCAATAAGGGTTTTGCGATGGTAGCTGTGCGGCTCCGTTTTATCAGTGCGAGTCGTAGTTGCACAGCCGCATTTGTCAATCAAACATAGATCATGGTATAATTGCTTGGGGTGGAGCGATTATGTAAAAGCAGCTCATAAAATTATTTTAAAAGTATCCTCAAAACTTCAAAAAAGAGCACTGACGAAATTTTTAATAAATTCGATATTTTTGATATAGGACAAGTATAGGGTCTTTCAACGAGGACGCTCAATTTTAAAATGTAAGTTAAACAGGTTGTGCGTGAGATATTCACTCAATTTTTCTTTCATTTGAAAGTATATTTTATGGCATTAAGTGTGGAATATAACGTTGTTCAAATATCCGCTGCGGTTTTGTTCGGTGGCAGGTTTGGGAGGTCCAAATTTCTATGACTTTATCGCATAAATCTGGCTAAATTTGCTGGATGGCGTTTGTTATGTTGACTTTGAGGGGGTCACAATCAAATTTGACAGATGTCACTTTAACAACATGGCCGCTATAACTTAACAAATTTTGAGCGTCCCTATTAAAAGACCCATTATATGCTAATAATACTCTTAACTACATATATAAACAAAGACATATTTCAAAACAACCATAAATACACATAACCTACAAGGATTACAAATATTTTTGGCCAAAACTATTTAATAGGATGCCGAAAGATGTAATCCAATTAATTTGTCCCAATAACGTGAAACTGAAAATAAAAACTTGGATTCACAATACGGGTAGAGATAGTATTGGTGCACTCACCCAAACATATTGATTCAAACCTTTAATATTTTTTGTCACAAATTTCTTCAAAATAATTTATTTGAAAGTTCACTTTGCAATTGTTTTTTATACTTGTAATACTAATTTATGTGAACAATTGCTTGTAAACTATGCCCGTCTCATCACGTAATTTCTCTAGTGTGACGAGAATAGTCAAACCACATTTTTACATATGCATTATATAGTTACCAAAAAATAAATAAATATAAATTAGCATTTAATAAATGCCAACCTGGCGGCGATTGGGTAGAACCGCAGGAGCTTTTGGTTATAAATGGTCCTGGGTAAACGGCAGGTTCATCCTCATTGCCGAGGTCGGCGCACTCTCTTGGCTCCGATCCGAGAACCTGATAAAATCTTATATTGATCAGTAATACACTGTACAGAAACATCAAAAATAAATACTTTTCATTCCGTATCATTCTGACAACATTATCCTGCACACAAAATGACATAATCATCAGCACGATACGGAATATCACATTTAATATATATAATAACAAAAATATGCACGTCATGTAGTCGTTTATTATATCAAATAACGAAAACGTGTACTTCATGATGTCGTATATTATATATAATAACAAAAACATGCACGTCGTGTAGCCAGCCATTTATTATATTGAATATAGACAACATGTATTTCATGCTGTCGTTCATTGTATTGAAAAACGAAAATACGTACTTCACAGTGTCGTATATTATATTTAATAACAGAAACACATTTTCTATTTAATTAAAATTATTAACGAAAACATTTACGCTGCCGTTTATTTAATTACGAAAACATGGATTTAATTTTATATGTTATCAAGAAGTATAATAAAATTCAATTGATATTCAATATGGCAACCTTTATTACTGCACTTCTGTCTTCTATAGAAAGAAGAAGTATGTCTGAAAAATGTTTTTACCTTTCATTTTATAAGTTTCGTTTACATTTAGCCCTGCAATACGTGCCCGGAAAATTTTCAGAATCCTCATAACCTTGTATTACTTTAACCCTTTTCGACTTTAAATGTATTTTTGTTTGAACTAAATTAAACTATATATCATGTGACGCAGAAACGGGTAAAAAAGAAGACCTAATTTCTACGTTATACCATACCTAAGAACACCTGTTCTTAGGTACGGTGTGACGGCTTATTTATACCACAAGAGTAAATAAAAGTGAATCTGTCTGACTAAAGACACTGTTCATATTTTAGGAATAGTTTTCTGGAATAAATCTAACGTGTAACACCCTGCATTTTTATTGACCGACTATCTCCTTAATCTTCTACTACCTCGCGAGCAATGTGTACAGTGAGAGAACGAGAGAATGTGTTGTGCCACGAATATTTAATAAAATCAGTAAAGACTTAGTAAATATTATTTAAAATAAAACAACCCTGTGAACACCCTGAAATGTAAAGTAATAGCACACGTCTAATTATTTGCTACCTCTGATGTATTTCATTTTTAAAAAAAATTGTTGATAAAATTTTAGTTAACTTTTAATATGTCACTTACTTAATTACTTTAATTTATATGTTTTTTTGTGCGTACTTTAACATCAATTTACTATGTTAATTAATTTATTTACCATGTGAAGAGCAATCCTTGCCGTGAAACTGTTCTGCAATTAGGAAAAAAATAAAAATTGTAATGTAATACGTATGTGTTTGGGACATATATTTATTCTTGAACGAAGATAGTGTACTGTGCCCTCCACCTCCCCTCCCTTTCCTCGCCCGGCACGCCACGAGTCGATCGGCGACCCTGAACTGGTGCGGTAACGAGTGAATTTCGCATATATATAATATTAACGTGAGACGTCGTGTCTAATCCAGTGCAAGGAAGGATTCAGAACCCTGAACGGAGATTGTGTGATAAAACCTAAATTTACAGTCCACCTTGAAGGTGTCTGAAGAACGGGATTGTGGTGAGTGCAAACCTCC
The DNA here is from genome assembly GCA_022840565.1 of Eubasilissa regina. NCBI lineage: Eukaryota > Metazoa > Arthropoda > Insecta > Trichoptera > Phryganeidae > Eubasilissa > Eubasilissa regina. Next base: position 23,823,640 of record JAINEB010000025.1, read on the forward strand.
TTCCGAATATCCTGTTTCTTCCGGCATCTGTGCTTTTACGCAATTGTATGTATAATAAAGTTAAAATATAAAAAAAAAATCTAATCTTCACGTGTTTCTTTGAAAAGATTACGATAACATAGAAATTCAGTAATTGTTTTGTACATAATATATCTTATAAAAAATTAATTGAATAAGATATTATTTCATATTATTCATATAATAAACTTTACTGAGTGCAATTGTTGAATGAAACTTTATTTTTGAATAATTATCCTATTGACGGCTTCACAGGTGAATTATACTAAGTGAGATGTCTATTTTTACTGCTGGAAGTGACTATATTTAATTATATTATTTTTAAAAACTTTTCAGTAGAACCTGTGAGATAGAAACCTGGACTTTTCAGTCCATTTTTTAATAGAATTACCAACGGGAAAAAATATATTTCACTTAGTAAACGTATTTAGAAGAGGTTAAGGGATTTTTGTTAAGTTATATATATTGGAAAGCAACAACGAAATTTTATAAAAGATTCTATAAATTCTAAGCTCCGAAACTGTACAACACACTCAACACTAACTGGAAATCGTTCACTTCCAATAATGGACCCAATATATGATCCACATGGGTAGAGATTAATCAGAAGCATCGCTATCCAACATTCTAACATAATCATAATACAATATCTACACTAATAATTCATTACTTCTACAACACTCTCACTACATTTTTGTTCTCTATTTCTTTTTTTATTATTGTCGAATCTTTATCATTCTTGAATTAAATAACACCACAACAGCACGAAAAAAACCGTCTACTTCAACACAGACGGCAGTCCAGCAAAGTAGCCAGGATAATGCTGTATATATTAGAGGTGGAGTCTACTCCATCCCACGAAATAAACTACGCAATATAATTGTATTTTATGTTTATCATGTCATAATATATTCACCTTTGTTACAAAAAGTACATGTATGTCAATAACGCAACATCACAAATAAAATATGATTTCATTAAAAGTTTTATAAACATTTATTTTTTTAATGCTGTGAACGAGCAGAGCCAACGCCAATGTAGGGAAAAATAAATTTAGTGAAATGGAAATGCATCGAAAAAATGATTTATAACCATAATAAAATAAAATATTCATTTCATATATATATAACATATTATTCTATACAATATAATATTAGGCTGACTTAGTTACTACGCATTAGGGAAGATAAAGTATTACATACCATACATTAAAATGTGTCATGTTGTTATTTTTAACTAATTAATAAAACGTGACATAAAGATTATCATAAATTGATACTTTAAACTTATATACGCAAGTTTTTTTAAGCCTGTCAGTTATCATACCAAATTGCAGTATTTCATTACATTTTTCATTGAATAAAACATAATTATATTTTTTACAACACTTTTAATAAGAATGTTGTATTTTGAAGGAAAACGTTTGAAAATAGCTATATTTTAATCAATTTTTTACTTAACTGTTATACCACATAAGTTTTATGAGTTTTAGGGTAAAATTTTGATAATATTATTATAGATTTCGAATGATTAATTTTATGGTTTCATTTAATAAATAATGGTCAAGGCCGAAATGAAAGAAAATACTATTTATACATACATCGTAAAATAAGTATATTGGTTCAAACTATTTAGTACATTCTTTAACTTAACACGTACTGTTTGTTTATTTTTTCACTATAATAATTATGTTGTAAATCTTGACAAACAAAATTCCAATTATCTTTTCTGGTATTAAATATTTCACAGAACAACATAAAATAATATGTCAGATGTCCTCACACCAGTTTCAAAGATAACACAGTACTAAATTTTAGAAAAAATGGGGTAAAGTTAACCCCAAAACAACTAAAGGGTGGTTAAATGCTCTGCACATGTCACGCTGCGAGTCTCTTGAATACTAAATTATACACATAAAAAAAAACCTTCCAACATTAGAAATAGCTCTTGGCAGTAAGTAATAAGCATGTAATGAATTCAATTGATGTTTTTTGTTACCTTGTGTGTCTAGATAAAACAAAATTAAGCAAACTTATATTACAATTTGTTTTTTAAGAAAAAAAAAACAAAAAAGTTTTTTTTCATATAAATATATTTCAAAAAGCGAAAACTTATCAAACATAATTTGCTGCATTTTGATATGGTTTCCACACTGTGCTATTCTGTTGTAAAAAAAAAATCTAATATTAATAACTTATTTAGTAAGGCCATAATACGGGAAAAATGGTCCTATCTTTCCGTAGATTAAATGGATGGTATTCTGTAATAAATAATATATGAGCTCGGGTGGAAACGTTTGTGTATTGCATTTTCAATGTCTGTTTACGTAAAAAAGTACATTTTTTATTGCAGTTTATGCATTCAAAAGACGGTATTAAAATTGTGTTACCGCAATAAAAAAAAATTCAGCGAAATAGGACATTACATTTGATTGCGTGATAGAAGTGAATTTGCGAAATGTGTCACTTACAAAAGTTTACACCTGAGTAGGTAGTATTGAGTCACACTCGATTCACACTGAGATATTTGATGTTAAATTTACGATATCCTTAGTTAAAAAATACGCATGCTTCGCTATACAGTATTGCACAACTAAGAGAATTTTTTAATTAATGAAAAAATGTGATGTAGGTACTGTTGGACCTATTTAGTAGTATATTTATGGCGCAATGAATGAGCTCGACCTCCTAATAATTGGTGGATATTACACAAAGAACAGAAGACACGGCCTGGTAAACGATGTCATGTTGGGAAGCTACGCCCTGAATTTTTGAACCTGAAGGTTTTTACAATCTCCCATAATGTATTACTTTACTGTGATCAGATCAATGTTTTGAGTAATCTTATTTCTTCTTCAAGTAGAGTAATATTTTCCTGTAATGCAGGCGACGCGCCTCTGGTGTTCCACGCAGTGGGAAAGGTGATGCTGTTCCTGCGGGCCGAGGAGAGCGAGGAGTTGTGCAGGAAGTTGCAGCCGTACTGAAGAACCCTAGACAAAAGAACTACCCTTCCAGAGTCTCTCTGCTGGACCAGAGATAAACCCAATGCCTGGATAGAACCAAAAAATTCTTATATTTTACAGGTAAGTAAATTTTAACAACAATGTTGGAAGTATTTAAAAATATTTTTTTCTTATGTTCTTACCTATAGAAAGTACATATTTAGAACTTGTTTATTTTCAGTTTAGAAAAGAAAATCATATTTAAAATCACAAAAAACATAAATTCCTTAAAAGTAGTAAAATAATAACATTCTACTGATGCATATTGCTCATGCTGATGCGGACATATTTATACAGAAAAAGTAAATCGTTATAATGTTTTGGTTGTAGGTATCCCACACAAAAACCTCTGAATCTGATAAGTTTACATGATATTTATCAGTTGATAAAATATGTCAAAAACATCTTTTGAATTTTCACATTTATTTTAAGTGCCTACTTATTATATATCTCAAAAATCCTTATTTGAATTTTTTAATATGGCCTTTATTGTACTACATACATCATTACACTATTGGTTTTCCTCTTAACAATTAATTTATGTTTCTATCATTTTAATAATTATTATTAGAGGTGTATATAGAAGGCGCTCATGAAAAAAATTGACTCCTTGTAAAAACAATTTCATGAGTCATAATGTTCAAAATGACACTTTCAGGTTTTTAATCTAATATTTCATAACTTTATTTTAACAATTTGCATTTTTGCAAATAAAGATTTTAATGTTTCATACGAGAATCTGTTAAAATTTCAATTTTGAAGGACAACATAGAATTCCACCTATTCGATGATGGCGTGTCTTTCTATAAATAATGCTGATTATTCAAAATTAAGGCATTCAGTGTAGGCCATTACTATCTAACCATATGCCTTATACCATAACCGCAGGTTCTAGAGCAAATATGGACCTCCGGGACCCAGGGTGAGTAAAAGCGCAAAGTTCACATTGTACGATAACTTACTGTGTAAATTAGCTTTCGAGATAACCTAGTCAAATAAGGGCATTCATTATTAATAGCCAAAAACCCTTTTCCTATTTAAAAATTAAAGTAATTTATATTTTAGAAAATCAGTAATCAGCAGGTATGAAGGAAGAATGCTAGACTATTGATCCCAGATTTATCAATAAATTAGTTGTGTTTTTATTTGAATGGATTAATTAATATTTGTACATTCTCAATGTCAAATTTGAATATTTATATATATATATATATATATATATATATATATATATATATATATATACACATACATTCAACAACATAAAACAAATAAGAATAATCTTGAATTATGGGGGTGGCTATCGACATTTATATAAAATATATAAAACAAGTTTACGATCTAAAATAATAACAACAAAATGTAAAAAAATATTGAGAAATTGATCAGATTAGAATATGGAAATCAGAAATATGTCGAATACATAATTATTGAATTATTTTGAAGACCTTTAAGCCATTTCAGAACCTCTTTTTTGTACACATTTATATTTGCTGCTAAATTAGTTGATTTTTGGTGGTTTTACATTATATAAGCAATGTATAATACGTGTCTTTGTCCTTAATATCTTACAAAGTCTTTTGATAAAATTTTACAAAATTTTTAAAATAACATTTAAAAATATTATACCTAGTTATACTGAGTTGAAATAAAATTTACAGAATTTGATGAAATAGTTTGTAATATTAAATAAAATTAGTTAGTTACATTTTTGTTTTTAAGTATAAATTAGATTAAATTGTGTAACTTTAATTCTGTGCAAACTGTCGCAAAACTAAAATTGAACAATGCCGTGCACGTAGTAAGACTGACTGATGAACGTTGGAATAATGAAATCCCGCAGTGGCGTCCATGGTCGTATAAAACAAGTAGAGGCTGATCACATACACTGGATTACCAATGTAAAGAAGAGCGATAGCTTTTGTTGGAAATGGGCCGAGGATTGCGGAAAGCAATCAGAAAGGTCTCCTCATTGTTAAGGGTCGTGATCTCTCCTGCGAATTCTTTTGTTGATCCGCCTGTATTTGAATCTGTCCTCAGCAAGTCTATTATTTTTTTAATAAAAAAATAATATTTCGACTGATGCAGCGTAATGAAATCAATTTGATGCAAATTAAGGTTAAATAATGAACAAATTAGAAGGGAACGTAAAGCTGATCTTAACACAATAAATAGGATTGAACAGGATCGGTTTGGTAGTTTAAACACGTGGAACGCATGAATGAGGAGACAATGTTTAGGCGATTTATACTTCGATGGGTAGGCTTGGTATTAAAAGTTTGAATATGTACATTTCATATGTGTAGATTTAAAAACAGAAAACAAAAACGAAACTGCTAATGTTCAGAGATGGCTTTGGAGTCGGTCATATATTTTACGGCGGTGATATTAAAACTTTTTGTGTGTCGTATTTTTTGGTTATCGGTTGTGCTCAAGTTTCGGAGGGTGGCTAACAGAGAGAGCAACCATCGTAGAAGAATCGGCAATTTACATCCAAGTTACGCAGAGGTTAGTGTCTTTTTATTTACATAGGTTGAATGAACATATATAACAAACCGATAGAAAATTCGGGACTAGCTATTGAAGGTAATTACAGCAACAGGTAAGAAAGATACATAGGTGACGTGAGTATTGATAATTTCAGAAATAGAAGACGTCCATGAAGACTTAATGACCAGATAAATCAGATATTCAACGGAATATTGTCTTGTTTTGATATTTCGATTGTATATGAGGCGAGAGCTATGCGTCAGGACAGAAGAGTGTCGCTCTATATTCTCTGTCTACCCTCACGGTGAAACAAGTTAATTAGTAAAACAAGTGTTTACCTTTGATAGTTATTTACTAATACATACTACACGTAACGAGAGCAGTGTTGCGCACAATGCAGCAGTTCTTTTCTCGTCATATCCGTGACGCATTTCAGTAATGCTATAATGATATTTACTATTGATTACTACAATTGAAAGTATCACCGGTAACTATGCTTCAATATAATGCTTATAATATTAGTCAATTGGAAAACAAAATCAACTAAAAATGAATTAATAATTTTATTATTTTATTTTTCACAACTAATCTTTGTACTACACGCATGTTGGATTATTGCCACTATTATAGTTTCGAGAAATGCCGTCCCTCTCATCATCAGTTGATAATTAAGCTAAACAGTGTTGTAAACTATAGTAACAGTATTGTAGAAAATATTGTATATTGGTCTAATTTTCTATAAAATTACTAATAATTTTCCTTTGCATATAACACCCGCGTTTTACACCAAAAACGTCGGCAAAATTCTATATAAATCAAAAACAAAAATTAGTATATTAAAAAGCGAAACACACGAAATAACTTGTGGAGTTTGAAAGGAACATCGCTGATGCCTAAAAAATAACAACTTCTCGGAGTTTTCTGACCACATAATTAAAACAAACCACCCTTTCGATAGTCGTAAACTAAAACTTCTCCACTCGGTACCTTATAAAGGATTAATAAAGATCAATTTAAAATTAGAGAAAATAATTATTAACAACATTAAATTCCCTAACATTTCACTTTTATTGTCCATATTCTTGATAACGACCTAAACCTCTCCCCTCTTCCCAAACTCCGCCTCATTACTCGAATATACTACAATACTGTATCTAGTTATCACTTGATGATGAGAAGGACTGCACCTCTCAAAATTATAGAATTACAATAACCAAAAATGTGTGTAATATAAAGTTTTGTTGTGAAAATTAAAATAATAATGTTACACTACAAAGTAACCGCCATGTCAATTAATGATATTAAATGTTTGTAATTTTACGCTTCATGTAAATGTTAATATTTAATTCAAGAAAATACTTATTAACAACATAACATTCCCTGACACTTCACCTTTATTGTCCATATTCTTGTTAACGACCGAAACCTCATTACCCCATGACCATTACCCGAATAGACTACAATAGTGTATTTAGTTATTACCTGATGATGAGAGGTACTGCACCTCTCGATGTTTAATTGTGAAAATTAAAATGATCATGTTACATTACAAAATAACCGCCATGTTAATTAATGATATAAATAATTGTATCTTTACAATAAAAATGGACTCTGGGATCAAAAATGAATTAATAATTGTGTCTGTAAATTCAAAAGGGCCCGAGACCAATAAGAATTAATAATGATGTCTGCAAATAAAAATGAATGTGGTTTCTCCATTTCTGTGACTACGTGTATTTGACTGAAGTTTCCGGTACCTAGTTGTAATTAAATTTACTTTCGCGAAACTTTACCGCTCGTTGTGATGTATTACATAAAAGGTAGTCGGGAAGACGTTTTGTGCATATTTAAAGCCTCCCCGCCCGACTGGACTTTCATAAATTAATTATCCTAATGAGATTATACAAATGCCCGGAGATTTTCACATGCCCCGAACATATAAACAACTCGAAAAAGGCAACGCGGCACAACCAGGGGTGTTTAAAGGGGCGGTTTATCCCCTTTAAATAAATATGTAAACTTATGTGTGTACCAAACTTATATATGTGATATAAATTTGGTACTCATTTAAGTAAAGATCAAAACAATGTTTTTGTATTATCATTCTAGTCATCAGTTTCTCTTTGAAAATATTTTTTTCCACGGTTATTCATAAATGTGATGCTAATTTTAAATAAGAATAGTAGCCATGGTTATTAATATTTTGACAGCTGTCAACCCCATAAAATAACAAGTATCCAATTAACATTTTTGGTTATTTTGAGTTATTGCGTGAAAAAGATTCCAAATGCATTATTCTTTATTTCTTCCATACACAATAACTCTGTTTAACGTATAATAAGGTAAGAGATAAAAGTTCCAATTGCATCAGTTATTTATTTCAATATATGGATCATTATTGTTAATTTACAATGATTTTATTTATTTTTAATTTCTTAAGACATTAAAATTTATCATATATACATACTCAAAACAAAATATACCTGAATATATGTTGAAATTTAATCAACAATTTTGAGCTCATTATCTCGAAATAGTGTCAGTGTCAGATAAATCTTGTTATTTTAAGGGGTGGAGCTGTCATTGTTATTTTTATTCAGCGTAGTCTGCTATTTTACCGTGGAGCGTTTCATATCAGAATAACGTTTATAAATTATTAAAACTTAATATTAAAATCAGTCTTCGATTTTGATAAACGTTCACTTCGTAAATTTTATGGTCGACATAGCCGTCAATCATGAGTGATCATAAAATGTGTAATGTGGTTCCTACAGGATAGAGCCACGTGCCGTGATGCAACTAAGATGATAGATTTATTGAAAACAACAAACAGATTTAATCATTTCCAGAAATAGATTTGTCAATTGGCCACCTATATCATGTGATGTCTCTCTGTTAGATTATTTTCTATGGGAATATGTAGTCACATGTATATGCTGATTAATCGACAACAATTGAAATGAATAAGAGCCTGAAAGTTAACAAATTTGGATTTTGTTAATTGACCAAAGTTATTCTTCCACTTGATGTATTTCAACGAACCAATCTTTAATGTTTATTCGTTGTACAAAGATTTATAAAAATTTCCTTTAGCTAATAAAAGCAGATTAAATTTCTCAGAACTCTCTTTCTGATAAATTCTAAGTATTTCGGAAAAAATATTAAAATACAACTGACCAATAATAAGTTTATATTTTTCTCCAGGCCTGAATAGCAAAAAAACAGCCTGGCCGCTCAAAATTCGATGACCTTTTATTTTTTGTATTCATTATATAATTTAGGATCAATAAAATATTTCAAATAATCAAAATAATTACATAACTATACAATTTTTTAAATACTTACATCTCTGATATGATTGAGATTAGAAAAATGCAGATTGATCTCTTCAACTCAAATTTTTAATATGTATCATATATACACGAACTAACGCAAATTCCTTGTATCAATATTTTCAATTTGGTGTTACCCATGTGATCACTTTCAGAATTAAATAGCTCCGCTACTTTTTTTAAATATATGACTCAATTGGAACGAAAATTTAAACGCTGACAATATGATATGTATTAATGTAAAAATACGTTTTGTTTACACAAAGATTTAATTATGTTTCCACTAAGAATATACGTATAATGCCCTTCGTCCCGAAAATAATGTGTCAAACCCCTCTCCTATATGAATATATATTTCATGTGCTAGGTGTGTTATAGTCAATACCTATATGTAATAATGTAAGGTAGGACATTGTTTTAAATTAATCGAAATAATCGCATAACTACGACATTTAAAAAAAAAAACTTGCATTTCTGACATGATTGGGATTAGGCACATTTAGCTTGAACATGTGTCAACCCTTAAAATATTGCGCACTAGACGTGTCACATCCTGTATATCTAGTAATGAAAGACACAACACTGACAGGCACTTTAAAGATCGTTCACAAAAAATAAAAATCCTGCTACACATAAGTACTCGTACACAGAAACCTTGAAACTCTTTCAAGACTAATTGGTCCCTTCTTCAGGATACTGTGTATACTAAAATTAAAAATGGAAGATTAGACAAAAACAAAACTATAAATATAAGTGGTGGGTAATTTACGTGAATACAAATTTAAAAGGTGACTAATTGTAAAAAAATTTGGTTATTTGGTTAATTGTTTTCAATAAATAATAATATAACACACTTTGTTTAAACCACTATTTATTGATTAATCAACATGTTTCGATATGCATACTAAAATTAAAAATTCGAGCATAAATAAAAACAAAAATATAAAGTGGTGGGTAACTAGGTATGTAGGAACTACTAAAAATTTAAAATTCAAAAAGGATTTATTGTAATATTTAACACTTTTTCTTATTTTTTAAATTTCAAATTTATAACCCCTTAAATTAAATTAAATTAAATTTATAACTGTAACCCCCTAGTAGTAAATATTTGTAACTTTATTTTCTAAACCCATGTTAATATCAAAAGAACGGTTTGTTTCCAATAGATGGTTGGTGAATTCAAAATAGTTGTTGCTATTTAGATATCTATCGTTATTTAATATATAATCCTTTAGTTTGTTATTAGCGTAAAAAACTGGTTATATAGAATTTGTGATATTTTTTATAATTGAATTTAAAGTATGATTATTTAAAAACAAGATATTTTTCCGCTACCTCCCACTATCAATACCAATATATCAATGGGTAAACAAACCTAATCTAATATAATCTGATCCTTTTTCTTATACTTTTTGTTTAACAAATTATTTAATATTATAACCATTATTAATAGCAATTTGTTAATTAACATTTAATTCTATGTTAAAGTTATTAATGGATTAGGAAACATTAACTAATCTACTAAGAATGGAATGAAAAGTAGATACGTTATAGTTTTGTTTTTATCTATGTTTGTTGTATTTTAAATATTAGTGTACATTGTATCCTAAAGAAGTGACCATTGGTCTTGAAACATATTAATTTATCCATAAATAGTGGTATAAACTAAGTGTTTTTTATTATTAATAAAATAAATTACTTTATAATCAATCGAAATTTTAAATACAGCAATGTTGTGTTTGGGAATGAGACCCCCTGTCGAGAGAAAGCCGGCGCCCGGTGTGAAATAGTGTACTCTGCATAATGCAGTACTCCCGCCTCTCGTGCATGCCTGTCCTCTATTTTCATATTGTACCCCAGTATTTCTACATTTTTACACAACAGAAGGAGTTCCAAACCTTTTAAAAATTAAAAAAATGTTTAAGCCTGGTAATTATTACTCTTTGTCTCTTCGTCCTCGTTTAATCCCGCTCATCTATGGTCGGGTGCTCTAATTAGTGCTCCACTTTGTTCTGTCCTGGTTTGCATCTTGGTTTTCCATATTCCGCTCACTACACATTCTTCATGGTATCTGGGACGTCATACCGGGTTTTCAAGTTCTTTAATTCTCTAGTTAGATTATCACTATCTATATTAAATGTTTATTATGATTAGCTAGATGCCTACCACAGCTATTGCTATATACATAACAAAGACTATATTTTCTTCATATCGTTATCTTTTGTGATGCTGGTTTTTTCAATATTCATATGATTTTATTTAACTGGTAAGTTTGTAGAGAGGTGCGTGAAGATTATGTATTGAGATTTCAAAAAATCACTATTAGAATTATGGAGATGACTATCGAAATTTATATAAAACAAGATTAAGATCTATAATAATACAATGTAAAAATTAATAAAAAAATAAAAAACAATGTTGAGAAATTAATCAAATTGGAACTTGGAAATCAGATAGATGCCGAAAAAATATTTTTTTATTATTTTGAATACCTTGAAGCCATTTTAGAACCTTTTTTTGTATATATTTATAATTTCTGCCAATTTAGATAATTTTAGCAGTTGATTGTACAGTCTAGGAGCAATATATGATGCATGTCTCTGACCTATTTCAGATTTGGATATTTTAAAAATAACATGTTCATTAGTTTTGCTCCGAGTCTACTTTTGAAATATATCAGTCGCGTGTAAAACATTATCAGAAGTTATTTACACAGACTCGTGTCACCACACCGAAAGATGAATAAACCACATTGAAGGCATGCCTCCGACCTTTCAGTTCATGAGATAGTTTACGGCTTTGGGTAAATATGATTCCTTACAAAATTGTGGAGACAAGATCTTCTCAGTACCAAATATCCAATTACTCCTGGAACTGAAGCGAATGGGGTTGTCACTGACAGGTTATTAGCATAGTAAAGTAGGAATTGTTATCATTATGTAAGCTGGTCTCTAGTGGATGGATTTAACAATAGAGGATCAGCTAATAATTTATAATAAAAATGACTTATTCTAACAATTGGAGAATAGATATAAACAAATAATTATTTTAATTTGCTTTGCCCACAGCTTTCACTTTTTCTTCCATAAAGACCGTAAGGCATGGTGCAGACCTAATTCTAAATTCTAAGGATACTATTTTTCAAGGTATAAATATATTTCGTACAGGTTTTAAAAAGCATATCAGGAATATATATATAAAATTGTGGCCTCAGACGTATACAAAAACGTACGTGCGTTTCAACCGAGGCAAGACTAGCGGTTCACAATGAAGTCCTGGTACCGACATTGATGTATGGAAGTGAGGCCTGGAGCTAGCAAGGAGAGGAACGAAATTAGATTGACTGCAGTGGAAATGAGATCACTTACGCATTTATATGGGAAATCCATTTATGACAGAGTAAAGAATAAATAAATAAGGAAAGAATGCTAATTTTAGTATATTGAGTAGGATTCAGAAAGGATCCCGTAGGTGATGATAAACGGATGATTAAGGAGGGAATGGTAAGAAGGATATACGACGTTGATGGCACCAGAAATAGAGGATATCCGTGGAAGACTTGGCACAACCAGATAAACCAGATACTAGAAGATGGTCCTGTTAGAAACCACAATAACTGGTGAGCTTGTGTGAGAAGATCTCTGAATGTGGATGAGGCGAGAAGTGTCAGGACAGAAAAGTGTGGCGCTCTATCCTATTTACGTACCCCCGCGGGGAAACGGTGTGATGGTAAGGTATGTAAGTTCAAAACGTATAAAGCTCGTAGCTTTATATATTTACCATTTTGGTAAATAAAATCAACAAAATTGAATATTTAAGGGATTATTTAGTAATGTAAAAGTCCATAAAATTTTGTAGATATTTACAATATAAGCAATTCTCTTACAGCCCGTGGTTGTGTTCCAGTTATGCACCCCTAAATTAAAACAGTCTTGATTTATGGAGGTGGCTATCGACATTTATATGAAACTAATAATACAATGTGAAAATCAACAACAAAATATAAAACAATATTGAGAAATTGATTAGATTAGAACTTGGGACTCAGAAAGATGTCGAATATGTAATCTATGAAAGTTGTTTATAAAATATGTGTTAGACACTACGTAAAACATTTACATAGTCAGTGTAACTATATTTGATAACTATTACAAAAATATTCAGGGTTTCATGTGGTTATTTATCTCTGATATGCAGGCCGATTTCAGATTCCTGAATAAAGAAAAACAAAAAGACAGAATTGCTATATTTTACAGTTCCCAAGCGCCTTATATAACATTTATTATTTAAAACTAACAGTTACTACTTTGGTTTAGTGGTAGTACGTTTGCGTACTGTCGAAAAAGTTTGGGGATACAATCCCTGACCCAAAAGTTCAATTAGTTTACTTGGATTATTTTAGTTTGATAATACTTTTGTCATGTCATCTGTCAAATATGAAGTACTTGTTATACAACCCATTTTGTTTTCGTTGTACAAAAACATGGTAAAGAAATAATATATTTTAATTAATAAATTTAAACGTAAATAAATAGTCAACATAATAAGTCAAACACGATTTTTTGGTTCTATATTTAATTTATCCAAATAATTATTCGTTCAATTGAACGATCGTTTCGGCTGTTTAGGCCATTATCAATTGATAAAACATAAAACCGTGTGGTAAGCTTTTATACAGATTTTGTTACAAAGTTGATCTAGACAGCAGAAACGCTAAGTTTATGGCCTAGAGAGCCGAAGCGAATGTCCAATTATTTGGAAAAATTAAATATAGAACCAAAAAAATCGTATTTGATTTATTGTGATGATTATTTATTTACGTTTGAATTTATGAAATGAAAAAGCGTCAATCGAACAGCGGCCCTGTATTGCAACAGTTATCAATCTCGGAGACTCGAGTCACAACCGAGCATATTGTGTTGAATATTGTGTGATCATTTTATATACAGTCCACCACGTTCGGAAGCGATCAAGAGATCTAGGAAATGCGAGTTAGGAGAGTCATTTTTTCCTTCCGTGTTTCTGGGATCTAAAGGTACGATTGTAACAATTACTTATTTGGTTTGGTTATATGGAACAGACGAATGATAAGGAAGAAATATGACGCAAGTGTTGACGGAACAAGAAAAAGAGGACGTCCGCGGATGACTTGGTATGACCAGGCAAGCAATATACTGGAAGATGGTCCTGTTAGAAGTCTTAATAATCAATGAGTTATATGAGAATATGGATGAGGCGAGAATTGTGTTTCAGGACAGAATAATATAGCGGTCTATCCTCTCTTCTACCCCTGTGGGGAAACGGGATGATGGCAGGTTAGTTAGTTTGTATTATATTTGTAAAATAAATTAAATATGTTTAAAATAATCATTTCATTTCAAATTTAAAAAAATCCACTTACTACAGGTCGATATTTTACTCATGGCACTATACAGTCGGCCACTGACGCATCTGTTGCTAGTATATATATGTTTATTTTTTCAATATACATAGATTTACAAAAGTCGTCTATGTTAGATTCCGGATCTTTTTTATTAAATTTTTTCTCGGTGATGTATGTACTTGGCCCTGGTGATTTTTTTAACATCTTCGCTTCTTGTAAAATACGTTTAACTATACGAAAAGCCACATTGGTAGCTTTAAAAATATGTTCCTGTATATTATTCAGATAAAGTAACACATGGCCGTATTCCTCTGCTTCCTTTTTTATAAATTTGTATACACGTAAAACAATTTTACGAACTTGGCTATGAATAGATATTTTTTAAAGTTTAGTCTCGATTTCACTCATTTTTATTAATTAAAATTCTAAGAAGTTTCCCAAATAAAACAAATCCGGTTGAAGAACGATATAAAATAACAACACACTGCGTGCGGTGCATACAGCCGATATCATGCTTCATTTGACGTCAAGTGCATTGTTGCATTACTGTCTGGCGTGAAGCGGTCATATTATTTTGTCTTTTTCTCGCTTAGATAGAGCTCGCATACACATTAACGTGTATCGGTACACAAAATATTTTTGAAGTGCCATGTTTACGCACCTCGTTACTTCGATTGGCACCACTGAGTTTCCTGGTTTATAATAATGTATGTGTGTATTGCCACCTTTTTTCGGAAGCTAAGAAGACGGTAACCGACATTCTTATTACATACCATGCTTCGACCAGTCCAGCAGTCCAAATAAACCACCAGTGTGCGGTTCGGTCGGTCGAAATCTAAAGAAGACAACCCAGCCAAAAGAAAAACCACATTAGATCAGAAATATGGAAAAATTAAAGAGGTTAGTGCAGTTCATATATCATATGTGTACTTATTGTTAATCGGAAACCTGGGAACCTGCTATCGAAGGGGTTTACAAAAATATACTATAACCAAAAAATTGACATGTAACTCAAAATTAGACGGCGAGGATGTGAGGTATTTACCAACCTATATACTATATTGATAAATTTAATATTGAACGGTGTGATAAGTAATGTTTCGCGTCGCCCTGTATACAGTAAATATAGCATCCGACGTGAATAATTGGTCCAACAGCCACTCAGAGTGCGGCTGAAATTATTTACGACACTTCTGCTCCATTGAAATATGATCTACTTACGTGTGTGGTGGCACTCGTCCCGCGTGCTCCATTAACGTTACGTATTAACTCATAAAACAAAGTAGAAAATTTTTAAAAAAACTGTATCCACTCAAAAATTGTATGTTTACATTTTTGTAATTTTTCTTGTAACGCTTTATGTTTGCCAGGGACGTGTAGCGCGTGTGTTAAAGAAAATCAAAACGAAATATTTATATGAAATTTTCTTAGCAAAAATATTTTATAATATTTGGAGGTTATGAGTGTAATGTATGGAAGTATAAGGCTGTGTCTGTACCGGTTTTGTGAGAATGAGAGTTTTGACAGAGGAAACAATGAATAGAAATGAAACGAGTACTTAAGTACAGTGAATTAATTTACGTTAAATCACAAAGATTGGTTAGATCCACTATTAGAATTTTTGCGGTGGATACAGAGTTATGAGTTGCGAGGTAGTCAAGGACGAAGCTGGTAGCTGGTACTGACAGCCCATGCAGCCAGTGCTCTGTGTAGCTATAGTACGGTAGGAGTCTGCTACATTAATTAAAAATTGAAAAGACGATAATAATCTCTGTGATGAGAATATAATTTTGATTTCTTTTCATATCATAGGGAGCTCCAAATTGAAAAAATTAATTTATATTTTTAAAATTTTACGCAGCTTCATGAATATTACTTTATTAAAAATAGTATACTGGTAAAATGGCATTAATTAAAACTTTGGCAGCATCTTATCAGTTATGTAATATGTGCATGGGGTGGTGCAGCTCTTACTTTAATAGATTCTCTAATGACGGCTCAGAAATGGGTCATCAAGCCATTTAGACAGAACTCTGTAGAACTCTTTGAAACCTTTCAAGTTTTGGATATAAGACAACTGTTTACCAGATAAATCTTAATTATTACCAGATCAATCTTTTTTTAAAAATAAACTTTATTTTTACGATCCGATTCAAAAGAAACTAGAAGCAAAACCTTAGGATACTTTTCAGTGCTAAAAAAGAATACCAAATTTGGTCAACGAACTTTCTTGTTTTGTGCACCGCGGATATTTAACAAATTGCAACTAGATCTTAATCTTAAAGGGTCTAAAGTGATCAACGATTTTAAACCAAACTTAACAAGGTGGTTGCTTGATGTGGGTAGAAAGCTAAATTAAACTAATTTGTCATTTGTGCTAACTTAACTACCTATACATTTTTGTCTCCGACTATATTACAGACAAAAATATTTTTATAACTTCTGATTGTACTTTTTTTAGATAATTTTTATAACTTACTTTACATTATACTTACTTTACTTTATAACGATTGTACCTTAACAATAAAACTTTTAAAAACTGAACAGGTAATTGCTTTAGAACAAACCACGTCCAGTAAAGTAATTACCTTTAGTTTCTTATGTACTATTCATGCTACAAAAATAAATAAATAAAATAAAAAAACTGTTTCCAACTCTCGGTCGAATAAAGTCATTTCATATTCGTCAAAGTAGGAATCAATATCAATGTAAATCAATATCAATAAAATATCTACATATACATACCGTAATCGACGTAAGTCGCCGATCAGAGTGGTGGGTGATGGAATTGGAAAAGATGGGTGGATGAGAAATAATGACCAAGATGGACTCACGGAACCGAAAGGACAGCTTTACTCATCTAGTTGATAACGCCGTCTCTATGATCAGAAGTTCACCCAACGTCCATAACACACCAAAATTACAGCGGTATATGAACTAGTGATCCAATAAATAATCCCGTAAGAACACTTCCTTTCAAAATCTCGACAAATTGTATGAATTTACATCAAGCCAGTCGAGCCAAAGGAACAATGTGTATTGATTGGAAGTGGGTTAATGGGTAGGAACAAAATTAAAACTGGTGCTACTACATTTTAGAATAATATTAGTTTTAAGTTTTGGAAGTATGTGTGTTCACATATTAAAAAAATAAATAATAATTATGAATACGCATCATTACACATACATTTTTAGATATTTAAATAAAACTATTTTAATACAATACCTTGGTACCATCTAGCGATTTCACTTTGAATTTACATTAATTAAAACTTAGATAATTGCATTCTAAAGTTGGTGGCTCTCTTTTGTTGAATTGTATATGACAAAGAACTCATAATTGAGGCCGGAAGCTTTCTCTTCGCGTATGTATTCTGAAAGACATAGCTTGATTGTATTTGTGTTTCTGTAAACAAAAACGAAGCAAAAATATACTACGTTTCAATAACTTAATCGGTAATCCCGCAGGAATCTGCGTCAGGTAAAACTTTCGAAAAGGAAAAGTTTGAAAATTAATTATCGAGTTGCCGAGCTCATTACCTCTCTGTCGTGTAATTTTTTATCTACCTTGTTCTAGATGAAGAAGAAAATAGCTATCAATTAGAATTTTCAAAATAATATTATCTGTGCATTGTTAAAATATTTATCTTAAAGATCCTTACTTCATCATCATCGTAAACTTTGTCACCTTTTCCGAGGAAGGTCGGGGGTCCAAAGGCTCAACAGGGTACTTCAAACAATAAACGCAGTCACCCAGTGGTACCCGACGGGAATTAATAGACCGTCCTAAAACCCGATGGATTTTGATAAAATCGATAAAATTTGTGATGTATGTATGATGTAAAATAAAGAAAATTGGGAGGTCTTCATCCATGATCATCCATCAGTGGAGCTTTATAAAATATATGGATAACACATATATTTTATAAAGCGACAATTTTGTATGTATGTATGTTATGTTAACGCTTTCTTACTGTTTAGTAATATATAATTAAAATCTAGGAGAGTCGCCTCAGACTAAGCAATGGAACAATGCAAAAAATATTGAATGAAGATAGATAGGGCAACTAGTACTGAAGCAGCGCAACTAGTACTGAAGGAGAAGATGGCAGCCCTTATAGTCTTTGAGCTCCAAAGCCTCTTAGGACATGAAAACAAAAATGATTATAATGATGATACTATAAACTTTTGAGGCGGACACAAAGCGGCATCTAGCGCCGCGTAGCATAGACTCAGTAGCTACGGAGCACATTGGTGATAGCGGGTCGCGAACAGAGACAGATTCATAGGCAGCGAGAACTAAGGAGTACGCCATTCCACTCTCGTGACTGGTCATGATCGAGTTTAAGTTATCTCCTGTTATATTATTATGCTCTGTACTTACACATGGTTAAATTTACATCTACCTGTATCATACTTTTGTGCAACTTAGGAGATGAGCAATAAACGACACGACAAGACCCAAGGTACGTTTTTTATTATTACCACATCCCTGATGTTACCTTCTCCTGAAAATTCCTAAATACCTAAGTATCTAAAAATTCTTTAATATGTTGGTCCACTTGAATCAATTGAAATCCTCGAGTAAATAATAACTATTAACAATATATTTGTGTATGTCCAAGAACACACAAATACTGGATTTTTACCTCCAAAGGCATTGTTATTTAGATTATACTATAAAGAAGTTAATTGTGGGTAGAATTGGTGAACGATACTGTGTGTAAAGTGATCACTTAAGTCAGCCGAAGACAGGTCGTATACCCTGTAATACCTATACTTTTCATACTTCCCATATAATATAATAATAATTGCTTCGTCTCTATAAGATATCTATAATTAGTCTTATATTAAAACTACCTAGAGACTAGACATAAATCTATGATTTTATAATGTTTAATTATTTTTTATAGATGGGGGTGAAACAATGTTTTCAATTTATGAAAGATTTTTTACGGAATACGTGTCACAACAATATTTTTACTATTTTTAAACTAAGCTGAACGTTTGAGCTATGAAAATAGGACTAACTCGGTGGTCAGTGATTAATTCCATTTATTCTGTACCCACCCCCATCCTGAAGGTATGAAATTATGATTCCAAATATAATTGCGCGTACTAAACGTAAAAAACACATGGTTCCCGTGGACTAGTAGTTCATAAATATTTCTGTTATTGTCACTCCGTAATGGTTCACAGATTAAACCAGAAACGTTTGTATTTTGTAAAAAGAGGTGGAAAAAACGAGCCGCAAGGTTATAATTTCATTGCCGTACAATAAACTGAATTCGCCCAACAATAACTCTATTACGGAATTAAATTTTACGTCGGCATAGACTCTTCGGTTTTAATTCACCCGCCTAATCCGGTAAGGGTTATTTATACCGAACCGAAACAAACAAACAAACAAACCGACCACTCGCGCTGTTACGTAATAATTACGAGACGCTTCACACGGTTTACTTTCGCATTTCCAATCCCACACCTTGTTGTTTGTAATTATATATTATACATTAATTTATAACCAATCAATTCACAATCGAATGTGTTAATTAATATGTAATACAAATAGATTAAGTATCCAGGATAGTGATTATTACAATTAGTGTTTAAATTTCAACCTATATTGTGGTTTATTACAATTAGTATTTAAATTACATCCTAGGATGTGGTTTAATACAATTAGTGTTTAAATTACATCCTAGGATGTGGTTTAATACAATTAGTGTTTAAATTACATCCTAGCATATGGTTTATTACAATTAGTGTTTAAATTACATCTTAGAATATGGTTTATTACAATTAGTGTTTAAATTACATCCTAGGATATGGTTTAATACAATTAGTGTTTAAATTACATCCTAGGATATGGTTTATTACAATTAGTGTTTAAATTAAATCCTAGGATATTGTTTAATACAATTAGTGTTTAAATTACATCCTAAGATGTGGTTTAATACAATTAGTATTTAAATTAAATTCTAGTATGTGGTTCATTCTGCATGGTAATTTTCTAGTAATTGGCTTATAAGATTTTTACGAAATCCACTAAAAATCTTTTTTTTCTCATCTTTACTCGATGTAGAAAGAAAGCGTTTAGTGTAACTATATCTATCAGCCGAAATAAATATTTTTAGTACCACTTGATGGTTTTTCCAAAACTATCTATAAATATGCGATCTACTTTATTTATAGTTCCTTTATTTTTAGAATAATCGACTTCTTGTTAAAGCATTATTTTATCCAGTGGCGTAGTAAATTTAGTTTGTTGTTACCATATAACAATATTGTATGTTTGTGAATAAGACAATACCTTTTTTATTTTTAAGGAGAAAACATTACTGTTGTGATGTTAGTTTTTTCAGAACATTACCGTGTGGTATTTTAATACAAATTAAATATATCAACTAGAAAAAATCAATTGATTTTTTCAGTATATCTTTCTATGTGATACATTTAATTTGTATCTTTTTTATCGTATCGAGTCATTGAAATTGATAAAATTTACAACCCCCTTTTCATTTTTTCATTTCTGAACTTAGACATTTGTTTTCTATTTACTCTTATTATACTACAAACACTTGTTGTGTTTCATTTCAAAAAGTCTAATAGAACAGAACTTGTGTATCAGTTATTCACTTGTAATCAATGACTTTTTTCTAAACAGTCCTTCAATATTGTGGTAACGACTGATCCAGAGACTCCAACAATGACTATGTCCGATTTTTTGCTAGTAGGCTATAGATAATGATATCCAATACGCACCCAGTATGCACGTCACACCAAACAAATAACTTGATATCGAAGCGCCGGTGTTTAGAAGGAATATCTATTTTGAAAATAGTCTTACCTTCTACAACAAAAGACATGTGTTACAACAACAACAAAAAATGTACTTTTCAAAATATTTTCATAGCTTCCAAAATTTTCCTGATTTATTTAGTTTACAGTTTATAAGATTATGAAGAATGGCTTTTCTATGACTAGATTTAGAAGCATTATTGGAGCCAAAAATACATATACTTCTGAAACAGTAGTATATTATTGCATTTTAGATTTGATTTGTTTTTTGACATTTTCTCGGCGCTACGGTTGTTTTAGATTAAAATTTTAAGCGTAGCTCAGGTTGTGTGTGTGGTGGTACCGTCCTGTTGAAACTGGATGTGTGTCCAATTGATCTAATTCGGTTGCCAATGAGTTTTCCAAGATGTGACGGTAGCGATCACCATTCATGGTTACAGTATTGCCATTATTATTTAGATAAAATATTTTAATGATTTCAATACGTTGTTGAGGTGTTAAATACTCTACAATAAATTGTAATTAATGACTCTTTAAGACAACTACACTTGAACTAACAAATATTGGTCAAACTAAAATTAACACTAAACAAAATCAGCCTGGAACATAATATTCACCCTGTATAAATCCTTAGGGAAGAATCGCGTCGGATTTAATGTTAATGTATTTTATTTTAGAAAATATTCATGAAAAAGCAAACTTATCTGTCCATTAATTTAAAATAAACCATTCTCTTTTAATAAGATAATAATGGAAATGCCAGAAATATTATCTCCCTTCGCATTTTGCCCTGTATCTGTAGAAACACGCACCAAAGCAGAAAATATAATGAGACTTCAATTTACTAAGTCATTATTTTTAAACATTTTAAATAGATGGTAATTAATTATATGTATAACAAAATATCAAAACGCAACAGCAACTTAACCTAATTTATAGACTAAACTACCAAAAAATCTAAAGTTTACTAATCAAAAAATCGTTTTGATACCGATATTTAAACATTAAAAAAATATTGTATACTGACCATTTACTTACAAATAACTACCAACCTACAAATTCATTAATTAAATTAGAAATTTAGAGGGACCATGCAAATATATATCATTACGACAAAAATTTTCAAGTTAATTAATTACATTAGGAGAACACATTCTTATTGTGAAGTTGTAATTATTCAGAGCATAGGTCTGTGAAAATTTAAATATATTAATTAGAAAGATATACATATAAAATCAATTTTATCGAAAAATATTGTTGTTGTGCCACCGGGATATATTCTGAATAATTACAACTTCACAATAAAAATGTGTTCTCCTAATAATAAAATTGTATCAATATGTCCAAAATTTAATTTACTCAAAGGTATTTGAGATTCTGTAAAAATAAAGTAGATTACGCTTTCAAATAATGGCATGATTAAATGTATAAATATCAAAAAGGTAACATATAGGTTTGAAAATTTGTCGCTAAAAATATTGTCACTGTAGTATAGTTGGATAATGCACCTTCGCTGGTTAGGAGTGAGATCCAGGTTAGAATCCCGGTGGCGTTCAACAATATTTTTGGATAAAATTGTTTTTTTTTCTACCTTTCTAATTAATATATTTAATTCACATTTAAAATTAATTATATTTATATATTTATGACAGAGTAAACAATGAAGAAATAAGGAAAGAATGTAAAGCTGATCTAAGTATAGTGAGGATAATAAGAGATAACAACTATAATGTTGCATAAATCAGTTCGATAATACTGCAGAAATATCTATGTCGTATTCGTCTGTTAGATAACGCAACAGGAATCGCAAATTGATATTGAGCGTAATAATTGTCAAAGAAAGTACTAGATGAAAAATTCCGTTTAATATACAGTATGGCGCAAATTTAAAATATAATTTCCTTCTTCGTTCAAATTATTTACTGTCTCTTGGAATAGAAAAATTGTTGACTAAGTTAAAATGTCTTGTTTTAAAGCACTCGTATTAAAAATGAATCATTCCCGGAACTATTTGTTGTCGAGAATCTTCGGAATGGAAGTAATATAAAATACATTATCATCCATTAACGTGATAATCTCTTTGTAGAGTTACTTAACATGATTAATTTAATTTAAATTGGTTATTATTTACACTTGCTGATGAGAACATCTACACCTCTCGGAAGTAAAGTTAGAATAAAAATTTATATATATTTAATATATATAAATTTTTAATATATTTAAATTTAAATAGAATATTTAGTTTTAAACCATTTTATTATGTACATACACTAAAGTCAACTAGTTTCAGTAGGATCCAACCTTCTTCAGGATAATATAGTATAGACTAACCTAAAGTTGTTCTAATGTAATCCCTACCATTGTCTCCCACCTACTACCTGATACTCTGTTCCACTCTGATGTGCTGTTGTTCTGTCCTCTCAACCTTCTGTTTAAGCATTTGTACTTAGGTTGATCTATACAATATTGTCTTAAAAAAGGTTAGGTCCAACTGAAACTAGTTGACTTTAGTGTATGTACATGTTCCGGATTCGCAAAACACATTTTTGGCGCGTCTTGCGAATCGGCCGTGACCCGTGTTCCAAGTTCAAATTTACACCCACAATCTTTCCTTTATGCTCGTCTCCAGTGTGAAATGTGACTTTGATATCAGCAGACGTCAACGTGACCGATAGTTGTTCGATCGCGACACCGCGATAGCATTAGCGGTGTGGACGTTCAGCTTCAGTGCACCAAGACTGTATTGTGTGATTCTATGATTTGTGTGAACAGTGATATTTGGGTGAAGTTGTGATATCACCGTCTTATCCCCCTATTACCCCTATCCCATCATCGACCCTTATATCCAGGTTCCCTTATTTCTTTCTTTTCCCTCCCCCCTGCAGCGAATCCGATTTACGACTGGAATCATCGTAATGCAATCCGCGGGACGCGCCACCCGGTGATCGCGAAATTCGTTCGTTAGATACTAACGGCGCAGGATTAAGTCTTATTTTCAGTATATAATAAAGCGGTTTAAAACTAACCACTATATTATTTAATTATAATTATATTAAACCATAACTAGTGTGCTTTTTTTGAAAATTTAAAATAAAAACAAAGTGGCTGTTTTCGTGCCTTGTCACTTTGATTGGCACCACTGGGTTTCCTGGTTTATAATAATGTACATGTGTGTGTATGTGTGAGTATTACCGCCCTTTTTTTGGAAAGCTAAAAAGATGGTAACCGACAGGCATCATTCTTATTACATCCCGTGCTTCGACCAGTCCAGTAGTCCAAATAAACCACCAGTGCCCACTTCTGTCGGTCGAAATTTAAAGAAGATAACCCAGCTAAAAGAATAACAACATCGAATCAGAAACACAGCAAAAAGAAAAGGTAAGTACAGTTAGTGCTTATTGTTAATCGGTAACCTGGAAACCAGCTATCGAAGGCATTTACATAAGCAGTATCATGTATAATACAAAGTTTCTTTCGAATAAATTTAAAAAGAAAACATTTTTTTGTTCATATTATTATTTGTTCTTGTTTTTATTGAGAACTTGTGCTATCAAATATTTTCAACAATATCATTGTATTAATGTAATCATTCTTAAAAAATACGTTTTCGGTGTTTTTTTTTTCAGTTTTACACCTGGGAAAAATATAGGGCCTTTTAGGTAGGGCTGTAAAATTTTTAGTACGTAAAAGCAAATGCACTCTAAGATGTCGGATTCGTGAATTAGGTAATTGAAAAGTTTATCTGACATAAGGAGTAATGATATTTTCAACCCTAATAATTCATGCCTACAATTGAGATTTTGAGATTTCTAGAGAAAATCTCTGAGAGGGATACGCTTCTATGAGATTTTTTGGAGACATCTCTCGTGTTCACACTATGTCTATTCATCAATAATTTATTCCTTTCATCAGATTGGTGAATTTGAATCTCTCCAATTGCAATTAAAACAAAATCAGAACAGGTGAGGTATCGATGAGTCTTTTTAACCCAAGCCGATATTTTAAGAGTGCAATCTAAATGCATGAAGATATATGAGTACGCGCATATTACAATACCATACATTTTAATTGACTTGAGCCGAGACTTTATCCTATCCCTGTCACACTGTATAACAATGAAAGCATTAAGTCTAATTGGATGCAGTGACAATTAATTCATAAGACAAAGGGTCGGGATTGTCCGTGTGAAGTGATTAATAAATCAAGCAGAGCATATATAATGTAATGGAAGCATTCCATAGTAAGAATTTAATCTCTGGCATGACAAACTTCATAAGAGAAAGTTTAATTTGAAAGATATTTTAAAATTTATGACTTTTCTTCATGAGACACTTTCGTTCAGGTCCATGACTCCTTCTAATCCTGAATTAATCTAGTGACAAATCCGGATTTGCTAATGTTATTTCTAAAAAAATCTAAACTTTCTATGAATACCGAAAAGACCCACCGTTTCCCAGAACAGTTATAGGAGTAGTTACTTCAGTATAAGTTCCTATCTGCAAACAATACGCGGGGCCTAGGTATAACCCTAATTTGTGAGGTAGATTAAGTTTAATAAAATTAATGGTTGCTTATGCAAATTTATAGAAAGAAGTCACATTTCTAGATCTATTTTTACTACCTTTCGACGACCGTTGGGAAAAACTGGGTTTATTACTCATATTGAATCAAAAAAAATCATAAAAAAATATTGTGACGTTATAAATACGTTGGTAAAATTGAATTATTTATATCATCGAAATGATTCGGTTGGTAATATCTATTTATATAAGATCTATTTTTACTACCTTTCGACGACCGTTGGGAAAAACTTGGTTTATTACTCATATTGAATCAAAACAAATCATAAAAAAATATTGTGACGTTATAAATACGTTGGTAAAATTGAATTATTTATATCATCGAAATGATTCGGTTGGTAATACATAATTGAATAGCGACACTCTCGCACTTGCACGGTAGGTTGTCGCGTCAGGCCCGTGCGGCAGGCTCACGCGCGTCGCGGAGAGATTTTATTCACAAAGAGACAAGACTGGCGGTTAGTCACACTAACCGGCCGCCAGCTTGGTGCTGGATGGCGACGCTGCCGACCATGGAATGAGTTAATTTAAGCTCGTATAAATTAATAAATCCATAATGCAATAAAGAAAATATTTTATTTTCCTTTAGGTGCGGGATGAAAAACTCCAGAACTATTATTGTACGATGTCGCAAACGGAAAGTGGAAGAATGTCCGATCGCTGGCCACGATCTACTGATAAGGGTAGCGAATGATCCAGGCCTATGAGCCAATTCATTCCAAATCAGTACGCGGCAGGATAAGTAACGAGTTCAATACGTGGAGGAAGCGCGTCCCAAACCTAAGATCATATATTATTATTGTTCCATTTTTTCTGTCTGCGCTGGATTGTGAACCTACCATGATGGAGTTTCTAGATTTTGAACTTCGGACATTCCCCGCGGACTATATTTGTTCAGGATTACTCTAGTTTGCATTTGTAATGATTGCTTTGTTTCATTTAATAATACTCTGTGATTGAATTGAATTGATTGTGAATAACGTTGATTAGATTCCTGTTCATCCAAATTAAACAAGTTGTTACAAAAGTCGTCAGAAAGGTGAGTTTTGAGTTCCGTACTCATATTTCATGTTTTTTCTGCTGATCTGGCCGGTGGGGGATAGACCGAAAAGCTATACCTTAACAATATTATATAGAATCAAAAGAGTTGCAAGAAATACAACTCACGCTTGTCTTTCCATTTTTCATGTACGTAACCAAGACTTTCAAACTCTGCAAAATAGACGCCTTCAAAATATTGCTGGAGAATTATATTACATATTTAGTGAATATCAATATGCAATAAATCCATACACATAAAGCTTTATCTTCATCACAATAATCTTAAAATTCTTTGGCCACAGCTTAGAAATGGAGATCATCCTGGACACAAATGTGGACCGAAGAAGACTTGAAAGAATGTCACAACGCTGGATAGATGCGTTGTATCGTTGCATATGAGGGCAATCTAAGACCAAGACTTGTGGAAGTACATTACGAGCCAAGTCAGAAAGAAGACCTGGAAGAGTTCCAGGACTGCACAGCGGGGGATAGATGCGTTGTATATATTTGAATAAAGTCAGCTATGAGGGCAACGATATGCAGGTGCAACAAGAGTCCAGTCTCAACTGGCTTCCAGTTTCTTTTCCTTCATTTCTTCAATTTGCTCCTTTGCTACTAAATTAGTGTGACATATGCCTTTCCGTACTGGAATATTAGCCAGCAAATTGAAATTTGTAAATATATGAATTATCATGGATATTGTTTGGCTTGTAAGAATTCTGACATAAACAAGTATTATAGCAATATTTGAATATGTCCAAGAATATAAAAATCAGATTCTCATTGAGTTGACATATATGCTGTTTCAAGGAAAAATGAATTATCAAATTTGGTCCATAGATGGCAATGGTGTAGTGGTATTCGAAGTAAGTTCACATATCAACATATATACTATTTTCAAAAATTTGATAGATGTGGAGATTAATAAAGTGAGAATGGTGAACGTTATCGTTAAAGTGATCACTTAAGCCAACCGAAGACAGGTCGTAAGCTATGTAATTACTCCATATTTTTATATATTTTCCATTATATATAATAAAAATAGAATCGTCTCTATGAGATATCTGATATTTATTTATTTAAACAAATATTGTTTGTTATTGTTTATTAGGTGATTCAGTAATTCATTTTAAACAATAATATGTAGATGAAGCACTTTTATCAGATGCTAAATAATTATCTTTAACAAAAATCTGATTAACATAAATTTTAATCAGAAAAGGTTGCTACATAATTTAAATATCATGAATATATTATAACTTTGCTTTTAAGAATAATAATCATCAAAGAATGTTAATTTTGATTAAATATATAAATTATATACTTTGTATGAATTATTAATCACTAATACTACATTCGAACTTAAACAAGTTCTTCACCCGTGCACGTCATTAACTTAAGAAAATATGGAATTATTATATTGGTAAAAGATATCAAATGGTTTCACCTCAGGCCTTCGAACCAAGATAGTAAAAAGCAATGAG
This sequence comes from Eubasilissa regina, assembly GCA_022840565.1. Taxonomy (NCBI): domain Eukaryota; kingdom Metazoa; phylum Arthropoda; class Insecta; order Trichoptera; family Phryganeidae; genus Eubasilissa; species Eubasilissa regina. Next base: position 23,851,770 of record JAINEB010000025.1, read on the forward strand.
AGAAAGTGCCTACATCCAAACGCATTAAGTATGCTCCAGTGGAATATAGGAGACATCTAGGGGTTGCACCTCAAGTAATTACAGGAACTACCTGTATCGCGTCAAGAGGGATAACTGGAACAATGCAGACTTCTTGGAGTTGCGTCCAAAGCCAGACCCTCGATTACCAATTCATCATCATCCAAATACTGAAGTGACACATTACACTACATAGATACATAACAAATCTCGACATTGTAAGCACGATAGTAGTCTTTAAAAATCTTCGTTCTTCTTTCTTCTTGTCAAACTTTCTTCTCAGTGAGAACACACAATGTTACCTTTGCACAATCGAATAATGCCAAGCCTGCCATGGGGTGAGTCACTAATGCCAAGCTGCCATGGGATGTTGTCGCAGCTGAGTCGCCACACTCCTGTACCAGAATTTATCTCCTCCAGGAGGTTGCCCTGGTGCCATCTTGTCACTGAGGTGTCCATAGAGCCCACCCATCTCCTCTAATCCCGTAGATGAATCAGGCTCAATTTTATTCTCTGAATCCACCGCGGGAATTCCACTAGTCTCCGATCTTCACCGACGCCATTTTTTCTCCTGAGAGTTATTAGAGAAGTGCCTTTTGCTATTTCCACTTGGTTAGTTCAACAGCTGAGGATCTTCCTATTTCTCTCTGTCCTTCAACGTGGTTCACACAGCAAGTTTCTCCAGGTCATTTTTTCTTCTTGCAAAGTATTTCAAAATTTTTATTTTTTCACAGGCAAATGGCTAAGAGTTTATCGTTTAATGTGTAGTTATTGCAGAATGTAGAGATTCGTGCATCGCCCTATCCAAAGTAAGCGTAACGTATGTCTCTAGCACCACATCTTAAAGGCATCATTTTGTCTTCTCTACTTTGTCTTCATAGTCCACCGATTGCACCTCATATAGAAATATTGAATACACTAGAGACTGCACAAGCCTGACCATTTTTATTTTAGGTCTACTGCAGTATTTCACAATACATTTATTTTTTCTGAGTTAATAATGTTTTTATTTTTTTTTTATTTTATTTTTTATTTATTATCTTAGTTTAATAACCACAATTGAGTTTAAAAAACATCTACCGGTTTCGGAAAACACCTTTTCCTTCTTCAGGATATGTCAAAACTAACTAAAAATATAGCATTGTTTTTCTATTTATCCAGAATCTATTTTTAAATTTTTTTTAAAAATTTTTTTAAAAAAACAACAATTATTTAAAAAGTAAATTTAGTACCTAACTCAAATTGCTGCTCAATACAAATTTAGTCGAATAATTTTTAGGAAAAAATTTTAGAATAGGACTCGTAGTTAAATTTAGTTGGCTGTTTAGAATTTCCTGATTACTTTTACATGCTTTATTTATCTCCAACGATTCCAAATTATTTAATTTGTGACCTACACCGTTTATATGCAAAATTGACAATCCCAATTTTTTATCAAAACCATGACTATTTTCTATCAGATGATTAGCAAATTCTGAAAACCCACTATTGTTCAAACATCTCAAATGCTCCTTTACTCTTATATTAAACTTTCTACCCGTTTTACCAACATAAAATGCAGCACAATCCTTACAACTAAGTTTATAGACGCCAGAATTGTTAAATTTATCATTCTTGTCCTTAGAATTTATGAGTAAATTTCCTATACTATTATTTGTGTAAAATGCTGGTCTAATATCTCGTGGTAGGTGTTTAGATATTTGTTTCGAAAAGTTATTTATGTATAAAATCCTACGCCAATTATCATTATTATCATTATGTTTCATCTGTGATTTATATAAAAACTGATTATTATATTCTTTTAATTTATTTTTTAAAATAGTGTCTATCAAACATGTATTATACCCATTATTAACTGCTATTTTTTTAATTGTATTCAATTCAATATTAAAATTGGATGTTGACATAGGAATATTGACTAAACGATGTATCAAAGAGTGGAACCCTGAATGTTTATGTGATAATGGATGATTAGATTCATTGTGTATGATAGTATCTGTAAAAGTTGGTTTTCTAAATATTTTGAACTCAATTTTATTATTATTTCTAATCAATGTTAGATCCAAAAAATTTAAGGTAGAATTATTTTCCATTTCTAATGTAAATTGTATTTTATTATTAAACGAATTAATTAAATTTAGAAATGTAGTTAGTTGACGTTGTGAACCCGACCAAATACACAATACATCATCCACATACCTTTTCCATAACAAAACATTATTTAACAAAGAAAAATCACAATCAAAAATTTTTTTCTCCAAATCATCTACAAAAATATCTGCTATTAGTGGACTTGTGGGTGCTCCCATAGGAAGACCTTCTGTTTGATTATATATTATATTATTGAATTGGAAATAATTTTGGTTCATACAAAGATTTAATAAACGACATAGATCTTTTACCAAATTATTAGGTAAATTAGATGAATTTAGTAAATCAAAAATTAAAATTTTACTTTCATTAATAGGTACATTAGTAAACAAATTAACAATATCAAAAGAAACAAGTTTAAAATTGTTGGGAAGATCCATGTCCTTTAACATATCCACTAATTGCAACGAATTTTTTATAGTATATTTTGGATTAAAAATATTAAGTCTATTAATAGTTTTAGTAATAAAAGAACATAATTTAAACGTTGGAGCACTACAATACGAAACCACAGGTCTTATTGGAATATCACTCTTATGAATCTTTAATACGGAATACAGTTTTGGAGGCTTAGGATTCATTAAGATTAAATCTGATAATACAGTATTATCAGTAAATATTTCACTTATGGAATTTTTTAATGCACTTTTAATATCCATTTGAAATTTTTGAGTCGGATCTTTTTTCATAATACTAAACTGGTCACTTTTGAGGAAATTTTCAGTTTTCGAAATATAATCAATTTTATTCATCACTATTGATGTATGACTTTTATCAGCTTTTGTTAAAATAAGATTTTCTTTTTTTAAAAACTTCTCGAATGTTTTTAACATGCATTATATCTTGATTGTTCTTCACTGAATTTATAGGAATTTGATGATTATTTAAAAAATCTGTAACTTTGTAATGAAATGTTTTTGGTTTTTTATATAATGCTGTTTCAATATCTACTGCCAAATTTTCAATAACACTATTAATATTATTATTATTATATTGTAAATTATATTTAAAACCTTTTGAAAGAAAATCAATTTCTTCTGGAAGAAAAACATGAGAAGAAAAATTTTTAAAACGATCATAAAATTTGTAATCAAAATTAATATTATTTTTTTCTTTATATAATATTGGTTTATTATCACATAGTATTTTAAGTCTATGTCGTTTATTAAATCTATGTCGTTTATTAAATCTTTGTATGAACCAAAATTATTTCCAATTCAATAATATAATATATAATCAAACAGAAGGTCTTCCTATGGGAGCACCCACAAGTCCACTAATAGCAGATATTTTTGTAGATGATTTGGAGAAAAAAATTTTTGATTGTGATTTTTCTTTGTTAAATAATGTTTTGTTATGGAAAAGGTATGTGGATGATGTATTGTGTATTTGGTCGGGTTCACAACGTCAACTAACTACATTTCTAAATTTAATTAATTCGTTTAATAATAAAATACAATTTACATTAGAAATGGAAAATAATTCTACCTTAAATTTTTTGGATCTAACATTGATTAGAAATAATAATAAAATTGAGTTCAAAATATTTAGAAAACCAACTTTTACAGATACTATCATACACAATGAATCTAATCATCCATTATCACATAAACATTCAGGGTTCCACTCTTTGATACATCGTTTAGTCAATATTCCTATGTCAACATCCAATTTTAATATTGAATTGAATACAATTAAAAAAATAGCAGTTAATAATGGGTATAATACATGTTTGATAGACACTATTTTAAAAAATAAATTAAAAGAATATAATAATCAGTTTTTATATAAATCACAGATGAAACATAATGATAATAATGATAATTGGCGTAGGATTTTATACATAAATAACTTTTCGAAACAAATATCTAAACACCTACCACGAGATATTAGACCAGCATTTTACACAAATAATAGTATAGGAAATTTACTCATAAATTCTAAGGACAAGAATGATAAATTTAACAATTCTGGCGTCTATAAACTTAGTTGTAAGGATTGTGCTGCATTTTATGTTGGTAAAACGGGTAGAAAGTTTAATATAAGAGTAAAGGAGCATTTGAGATGTTTGAACAATAGTGGGTTTTCAGAATTTGCTAATCATCTGATAGAAAATAGTCATGGTTTTGATAAAAAATTGGGATTGTCAATTTTGCATATAAACGGTGTAGGTCACAAATTAAATAATTTGGAATCGTTGGAGATAAATAAAGCATGTAAAAGTAATCAGGAAATTCTAAACAGCCAACTAAATTTAACTACGAGTCCTATTCTAAAATTTTTTCCTAAAAATTATTCGACTAAATTTGTATTGAGCAGCAATTTGAGTTAGGTACTAAATTTACTTTTTAAATAATTGTTGTTTTTTTAAAAAAATTTTTAAAAAAAATTTAAAAATAGATTCTGGATAAATAGAAAAACAATGCTATATTTTTAGTTAGTTTTGACATATCCTGAAGAAGGAAAAGGTGTTTTCCGAAACCGGTAGATGTTTTTTAAACTCAATTGTGGTTATTAAACTAAGATAATAAATAAAAAAAAATATGAATCTTAACCACCAAGTTAATATTGCTAATTTTAAAAGTATAATAATGTTTAATAGTTAATAATAATAATGGTTTCATGGCGTTAATTTTATTAAATTGTTTGAATGAAACCTAACATTTTAGTTACTCACTTATCATGTTAAACGATGCCTGATTTTCCAACAACGTTGTAACATTGCAGACTATACAGACTATCTATCTTCTTCCTATATCTTTATTTATATAACTCATTATATACAAATGTTATGCTCTACTACCTATCTCGGAGAGTCTGTAGAGAATTCAGTAGCAAATATCTCAAAGTATTTTATAAGAATTTTTAAAGACTTAAGGAAAAATCTCCTTATTTTATTTGGACAGATATTTTATTAATCCTTAAATATTTAATCCGACTACCTACGAGGCGGATTATTTCTCGCCCGAGGCAGTGTTTCTTTGACTGGATTACTATCAGACGATAAGAATTTGTCATGAAAATCTGTCAAATGTTTCCGCGATGGTACAAGAAAAGTTTTAATAAGATAAGATTTTTGTTTTAAAAGGCTTAGTATGCCAGAAAGCTGCTTTAGTCAATATTTCTCGGAATAAAGACAAAAGATAAATGAAAAGTAAAAAAATCCATTTCGTTCTTGTACTCACTAAAAGTATACACGCAGGAGTAGTCTTAAGTTTAGTATTCAGTGTTCAAAGTTGAATCTGTATGGATAGCCTCCGTTTTTATTGAAGACTAGAAAATAATCCCTTGATAATGATGAGAAATAAACATTTTATTATTTAAATAATAAAATAATTTAATATCTTTCTTGCGAGTTTATTCTTTATACTTCTTGTAGATTATGTTAGAAAAAATAATTCATTTACACGCCATAAAAAATATATTTTTTAAATTTATTCTACGAGTTTTTAAATATTTATATATACTAATACACTGTGTATAAACAAAATTATATCAAACGTCAATTGAGAGATCTTATTTCTAAAAAAAAGATCATTAAAGAATTTTTGACATGTCCCGAAAATTAGTTGCCCACAAATTTTCTGCCACAATTATTCTCAGCCGCAATTGTTCGCGTCCACAATAATTATTATCACGCAATTTTGCGCCTAGAAAATTTTTCATCGTATATATTGAACTGAATTATAATAAGTAGATAAATAATTGTTACCCATCTTTAATTCTGAATTACTAGTGATTAATTATACTTAGGTACATGGATTTATATATATTTTTTTCCTTTGACGTACATCTTAGTTTTATTTTAATCATATATATAAATAATTTGTAGCAAGAAAAGTGCACCACAGCTACACAGTGCACTGGCTACATGGGCCGTCAGCGTCCGACGGCCACAACGAAGTCTTCACTACCTCACCGATCTCTACATCATTAGCAAGACTAACTCCGATTGCATTGCATTATTTAATCTATTAATTAATTAAAATAAATTCAGTGAGTGTTTATTTCTATTGCATCCATTACGTTTTTTGCCATTTCTGTCTCATTCTCTCACACGATCACTGGTAATATATGGATACTGAATGGTGACTTGACATTGGAGGGTTACGATTTGTATACACATTATAATACCAAATCCTCATCACAATGCACACAAGATGTATTTACCTTCCATCGAAAAAGTTAGCATATATAAATCTTTGGGGAACGTTTGATGAATATAAGAAACAACATTTTAGCTAGTGGGAAGTAGAATTACCACAGGATAAGACTGCTGGTTTGGCATATGCAATTGCCGAAAATATGTTAGAGATTACGTTTATGTAATCATGTTGTTGTATTAGGTTAGATTAGGTTAGAACACAAAGACAAAAAGTTTTTTAGTTAACATGATATAATTACAATATGGTACAGTAACAAGAAGTTCATATTTAGTTAACACTTAAATAGTAATTGTGATCCAACATTTTGTTGTCATTTACTATTTTCGGAAAGCGAAAGTATTTTTTTGTATGCATATTATCATTAAATTTTGTAAGCAGTTAAACACACGTCTATTAAAAATAATCTATGTTATTTTTTATCTCTCCTGGTAACATCGAGTATAATATTACAAAACATTCATGCTTTAATGGTGAGCACTTATCAGTAATATTATAATAATATTGATTGGAATTATTATCCACGTTGGGTGTGGTGGCTGAATTGTTTATTCTAATTACTATTATTCCATATTATTAATATCACACTGTACTGATAACGGGCACAACCTTTTAAATTTAACGGTAAATATAATATTAACAAATAAGCGTTGAAAACCAATCTGATTGAATGTCGTTAAATCACCTTTATAACTGAACTGTACACGATTTTTATCTACTTCATTTCGCGGTTGAATAATGATCAATTAGCTTATAAATACGAATACCTTGTAATTTATAAATAGTCTTGCGACAAATACACAAGCATACACCATTTGACAGTTAATTATAAAACGTATATATATTATATTTTAATCAAATATAGCTTAACGTTTAAAGCCCAATTGAATAAATTTATTCGCTGGAGAGAGCCATTAACACAAGTTACGTTAATGATTAATAGTTTATGTTCGTGAATTTCAAAATTATCCAGTTATGGCATCACATACAAATCTAAATTTAAGGATCCAGATAATCTCGACCCTTCTGGGGGTCCAAAGATAACATGCAGCATCACTGATGTGCTCGTTATGCCAACTTATTAGAAACTTGTTAATTATTACTATTGCTATGTTTAATCTTTTATAAAGTGTTCCGACTGATTCCGACTCTTAACGACCAAACTTGAATATTTGCAATTAATGGTTATGAATAATGATAAATCGCCCCTTAATTGAGTTATTAAATTTAACTTCAAAACGCAAATTTGTAATATTAAATAATATTTGTATTCAATCGTCATCATGAAGATTTCATTATCGCGGCAATTAGTGTTTATTTATTACCGTAGTAATGTGGAGTAAAACACAATATCTATTTCTGATGACAAATTGACCCTATGTATAATATATTATCAGTAAATTATAAGAATTTGTACAGCGCTATTTTTTGAAAATTTCTATTTAAGGACGCTTTACACATAAACTGTCTAAATTAATGCATACAAAGGGTATTTTTTTCAGAGGTTTATTTTTTGATTGGCAACCCTTTTTCTAGCGACAGCTAAATTGACAGCTGACAGCTGATTTGTGCTCAGTTTATATTTATTTAGAAAATCGTGGTTCAGTTCGCGAAACTTCCTGTGGGCTACGTTCATTTTACGATCGACATAATCGTCCATCCGAGCAAGTAATTTAAATAATCATGGATCGTTTTTGCACCTCGCATACTCTAATTGATAATACGCATCTACAGAGACGTTGTACAGTGCGCACCGAAAAAACTAATGCTGCAGTGGGGCGTAGTATAGAGGAGGAGCCGAACGAGTCGATTCGCCATCGTACACAGCAATTGTAGCTGTGTCCATCCACTTTATGGAAGATTTTGCAGAAGGATCTTGGTTTACGAGCTTACAAGATCTAGCTCGTGTAAAAATTGAAATCCCGTGACCACCATTGAAGGAAACATTCGATGAGCGCATAATTTCGCGTGATGGACCTGTAAATTGGCCTCCAAGATCGTGTGATTTAACACCTTTGGATTATTTTCTGTGGGAATATGTAAAATCACTAGTCTACGGCGATAAGCCTGAGACAATATTTGTCGCGTTATTGCCGATATACGTTCCCAGCTTCTCCAAAAGTGGTCGAAAATTGAACTTCTAGATTGCGATTTAATCGAGCCAGCCGCAGCGCCCATGTGCGTGTAATCATACTTAAACACTAATGGCATAAAATTATTTTTTCAATAAAATCAACACCACGATTGGTATGTGTTTCATTTCATTTTATATTTCTATACCTTTAATAAAAATACTATATATATGGTTTTTGAAATAGTGAATTTTTAGTATTATTTTTAAATATTAAACTATTAAATGCTACACTGCGGTACACTTTATTGGTGATCTTCTGATCACTGTCTGATCCGATGATCACAAGAAATCAAATCATTGAAATCCGATACAATCAAAGAATTTTGAAGGCACCGAGTGTCGATTCTGGTGCTATTCAGATGCTTAGCCAATGCTCTGTCATCTTGGCTACTTTTATAATATATTGTAGTACCAAATAATCGTGTAAGTATAAAATGATATTTCGTTTTAATATAATTTAATGCGCCCACTTACTTGATTAAATGATTTCATTTACTTTATTAATTAAATGTACATTTTAAATAATTAATTTTAATGCTAATAATAAAAATGGTGACTCCATGTGTATTTAGTAACAAGAAATAATAATAAAAAGGCTAAATATATTTGTAAACTGTTAATTTCACCTCTTGCTTCTTTCCTCGACGGCGGAGTGGTGAGTATCCCAGTCTGTGATGCGGGAGACCGGGAAAGGTTTAATTTTTTGATAACTGAATTTATGTAATTATTATATCTTTTATTTTTAAATATGGTGCATCGCGTTTATTTTATTTTTTTCTGAATTTTATTATTTAAAATATTTAAGAAGCATATATATTATTGGCAATACTAGTATAACTATTTTTTACGATTTATAGTGTAAAGATAAGTGGAGGCCCTGAAGGCGCCTCACAGTTATCTGGGTGTTAAGCCAGGCCCTCAATAGCCATAAGCACTCCTGGTACCGACGTCAGGTGACATGTCACAATAATATCAAGCGACAACCATTGGAACGACCGACGCGTGAGCGTCACTTGTCTACCTGCCGTCTTCCCGACCACAAGCCTTAGATAAGCTTTCAGTGGCTACTCGCACATAGCTTTGTAAAACAGTGTGAATATATCTGTAAATATACTAAATACAGAGTTCATATTTTAGGTATTCCTCCGTAATATATTTATGCATAGGATAAAATAATTACAATATATAAGTATTTACCATACGCAACAATAGAAAAAGATTTCTCAAAGACCCTGACGTGAATTTGTCAATACGTGTATGTATACGTACGGAGTGGTAAAGATGGCGCAGTACGCGGGGTGCGGGGTGCCGGATGCCGATCGTCACTTTAGTGGCAGAGTGTGCGCTGACCGAGTTTGGCGTGTCTGATGCGTCTTTATGTTGTCGTTCGTGATGATTAATGTTTTATTTTATTTTTAACACTTTTACATAATAATTGATATATATTAATTTATATATATAAACTATTCTTTTGATGATTAATAAATGTTAAATATTTATATTTATTCGACTTAAAAATCGCAAAAGTATACATGTACACTGAGTTTACAGCACCGGAACGCGCTTTTTTGTTTTAGCACCGTTTTAGCAAAGGAAAGGTTAACCTGCTCTAGTCCACCATTATACATATTGCTCACACTCCGCGATCACTTGAACATAGCGGGGAACTGGAAAATATAGATCCTCAGATCCCGCGCTTACAACCTTCTGATAAATACACATACACCGCGACATAATCCACACTTTTTTCGCCACAACGAAATTAAAAACACATAAATCTGATGATCCCATAATCTGGCGATACGCATAATACTTATTTAATCATTATTAAACATGCAAAAAATTAACCCGCTGATAATTATGTTCTCATCTGTTTGGCAATCATATAATTATGAAATTAATTTCAGTAATTCATTTAGCTAACATTATTCAATCAAATTTTTTTCAACGCTTCGTTAAGTGAATTGACTCAACTAACTTAATTAATCACATGAGCTGTATCCGGAGCATTTACTACACCACTGGCTGGAATTATATATTAAATAATTAGCACTGAAATAGGTGACACGAATTAGGTAATTATACGAAGATCAGTTAAGTAAAAACAGTAATACACTAAAGTATTTCTCCGCCCTAGTTCGCGGTCTGCATCTCGTATCTTCATGAGATACCGGTATAATTTTAATCTGAATAAGTACATTAAATCCTTATGAATAAACTATGAATATAAATCTCTTCGCCGATCTACGGGCACAGAAGAGAATACATTAGTCAGTATTTATGTTCGCCTGTGGTGATATGTACTTCAAAATTAATGAAAATTCATGCTTTTGATACCCGGCCTGTTTTCACATCATTGCGAGAATATTACGAATGCCTGTGTCGGCCTAACGATGTGGAATTACCTAAATCCTCGCATTCACAAGTAGGTTGTGTGCGGAGAAGGGTCATTTTAATTACACTTTATTGACATATGAATATTGTAACAGGCAACGCACGTCAACTTTTAATAAAGTTTTAATTAATTCGTTATCATAATTTTTCTCATTTTTTGGTTAATTCTCTTTCTTATTAGAATTGTTTAAAAGTTCGTATACGTAGATGAATCTGCATCTTTCAATCTTGATGATATATCTTGGAAGTGTATTCTATTTTATCGGTTTCGAAACCCAATATAATATATTTTATACAGGGTCCGGTAATAGGTATTGATGTATTTGTGAATACAGAAACTGAGTGGGGAATGGAATAATGTAATACCCAATAAGTTTGATTTCAGTAGCCATGAATTCTTGGCCAGTGCAGCAACGAATTTATTTTGATACGATGTTTGTTTAAACGGGATCTATAATTGAGGTTCAGCGGTATCTCGAAATAATGATGTTAATTGGGCGGAAAGATCTCCAGATTTGATTTCTGTGATTTTTTCTTAGGGGATAACTTTAGGTGATAAAGGATAACCTAAGAAAAAATCACAGAAATACCTGTTCGTTATTACAGTTGTTGAGGAACAACGTAATCACCAATATTTGAGCGAACGGCTCAAATGTTTTGGATCGTGTTATATTTTGCAGCCGGTTCTGATTGCTAAACTGAAGATTGCTAAAAACAGGAAGAAGCACATTTGACTGAGATAATTAAAAAAAAAAAATCAATTTTGAAAACTGCATTTTGTATAGAATAAATATGTTTCATTTTAATCTCTGTATTTCTTTTACTAAGCTGACAATCATACGATAAAAATCCTTTAATTTAAAGTATAAAGACAGCACTCCCTATATTAGAAAGGAAATTAAAAAAATCAAAAAGATATTTAAGTTACAGCACTTAAAATAAAACGAACTCTTTTTAAATTGATAAAAACAATGGGAATTACTATTGAACCTCGGGCAAAAATATTTTACAGTAGCGGGACCAATAGCCTAGTAAAATCAGCCAAGCAACATAGCTTTTTAATTAAAAAAACGTTTAGAATTTTTTGAAAGACTCAACTAATAATATTCATTCTAATACCGGCGCTAAACATAGTTCTATTTTAAATAATGAGTTTTTTTTATCCAAGAACCTTTTTATGCTACACTCACTCATTCATTATATTATACAATGTATATTTATTATATGAATGAAAAAATATTTAACATACGAGTACATATATATTTTATACTGAACTTATATCGCCCTAGAAAATTATTTAAAAAAACATATTTTTTTGCGTTTACTGTGGATAGATGCGTTACATCTGGCTGATAAAAATCATCGAGTCAGCTGTGAGGGTGATCCAAGATCGAGATTGATAAAGGTGCATGTATGTAGTAATATATCATTTGATTTGACTATGCGTTATCCTGCCATAAAGGAAGGAAGAGGAAGAAGAATAATAAAAAATGTATGGGCCATGTGAAGTTAAAGTACGTCAAGCATAAATTATGTTAATTATATTAATGTTGACGTTTTATAAAGGGGTGTGATGCAGCCTAAAATTTAGCCATTTATTTATAATACCGATGAGTAGGTCTTAAAATGATAATTCAATTATAAAATCATTAAAGTCCTATCTAAATATAATAACTTTGGAAATATATTTAAATCAAATCGAAGGAACGCACGTAAAACAATGAAAAATTTTGATTTTGTGTACTAATAAAAATAACAATTTTGAATACGTTTCGCTCAAAAATCCTATTGTATATCGACTGTATTACACTAAAACTTTATAATAAATTTTAAATGCTTACTTCCTTGTATAAAAAAAAAATTAATTTTATTAAAATGTACCATAAAATCAATATTACCCTAAGCATTGAATAAATAAAATATTGAAAAAGACTGAATTCACTACCAAACTTGTGATGTCTGCATTAGCGAGTTAATGTAATAATTTGTTCTTGAAACATTTCCAATAAATAACACTAATAATTTAATATTTCGATGTAGAAACACGGCACGAAATCAAATCAGTTAAATCCAGTTTGGCACTTATTACTTTGTATAAAAACATTTTTTTTAATGTTACACATATAACTCAGTTTAATTTTAGAACACATTTATATTTCTATGATATTTAAAATAATGTGTATTTTTTGAATTCACTTAATATAAAATATCTTTGAACTATGCTCTATAATTGCAACTTCATGTATTAATTATAAAAATTATTATTTTATATTGAATCAAAAATTTTCCAAATCCTGGCGTCACCTAGGGTGTATTACTCAAAGCTTTTGGGATTCGTTACAAATATAAAGTTAATTAGTTTTAAAATGGAATAAAATATGTATCATTTACAAACGACTGCTTATTATATAAGTATTAAATTTTTCAATAACTTAAGTGGTTAACGTAGCATAATGGTAACGCAAATCTTCGTCAAGAAAATGTACTATTTTCGTTTCCCGGTGATAACCAATTTTTTTTTTGATATTAATGTTTTTATAATTGATTAATTAAATTTCTTTAAAAACATTAAGTAAGTCATGTCCTACTATATGACGAGTTCACTATCAATGTTAATGTCTTAATATATTATAAATTCAAAAAGCTCATAAAAAAATCGTAACTGATTTGTTCAACGAATATATAAATAATAGTTTAAAATATATGAACTTTAAAAAATGGAGTTAAACCCTTTTAATGGTTTAATATAGGTATAAAATATTTGGGAGTCATAATAGTTTCAAAATTGAATTTATCGCAAAACACAAGACACATGACTAAAAATATTGCTAAAATAATCTCACTTCTCGTAAGGATCAGACGATTCTTAGTACTGAATCTTGTAAAATAGTACACAACTCTGTTATTAATCTTCACATCAACTACTGCAGCAGGATTTTGTTTTTGGCTAATGGAGAAGAAATGCAATAATTTTTAGTGCTATTTCAGAATAATACTTGGAAAAAATAGATATTCTCGGATCAGTGCAAAGCTGAAAGATCCTAATGTGACGACCTTTAAGCAGAAAATATATTTCAATGTTACGATCTTTATTTATAAAATCCTCACTAAGAAAATATCGACAGAATTTACAAGAAAAAATGATGCAAATCAACACGAGCACTAACATCACACAAGTGAAAAAAATAGACAGACTGCCATTCAGGAAGATGGCTAAATCTCAGAAATCATAAGAAAGGACGAGAAACTACATAGATTCAAAATGAAACATAGCAAATATGTGAAAGGTAAGTTGCAGTAAAAAGGAACGATTTTGATCTTGTTTATATTAGAACATATATAAATATATTTATGTATGCACTATATTAAGAATAAATAAATAAAAATAATCGCTCTTCAAATCCAACATTATTAAATATTTTTTTAATTATTTCAAATTTTAACATTTTTTTATAATATGGGTTATTAATTAATTATTATTATTAAAATTTAATGTTTTTTATTCGCTTACCTCTCCAAAAAAGAGACTAGCTCTTGTACTTGGAGAGGGAGTTACACTGTAATAATTTTATAAGGAGAATTATACATTTTTTTATTTATTTATTTTTATTTATTTGACATTTTTACAATTGTTTTAACATGAAATAAGAATTTTAGATTATTAAAATTACATGTTTTTTTTTCGCTTACCTCTCCATAAAAGAGACTCTTGTACTTGAAGAGAGAGTTGACTATAATACTTTTATATAGAGGGTTATACATTTGTAGTCTATAATTATTTATTGTCTATTTGTGTGCTTTTAAAGTATTCTATTATTTATGTATTTTATAATTATGTGCTTCTGAAGTGTTCATTTAATTTATTTCTAAACTCTTTTATATATTTTATTTCTTTAATTTGTGTAGGGAGGTTATAGAATTTTTTTATCCCTAAGTATATAAGTTTGCTGATAGTGTTTGGTGTTACATTTAGGGATTTTAAAGTTACTTTTAAACCTCAATGATGTGATTGTTTCAAATTTTACAGTGTTATTTTCTTTAATTAATTGAGATTTTTTTTGTAAATATTTTCTATTTTGGGAACTGGGAATTTCGCAAAAAGTATTTGTGTTTAAAAAGTTGATTTTTTAAAATATTAATTTGATGATTGTTCTCTGTTTTATTTTTATCGAGTTCATTATATTATTTTATAATACTCTCCACCCAATTATTCCATACTGGAGTAGTGAGTGAACAATAGCAAAATATACCTTTTTAAAATTATTTATACTTAAAATGTTTCTTAATCTTATGAATATATAAATACATTTTCTTATTTTTTTCACTAATTCGTTAATTCGCCATTTTTAATGTTAATCAATAATTACACCGAGATATTTGATTTATTTTTTTGGGCTTAAGTTTGTACATGAGTCTTTACAGGTAATTTTGTTACAGTTGTCGTTATGGATAGTAATTTTTATATGGGGTGGTGTTTTAAGATTTTTGATTAAAAAGGGAATGTAATACGTTTTTTCGGAGTTTAAAGAAAGTAAATTACTATCGAACCAGGATTTGAGTGTGTTCATAACGTTATTTGCATGTTCGTTTGTAGTATACCAGTCTCGTCCGTCAACAATGATAGCAGTGTCGTCGGCGTTTGATATAATTTTTCCGGTCAATTTTAGTTTGAAAATGTCATTGACGTAAATTACAAAAATTTGTAATGTATAATTATTTATTACTTAATTGAGTGCTTCTGAAGTGTTCTATAATATTATTTATTATGTATTTTTGAAGTGTTCATTTAATTTATTTTTAAACTCTCATATCTTTTATCTCTTTAATTTAGTGTAGCGAGGCTATTGAAGTTTTTTTTATAATTTAGAGTATCTGATTCAATCGTTAAATACTTTACTAAAAATTTCGTATTGTCTGACATTTGTCAGTAACTGTATAATTTACCTCACGTTGTTCCTTAAATTTGCCCAATTTATTATACGAAATCTGACAAAGTTCGAAGATTTTTTGTTTTTTATTTTTAGATAAATAATGTACTAAACGAAAATTCAAAAGCCATTTGTATCGGTAACTACCGTTTTTGCTGTCAAAGCTCGATAAGGTTGCGAAATTTGTAAGACTTTTTTTCGTTTTCTTCGAGGTATATTTTTTAACGAATTTACATTCAGCTTTTTCGTACCGCGAATAGGGCACAAGGATATTCTCGAGGGACTCGCGACAAAACTTGTTATATTATGACGTGAGAGAGAACAATTTATAGATTCGGTTCTAAACTTGGTAACCATCATTTATTTCCCACAATACATCGCCGTACATCCATCGCAACAGTGACGTCACAAAAAGTTTGTATATTTCAAATGTATTATGGAGAATAATACGTCAGATTTTATAAATTCGATATTACAGACTCAAGACCTCTTCAGTAGATATTAAGTAAAATAGTGCTTGATTATATAATATAGGTTCTACTTTAAAGTCCACGGAATGAGACAATCTCAGAGATTTAGTTGATGTACCGTGTACGCGTGAGATGAGATTTTCTTCTGGTAATAAACTCAAGAAATCAGCTTGAGATTATTGGAATGAGATAATAACTCGAACAGTTATACACGGCGTACATTCTGATAGCGACTTTTGATGTGCGCAAATAAACATCACCTGAAACTACTACATATCCCTACAGCTATCTATTCCGAAAATTAGATATGTCAATAAACATTATGAGAGGTTAAATTACAAATATTTATTATACTTTAACTGCTATTGGGGAGATTCATAATCACATTAATGACAAACATTAGGATAAGGGCATTTGACGTTTGACGTACGACAAATGTAAGTTGAGTCGCGAGACGGCAAATCTCTGAAATACGGTGCGAACATGGTGAATATGAGTTGATAGTTGTCTTCAAAGCATCTCATGAGAGAAAAATCTCAAAGATCGTCTCGAGTTTAAAATCTCTTTCGTGAACACTGGTCATTATGATCAGCTGATAGAATCCATATTCCAGGTAGAACCCGTATTATATATGCTAATGATCACTAATGATACAAACCTAAAATAATACATTTCATTGCATATTTTTAATCATTTTTCTGTATTACAAAAAAATTAAAATTGAATAATTAAATAATAGTTATAAATTGAAACCGTTAAGAAAGTTTTAAGATAAGTGCGAGTTAACTCTATTTTCTGATGGATTGTTTCACTTATCTCATACGCCGGGAAAGTCATGCTACATATAATTAAACAGAAACTGAAACACTACCTTGAGTAAGTGAATCCTTACCAGGATTCATGAAGGTAATATAAATGTTTCAAGTGCCGCCGTTATAATATTTCACTGATAATAAAAAGGCATTTAACTGTGTCGAATGGAGATGTATTTGGCAAGTTATATAAAAAAGGGACATTTTTAGAAGATACTAATTCACAGGCACAAACTTTGGTTATGCTGTTACTGACATTCCTAACTAAGTATAAGGTATACTAAGTGTACAATTTTTTTGTTGTTGCTAATACTGAGAACAATTAAGTATGTCAATTTAAATTTAGAATATAATTGTAAATTTATTACATTAAAAAAAGGTTAGTACTTTTATTGTTCGGTACCGTACTCTGCTTTCAATTTTATTTCGCCTAAAATATTTTATACATTTTCTCCGTTCGATAACGAATTTAAAATTTTTCATTAACAGTGTTCAAAAACATTAATTTAAATAACTGACTACAAATTATTATAGCCGAAATTTAATTTAATATTGGTATCCAACTTAATAATATCAAAAAGGCATAAGGTTTTAGTAACTAACTGCCGGAACTTAGCTAACGGCTCTAACTCCAAAAACAAACTTTATATAAAATATTGCACGCGTTGCTTTGTTGAGTGGAATCGAAACAAGAGTAAATAACTTTTAAAACGATTCCGGGATAGAGCGGGACCCTTTGGGATTTTCTTTAATATCACGAAAAATGCAAAATCGCTCGCTTGACAGATAATAAATTATAACCTATAGCTTTTATCTACGCAAACACTGAAATACAGAATGACTAGAAATTATGTTTGAAACATAGGTTAGAATACACTATAAAAACAAAACGTTTAGTCTGTTAAACAAAACAAACATGGAGAAGTGTCATAAAAGTCAGGTCTAGGCTGTATTAAAGATGTTCTAGTAAGTCACATATAAATTTTGCAGGTGTTTCAAGCAACGTGAGCATTTAAAAAACGAATATTTCATTGCAATCGGCAAGGTTAATGTTAGAGATGGTTAATAAACTCGTCTGATGCAATACAAACACGGAACTAATACACAGACAAATTATGTGACAACGTTTCAGTTCAAAGGGTCTATTTACTTAAATATAATCTACGCAGTTCATTGATAATCAACATAAATTAAAATAAATACACAAAAATAAATTATAAATGAAAAAATTCAATCATCATATAGATATATACGAGTAGGATTCAGGTACAATTTGACGATATTCTATATGGTTACTGTAGCTTAATCAGTAAAAATGTATACCAGTAATAGAAAATTCCTGATTCCTATCCTGGTGACAGCTAACTAGATAGATTTTTTCTGTCTACTTTTCTAAAAGATTGCTTAAGTTTTTGTTTCCGTGATAAGTTTATAGTACTTTGTTTTATTTTAAATACAAATTAAGTGTATTAATTAGAAATTTGTATATATAAAATCAATTTTATCTAAAAATATTGTTGTTGTTACCGGGATTAAAACCTGGCTATCTCCTTATCCAGGGAAATACATTAACCGATTACGTAACACCAACACAGTGAGTTGACGACGAAATTTTCGAACTTACATGTTGCACTTTCAAATTAATACATCTGTCGTTACCGGACATTTCCCCGGACAGAAAGAATCCCAGGTTCGAATCCCGGTAACAACAATATTATTTTTGGATAAAATTGATTTTATGTGTATATCTTTCTAATTAATACATTTAATTTGAATTTAAAAAAAACAACACAGACCTATGTTCTGAATAATTATAACTTCACAATAAGAATGTGTTCTCCTTAATACTTTATATTATTATAAAATAAAAATACTCGTTTTAGATTCTACTCGCTTCGTACACTGCGTAATGTTTTGTATTTAAAAATACTAAAGAGTAGATAGAAAATTCCGAATTCTGTGCATACAGAACAAGAGTTGAGATTAACTAGCTACAAGGATACTTCGAAAGGCGCTGCTATCGGGACTACAGATTAATCACTCCTGGCATTTCTCCGGGATTTTATAAGGTGGAATTGACGTTTAAGTCCGGTATAGTTCTGCGGAGCGAAATTAATCCCGGCAATAAATTTGCTAAGCTCTGAATTCCACCAGGGCTTACAGCGGGCTGAGATGGCCTTAACATATCTTGCTTAATTAATTTCAAAAGATAGCTCTTTGATGTGAAATTAATTAGTCGAATGTGTCAATCAATGCCTTCAAAGGAGTCAAATTCAATTAACATTTCGAGGTTTTTTCGCGTGTTTGTTTTCTTATTCAAAGATAAATCTTTAGTCACTGATCAAATTTAATTTAAAAACACATCGATCATCGAAAACTATACATAATTTTTGTAGACTCTTCTAAATAATTACAATTTTAAATGATAGATGGCACATTTCGTAGTTTTGATTTATGACCATAGTGAAAAGAGATAGGTTTATATATATATTTATTAAATATATATAGGGGATTCTCGATTTGCATACTTAAATTAAAAACACAAATTAAATTAATAAATTTGAAAAATATACAAAGAAAATGTACTAATCGAAAAAATATTTGACTGCTACCGAGATTCAAACCTGAATCTTTTCTTATCCGGGGAAACGCGTTACCATTTCGCCACATCAATCGATAGAGTTTTCGACAAATTTTTAAACTTTTATTCTGTAGACTTTTATGATTGATACACCTATTTTATATTATATTTATGTAAAGTGATCGCATAAGCCTACCGAAGACAGGTCGTAAGCCCTGTAATTACCCATACTTTCACATATTTATATTAAAATATAATAAAACAATAGCTTTGTCTCTATGAGATATATATTATTTGTTTAACATTGCTTTTGTAGGTAAAAATCCAGTAATCGTGTGTTCTTGGATATATTCAAATATTGCTAAATTATTTTTTATTTTTTTATTTTAATTAATTGTATCAATTTCTGTTCTATAAATATTCCATCATACTTGTGTTACTTATTAATTATGTAATAGCCTATAAGGGCGTGAATACAATATAAAGAAATAAAAAATTAGAAAAAATAATATGCTGTTGGAGTAGTTTCTGTATTTTATTAGCTAATTTTCATTTTGAATATTTTTAGTTTCTCGTCTTTTCTTATGATTTCTGAAATTAAGTCTTCTTCCTGAATGCCAGTATCAGTCTATACTTTCCTCTTGTAAGATGTTCGTGGGCATTTTAATTTTCATCAATTTTTCTTATAAATTCATATTTTCTTAGTGAGGATTTTATAAATAAAGATCATGACATTGAAATATATTTTATGCTTAAAGGTCATCATATTAAGATCTTTCAGCGTTGCACTGATCTGAGCATATCTATTTTCTAAGTATTATTCTCAAAGCTGTATTTCGCATCACTGACAATTGTTGCAATTCTTCTTCATTAGCCAAAAACAAAATGCTGCAGCAGCAGTTGATCTGAAGGTTAATAACAGAGTTGTATACTATTTTACAAGACTCAGTACTAATAATAATAATAATAATAATATTAATGTGTCTATTTCAGCGTGATCAGGTTTTTTTTAACCCGATTCGCCATAGAGATACAACATGTTACGTACATTAAGGTTATGAAATAAATATAATGCTATGAAAAAGAAAACCAAGGAAAATATTAATAAATAAAATAAAAATTTAAAAAGTTCATAAAAAGTAAAAAGTTTACACATATATGTACAAAAAATATAAATATTACATATATAACTACTTGAGTCACGGCCATTGTATATGTAACTATTCTGTAAGCGCTGCCATTCTCTGGTCAGGGAACCAGCTTTCCATGAGAGCGCCGCTTGCACCAGAGAGTTGGTGCTGAGCTCCAGCCGCAGCTTTACGCCGGCAACTCGATGTCTCAGAAGCGGAACGAATCTATGTATACGGCCTTCGGTAAACATTGTAAATGCGCTGTAATAACGCGCCAATACGAACAGTATTCTGTATGATCGAACGGTAATCATCTGATTCTTCCAAGAAGTGAGATTATTTTAGAAATCTTTTTAGTCACGTGTTTTGTGTTTTGCGATTAATTCAATTTTGAAACTATTATGATTTCCAAATATTTTATGCATATTTCTATTCTGTAAAGTTCTGTAATAAAATTTTAAAAGGGTGTAACTCAAATTTTGAAGGTTCATATATTTTATGAGCTTTTTGAATTTATCTAACTTGTCATATAGTAAGACATTGACTGACTTAATGTTTTTAAAACAAATTTAATTAATCATTAAGGAGAACACATTCTTATTGTGAAGTTGTAATTATTCACAACATAGGTCTGTGATGTTTTTTTAAAAATAATAGAACGACATATGTATTAATTTGAGAAAGTGTAACATATGGGTTCGAAAATTTGTCATGAAAAATACTGGCGCTATAACACAATTGATAGTGTACTTCTCCAGATTGGAAATAGAGATCCAGGTTCGAATCCCAGTAGCGCAAAAACAATATTTTTCGACAAAATTGATTTTATATGTATATATTTATAATTAATACATTAAATTAGTATTTAATTAATCAATTATAAAAACATTCAGGAACATCTTTTTAAGCATGTATCTTGTATTTTGCGATAAGTTCAATTTTTAATTTTAATAAATTTCATAATTGAGTCATAATTGAGTCAAATATTTTCACTATAATAAACTCATAATTGAGTCAAATATTTTCACTTCACTACCTTCAGTCTTTCACCACTTATCATCTCCTGACAAATATTACTTACTTATTGCCATATTATATCGATAACTCTTGTATATTTATTTACTTATCTACGCATTTATTTTACTATCTCTTTATGTGATGCTTAACGTTCATATATGCCCTTTGTCCTTGCTTTGGTTTTATTTTTTATTGCAAATCCTTGAGCCAATTTTCCATTCAATTGATAATAAACTGCTCCATATATTTGGAGCATAAAGAATAGATATAGATATTGGGATAATTTTCATAAATCTCCAAGTACAGCGAGAATGGAGTAAAATGCTTTTCTAAACAAGTTGTATTAAATAAATTATAAGAATATTGTTCATGTAAATACCTTCGATAGCTGGTTACTAAGTTTCCAATTAATAATAAGCACACATACGGTATATGAACTATATTAACCTTTTTATTTTTAGTTGTTTTTCCGGTCCAATGTTATTCTTCTTTTAGCAGGATTGTCTTCTTTCGATTTCGACCGACCGAAGCGCGCACTGTTGGTTTATTTGGACCTCTGGACTGGTCGAAGTATGGGATGTAATTAAACCGCCAGTCGTTTACCGTCTTATTAGCTCTCCGAAAAAAAAGGCGGCAATACTCACACACACACGTACATTATTATAAATTAGGAAACCCAGTGATTTCAATCGAAGTAACAAGGCGCGTAAACAAGTGTATTTCGATTTATGATTCACGTCATCACATTCAAGTTCAAGGCGGATATAATGCGACATCTGTGGCCATGGGACGAAGCTGTTGTAACCGCGACATACCCAGTAGTAACATATATATATATATGTATACCAGTTTCGATATTTGGGCGGCAGAGATCGACGGAGAATGATCGAGTCGGACGCGCTGTCGAGGAATCCTATTCTCTATCGTACTCTCGACCAGACTAGCAGCTTTTCTGGTGAATTATTTCAGTGTAAAATATTGTAATCACTCATAAATATTGTTTTGTGATTTAATTGACTGAATCTATGATGTCGCTTCTCCAACTGTAACTGAGTAAATAGGGAACAGAGGTAATCCTTTTAATTCGAAATACTTGCATTCCTGTAAATTCTTCTCTAAACTGGAGTTAATTTTATAAAAAATCAAAAAGGTGAATTAACCTGAGTACATTTCCTAGCATCAATAAACTATTCCCCAAAAGTAAATTGAAACCATAAATAAATTTATATTAACAACTTCCGACGAGTTCGGCCTGCGCCTGTGGTTTGACTGAAGGGGTTATTTTTACTTAAACCATTTTTAGTCTAGCACGAACCTAGAAAAAAAAAACAAAAAAAGATTAATCTTCCGGTGTAATCTAACCCAGTCACGTGATTTAACAATCTGTGATTTTACAATCTGTGATTTTATTCACGAATTGTATAAAGTTAGGCAATCAGGTTTGTTTTTATGCTTTTAAATAGTGAAACATTAATGGATGGCCTGTTACGTTCAGAATTGATGGATGTGGGGTTGTGCATAGCAATCGGTTTCTTTTATTTTTCTCCACTTTTTAGTAGATGCTAGATATGTCGAATATTCCAGAATACCTACTGTCAAATTATACGATAAAAGCGTATGGCGTGATTGACAGTATCCGTTACCTATAGTATGATATTACGTGGTACTCCTTTCGTGCGTTTCTTTATGAAGCGAATTAGTATTTTAATACAACCTCAAATACATACACATGTATATATATACAAAATATACTTTCAAATTTGAAAATTATTTTTCAAACACATTTACATTATATGTATAATTACTGATTATGTTTAAAAATGTATTATATCTTAGAATAAAAAATGTAAAGTTGCAATTTTAGAGCATAGTTCTTTGACAATTAAAACAATTTAAATGAATCTCTTATAAGGATAAACTGAACAAATGCAACCTCGTTGGTAGCTGTATGTATATTTCTATGAAAATGTGTTTTTATTATATTATGTAAATCAATTACACACACATATATATAAAATGTGTACATATTTTGAAGAGCTATAAATGAAATATTTTTGAACTAACTATATTCAAATTAAAGAGTATTAATATATATTTTTTTTAGTACTCACAAGTTTATCTGAGTTCTAATGGCCATTCAAGTTCAAGCATTATTAATATCGCAGATCAGCAGAATTACTAAAATTTCAATATAGGTAAGGATCAAATTTATTATTATATAATAATGTTAATTAAAAATATTTATCGGAAAACATGTTTAACGATTATAAATTGAAATATAATTTTCAATCTTAAAATTTGTTCTTAACGATTAGTTACCAGTTAGTCAATGTTGGTATAACATAATGGCTGACGCAATGTTTAATTATTTTTTAAACTTTGAGATGTCTAAAGGTTATTTTAACCTCTGCTTATTGGTGCGGGATAACAAGGTTATCCCAGACATATACGGTACGATGAGTGATTAAGAATTTATTCTAAAATTTTTGAAAATACAAATTATTTTTCTTTTTGCCAGAGCTTAATTGTATAAATGAAAACAGACAATGTAAATTAAAATACTTTATTAAATACAACGTGACAAGCAACGTTTACTGGGAAAAGGCGATCGCACGAGTTTATACATATATTGTGTGACGCTCAATAAACCGGATGATAACCAATATATGAGGATATGAGTATTCAGAGAATTTCGTAAGGTAAAGGTTAGAGAGACCACTAGTTTTGCAGCTAAGAAAATATTAATATATTTTTTTTTACATTCTCGAATGGTTCCTTAGTTCGCGCACAGTTCATGCGTGTCTTCCAAGATGATGAAATATTATTTTATTACAAAATTATAACGAGATTTAATGATTGGTTAAAAATATCTCCCCGCTTACTCGTGTTCAAATGTTCGTGTTAATCAATCACCAATACCTCTGCGAATGAACCAAAAGGGTTATTAAAAACTATTGTGTAGATATAAAGGTGTTTTTTTTAGAGGTTTGTTTTTCGAAATGGCAACAATTTTTCCAGCAATAGCCTTTTTGACAGCTGACAGCTGATTTGCGCTCAATTTGGTATGCCATTTCACCGTGAATAGACTTACGCTAGAACAACGCTTGTAAATTGTGCAAATTTATTTCGAAAATCGTGGTTCAGTTCGTAAAATTTACCATGCGCTACGTCCATTTTACGGTCGACATAATCATCCATTCGAGCAAATAATTCAAATATCCATGGATTGTTGTATGTTAATAATTGTTAATATACATTCGTAGAGACGTTATACAGTGCGCATCAAAGAAGCTGTTGCTGCAGTGGAGAGTAGTATTGGGGAGGATCAGAATGAGTCGATTCGTCATCGAAAGCGCTATAAATCCATGATTACTGACTTTTTCGTTCCCCAATTGAATGGCATTAATGTGGAAAAGCTGTGGTTTCAAGACGACGGCGCAACATGCCACACAGCGCGTGCTACAATCAATTTATCGTAGGTAACATTTGATGAGCGCATAATTCGCGTAATGGACCTGTGAATTAACACCTTTGGATTATTTACTGTGGAAATATGTAAAGTAGCTAGTCTATGATGATAAACCATAAACGATAAATGAATTGGGAGCCAACATTCGTCATGTTATTGCCGATATACGGCCCCAGCTGCCTCAAAAAGTGGTCGAAAATTGGACTTCTAGATTGCGCTTAATTCGTGCCAGCCGTAGTGCTCATATGCGCGAAATCATATTTAAACACTGTTGCATAAAATTATCTTTCCAATAAAGTCAATACCATGGCTATTACCACGATTTTTACGTGTTTTATTTAATTTTATAGTTCTGTACCTATAAAAAAAACACCCTTTATATATATATATATATATATATATATATATATATATATATATATATATATATATATCATATTGACATCATCCCGAATCCCTGGCTAGTTTTGTATTCCTTAACAATATAGGTATACATCAATAATCTGAGAAAATTATTCATATGAATATGTTTTCATTGCTGATGTTAAACTTCTTCAGACTTTAAAAAATTCTGATAGATGAAGCTGTCTTATTTAATATCTGATGAAAGCATTAGATATTAAGTTATTTAATTAAAACTATTTACAATACATCATTAATTAAAATTTTGTTTTCAAATGTCATATTATTAATAATAATAATGAGTTTATTTCAGCATGATAGGGTTTTCTGAATTTGCCATTCACTTCATAGTTAACTGTATCTTAAATATCCAAATCCATACTTAAATATGCATCTAAAAATACATATAATTTTCTTAAAAATTGTCATACCTTCCATTTTTTAAATAATTTTCAAGATTGTGCTTTAAATATATCTCGCATAGTTGTACACAAAGCGACTAAGCAAAAAAAAAAAACAATAATATGTGTATTAACATAATATAAACAGCATCTGTTTGGAAGGTGAATTAGTCTTCCTTAAAATATATTCTGTGTGGAAGATAGTACCAAAACAAATTATAAATTAATGGTTCTCCATTAATTATGGTGGATTGTCTTAAGGTACAAATCTTGTTATTTAATGAAAAGCGGGAAGATGTATAGCGACGTCAAATGTTTATTAGGAGGCTTTCTTGATGACGGAAAATCTCATTGATAACCTGACTGGGGCACTAAATTTGATATGTTGCGAGCACTTAGCTGAACATGCGAGCAAATTTTATATGCAAGATGCCTTTATTACTTCCGGCACTTTAGGTAAGTGTTTGTTTCGGAAACGTTAACGCAATTTAAATCATTTTTAACCCTTCTCATCCCGCTGTCTACGGTTTGTGTCAAATTAATTAATAATTAATAACTATACTCATTTATATGTGCCTACATACGTGTATAATTAATTCGCAAATTAATAATCTCTATTTAAGATGGGTATATGGTATCCATGTTATGGTTATAAAAGAGTCACTTGACGAGTATTGTATTTTTTATCAGAATTTTTTACCCTTCCAATTAATGTATTAATATAAAACACATGGTGGGATAAGATCCCGTGGACTGTAATCTAGAATGGTTTTAATATTTGAAGCGCCCCAAATTGAAGTCTGAAGGAAACTAAGGCAAACGGATATGGCTTACCTTGCTTTGAAGTCCTGGGCTGGGCGTCGATTGCACCTCCGGTTGACGAGCACGTAAATTATGCCGAACCGAGATCTCTATAACGGCACTTCTGAAACGGATTCACTTCCTCTGCGCGGTCCAAGCGATACGCATGGCGTGAGGGTAGGGCGGCAGGAAGAAGCACGAAAAAAACTTAATGCTTCAAGGTCGAAGCACAATCGGAGAGTGGTCCCCGGCGGCGAAATGGAAGGTAATCGACCAGAGCGGGACAGTAAAGCGGGTATAAAATGTTTGGATGGACGAAAGAGGACAGGGAATGAGTATTCGACTTGCGTCAACAACACACATAATGTTTATTACAATAAGGTAGTTAATAAAAGTGTCAAAGCGATTAGCGCTGATGCACTTGTAGCAGTAGATTTGGCGGTCTAGCCGCATGTAGAGTACTCAAGAGTATCGTAGACTAAGACTAAAAATCTTCCCATAGCTGACATTATAAAACATATTGATATAATGATTAAATAAATTTGAATGCATTGTTTTTTAATTTTTGCAGAAAAAAAGTGGCGTATAATTGATTGTTTTATTGAGTTTTAATTCTCATTTTACTAGTACAAAGACTTCTAAAAAAGATGTAAAAAAAATCTTTTTTTTTTGTTATACATAATAATATTACGATATAATATAATATTACATAACTCCTATTTACCAAATAATTCACAATATACGTTTTGAAACACAAAAGAAAATAACGGTAGTTTGTAAAATTATCCGATTACTCTTATTGAACGTTTCCTAAAAAAATGGTTATGAAATACGGTAGTTTCGTAGAGCGTTTTATCAATCAGTCAATAAAAAGTGTGATTTATTGCTAGCTTTCATTTTTCATCTTTCACAGAGTTGTGTTATATGGCCTTTCAATTTATTATCAATCTTGCGAAGTTTACATGTAAAAACTTATAATTTTAAATATAATCCCGTAGTATCTGATCTTTCAGTAATAAATAATATTCCATAAATAGTTCCATACTTTGATTAGAAAATTATATAATTATTGGATATTATTGGATCTCTCAAAAGAAAAGCGCACGACAAAAAAAGGGTAAAAATAAATGATACCTCAGAAAATTCCACAAAAGATTCTAAACGCCCCTATGAAGCTATTAACTTGTGCGATTTAACTTAAATTCTTAGGCTGTTTTATTTTAATAATATTTTAAGAATATGGTGTAAGGATTGTGGTTGTTTACTATGATTGACTCGTCAGGATCTTAATTGTGTGATCGATATGTGTGATTGTCCGATTGTCATAGAGAGTACAGAAGCCGGTGGTCTTTCATCATATAAATTAATATTTATTTTTGTGTTATGGGTTGGGGGGCGGATTTAGGGGCGGAGAGATGAAGTTGTGCCACGAATGGGCGTGGGGGGTCAAGGGGGGCCGGTCGTGGCGCTTTTTCAGGGAATTTTGTGGGAGCGTATCTGAGAGGTTTGTCGATTTCCAGTTTGAGAATGTTTGTCTCTGTACTGGGCCGCATTTGTTTTGATTTAGTAGTTTAGTAATTGGTCGCCATAGGAGCGACTAGGGACTAGGTTTGAGAGTGTACTTGACTACGGATCGAGGGGCGATTTAATGAGCGCTCCGGGCAACCCTTGTGATTGGATGGTAGGGCGTAGATACGCAAGGCGCAGACAGGAGGCAGGGTCGCGCAATTTTGTGCAGTCAGCGGTGGCGTGCTCGTCTGCACATTTGACGCATTTAGGCTGACCGAAAGAGTATGCGACTGAGTGACCGTGAGTTTGACAGCGGTAGTATCGATATGTGTGATCGTATCGGAAGGTTTTGTACATGGTGAGGCAAAAGTCTCTAGCCCCTAACTATTTTCTAGTCTCACGCATGTTAGTGCATATCGCAGTGTATATGAATATGCGTATGTGAGTATTTATGCTGTGTCTAACGCGAGGTATTTAAATATATAAAAAAAACAGAGTTTGCGTTTACGCAATAAACGTAAGTTTTGTTTTTTCATATACATATATTCATATAGCCTGCTTTGATTTACAATGGCAGTTACGGCGAGTATAAAGTTAATAGCGCGTGTGAAGTTGAAGACTAAAGTGATTCGCTTGAGTTGTTGACGAAATAACGGTCAGCGGATAAGTGGTCGGCTAGCTCCTAGGACTCGTCCGTCACGATATATCGGCATCTGCTTATTGGTCAGCTCGCTTCGGCCCTATATGGTTGTCAGGTTATACCCTACGCGTCCATGTCTGTGGGGCGCGTGCGGAACCAACAGAAATATTAAAATATTCAACAAATATAATTATGATTAAAAAATTATGGAATTTATATCTAAATAAAAGTCATCATTTATTACTTAAATATTTTGTAAAATAAATTGTGACTATGTATTTAATAATACTTTGATTAGTATAAATCGAATTTTTGGCCCATATTATGTACCAATATTATTTTTTTACAGTATATATAATTTGTTAGGTAATATTATTATGTAGGTATTGATATTATTCCTTGTTTATTTAAATTATTTAATTAAAATACTAACCGAATACAAACCATAAATATAAAGAAGTGTTTTAATTAAATCATTTAAAAATATGTTAAACGAGAACATAAAAAAAACCCATCGTCCATGTTGTTTTATATATTTCAATTATAACGGATTCCATTGTAGTGTCCATCGTAAGGGTTGATGCCGCTAACGGGACATGTTATTGTTATGTTAATATACTGCTCGTAATACCGTTATGAAGACCGGTATGTGCGTTCGTGTCTTGTGATAATACCGTGTCGATGACAGAGTATCGTGTTGTGTGATAGTTTCATTATATTTTTTAGTTTAGGTGACGTTTCAAATGTTCGAGCAGTTGTTGATCAAGGTTCGTAGAAATTAAAATGTTACCTCTGTCGAAAGATGAATATATTTAAAAAATATACATTACTTAGTACTTAGAAGTTGGTGAAACAAAATAATTTCGTTAAACCTGCACTTAATTTTTTTATTTTTTGACGTGACAACGTCTTATAAATCGATGAACGCCCGCTGCACGCACGAAAAAACATGACTCATTGTCCCGTTTGTCGCGTTACGCCGAAGGCAAGCGTTGTCCCGTTTGTCGCGTTACGCCGAAGGCAAGCGTTCAAAGTAATAAACATATTTGAATTAATGAGTGCGAATAAAATATATCAATAAAAAATTGTAGATTTCATTTCACTTCTTCTTCGTATCCATACAAAATAATGATAATTCAATAAAAATGATTCCATTTTATTCATAAATGTATGCAATCATTTCATCAATGTTTTCTTATGACGTTGTCACGTTAAACTATCGTCCGTAAACCGACTTTACAGACAACCAATTTTCTTTCATCGTAAGTAACCTTATAATTATAATAATAATTTTCGATAATTTGTATAGCGCCATTTCAAAACTTTCAACTCAAGGATGCTTCACACGTAAACTGTTTATAGTCTTACATTATCTTTGTTTTTTAAATTAAAATTTTTTATTTTAACTTATGGAAAAGATTTTATGACACGGTGTGTTTTTAGTCTCTTCTTAAATAAAGTCTCTATGCATTCATTGTTCCTTATTACGGAGAGCGAAGAGTTCTACTCTTTTGGGCCTGCCATCGCAAATGTCTGTTCACTAAATTTAGAATTCTGGCAACGGTTGGACGGTTATAGAACCCTCCCTGCGGCTGAAATAGAGGCCGACCTGAGAGTTTGACGTTAATCATTTAAAATGTCTGGGATACAAAGTTCTTGAAGATACAGAGGTGCCATGTTATGTTTTGTCTTGTATATCACTAAAGATCTTATATGCCGACTTAGTTTCTCAGATTTGCGCACAGCCCCTCAAACAACGCCGAATTTACCGCCGGCTGCTCATTTCCCTTTTTCGTATTCGTTGATGATATTGTTATACGTGCCCTTCCGCGCCGCATATCCACAAATGGGATGTTTCACATCTGTCAGTATGAGAAATGGAGTCCTCACTTACTCGTACAAAACAACAATAAAATACGAGGGTTGTGCTTTTATTTTGGAATTATTTATATCTCAGTTGGTGCTAGGAATTATGTTAAAATGATATTATAAAGGTTAATTGTGAACAACTTTGATAAGATAAGAATAAGTTCATGTTGCCTAATGTCCACATTCCATTAACGTCCAAAAACTTTTTTCACCCTTTCCACGCCTCACCACTTTATCCGAATAGATCCATACCTAGCTGTATTTGGATTAATTACACCTGATGATAATGGTGACTGCACTCCCGAAACTGCAGTAGTGAACTAAATGTGTGTGAAGTATTAATGTTTTGCATCCTGGATAATTTGAATAGCTGATGTCAAACTCTCGGATTAGCCTCTACATCAGCTGCAGGAAGGATTGTAGAACCGACCAGCCGTTGAAAGAAATCTAAATTTAGTGAAAGGGCATTCGCGGTGACAAGCCCAAAAGCGTATACCTGTTTACCCTTCGCCATAAGAACGGCGCGTCAAGGTTAAGAACGCAGCATTTTAAAATATCATTTCAAATAATAATTAAAAATTTTAAATACAAACTCGAAACAGTTTATTTATAATGCGCCCTTGGGGTGAAGTTTTTTTTACGAAAATGGCACTATCATCTTACAAAATCATCTTACACCAAAAAGTAATTGACAAGTCAGTTGATAATATTGAATGAATTTATTTACGTATTTATTTATTTATTTCTTCTTACATTCGTATTATAAACCACGTTTTCTACTGTAATATATTTTTAAATAAATTTACGTGCTTAAATTATACCTACTTGAGAGAAGGAAATAAAGTAAAAGGAGCTATTGTCACATTTCCATAAGGACGGAGATCGTTCTGGTATTCAAAGAATGTTTGTTACATTTCTCTATACACACCGACGGGACCATCCCAGAGGCGAATTGTTGCGAAAAAATGTTTACCAAAGGCTTCAGAAAATTGCTTTGAAAATATATATGTACGTATGCAGAAATGTTTTCTTTGTTGTCGGAGTTTGAGGTATTTGTAAAAAATATCTACATGTTAAAAAAAAAATTTTTTGAGCAAATAAATGTTTGCCAATACTACTTGTGATTTCACTTCCTGGAAAAGATCTACAGTATCCTACTTGTATTTCGGTGTTTTTTTTTTTTATGTTTTGAATCACGGTTTTTTAATTTTCGTTTAAATTTAGTAAGTGGATAGTGCGTATTTATATAAGGTTGTCATTATTTGGGGAAGTACTTGGAAAGTGTACTTGTTATATGCCAGCTAATATCTTGATACTTTGTTTATCATGTTAGACGCATTTGATGTGGATCGTTATTGTGTTCGTTTGTTAAGATTAACCAATTAAGTTAAAGAACTCACTGCTTACATTTAGTTTCCTCTTGAGATAAAAAGGTCCTAGGATAAAACAATGAATGCATGTAATTGTTTAGGTTAGCCTAAAAATCTTCCCTTAAAATAAAAAGTATTTACATTAAATAACTCATAGACAAAGGATTTAGGATATAAAAAATATATCCAAAGCAGCAGTTGGTACGTCGCCGTGTTTTGAGTATCGACTGTGAGAAATTATTCTTAAATAAATAAATAATCTTGGGAAGTGTTTAAATAAAATCTAACCTTTCAATTCAATAATACGCTAGTGTAAAAAATATGCTTACGAGAAATGTAAAGCCTGTGATATCGAAAAGAGGGCAACCGTATTGGAAAAATCTAAAGTTACTTTGTACACATAGAAACTAATACAAACTTGTTATCCGATACGTTAGAGCTGCATAGTAAAGTTCAGGCGTAGACAGGAATGGAAGTAGATTGAATGCAGTCAACATGAGGTCATTCAAATAAATATGTGAATATTATATTATATTACGATTCAGTGAATAATAACATGTAAAAAGTAATTTCAAGGCTTACAGAAATATAATATAATGATTAATTGATTTAGATTAGATTCACATAGAGTACATAACGGTGATGCGAGTGGAAAAGAAGTTGCACGACGCAGGAATGGAAGAGGATGGCATTTTATGTATTAGATGGATGTTTAATATTTACTGATTATACTCGTAAGTTATGACATTATACTCAAGAAATATTGTGTTAAATTTATGAAATTATAGTTGTTTTAAAGAGGGTATCTGCCGTAGTAGAGATATGCCATCACTAAGGTAGGAAATGACTCCTAGATTTTTACTACCGTGATCAGAAAGTTAAGGGTGTATACATAATCACAGGTGAATTGAATGAATGTACGTACCTCAGTTTTATCTCGAGTTTATTTTCTTCCAAGTTTACACAGTCCAATAATTTATTCAACAATACGGTATTGAATAATTTTCAAGTCCGAAACTAAGTAATGAGAACTGGAACAGTACTGCTACATACGCCAAGATCACGGGAGAGAGTGGCCTGTCACCCCATGTCTGCGACTGGCGCTCCTACTCCGGGTCTTAAAACTCTCTGGTGACAGTATATTGAAGTTCGCTTTTCAACTCCGAGTCACGCTATACCGTGCACCGCTGGTAGATACCGCTTTCATTCTACCTCAAAATAATCACACATGATATATATTTTGTTATATTTTTAAATTCAAAATGAATTATTAACGATGAATACATAAATGTATCGATTAAATAAAACTCCCATTATTTAGCATTTTAGTACTGAGTATTTTTATTGCATTTAAAAGATTCGGTTTTTTACAACGCCATAATCTCGAAGGATATCCGAATATTTGAATCAATAGATTTCCATTTGTGACCATATCATTTTCAAAATTTTTAGTAGTCGTCTACAAATCTAGGTATATTTCAAATGCTTTGAAACACTTTAGCATTCTTCCATGAGAATCCACCTAGCATTATACCATTCCAAAATTCAAATATAAATTTTGGCGGCACAATATTGCATTTACGTGAAGAATGTCTTTCGAGAATGCTTATTTATTGCATTTAATTTTATATTGAGTACCTATAACTGTTTTTTATGTTTTTGAGTTGAGCATTTTTATGACAATTTTGGAATTTCAGTTGACTGCGAATTCTTTACTTTAAACACTTTACTTATTACAAATCAGTTACCACTGATTACAATTATGTAAGAGTTGCCTCTCGTTATTGAACTATTGTGGACTAATTTAGAGTTCACAACTCACCGTATTCATTCCACTAACTTTGTCACCCTTCAAACAAGTTACGATAGACACTGGATTTCAGCTCATTTGTGTTAAATTTTGTATAGTTGGATGGGAATATGGCTGGAATCCATCCAGCTTCTTTATGTACATGAATATTTATATCATCATGTTATAAATTCGTGTGAGCTGAATGAAAAGATTGACAGGAACGAGGATCAAGCAATATAAAAAGTTCTTTCTCTGTCGTTTCTGATCTTTTGAGAATCCCTATCTATCCAATACTTCTCAATATGTAATAACATGTACATTTATTCTTGTCCAAATTCTCATATTCTTTTCCTTTCCATTTATTCTTTATATCCCACTTAATTAATTATTTTTAATAAAAATACGTTTTTGCTGTGAAGTTACAATTTCAGAAAATGAATGAATGAATCAATTAGAAAGATATACAGAAATCTATTTCAAAAAAAAATATTTGGTTTCAAATATAAATTTAATTTGTATTACAAATTATTTCATAACATTTTTTTCTTTGTGACTAATAAATAACGTTGTACAGGGTGAATATTATGGTCCAGGCCGATTTTGTTTAGCCACTATTTTGGTTTGGCTGATATTTGTCAGTTCGCATTTGGTAGTCGTAGAGAGCAGTTGATTACAAATTATTACGAAGTATATAAAGCCTCAACAACGTGTTTTATCTTTTATGCTTTATGTTTATTTATTTTATCTAAATAATAAATTAATAAGGGCAATGCTGTAACCCTTAATGGTGATCGCTATCGTTACATGTTGGAATATTTCTTGATAGCCGAGTTGAGTTGATTGAAACTGCAACACGTATGGTTTCAACAAGACGGTGCCACCTTATACATAGCCCGAGCTATGATAAAAATTTTATGATAAATTTTTTCCGTTCGAAATAAGTGGTGACATCGACTGGCCTCCTCGCTCACCTGAAGGCTTCTTCAGGAAATTGCTAAAAGAATACACGAAGTGTGCAAGAATGTTATGAAAAATACAGTTAAAAGAGCACGCATTTGTGCCGCTGCCAGAGGTGGGCACTTGCCCTTTGTCATATTCTATACATAATTGTAATAAACTACATAATCGATAAATAAAAACCAAATTAAAAAAATGTGTTTCATTTCTAAGTTATTTAAAAACAATATCAAACAAGAACATGATTTTTTACCCTGTATGTTAATATAACTCCTAATATTAACGTGGCAATTTAAAAATAAAATTTTATATATTTGTAGATCAAGCAGTATTGTATTAAAAAAAATATGGTACACTCAAATAAATAAATAAGTTGTCAGTTATACTTAAATACTGATATTTTTTAAAAGTCGATTAACTAAGGGGGTATATTAATAATTTTCCTTATTAAAACTCGAGCTGGTATCAATATTAAAAGGATACTAAATTTGTAGTTCGTTAATCTTGCGACACAATATCTCATTTTCTGAACCACTGAAGCAAAATGATTGAAATTCGGGGCTATTACATATCTACATACTACAATCTACAATAGTATAAATCCTATCATGCGGGTTCCGTAAATCTGCAATGTCTCAAATATTAGGATTTCGGCAAAAATACATTCATGACTTCCTCCTGCTATACCTTATATATCCCGCTCTGAGAATATCTTGGACGCCACACCAAAGAGATGCTATCGTTCTGTCAATTCGGTAATAAATAAAAAAAAATACATATATATAGAAAAGTTATTTAGCGAAGTGGAATAACACGCAATATTTATGACAGAAGAAAATCTTTTCTTAGAATTTATATTATTTATAGTATTATTTATGAAATTTTATGAGTTTTTTAAGATTATTTTTTTTTAAATAAAAAATATTCGTATTTTTTATTTTTTATCTTAGTTTTATTAACCACAATTGAGTTTAAAAAACATCTACCGGTTTCGGAAAACACCCTTTCCTTCTTCAGGATGTCATAACTAACTAAAAAAGCATTGTTTCGCATTGTTTCTTCACCAGAATCTATTTTTAAATTTTTTAAAAAACAACAATTATTTAAAATAATAAATAATAATTTTTAAATAATTGTTGTTTTTTTAAAAAATTTAAAAAAATTTAAGATAATAAATAAAAAATATGAATTTTAACCACCAAGTTAATATTGCTAATTTTAAAAGTAAAAAATATTCGCACTAATGTGACAATTGTTATTGGTACCCTTACCTAGCACGCTAACTCCAAGTTAAATAAATATTAAGGCTTTATTAACAGGTTTATTACTTGTGAATATTTAATTAAATGTTGAGTTTAGACGTACGAATACATCGAAGAGATTGGTGTAACAAAACAAAAACAGGAAAATTGCCAGTTAATAGTTTGCAA
Source organism: Eubasilissa regina (assembly GCA_022840565.1). NCBI lineage: Eukaryota > Metazoa > Arthropoda > Insecta > Trichoptera > Phryganeidae > Eubasilissa > Eubasilissa regina. The sequence continues at coordinate 23,888,208 of JAINEB010000025.1, forward strand.
TCAATATTTCCCTTCAGAAAACCATCAGGAATGTTGCAGATTGGTGTAGGTAGTATCGAATAGTTTTAACAATGGTATCCTCATTGCTACAGTAACATGATGACATCATAACCGTGTCTTCCAATAGTGAAGGAGAAAACGAAACATCTGTTTCGTTTCAAATTTATTTAAACAACTAAGATTCTGTAACATAATTTTTTGTGGAATATCAGAATAAATAATTAAAATATAACTAACTAACTAACTTATCATGGCGTAGTTTCCCCGTAGGCGTAGGCGAGAGGATAGAGCGCCACGCTCTTCTGTCCTGACACAATTCTCGACTCATCCACATTCATACATATTTTCATACAAGCCGATTATTGATGCTTCTCACAGGACTATTTTTCAGTATCTAGTTTACCTGATCGTATCAAATCTTCCGCGGACGACCTCTACTTCTGATACCGTCAACACATACATCATATAACTTTCTTACCACTATTTTCTCATTCATCGGTTCCATATGACCAGCTACGTAAGTAATCCTTGCGTAATCTTACTCAGTAAATAAGATTTTAATATAAATGTAGTCACTAAAAGTTGTTATACTAGTCTGAACGTGTGTTTTACTGTTTTAGATAAATTCAACTGTTTTAGATAAATTCAAAGAGGGGTTCAATCTGCAGATGTCGGGAGAGTTATTTACATAAAAAATCACATTCGATTTCGACAAGTTTTTTGTATATGGTAATCAGTTCAGGAAAATTCTATCAACTTCTATAGCAGAAATTTTGTCTGACCAAAGATTTTTAATTATTTTAGTGGTTAATATAAAACCTATCTTGATTTTGTGTGTTATGTATAAAATTTTGGTATAAAGTATGTAAAATAATAATGACGTGAATTACCAGTATTATAAGTATTTTTTCTATTTAAATGAATAAAAATGCGTACACGGAACACGCATCATATTATTATCATATTAATATTCCTACTATTTTTAAACTAGGCTAAATGCTTGTGCTATAAACATCGGACTAACTTGATGGCCTCCTGAAACGAGGCTCCAACCCCCGACCACTAGATCAGTAGGCGAGTATCGTAACTACAAGACCACAAGCATACCGGTATTTCCGAAATTGTTAGTAGAACAAAGCTAGATTGGAGTGAATTTAAGTATACTATAATGATAAGTGTTCAATCAATGCATAAATTTCAGTTCTTACTCTCAACTAAACAGAGGTTCAAAAATTTAACGCAAAGTGGTATGGAAAAATGTGTGTATTGGACATCATATGAAGGGATCGTAAAATAAGCGTTTGGATGAGAGAACTAACAAGAGCAACTTGAGGCGGACAGACAGCGTAGGGCTATGCGGCGAATCTGCTTTAAACCAGCCATACACACAACAGTATATCTGACAGGTGTATCTGGTAAATTAACCGAAGCTCAATCTGTGATAATCTCTCAGTCAACTATGGCATCGGTACAACGTAACTACGACGATGCGGTAGCTCTAGCAGGTATTCTCATCATCTTACGAAAGAAATAAAAAAAACTGCGACAAAAGTGGTGTAAAAAATAGTTGTTAAAAATAATCCAGTACAGTCACGTTAATTTGATAAAAGAATTAAAAATGTAAAGCCTCGAGATTACTATAATTATTTAAGAATGGATGGCTCAGATTTATCCAATTCAATACAATTTTCCACAATTATCCAGCGCTTGCGAGATGCCATTTTTTCGATACGCAACGCTACCTTTAACACACACACTCAGATTTGCCTGAAGACTCACTACTCTACTACACTCATATGTAGAAAATATGATTTTTCAATTGTTGTCAGGTCACCCATACCTGTCAGTTTTGCCGTGATCGCTACCATTTTTTCTCGGATATTTTCTTTTAATTGGTCCATAGAGAGAGGATTGTTACTGTACGTTTGATTTAAGGTAGCCCAATAGGAAAAAAGTCCATTGATTTCAAGTCGGGGCTACGTGGAGGCCAGTTTATATCAATCTCGTCAAGATATAAATTTTCCAGGGAAAATTTCACGAACAACCGGCAACTGGAACAACTGAATTCCCAAGGACGCGGCTAGTGATCGGCACACCCTCCACCCCTCCACGGCTCGTTGCGATGGTGCAGTGAACGAATCAAAGTGAAAAAAACTTCTGGGACATCTGTATATACGCCAAGTAAGATAAACAATATTAAAGGCATAGTGCATATCTTATTAAATGCATATTTTTAAGACAGATAGCATAGCTTTATCAGAACTTATACATATTTGACGATGAAAAAAATAGAGTGAAGAGAAGGAGGTGGGGTTTGAAAATATGTAAATGTTTTTAGAAGTGTTCGTAACTAGGAACTTCGTAAAATTTTTAGATAATTCTCAATGGTTTTTGAAGTATCTAATTTCTACCGGTTAATTAAATATAAGAAAATTAAACTGATCTTTTGGGCCCCCATTTTTCATAAGTCTCAATTAGGGTTTCTATATTTTAGACTTTTTTTAATTCTCAAGACTCGATAGTTAAAATTTTCAAGTCCCGAGAATTCCCGGGAATCGAGACGATGAATTTTATTTATTAAAAAAATATATATATTAATATATTATTATCTGTATAAAAAACATTCGTTATTATTAAATTATTAAAATTAATAAAAACTGTTAATTGCACTGGCGTAGTACCGCCGCTGGCCTACGCTCACAATAGTAGGAACGATACTGTGAAGATGATCTTTGAAATCTTAATACGACATGTTGGAATATGTACATATTCATTATTTCCACAGTATTCCACACCGCAGAGGACACAAATAACCAACTTTATCTCGAGATGTAAAGGTTTATTTCTGCCTTAATCAAATGATCTCGTTTTCATTTGAATAAGTTGTATAGAGGTCTCAAACTGAACCAGAGATCCTCACACCACTCCCGCAGAGTTGAGAATATTCTTGATTTCGTATTAATTCAAATTATTTCGAGCCAGAGCCTTCGACAGATAACCTTATGTAAAATATCTGCCCTTCAAAGTTTTCCACTAAAGTCGCATAATCTCACCAGTGAGGATCTGTGACTTAATAAAATTGGACCTCAATCCTAAAGTTTGTTTTATCTCCCGGAAGTTATCGAAGGGAAGAAGTAGTTTTTTATTGGCGAAATTCAGTTATATATTTTTATTTATTTCTTTCAGTCATATCATATAATTTTTGACTCATATCATGAAGTAATATTTAAATAAATCACTAGTGTGTTCACCTGTTTCAAGATTACGTACGGATATATTCTATTTATTCATAAGCTAAGATAGAAGTAAATAATTCTTCTCTCTCTCTTGCGCGTAAGTATTCAAGTTTTCGCAAACATCTACTAAAAATCGGTTATTTATAATGTATTCGAGTTATTTCGTCACAGCTAAACATCCATGGCTAATTTCTATATTACTTGGCCACCACCTGTGAAAGTTTATTAAATATAGAAGTTCTCAATATAGAAGTAATTATCTCCGGCTCATGTCAGATGACCCTGGCCTATTTCAATCTCTAAGGGAAGCGCAGCTATTGTCTACATTGTTATACAACGCATCATCCGATATCACAGTATTTTCATGTAAAGGCTTTCACTACCATGTTATATGGAATATGACTACCAATATTTGGAACAAGTAGATGAGTTTGTGTTTTGGGAGGCATGTTAGATAGAAATAGTATAACTGAGAAAGATGTCGAAAGGAGGGTGGAGGACGGTTTGAATGGAATTATATTAAACGGGAATTTGTCAATAGAGGGAAGACTAGCAGTACACAATGTAGTCCTGTTACCGACTCTGGTATATAAAAGTGAGGTCTGGAGCTAGAAGAACGAAAGTAGCCTGAATGCAGTGTAAATGAAATCGTTTACGCGTAGGTATATGTTGCAAATCTATTTATGACAAAAACTAAAGCTGATCTTAGTATAGTAAGATTAAGAAAGGAAAACTTAGGTAGTTTGGTAATCTGAAACGGATGCGTGAAAAGAGAATAGTTAGAAAGATATATGATGGCACCAGAAATAGAGGATGTCCGCGAAAGACTTGGCACGATCAGGTAAATCGGATACTGGTCCTATCAGAAGCCTCAATAATCGACGAGCTTGTATGAACGTGGATGATGCTAGAATTACGTGTCAGGACAGAATAGTGCGGCGCTCTATCAAAAACGCTGTAACGGTAAATTAGTTAGTCAATTCCTTTTAAAAAATACACTAATACTCCTTTTAAAACTGAAAATTAGAGTCTCAACATGACGTACAAAAATGGTATTTCGAATATGGCCTTTGTGATTCAAATAACGTCCCCTATAACGCCGAACAGCCTACCGTGTAATAAAGAATACGACGCCCCCTCGCGTTACTTCGAGAACACCACGCGACATTGCACGAGGTCTTCCGCTACGATCCGTACGATGAAATCGCGCCCTCACGCCAGGCACCCGACTGAAATTTAAATTCAAGAAGTTCAAAAATGAAGCTGAGATCGTGAAGGAGATAATTGAGCTCTCGGCGGCGGCGCCCGTCGGTGCCGTAACCCGCAGAAATGTCGCAGTTTGAATTCGCAATTAAACTAATCTCTCTGTGGAAAGATTCTCTCGATATTGCCGACATTAATTTCAGATTTGATATCTGAATAGTTCTCGCAATAGGCTAATAATTATACGCAATGCGATCATTAAATTTAGCACAATATTTGTGCATAGCTTTGAAAATGATAATTGTATCACCATTCTACACAGTTTACACGGTTCACAAGATAATTCAAAATATGTTATAATAGTTCTCATATACTATTTGAAAAATGATCAATAATAATTTAACTTTATAATTTGTCATACGAGGATAATAATAGAGATTTTTTAGCTTTAAAAAACTAAGAAAAGAGCACCTATATAAATCTATTTCTTTAAATTTATCATATCATTGTTGCAATCATCCACTGCCAGTCCATTTAACAAATAATTATTGACTGAAAGCTTTCAGCACCTCTAATACGTCTCTGCCTCTAAATTTAACTTATGAAAAATATTAAAATCGCACGAAACAAGGTCCGCACTATGAGATGAACAAACGAAAACCTCACACAGCGGGCTATTTATTTTATTATTATTATTTGCAATAACTTTAACAGAAAATAAAAGGTGTCATACTAAAATTAACGAAAAACATATAAATGGTTGATAAAGTAATGCTGGTAACTCATTCTTCAAAGAAGAAAAAGTTACTATATATATTTTTTAGATAACTTTTTTTGAGTATTTTTCTAAGTATTTGAACTGATTTATTTTAATCGTAAATTAACTACGTTCTTAAATTATGACTACATGAAAAAAATGTGATTTTATATGATTTAAAAATGTGTTTTAAAAATAATAAAATAGTGTGAAAAATTGATATACAAAGTGATGAAATTTATTAATCAAGAATATTTGACATGCAAATATGCAAAAAAGTACACGTAATTATTTTAAGTACATCGACTTTACCGGGTCAAATAAATAGTTACATCTATACTAACACAATCCTATGTTTTGGACCGTAATATATATTGTTGAAAATCATTTTGTTAGATTGACCTTTAAAAAGACTTATTTTGAACTGAATCATTCTGTACATACTATCTGAGAGAGATTTATGCTCTCACAATAGAATAAAAACAAATATTTCTGCATAAATGTGCTGAAACGTCGCTCAGTAAAATTTGTGTGATCACAATGTTAGATAGTGTGACGCCGCCGAGCCGGGCGGTCAGATGTAAACATGTGTGTATAGTGTTTATTTTTTTTATCGGAATATTTAAATTAATATTTTAGAATCTCATTAAAATAAAAATATTACCATGGGCGTGCACTCTATACAAGTTGTTAAGGAGAACACATTCTTATTGGTGAACTTGTAATTATTCAGAACATAGGTCTGCGATATTTTAAATACTAGTTAAATGAATTAATTAGAAATATATACATATAAAATCAATTTTATAGAAAAATATTGTTATTGCTACCGGGATTAGAACCTGGATTTCTTTCCAATCCGGGGAAGGTGTATTAACCGACTATGCTACAGCACACAGTACCTTTGACACACACTTTTTACATTTTTCAAATGAATACATCAATCGTTCCATTATTTGAAAGTCATCTACTTTATTTTTACGGGATCTCAGACACCGGAATTAACCATTTATTTTTATAAAATTTTTCGGTAGCAACAACAATATTTTTCGATAAAATTGATTTCATATGTATATCTTTCTAATTAATACATTTAATTAGTATTTAAAATATCACAGACCTACGTTTTCAATAATTATAACTTTATAATAATAATGTGTTCATTATTACTCATAATATATAACTTGTGTCAATGTGTCAAAAATTTAATATAAATTAATTAATTCTGGCGTCTTTTAAAATGTTTTATTATATTTATTACAAAAATGTCTAACTTCGATGGTGTAAAAAAATGATAAATAATAATAAAAATAATTGTAAATATTCTGGCAAAATATTATTAAATTTTTTATGTGTATGGTGTATTATATTTGAAAGAATGAATGCTTCTACTATTATACATGCCAACATTTCAAATACCTATTTGTTTTGTTTATTTTTATTTCCATTACAAGGTTTATTACTATTCTCAGCTTTTATTCATTTAAAATAATTATAATTGGATGGATATAAATGAAACAATGTTATAACTCTACTTGAGTATATTAGTACTACTCGAGTAACTCTCATCCACAGGTGAAGTAATCAACTTAACAAACGTTCATACTTCACCTGTTGATGAGAGTTTCTGTTTCTCTCGAAATTCGAGTAGTGCTAATAAACTCAAGAAGAGTTATAATATTGTTTCATTTATATCCATGCGTTATGATGAAACGCTACAAAGTTACGTTGATTCTATCAATAATATAATAATAATTTCTCGAATATGACAATAATTATGTTTCTACAAATATCTTTAATTTCTTTATGATTTAATTGTCATGTTGTTTCTAAACAGACACGTGTGCAGATCACACTAAATTAATACTATTTTTCAATCCATGCTATGTACTAATGCTACTACTAACTAACTTCGGATCAAACCCCAACTGCTCGGTCACAAAACGAACAACTTATTATATTATCCAAAATAACAAAGACTTCATAAAGTTTAATTGAAAAATTAAGACCCAATTTACCTAGCGTGCCTTTTCATGCATTTTTGTTTGTTACTGTTATTAGTTTCAGTATTGCTTGCACGTACCGTACACGGAGCATTACACTTAGACGGCTTTCGGTTAATATTTTTCTGACATCTCTTCCACGTGCGTACGTGTTGATAAGGAAAGTTAGACCTTAAGCTTTCGTATGAAAAATAAATGAGATATAAATATTAATTTTACCCGCTTCCGTTTTTAAAAGAGAAAACTCGAGATATAATTTTTCCACTTGGAATCTAAGTACTGCTCAACATTTAAAAAATATTTATTTCTTAATCTGTACAGTGATATAAAACAATATATATTTTTTTTGTTTTACACTTCTCTAAAAAGCATATACTTGTGCAAAGAAGATGATCATATATTAATAATTATTGTTTACAATAACTAGCTTATAATAAAATAAAATTCAATAAATTAATAGCATCGATATAAAAATATGATAAGTGTAGGGATACATGTTTATCTTTAAAGTGTTTTTTGATAGAATTGATTATTTCTTTATCATTAATGTTCCTGATGTTTTCGGGTACAATAATATGAAACCACGAGTCTTTGAGAGGGGTTTGGAACATCGGATGCGGGACGAGGGGCATTCTATACACATTCTTGGTGGAAACATAAATCCCATAGTTTATAACATATTTACGCAACAGTAAAAGTATTTACTATTTACAAAATTAAGTCTTTGTGTAAACATGACGTATTTTTTACTTTAATGCATCGTCAGCGTTTTGATTTTAGTTCCATTCGAGTCATTTTAGAAAAAAAGTTGCAGAGCTATTTGATTGCGTTGGTGCTGAAGTGATCGAGTGGATGACACCAAAATTAAAATATTGGAACAAAAAATTAGCGTTACTTCATTTATATACATTTGGTGCTGGCAGTGCTTTCTTCCACCTTTTATCTTTTTATTTATCTTCTTCACCTAAACATACTTATATACCTAAATATTTCTGTGGGTTTTTGTAAATATTATCACATGTTAAATATTTATTATGTTAGTCATATTATGTTAACACTATCAAAATCCCTTAATAAAAAATATCATAATTATTAGCATTACTCCGGTTTTCCATTTTTGGTTATAACTAGAGATTGGTCCTAATTTTTTAAATACATTTTTTAATACATTTTGAAAAATACCTCGACACATAATCAAGAAATAAATATTATTCATATCCACGGGGTTAACAATAATATTTGAAAAAAATGTTTCTGATCCATCTACAAAAGTAAAATTAATCGGGTGCCAATCAAATTCCCGACAGCATAAATCCTGAGAGTCTAAATCCCATGAAGCTAAATCCAGATGAAGTTAAAGCCAAAATTCTGACAGATTAAAATACGAGAAGCTATTAAAACGCGACCCGTAATCCCTCGTGAGTTGTATCAAATATTTGGTGTGGTTTTAATTATTTTTTCAAAATTTTTGATTTCTACACAATCGACGCAGACAGTTTATTGAAAATAATGCATCGAAATGTTAGGTACTGTAATCATTTTCGAAATACCATAATATTTGTATGTGTTTGAACTTAAACAATTAATCTAAAATATAAACATTTATATTCTGTGCGTATTTATTTTCGTTTAAGTACAAAAGAATTTCAAAGCATAGCAAAATAAAATGGGTATTCCCCCCAATGGAGCAATATGTGGTTTTGAAGAATGTTTACAAAAAATACATTCAATTTTGAAAGCAAAACATACAGTAATACCTTAAAGTGAGTAGTTATTGTGTTTATGACAATGTGACTTTGAAACTCTTTTGACTTACTTGACAGGCTATTAAATTGTCGAAAATATCTCGGTATTTGTTTTTACATACACACATCTTTATTATGGTTACCGTTTTCCAAAATATTTTCTTAGGAGTGTTCTGCAAAAAACAAGTTCTTGTATATTCATAAAACATTGGTGTAAAATCTGCTTAGGAGATTTTCGACTCGAGACAATCTCTGAGATACGGATTTTGCTCTCATAAGATTCTTTGGAGATAAATTTCAGCTTTCGTATTCACCATAAACACATCGGTCAAGCTGGGTCAAACGTCAAATGATATTGTCGTTATGTTATTTAGTTGGGTGATTTTAAATCTCCTCGGCGGCAGATAAAACTGAAACAGAAAAACGAAACCTCCCCCTCTTCTAAAATTCCGCCCCATTGTCCAAATATACTACAATACTACACTTAGTTTAGTTATCACTTGATGTTGAGAGAGACTGCATCTCTTTAAACTAGTAGTGAAAATAACCCAACGTGTGTGTAATTAAAAGTTTTGTTGTGAAAATTAAAATACCGTTGTCATTTAATGATACTATAAAATGATTGTAATTTTACGCCTTATGAAAATGTTAATATTTAATTCAGAATCGATAGTTGTGAGGATCTGTTGTGGTTTTATTTGACATTTGCATGCACGTATATAATGTTTAGCTGTCAGATCCAACACTGTGTACAATGATACCGACCCAAATACATAGCATACCTAGACATCAAGACGAATTAAGGTTGCACGTTGTCGAAATTCAGATTAATTAATATATTCGAGACAGCTTTAAGGTTGCTCCCGTCCCAGAAAAGTCAAGAGAAATTTGTCTAAAGTATCATTTTAACAAAAGGGAAGATGACCACCTTGATGTTGGTTAAAGAAGCCTTAGAAGACCACCGACGATATAGAAAACAACGATCCTAAAAGACATGAGAACTTTAGACTTTACATTCTTGATAATCCGAGATCACAAGACTAGGTCATGTCTGGGCATGTCTTGGCGCATGAAAACTAGGAAGGCTAATCTTAAGTGATGAGAATGAGCTAAGAGAAAGGAGAAAAGTTACCGTTCGAAAACAACATAGTAAATTTATGATATTTTCAGTAACACCTGAAATATCATGTAAAATATAACATAAATATTCAGATTTTACCCATACATAACTTTCCATTCAATTTTGGAATTTATCTCTATAGCTACCAGAGTAGTAAAGTGTTGCTTTTGAATGTATTCAATATATATTGAATAAATGATCGTCTTAGACTCTAGTCCGTATATTCATAGTAAATTTATCAATGCCTAAAATATGCGCTGAATTTAATTTTCATTCAATTATCATCTAAGATTTATTTCAAAACAAATTAAAAAGCTTGTTTTATTCAATGTACCTAAGTGAAATAAAATTTTAAACGTAATTATAATATTTATTTTTGTTTTCGTGAAGAATCCATAAAATATTTTATTATCATGTGTAACTAAATAAAATTTTGAATTCATTATAAAAGGAAGTTGGAAATCAGAAAGTAAGTTTTTTTTTTAATAATATCTCAACATAGGAACGTTAATTAACCGAAAACCAACAATATAGAGATATTTTCATTTTTTTAACTTTGCAATAATTTCTTTACATTTTCTTTTATAGTAATATTGACATCGCATATTTAGTTTAATATTAATATTATATTCAACTAAATACAGATATGTGATATTTATTTCTGTTTTATATAACTGTATTTTTTTTTTTTTCTAAACAAAATATACTGATTATACAATACTTAAGAAATCAATATCTTTATGTTTTTAAGTCTTAAAAGTTTTTTGGAACGAGGTTCTAGAAACGCACACACACATATACACACACACATGCACAAACACACAACTTTTTATTCTGAAAGTTAGACAAACATTATATTTTAAGTATTTAGAGATTCAAATTCACCCGACCGACGAATGAAACGATAATGGTCAATAAAGCGATATTTGACGTTTGATGTTCAATAAATGTGAGGTGAGACACGAGACGGAAAATTTCTGAGACTTGGTATGTACACAGTGGACTACGGAAGCCGAGAGTTGTCTAGAAAGAATTTCATTGAAGTATACTCCCTATCTGAGATGGCGTTGAATCGAAAATCTCATCTCATCATAAAACAATGCATGCATGTATTATTATTATTGACCATACTTATTAGTATTTTAAATAAAACCATTCATTTAAAAAAAAATTCCATTGACATTATATTGTATTTTTCAAAAACACTTTAGATGAATTGCTAGATAAGAATTTTCTGCTTAACTAAGCATGTAAAAATAATAAGAAGATAAAATAGTATCTCTATTTTAAATGGAGCAGTTACTATTTAGTTTTATAAAAGAAGTAAAGTTTATTTCAACGTAATAATGTTTTTACAATTTAGCATCGTTAACATCTATTGCTCATTTTTACTATTGAACTGGTTAATTACGAATCCATTTGTTTCTTTAATGAAATGGTATATCTTTTTGGACGCGAATCATGAATTCAATTTGTTTTTTAAAAAAAAGCGTACGCTAGAACCATCACGTAATATAGTTATTAAGACTATTCAAACCTGAGACTATTTTATTGTCACTATATCTGAATATTTCTGGAATATATCTTTAAATTTAAAAATAGTTAGAAATGACCTTTATGGCGAATTAATGATTTGAAATATGAAAAATCAGAAAATGTTGAAATATCTCCAGCGATTCTTAATCATGTACTGTAACAATCTAATTCTAAGCACACCTCTTATACGAGTAAAATAAACACCCTAAAAACAAATTTCTTTTATCCTTTTAGATATAATGCTTTACCCCAGGTGTTTATGGATTTCCTAATTACTAACTCCTTCATTAAACTTTAAATTGTTTTTTTTTTAAATGTGCGTTTGTATCTAAGGTACGAACGTGAAGCTTGGTGGTAGAATTAAACATGGATTAGTGTATGGTCATTTATTAAATAAGGAATAGGAACGAAATAGATAGCGGAACGGAAGAACTACCATCGGAGCGAGCGATAGGGCCAGACTGAGCGCGGCTTCTCTTCGTGGAAGCCTGGACCCTAGGTGTAAATATCACTCGCGTCATCAATCTACTGGGGAGGGTGACGATGGTACTGAATTTGAATCCCCGCCCCCACACGAATAATTATGACACGTTAGCTATTATGTGGTGTAACATGGTTATTAAATAAACCAAACATTGTTACATTTATCGTGACTATAGTTTTGAGAAGTACAGTTCCTCTCACTAGGTATTTAAATATGTATACACTGAAATATAAAACAAAGGTTATCGAGCTATAATGTCCTTGACCTTCGGTGGGTGCTCAGACTAGAAGAAATACAGGACTGGGAAAGAAAAAAAGGACTCACCGCACTCTGCCTTTCTTGGATCTCCAAGTACCTCCGAAAGTGGACTGTATATAGGATTGTTACACACAATATCTCGAAAGGTTTCAAAACACCAATATAAACTCCGAAGTCTCAGAAATTGATAACAGCTATCGCCGAACTGTTCCAATGCAAGGCCGCCAATCGACTGACGAGTGTGGCCGGGAAATGAAAGAGGGAAAAACACAGAGCACTATTTCATTCAAAGTAAATAATATTTGTCATATAGCAATAAATAAGCATCTCAAACAACCTTCATAAGACTTTTCAATAAGACTTTGATCTCTGAGATTCATTAACACTTTCCAAACCATGTAGTAACACAGGTCTACTATCGTAATAAAACCTGTAATTTTTCGGTAAATACATGCAACATAAAATTCATATTTTAGATACTCTTGAAGAAACTATTAGCGCTTAGGAATGACTAGCGAAAAACCAATTATGAAAAGGGAATCGTTTAAAAACAATTTTTTTTTCCATTCAATCCGTTGTAAAATTAATACGTTGGTAAACATACCATTTGTGATATGAAAGACACAAATCACACACTATTTTCACAGTAAAAAAAACAACAAACATACAAATATAATTATCTTTTTCTTGCTAATTAAATGAAGAGAGATAAAAAGGAAGGACACATTGTATAGGACTTAATGAATGCTCTAAATTATGTTACTAATCATTTTTTCAAAATTGAATGCTTAATATTTAGAGTAAATTCGTGCCATTGAAGCTAATATAAACATGTTTTTAATCTGTTATTTACGGTTCCACGAATTAACTACAAGGCTGCGTTTGGGTATTTTATATCATGGTATGGTAAAGGTTAAAGACACATGTGGATACGTCATTCTAATCCGGGACCAAAACATACGCGGTAATGATTCATAAAGTTGAACGCTGTACTGATCTTCAGCAGCTTTTGAAACACGCCATGAAAAAAATATATAAATAAAGTATTTTATATTATAAGGTCAAAAAATGTAGCATTTATTATCATCACCAAAAATAATTACGAAGCGTAAAATTAAAAATAAACATTCTGCCTATTTTTTGTCAATTTCCCCCACGGTCTCGATCGACCGAACGTTTGATAAACGTTTTCCTGTCTGGCAACAGAGTATGCAAAAAACTGTGAATCAATTTATTTCCCCTTAATCAAGTTCCCCCTCCCTGGCCCTCCCCCAGTCGTGGTCTAGCTCCGAGCGTCGTTAATGGCGTGCGGCGCTTTCAGAAAAACACCGTTTTTTGGCGTCGATTTATTGAATGATATTTGTTTGAATCGTACTTTTTTACATTTTATTGGCTGATTTTTCTTTGTTCACTGTGCTACAGTTGTAACTAGAAAAGCTAAAGAGATTATTTCCTTGTTCAGAGGGAGGAAGCTGCTTTGTGCTTGGAGGCGTGCTTTACCTCCTGAACGGACGAGGATGTATTTGGGGGTTATATATTCTCTCTTGAGTGACTCTCCTCATATTATTATTAAGATGTTCCATTAATTCAATTCACATTCTTTATGTACTCGGTATTATTTTAAGTAGTGCATGCATGGATATTAACCGAAGAAATGATAGGACGACCAAAGCATCAAGGCCTGTGTCCACAGAGTGTGACACGATGAGATAAATTTCAGAGATTTAGTTAATAAATATATTGTTAAATTCTCAGCACCATGTACACATGTTGAGATTTTTATTTGAATTCAGAGATCAGATTAAGATTGATAAAGAACACATCGTTCAATTAAACATCACCCAGAACCATATATGCCTACAATCGTTTATTTATTCCGAAATGTTCGAAAAACAGAATGCATTAAATTGCAAACATGTATTCTGTTTTAACTGCTGCTGGAGAGTTTAAATTCACCTAACTGACGAAAGGAATATCAATGGTCAGTGAGCTGATATTTGACGTACACCAAGTGTAAATAAGGAGTGATACGGCGAATCTCTGAGACTTGGTTGTGTATACGGAGATTAGTGATGTTAATTTAAAGAACATTGGTTAATATTGATTGTATGAACGGTTATTTATTTGTCAAAATCAGGTTGTAACAGACATGCTCCATAATATTTTATGTGTGAACCTGACTAGATAACGAGTCAAAAATGTTCAAGGAATATGTGCTCAAAAATATAAACATTTAAAAAATTTCGTAATTATATGATTATTTAGATTAATTAAAATATATTATTGATTGTAAATTATGTGTTGAATACAAAAAATTATAGGTCATCAAATTTCGAGCAGCTAGACTGCTTTTTGTTGGATGATTTAGGGTCTGAAACAAAGATGTAGATAATGGACAAATTTCGCAAATGTTTATTTCGAAGTACGTAGACTTAAAGCTTAACATGGTTTTGTAAAAAATTCAAAAATAATATTTTCCGTAATGGAAAAGAATTTGCACATATTATTTGAACATCTTAGACTCGTAATTTAGTCAAGTAACCACCCATAAAATATTGACTAGGTCTGTTACACATAAACCACTTGTGTACATAAACCAAATCGATATTTCTTCTTTTTACTATAACTTATATTGCACATGTTTAATTTAAAATATACGTAATTTATTTGCCTTTTTTATATCATCAGGCATAATCCTTGAAAATCTTTATTGTATTTTACATAATTGATTTCTGAGATAAAAGCCTTCTTCCTGAATGGCAGTCTCAATTTTTCTTACTAATTCTGACAATGTATTTTAGTGAGAATTTAAAAAATATTTACCATAACATTGAAATACATTTGTTGCATTTCTTATTTTTTATGTTATGAATTAAGATGTTATGGTTGGGATAAATAAAAAACGTATTTATTTAAAATAATGAAAACCCGAAGTGAATTTTTATCCAAAGCTATTTAATATCTTGGACATATAATGAAATATTCAAAGACGTATCAGACTCTGCATCTCATAATGCAGGATAAGATTACTGAAAAAAGCGCCCTTGAAGTAGGAGAACAGCATGGGTGAAGAGAAGGTTTGACCAGTATACTGTGGAGCTTTTCCGGGCCGCAGTAAACAATGTAATAATAACTAACACGATTAATTAATTATTAATGAAAACACATTCTTATTGTGAAGTTGTAATTATTCAGAATAGACGGTCTGTGATATTTTATCTTGTGACAAAATTGATTTTATATGTATATATTTATAATTAATACTATAATTTAGTATTAACGATTAATTAAATTAGACGTTATTCGTTGAATAATTACTGAAACTCAGATACAAAACTGAAAATAATAACAGTGCTTCTGTTACTACCGCCCGGGAAAAAACATCTTATGGGAAGGGTGAGAACAGAATCTGTAACAGATACGGATTGTTAACCTTCATGATACCATGATAGAAAATACCTATACGCAGCCATGTTACCATTTTTTATTAGCATTTTAATTGTGAGAGAAAATGTTTTTACTAGTTTAAATCTTAAATAGTTTATATGTTAATTCACATAAAATATTGAGCATTTATAGTTAAAAAAAATGATAGACATAAGAATCCAATTCAGAGCGTTTATCGAGTCGCATTCATCACAATATTTCGTCATTTAATTAGTGAAAAAGAAACATAATTAAATTCGTACATTAATTTGTTATTATATTGCGAAAATCGTATGTGATTTCTTTCTCTTTTACCAGAAATAGTATTTTTTCCTACAGGTTGAATTGAAATATAATTATTTTTCTAAGATTCGTTTTACATAACGAATTTTTCTCAAGATTAGCTAAAATATGACTTTTGTATTACGCGCATTTATACAAACTGTTTGAACAAGGGGTGAGGGAACGGGATGGTGGAAAGAATTTTATATAGTGATAGGATAGTAAGGACTCAAGGACCAACCAGTAAGAACACACTTACCTGAATTTTCTCTGCTTCAACAAACTTTGCTGATTCGCACAAATAATAGTAGTTTAGGCACGCACCACGAAAAACTGAACACACTCTAGTAACAGTAATTGTATTCCGGATCAAGGACGAGCTCGTAGCAAGACGTTTACACTTACTGACAGTCAAAAAGTTCATAGACAGCACAAACAGACAGTCGTGCTCTATGGTCAAAGATAGGTTTAGTAAACATTATGGAACATCTAAAAGCGCACGGTGATTCGTGGACTGGTCTTGAATATAGAATATGAATATTACATGTTTAATTAGGACGATTGACGTGTGTTGCTGAAAACCGGGAAAGGGTAAAACATTTTCGTCTCCAATAACGAATTTAATTCTTACTAAGATTAAATGCAGGAGTCTGCACAAAAGTTTTACTTCAAAGGTGAATTCTTTCAAACCACCCACCACCCCTGCTCGAGTTCCCTGTAGATCGTATGTAAAGTCGTATGTAGCTTGCACTCCACAGAACTTACTTGGGGGCTTAAAACGGAAATAACGGTTTAGAGTTAGCGCGGCGTAGGCGTGTGCTTCATCATGAGGCAAAACGGCGGGCTTTTGGATAAAAGCGTCAAAACTATGTAACCGTGTTATAAAGTGAAGATATACTAATTTAAAATCGGAAATGCAAAATATTTTGCTACAAAGAGAAAATCGGACGAGAATTAGTCACATATTTACAGAAATACCTGTAAGGCAAGTGTTGGTGTAAGAGGCATGACGATCACACGGAGTTTTATATGGTTAATTATTTAAAATATTCCGAAAGAGAGGAATGTCAAGTGTCTTTAAAATTAAAAGCATGTGTAATAAAGTAGAATATCAAAGTATGAAATTAATGTAAAATGTAAGGGATTTTATAAAGTCCTTTTCATCAGAAGTACGATGTGAGTGTATCTAGATATTTTATGCTGCATACTTAAAAATAAATATAACTTAAAGTAATCGTAAATTTGAAATCTATTAATGATTGTCACATGTTGATTAGTTTTACATTTTTGCCGTGGACGCGTACTCCTAGATCCTGTCTCCATTTTAATAAATTATGTATTTATTTTCGTTCAGTTTGTTTTTCTAACGAATTCACAAATAGTTTTTTTAGAGACTGTCTACTTGAAGAATTAAAACATCTCTGACAACATCGGCGTTTTTCAAAGCATTGTCAAGCGATGGATCATTTAAAATTGTTACAAATAAATTTAAAAATTTAATAGTACAAACGAAAATATCTGATCGAACAGAAAATCCGTAACTGTTTTCGCAGTCAGTATTAGAAAATTCCTCTCGGATTCGGCTCGCACGGCTTATACTCGTATTTGGATTTATTGTTAAAGCCAGTCTCCGCCGCGGCGCATTTTGTGGGTTTTGTTTGAAGTTGAAACAAAATTTAGGCTTTGAAGTCGGTAAATCGCGAGCAAATTAATTACTTTATAATCAGAATTCCTAATTAAGTGTTGGAAGACATTAATTAACCATTTTGTTTTATGATGACTCTTATTACACGAAACCAAAGTTAACACGAAAGCCTCCAATCAAAATAACTAAACAATTTTAATCAAAGCCTTATTTGTAATAAACTTAGTTTCTTCAAATTCTATTAAATATTCAGATTTAAATAACAAATTTATATTACAGTAGAATCTCGATTATCCGTATTAGATAAGAAAAAATAGCATAATTATCTTAATTTGTGAAGTTACGGTTTATTAAAACAAATCAGATATGTCAATTAAAAAAATATATTTCTTATTGGTCATAGACAACTTTAAATAATTAAGATATAGTGGAATTATCATTAAATTCTATCAGCAAGTGTGAAATATAATTTTTTAAAATATCTTTTAACGGGGGTGTAGATGTATTCCGATGTTAATATGGTATATCTTCATATCTCTAGCGTCCATGTATAATAATATAAGTTGTACTTACTTTTCAACGTTTTCGTACATTTGTTCCACGAAGGAATCCGATCACCAATTGTCTGCAAACAAAAGAAAATAATTCGGTCAATGTAATAAATAAAATTACTCTATTAAATATTTAAACAAAATGCAATGCTCATTAATATAATCGTCGTCGTTGCGTGTCACATTTTTATCGTAAGCGTAACCCGACAGACGAAAACCATAATTGTTTATGCGTTCGGCACCTTGTCACTTGATATGAAAAAAATGCTGTCTAGACGTTCTATTTTTTGAATATAAATAAATTGACCTAGTTTGACGAATCAAACTCTACCTAGCTACCTAATTTTCATATGTTCAATAATAATTTAATTCGATTCTAACTATTGTGTGTAAATTTAGCGAAATGTATGTGAGTAATAAAAATATGAGATGAAATTTAAATTGAATGAAATTATAAAGATATGATTTCAATGATCTCGTTCAGTCACCTGGAAGACTCGTGACCGATTTTGAACATTGAATATAATCACATGTTTTTCTCCACACATTAATAAACTCCTGAAATTTTTGTTATCTTTCAAAGTCTTTTTAGTATGGAAATATTATAAGGACATTGAATAATACAATTTAAAATGACAAAATGAAGGACATTGCAAACTCAACGGTTCTTAAAATTATTTTTTGCATAATTAAGGTCCTATTTCAATAATAGCAGGTCGGATATTGATTTTCAGTGCTTGACCCTGTTTTGAAGGATTAGCTCTTGTTTTTATTTTTCACATAACCTCAAAGAAAAAAAATCAAGAGCCGTTAATACAAATAAGTTCTTTAAAACAAATAATAACGTATTTAAGAAATTTTTGATGTAATGACGCTATTGTTTCCCTGCTTGTATGGCACGTTGCCTTATACTGCTGAAAATAGACATCGTCCAAAAGTTCTTAGAATTTTGAAAACTTTTTCCGCGTAATTTTCACACTTTCAGTGCGCTGCTCAATCGTAGTTCGACTCATTTGCTATAGTTATAATGTTCATGTATAGTATTGTTATTTGACATATATGACGTTTATAACACTGAAAGATATAAAAATTTTTTTTTTTTAAATAATGTTTGATTTTGGATCACCAAATATATTACAAACGTAATATTTTAATTTTTAAATTTTTTTTTGTGAAATTTTGTTATTATAACTTTTTAATGCTGACGCATCGTTTTCAGTAATGTTACTATATACAAATAAAAAACTAGCGAAAGTAAACGGTGTTATTATTTTAAATATAAAAATGTTATATTTTAAACATTTTTTCATCACGGCTAATGTCAATTATTTCGTCGAGAGTCATGAGTTATTTTAAGTGTTGAGATATTGTAATCTGTTCCTGGTTTTTTATCAGCATTGAATATTAATTGACCTTCAGTGCTGAGTGGTACTAGCACTCTGGTATTATCAAAATCGATTTTGAGGCTTCCAGATCTGACGCGAAACTGACAGTTATAAAGTACAAAACATGCGGCATCATTCCGTTATTCCACCCGAATAATAGTGTGAAAACAAATCAATACCCTGAGTACTTTCACAGTAATGTAACTTTTACTAATAAATATTTTTTAAAGTTTTACACTCGTTCCTCAAAGATGGCGATAGTGTCACTATTAATTAATTTATGAAGAAAATCAACATCAAGTTATTCGGTCCGGTATTGTGGACGGTAGGCTACCTACTACCTTTAATTAAATATTCAATCTTCTCAATCGTTACGCCATTATGAAAGAGCGGAGGATCTAATGTCTCGGTACTATATTAGCCATGAAGTTAAGGTATTTAAAAATAAAATCTTCCAATTCATCTATTAATAGTAGCTTAAGATGTTCTAGCGATATGGATACTATTATTGAAAAATAACCAGTTAGTTATTTTTAGTAACTTGATATTTGACGTCCATGATAATCTACACCGATGATTTTGCGTACTGACGATACGATGGATATGGATACTCTACACTCATAAAATTAAATTAAGAAAATGACAATAATATTTCAAATACTAATTAAATGTATTCATTAGAAAGATATACGTTAAAATCAATTTTATCGAAAAATATCGTGGTTGATGTCATTTGAGGGGCTGTATTATACCGAGAAATTAAGAAGGTGTCTATAACTTGTTAGTGGCGATGATTGACGTACTTATGGTCTAGTAGTATTGATATTTGCCTAGTGATTAAGGATCAAGTAGGCCATCGAGTTAGTCTAATTTTGATAGCACAAGAGTTTAGGTTAGTTTGAACGTAGTAAGATTATTGATATGACGCGTATTTCGTGTATGCATTGTTTTAAACAAGCAATTTAAGAAAAAAAAGAATTAAAGAATATTAGTACATGTTTAGAAGAGTTGAATGCAATTTTTTTTTTTTCAATCGGACTTCGAAAAGTGAAGTTCTCAGAGATAAATTATCTGATCGTTAATGCTAATAATAAAAGTCGTACTGCCATGGGTGGTATAATACGGTTAGTGAAAGGTGTGAGATGTCATTTTAATTTTTGAGTAGCTTGTTGGTGTAGTGGTCAGGACGTTGGCCTAGTGATCTAGTGGTCGGGGGTTCGCGCCTCGTTCCAGGACACCAGCAAGTTAGTCCTATTTTCATAGCACAAGCATTTAGCTTAGTTTGAAAATAGTAAGAATATTGATGTGACATGTATTCCGTGTACGCATCTCTATTTTTTATAAAAAAAAAAAATAAAAAAAAAATAACAAGATTTCCTTTCACTTGTCGGTTTTCGATAATTTACCCCACCAAGTGTGCCCTAGGACGCTTCACACAAAAAAAGCACATTCATCATTCCCCAGTCGTTCCTGAGACGGCACGTGTTACAGTCGGAGTGATGGTCCCTTTGGGATCCACATCCAGAAAAGCGAACTAACGAGAAAACGTCGTGTCATATACATAGCGCGCTGTAGGTATGTTGTATATTATAAAATCCGCGGTATTTCTGCTACTTTGAATTAAGTTTCAGCGAAAAGTTTTGTTATCCATTAAAATATCAGCACCCGCTGCTTTTTTGCTGAAAACGGAAAGTTTCCCGGCGCGAAGTGCCCGTCATAATATATTCATGGCATTACCGCGGAAAACTTTACGCCCGAAACTGTTCAGATTTTCATTTACTTTCGCCGCACATACGGCATTCATCATAGGTTAACTTTTCCCCGGGAAAACACATGCTAGGTGGTGATTGGTAAAATATTGTATATAGACAAAATTCAACCATCTACGTGATTTTTATTTATGTTTGTTTTTTTAAACAGAATTACAGTATGTTTTCTTAATTTCGATTATGTAATATATTATTTTTCTTCCACTTAAGGGACATTTCCTTTTTCCTGGAGCTTTCTTCATAGATTCATATTATTAGGGGCGTGCAGTGCATACAAGCAAATAAGCTGTGCATTACTAAAAATTATGGGAAACATATATAGATTAAATAATTGGATTAACATAAACGGAAACATTATTTTAAAATTAGCGCCATCTGTGTACTAGTAGAGTCTTTAATTGCTTAGTTCTAAAAACTATCACGACAACTCACCATTGTACCCATGGCGCTCTTATGCATTCGCCAACTTAATTTATTCATATTACTCTATTCTACCTTTAAGCTAGTGAATTACTCGAGTCATGTAATTGATTATTTACTGAATTGAAAATTTCTTTCGGTTGATCCGTTTTGTATGGAGTCGTTACCTATGCTGTTTTTTAACAGGATAACATTAGAAAAGCTTACAACTGCATGCAAAATATTGAGTGTTTACTTCCTCTTTTACTAATTCGCAAATTTTACTATCTTACTGTTTTTAAAGTGTTAATTTCATGGCCGTTCTTTGCGTTCGAGGTGCATTTGGTGCCTGATTATTATTTCGTTTAGTTATCACGTGAAGAATTTTCAAACAATATAAGAATCATGTTCAGTTATAAAAAGTTAAGAAGGTATTATTTTACGTTTAAACCTAAACATTAAAAACACTATCAATAAAATTAAAGTTACAAATATATACATCGTAGGGTAGTATAAACGACGGATTGATTTTGTCTAAAGACGTTGGATAAACGAAAGTTCATAATCTTATGTACAACATATATTGTAGTACATATATTATATATGATTGTATAATATCATTGGTAACAGCATGACCTAAATCTATACCTACAGCACGCCACTGCATATTATTCGCCGAGTCTTTTGATTATACATTTTCCTCATTCTAGTAACTCATTCGATAATGTTTTCTTTCTATATTTCCTTCTACTATTGTGTTTACAATTTCGCCCATCTAACACAGAACGACCTCCAGCGACAGCGCCATTTTTTTATGCATCTACTCCAATCAACGGGCTTGTGGTCTAGTGGTTACGATACTCGCCTAATGTTCTAGTAGTTGGAGGGGTTCGAGCCTTGTTCCAGGAGGCATTCAAGTTAATCATATTTTAATGGCACAAGCGTTTAGATTAGCTTGAAAATAGTAAGAATATTTAAATAAATAAAAAATTCTAATAAACTGACTTGTGTACCTTTTATTTTGCCATCTTTTTCTTCTTTCTATCAATGTTTACATTTTCGCCCATCTTACACTTGTAGTAAGCAATGTGTACACATAGCGACGGCGGCATTTATTTTAACAGACTCGTGAGTGTTTTCTTTGGCAATCCCCTTTTTTCTTCCATCAATGTGTTTACACTTTTGACTGTTGAACATTTGTGATGATATATATGAACATATGGTGACGCCTAGCGACGACTGCATGAATATCATCGATAGGAATATTAGCGGGACACATAGCCGCCAGCGGTCAGCTATCACGGTCACTTTTTCTGAACCCGAGCATGTCGATCTCTACAACTTTTCATTTGTATTGTATTGAAAATCGTTGTTAAATAAATTAAATGAATCAGTATATAGCAGAAAATCCAGCATTCCATATATCATATCTTTAACCATAATTTTTTAAGCCATTTTTTGTTGGGATTAGACTTACGAGTGCTTGAAAATATTCGAGAGGGAATTCGAGTAATATTGATAATAATAATAATAATAATAAATAGGTGCCAGAAGAGGGGGATTCTTTCCCGGAACCGTTGTAGAAGTTTGCAAATTCTTTTATTGGTTCCACACACACTGCTTAAGTGACGCGAATTATAAAATTAATAAAAAACAAAAACTAATGTAAGAAGAAGACTTAAAATTTATATTTTAGTTTTTTGTGTATCAGGTATGGCATGATTCATTGTGTTTCATCCAAATATGTTCATGGGAGAGAAAAGTCTTTAATATTAAGCTCTTTGATGGCTGTGGATAAGTTATTGTGCAATTTTATTAAATAATTTGATTGTTGCTATCGGGATTCGAACTTGGACCTTTTCCTTGGATAGAAAAAGATCCTCGTATGTATACGATTATGAAAAGACTTTGATTTTATGGGTATGATGATGGTTCTGGATCAAGAGGATCTGCTATTTTGTGTGAGCGCTGAGTGCTTCCAAAATTCACCCAATACTCGCGTGTTCGATGTGCGATTAATCTCGGAAATGTATTATATATGTATGTGTGACAAAAGAAGGTTATTAAAGGCTATTTACAGCTGACTATCGTTTATTAAATGTAGAGAAATTAGACCCGACAATAAAGATTCGCGTAAATATTTAACGGAGACTGTTCTCGGAGCTTGCAGTCGGAAAGATGACTGGGAGTAGAATGGCGCTCAGGAGCCGGCCTTCCTTGGTTGCGGGTACATGTTATTAGCGAATGGTGGCGTCAATAACGCGTGTTTTGGCGGCTGTTAGGAGTGCTGTTTTTACGCACCGGTAAATCTGAGGTGCGTTCAGGAATCATCGGCGGTAATGATGGGTATGGAAGCGATATACCTCAAAAGATCCATTTGATCTGTATTAAATTTATAATCTTTATAATTAAGAATAAAGTAATATAAAATAACATAATTATCGAGAACAAAAAAATAATATATTGTAATATGATTCTTATTGAGGCTCAAGTTAATTCTATATCCTTGAAATATACGTAAAAAAACTATTTGTAAGATTATGATACATTAAAAATATACATTATAAAAATAACGAGTCTTCAAAAACAAAACATCCCCTAGGCTATTTATTATTGATACAAAATAACAACCTATTTCTTAAAAAATTCTTACTAAAGTTTTTCTGATGTTTTTTTTGTTCAACATTATCGAATTCAATTTCACGATATTTAAAAAATTTAATTCAGTCTCTATGTAAATATTTATATTTGACTAGCTGAAGTACTCGGAGTTACCCGGACTTTACGGAGAGTGGAGAAAGAGCCTTAATTTAGAGGGATGGGGGTAATTTTATTTTCGAAATCAGATGAATATAGTAATTTTCCTCCGATTTTTAACGTAAAGTGTGGAAAATTTCATCAAGATGTACCGAAAGGAGATGGATAAGGGATGGAAAAGAGAATAGGGGTTTTTTCGAAATATAATGTAGACAATGACTTCCTTCTTGTTTTAAAGGTTAAGTGTGCTAAATTTTATCAAGTTCGGAATAAAACTGTACATTTGTATAAAAGAACAAACAAACATACACTCTTCTTTATATATATAGATAATTGAAGTACCCGGCGTTGCCCAAACTTTTTGCAGAGTGAAGAAGCTTCATTTAAGGGGATGTGAGTAAATTTTTTTTCGAAATTAGATGTAGATAGTAATATTCTTCTTATTTCGAACGTCAAGTCTGCAAAATTTTATCAAGAAGTATCAACATTCTGCTATAAGGGGTGGAATAAAGGGATGAGGGTGGTTTTTCTAAATTTCATGTAAATAGTGACCTTAATTTTGTTTAGAAGGTCAAGTATGCAAAATTTCATCAAACTCCGAATAAAAATGAAGATATAAATAAGAAACAAACAAACAAACCAACAGACACTCTTCTTTTGATTATAAAGATAGTATTGATTATGTAAATATTTAGACAGCAATCGGATAAATAATACTCAGTTGTAAAATATTCGGAGATATCAGGGTATTATTTGACGGTATTATTGGGGTGAGAAAATATCATAGTAATATCTAATCACCATCCCCTTTTTTTCTGTAACTTTCAACAATTGATAGCAAATTTACAAATAGCATTCAGATAAATAATACTTAGTTGTAAAATTTTCGGAGATATAACGTGATATTTTAAATCAGGGGCGATATTTGACTCTACTATTGGAGTGAGAAAATACCTAATCACCATTCCATTTTTTCTGTTAAATTCTGATAAAACGTATCTAAAAAATAAATATTTATAGTAAAGTCCACTTTTTCAGGCTTGCGGTAACCAAGAGTAAATTAAAGTTTTGCTAATCTGGTCATGAATGACAAAGCTTTTATAAAATGTTATCAACAATTAAGATTATGCCAAGGCAATTCAAAAACACAGAATTTTAATTAAAATTCTTTTCCAGTTAACTCCTACAAGGAGTTTTTTTTGCATTGTAGGGAACGTGTATAGCGGGGTGTCAAGAATAATCACCAGTATACAGAAAATAAAAATTAATTAATAAAGTTTCATATTTGCACCTGTGGCTTTTTAAAACCATGACATTAATTAAAGTTCGCTTTAAAAAGATTAAGAAAACACGAACATACAAGTTGATAAAAATTTATTGGTTTTTATTTATTACAATCAGTAGTTGTGTTCGTAAAATTCCATAATAACATTTATTTATTTATACAAATAGCAGACGCGTGCGTGATACATTACATTACATTGAAAGAAGCTGTGTAATTTTTACTGTACAGTGAAACCTCGTTTTTTAAGTTTTTGTATGGACCAACAAAAAAAAAATAAGAACAAAGGGAAAATGTAAATTAGGGGGTATTAAAAAAACATTAAATTTATTTTTTAATGAAAAAAATCAAACAATTTTTTATTATGTATATTTTTTGTTTTTTTTTTTAAATAGTTATTTCAATATTGTAAATTAAATTAAAGGTTTCTAGTGGTACAATACTAAAACTAGTAAAATATGCTTTGAAGCCTTCAATATGCCTCACGGCATCGTCTCTTGTAGGAATTAGATATATGCGATGAACAGGAAAGTTCTTCTTTTTTCAAGTTTTCGTTTATACGACTGTCCACTATTTTATCAATTTGCACTACGTTCAACGTCATTACATTGAAGTCAACGTCTATGTAAGTTTGCAAGGGTTATTCATAAATTATTTCCCAGCCATCATTGTTATCATCATCATTCTCTTGGCTGTATGGAAGAAATAAAGAATAATGCATTTGGAATCCATTTCATGCAAATTAGCCCAAAATGTTAGTTGGAACCTTGTTATTCTAAAGAGTCGATATATCAAAATTAAGGACAAAAGCAGAGTGGAAGGCTCAGATATTCACGAAAATATTAAAATACAAATTAAATGTATTAATTAGAATGATATACATATAAAATCAATTTTATTGAAAAATATTGTTGTTGCCACCGGAATTCGAACCTGAATCACTTCCAATCCGGGTAACGTACATTATCTAATTATGCTATACCAACAGAGTGGATTAACGACAAATTTTCGAACCTATATGTTACATTTTTCAAATTAATATATCTATCGTTCCATTATTTGAAAGCCATTTACTTTGTTTTTATGGAATCTCAAATACCTTTGAGTAAATCGATAGGAGACGCCAGAATTAAAAAATCATTTTTATTAAATTTTGGACACATTCATATAAAAACATTCTTATTGTGAAGTTGTAATTATTCAGAACAAAGGTATATGATAACAACAATTTTTTTCGATAAAATTGATTTTATACGTATATTTTTCTAATTAAAACATTTAATTAGTATTTGAAATATCACAGTCCTACGTTCTGAATAATTATGACTTCGTAATAAGAATGTGTTCTCCTTAATAAAATTAATATATTCACCAAATAATGAGCAAGGTGGATACAGACAACTTCTGTATAGTGTACAGAGTAAAAGCGCACTACGAGTATTGCACCAACTATTAAAATTTGTCCATGATAGTAAAATATATTAAGTATCGAATTTTTTAAAGACACAAATGAATCATACAATTTATATTGACTACCTCAGCTGCTTCAAAATTGCATTTTATCGTCGACGTTTTTCTCATTTCTCGAATTTCATTTCTTGTCTCCGTTGACCTCTTAACGTTTCACACGTCCATACAAATGAATCATACAATTTGTATTGACTACCTCAGCTGCCTCAAAATTGCATTTTATCGTCGACATTTTTCTCATTTCTCGAATTTCATTTCTTATCTCCGTTGACCTCTTAATGTTTCACACGTCCGACGTATCTCGCGAGATATATTACTGCCAATAAAGCTTCTTACCAGTGGCAAATTGAATTTAGCCGTGTTGAGACGAACGTGGTTAATGTCACTCTCGTTCGATTCAACAGGTTATTGCACCAAGCAGATAAAATAGTGATGTTATATTTTTCATTTGGGAGTATTTTTAGAAAAACGTGTTCATCTGTTCGGAAAAATTTGTGCCATTTTGAAAATAGAACGGTGAGGGAATATTCTTTATTCGAGTCTGGTAAAAGTAAAAAAGAAAAATGGAAAACTTAATTTAAAACACGGCCATAACTTGTACAGCGTGATGTAAATCTTTCAGGATAGCAGAACGCAACTGGGATCACCGGTTGTCACTGCAAGTCCTCCGGGTGGTTTATGGTAGGGTTGAAATCTGTGGTAGCTTAACGGTAATTCATTTATATTTTTTTCAATCTGATCAACTTTATGCTTCACATTTTATACTAATTTTCTTGTAATACAAATTATATTAATAATCAACTTGAAAGATGTACAGAAGAATTACTATTTGTTTTTAAAAATGAGGTAACAAATATATACATTTGTAGATGTAAAACTAAATAGTTGATATGGCGAAAGATAGTTGATATTTATTGAAATAATATTTTAGTTGCTACCGGGATCAAACCTGGACCGAGTACGTAAACGATAAATTTTTAATCTTATATTCTGTAGCAGATTTAATATGTTTATTATTTCACTTTTGAATGCAATCAATTTTATATTGCGATCCCCAATCATCTCTGAATAATACGTGCTAAAAATGAAATAATTTATGTATCAATTTTACAGAGCTACAGAATAAAAGTTGAAAATTTTTTCGTAAACCTACTTGGTTTTGTATCGAAATTGATCAACACAAATTCCCGGATAATAAAAGGTCCAGGTTCGAATCTCATCAATATGTATTTTAATTTAATTTGTATTAAAAATACCACAGAATTAACAAAAAATGTGTTCTTCTAAAAACTTTTATTGTGACTAATTGACAGCATGATCTCATTCAAATGTTTGTCATTATTTTTATTAAGTCTTACTTGAGTGAATAAAGGAATAAGTTTTTATATTTGAAAATTGTGTTTACTGGGGTCAGCAAAGTTGAGAATGTTATCGACTATGGGAAATAAAGAAAATGGTACCCTGAATTCAATTATTGTCAATTGGAATTTGTCACATGCAATAAGACTAGCGGTGCTTAGTGGTGTTCTAGTACCAACATTTATGTATGGACGTGAAACCTAGAATTGGCAAAAAATAATGAAGATAGACTGAATGCAATGAAAATGCAGTCCTCAGGCTATGTGTAAAAAATCTATGTAAGATAGAATGTAAAATGTGTCAATATTTGTAGAGTAATCCATATAATTAATTAAAAGTGGCTAAGGGCTGGTTGTGTGATCAGTAGTAAATTTTTACCATGGTACCTTTTTACTATAGTAACTTTTTACTAACGCCCTTTGTAAAAATCATTTGCGGGTTGCTGATACATCAAATTTACTACGGTGAAAGATGGTCAATGACTTATTTTATGCTTTATCTATGGCTTTATTCTCTCCTGCGTTCGAAACTTTGCTGGCGAAATTTTTTCCGATTATGTGCTAATGTATATTAAGCAACGAGATCATCATCGAACAAACTCTCACCACTAAAATAACGAGATATTGATTGATTAATTGTCGTACAATGCAACATTCAAAGTATCAATGAGTCAGATAACTATTTTGAAGTCAGCCATATTTAACCATCGATTCTCATTTTTACCGTCAGATATCGCGATAATGATAATAAAATGAGTTTACTACGGGATGTACTTTCGAGAAGTCAATATTTTTTTACCAACTATCAAACAACTCGTTTTCGCAAAAAAAATTACTTCAGTAACTTTTTTTTACTAAAGTGAAAAGTTATTACTGATCACATATCTGGCCCTAAGATGGTTTGGTCATGTGGAACATATGAGCAAGGAGAAGGTGGCAAATAAAATATATGAAGTAAATGGTGAAGACAACAGGAATATGTATGAAAGTGAACGGGGCAAGGGTGGTGTGTCAAAATAGAAGAGGTTGGCGTTCTATTCCCTCTATCTACCCCTGAAGGGAAACGGCAGTTAAGTTAGTTAGTCAGTGTTACTTGCTTATGAGATATATTAGGTTTGAATACAGCCCTATAAAACAATTTTATAATACAATTTTAATATGATTATTAATTTCATAAAATTTTATATAATATATAGATACTTTTTATTATGTATTTTAAAATTTTTAAAATTGTAAATTAAAATTCTTTCTTATGAATTGGTTTAGTTTATTTTAACTAGTGAATAGGTAATTTTTTTATATGTATATAGGTATATTATATTCCATGTGAATGCATCACATATACATTTTTATAAGAATTCACCCACACAAAGACTTTACAGCCTAGGGATATTTTGGTATTGTAGATACATTCCGATATTCAATGTTTAAATATTGTATAACATAAAAGTAATGTTTTCAATGCTGTTGTGATTCAAGGGTACAATTGATTTTGGTAATCAGCCATTCTGTATTAAACCTAAATTTTCACTATTTTTTTTTAATTATCCATTTTTTTAAAACTTTTAAATCAATTCTAATAATTCCTTTTTTATATATATTCCACGCTACTTGTGCAGCTGCATATGTTTTTTTTTTTATAATTAACTTAGTAAATGCCCATAAAGTCGTGAATACAATATAAATAATTAAATATATGTTTAATTGAATTGTATTTGCACCCGTAGTAATAAAAGTAATAA
Source organism: Eubasilissa regina (assembly GCA_022840565.1). Classification (NCBI taxonomy): domain Eukaryota; kingdom Metazoa; phylum Arthropoda; class Insecta; order Trichoptera; family Phryganeidae; genus Eubasilissa; species Eubasilissa regina. The sequence continues at coordinate 23,918,616 of JAINEB010000025.1, forward strand.
ATACGTATATAATATAGTACATATGTGCAATACACATTATACAGGAAAAATTTCAGTTTCAGATTCAGTAGTGAATTCGGCTGAAAGGAACACAATATTCGATTTTGTTTCAGCTGAAAGCATAAAAGGTAGATTCGGTCGGTTTCTTCAAATATTTTCCGATATTTTTTTATGTCAAATCTCTAACACATTTTGATTGAGGTTTTGCTTAATATTTTTAAAGGATTCAAAAGATTTTTGTTCATGAGAACATGCGAATTTAAATTTATATAGAAATGGGTCGTAATAGGGATCAGTGAAGGGAAATTGTTGAGAAAGCTCTCGAACCCACCAGGGATTGCAGAGCCAATAGATGGGGATTGAATTGGTTCCACCAGTTTTCACGCTGATAAGAGTGTGATGTGAAGAGTGTTCTGATGTTTTTGATCTTATTTTAGGGTCAAGTATTAAATAAACCGAACCATTCGCTGATCTTGTTCGTTTATTTAAACGTAGTTCATTATTTTGATGTAAAACTTCAGAATAAAGATTACATTTTTTAAGAAGAATACATTTTTGTTGTGAAGTTGCATTTTCAGGACATAGTTTTGTCATATTTTAATAGAAATTAAATGAACCAACTAGAAAAAATTCATCTATCGAAAAATAATATCCCGGTAGTAGTAACTTAATATTTTTTCGATATATAGATTATTTTCTGTGTAGCTGATGTGTATTATTATTTTTAATTTTTAAGATTTAATTCCACCCATTAAAAAATGTGAAAATATAATTATTTTAAGTTTTGCTTCAATTTAATCTAATCCAACGATATTGAGCTCCTAATAAGGAGTATTATATTGTTGAAAGGCGGCAGTATGATTTTTATACTGCCAGTTAGCATATTTATAGTTCAGCTCGAGAGAGGTAGAGCAGTATCGTGAGCTGTCCAAACGTGACACACTTTTGCTTAGGACGGACGCTCGGAGCGATATCGGAAATAAGGTCGGTGGTTTAATACATAATATATCCAGAAAAAAAATTCAGTGATATTATCCTGCCGGCTGAAAATTAATTTAAAAATATCTACAAAACGGAAGACTTGCTCTTTAAAACAAGAATAAAATATTATCTTCAATAAATAGACTCAAATATCATGAATGACTTGAGGTTTTTAAAAGAAACATCTATGCAGTCGCACACTCGCTCTTCGTTTTTTTTGTGTCTACAAAGTGTGTATAAAGTGAGATTAAAAAATAAATATATGTCGGTGTAACAGCCTTAACGGCGAAAGGGCCTTATAAAAATTTCCCTTCAAAATATTTCCACAAAAATGGCGATGGTTTTCATTGTTTGAAAGTCAATTGCCATAAAATTCGCTTGTAAAGAATTTATCATTCATCTCATGAAATCAAGATTTCTCAATATATTTTTCTCAGTTTTCTGATATTTTAATGCTTTCTACGATGTATATCTATCGTAGTAAGAAAATATCGGTTCTTTATTTTGAATGAATTGGTTGTATTTTATTTATATTTTTATCTTCAGATAAACAGATAATTATTTTAATCAAATACTTTATATCAAATACAAATACACTTTTATTCATCCTACCGTAATGTCTGATATCAGGGTGTCTTCAGACTTTTTGTGGTACTCTTTCATGTTCGTCATATTGATACGTAATATGGTCAAAAAATTAGAAGAATATTTTGTGCACTACTATATATAAAGGTGATTGTATTTGTTAATTAGCTCTTAATAAAGTGTTTATTATAATATAATTTGACGTCGGTGAGTGTGTGTGTCGCGCGACGAGAAGTACAAGTTGGACGTCTTTGTGTACAGGTATGGGCAATGCTTATAAGCGGGCGAGCTCGTTGGGCGAGCTCTCTTGCTTCTGGACTCTGACGCGATCTAGTACTATCTCTAAGTGTATCTATTTTAAATATTCTGTAATCTTGCTTGAACAAATTCGTGTTAATTGACACGTGATGGAGTAGTTTGATTCTACTACCACAGCATAATTTAGAACACTGCAGCCGGTCATTAATGGACGGCTGTAGGATATTACATACAAGAAACATTTATTGAATTTCAACTAGGATTAATTTGTCAATAATGATAGAAAATTAATATTTTTATTACCTAAATCAAAGAAAATTCAATATATGATAACACAATAACAGTATATCTTTTCGTAAATAGCTGAACGGATATAAGTAAATTATATATGCAGTATGTATATATTAAAACGTTCTTGTTAATAATATATCATGGAAGTTGCGTAAAAAAATTACAAGAAATCACATTCTGTTTGAAATTTTGATACACTTCGAAATTCTGGTCTCGTGGGATCGATCTTCTATTTGAATATCACATGGAAGGGCCACATAATATTTTTACAACACCTTTTTTTATATTTCCAGAGAAGTTATAAAAATATTATATAAATTCGAGTTCCTACCCAATAAAATACATTTTATTTATTCAGAACCGTTCGATACCGCTTTAAGGGTACTATAAAGATAAAAATATTATATTACAGTTAAATTATGAAGTGTTTATTACAATATTGTGTTTTTGAATTAATTCGTATTGATATATTTTTTATTGATAATAGCATAAGAGATCGGTTTGCCTATAGGGAAAGAGTACAACCTATATATATATATAGGTTGTACTCTTTACATAAAGAGAGATAAATAAAATTCGTGGTTTTTATAGAAAGTGATTGTGTTTTATTTAATCTAAGAACTATTTTATTCTCGCTATATAAATATATATATATAGCGAGAATAAAATAGTTATTAGATTAAATAAAACACAATCACTTTCTATAAAAACCACGAATTTTATTTATCTCTCTTTATGTATATATAAGTGCACTCTGTATTTTTTGTTAGTTTTATATGCGCCCTGATGAACGGTTGGCGTTTAATAAAATTCGTGGTTTTATACAAAGTGATTGTGTTTTATTTAATACAATATGTCAAACCATAAAGTGTTTTTTTTTTTGGTAATATAAAATTATGATTGTTACCATATAGAAATGCTAAAAGCAGTAATTGATATTTTAAAAAGTACTTACCTAAAGTCACTGTTAATATCGATGCGTGGTCTAAATTAATGTTTGTGCCACATTCAGGGATACTAAATAATTACATTTTTACATCTACATCTCTTGGCATAACCCTTTCTAGGACCCTGGGATTACGTACATTGGGAAACAGGCGGTGTTACATGGTAATATGATATACCAAAAACCTACATCGTCAACCATCTCACAACCGTTGTGATGATGTGATGACAAGAGCGAAAAATATTGAGGTGTTGAATTTTATAAATATTGATTTACGTTCTTTGAATTCGTAATATTGAAAATGAATTTTATTTTACTTTAAACAAATATGTTTTTAAAACGGGAACATATTTTTCCATAGACCACCTTTCGTGTAAATGATTTTTTCATATAAACAACATAATAATGGATTTATTTGCATTTGTTGCTTATTATCGTCATGATTAATTTATTTGTTTTTATCTGTAAATGTATTTTAATTTTTAACTTTGTAAGTTTCATATGAATTCATATATTTACTTTCAGTTTGCAATTTGTAATCGTATTTAAAAACAAAAAAATGTCAAGATCAATTTAATATAATTTGTCCTAAAATAAGTATGAGTATTATATGTGCATGTAATACTTAATATAATGTTTTAATTTGATGTCAGAATACAGGTATTAGTTCTTCAGCAAACAGTCAATAAATTTGTACCAATTTATTAATTTATAACTATTTTAGAAATCACAGCCTTAAATTGACAAAATGTAGAAATGTTTCGATAATATTTGTATTGAAACTGAAAAGGCATTCTAAATATTATTTTGATCTTGAAATAAAGTTGCCGAGTTGAATCCCAATAATTCAGTAATTATTAACCATTGAGTCAATTTAATAACACCATTTGACATAAAACGTATAAATGGCCAACAATCCAATAACTGACTTACGTGACACGAATTTCACGATCCAGATTGCCCCCACCGTTCTGCAGGTTTACATAGCCTGCGAAAATTGACTAGGTCGTATCGTATCGTAACAAACAAATATTTAGAAGCAAATTTTCTTTCTGAAATTTTGATGAAGCGCTGAATAAATCTTTAAAGTTTTTCTCATTATTCATTCAACATTTAGGTACCTACGGATGACGGATGATCTCCAAAAGTTCCCCGGGATTTGTCGTAAAAAATGTCACGGAGCGACTTTATCCCGAGAGAAAAATCTCCGCTGCGTATTATAATATAAAGGCGTGAAAGAATTTTAATTCATTTCGGGCAAGGGAATTTATATTCTCATTTGGCGTGGCCATTTTCGAATGTTTCGGAATGGGTTCAGCGTTTGAAGGTACGGTGTAGCCCGGGGTGATTTTCGAAAGAATCCGCAGAAAGAAATTAAAAACCAATAAAGAAATTATCAAAGTATTCAATTGTGTTTAAGTCGTTGAACACTGATAGCTTTTTTTATTACGTCCGTGAAATATGGCGCCGAGATTGGGTAATCCTTTTCTGGTTAGTGATATAAGTTCAATATTTCAAGATGAATAGTGATAAATGGTGATGATACTGATAATACTGTGTCATATTTTACGGTTCACCACTTTAATGGGTAATAAAAAGATCATCCGAAATGCTTTTATCTCATATTATATCTAGTATATTGAAAGATTCCTTTCATGTGATTTTAATTTATTTCACATAACTCATATAAGTGTCCTTTTTAGTGGACATCTCATAGCATCTATGTATATTGAGACCATTATATACATTTAAGGTTTTTCATATACCGTGTACACGAAACTGTTCATTAATATCACAAATCACCCCAGAAACACTTTTAGTACAACCTCAACAGTCAAAAGAACTTTTGCGTTAATTTATTTAAAATACGTTTTATTAGAGAAAACTTAACTGATTACATAATTTTAAATATTATATTATATTAATTATTTACGAAAATTACGTGTTATTAAAAATAAAAAAATGTATTAAATTTAATAATCATCATATGGATGAAGGCTTTATAAGAAAATGAACAAAAACAAGTGATTTTTAAGTAAATAGAAATAAAATCCTCTAGAAATATTTATCTGTGTTATGAAAAATTAAATTTGGACATTGAGAAAATTTAATATATTGAAAATGAGTAAGTAAATATTAAACAAAATAAATATATCATATCTGAATGAGAAAGTGAAAGATATATAAAAGTTTTAGTTTAATACAACTTATAACATATAAAGATTTATAACAATAATTTTGTATTGTATAATACTATACTATATATCATTTAAAAATAATGAAATTGATAAAAAAACAGAATAAGAAAGCTTTTATTACAATGTTTGTTCATGGGTTATTTCCCTGTTGTTTGACGCAGTTCATATCATCACATTTATTGGTTGAATGGCAACCTACCTGTTCTTGAGAATTAGATCTTGCTAGCCATAATTGTGGAATTAACTTGTTTTCAAAATTGTAAAATTATTTATTTTATTTTTAAATATACAATTACAAAATATGATTTAACAGTAGATTTCTCTTCGGCAACTTTAATTTTTCAACACAAATTAATCGCATCAATTATATACATACAGATAAACTTAAATTATTGAAAAAAATATTTTAGCCGCCGCCGGGATTTGAACCAGGATCTCTTCCTATTCGAGGAAGTGCGATATCCAATCATACTACGTCAGCTTAGTAAATAGTCGACAAATTTTCGAACTTGTATGTTGCAGTTACTTCAAATAGATACATCTTACGTTCCATTTATTTGATCACCTTTTTATTGTGAATACGCTAGAGATTTTTCAATTTCATTTCAGTAAAAAAAAAATTTTGTTGAATTTTTTAAATTTAATCTTTTCAATAATGGCCGTAAATTCTTAAAAATTATTCTTAAATTTATGTAATAATGAATGTCTATCTGTCTCTTTTCCATATACAATTCTACATCTATTGATAGACGGAATACGATTTTTTTTAGAACCCTACGGAAAACAAAGGCATCCTCCTCCCATCCCTCCTAGGCACCCCATTCCCTCCTGTATGTTTATTATATTAGAGTGAATATCTTCCGTTTCAAATTTACTCACACATACATCATTATAATTTACGGCCTGTGAAAAACAACGGCACCCCCCTCACCCTTAACATGTATCTTAAATTAAAACTAAATTCCGGGCATTGCCGGGTGTAGACCGCTGGTGTTAAACAAAGTAAACTTACCGTGTGTAAACCTTTAGATGGAAATCCCCGACGGGAGATTAACGAAGATGTATCGGCACCGAAAGTGTTAAGGAGTCGGTGTGAATATTGGGGGTGAGGGGTGTCATTAAAGCGTATTAATGACTGTCAGCAATCAGGATTAATGGGAGGTCGGGCGCTGGAATTACCTCGGATCTAACACCACGGCTATCAGTTGCCTTCGGTGGAATGTGTTCATTTCCTTGTAAAGACATCTCGCGTCAGTTGTGTTAATCTATACGTGTAAAATTGAATGTATGTCTGAATGTTTGTCTTCTATACACCGTTACACATTTTGATCGATCTAAATTAATGCATAGTTACACATTAAAACCATGCGAAAAATATAGACATTTTAGTATAATGGACTCATGGAGCCATCCTTAAACTTTTACTATGACGACCTACGTACGCATCGTGCCGAAGAGTGTGGACCTATAACGACCACACAGCACGTCCAAACCAAACAGCACTGAGTATAATCTGGCCATGTTTAAAAATTGCGTATTGAATTGAAATTTTTAAATAAACCATGATATTAAACCGTAAATAACTTTTACTCATTCATTACCTTGTGCAATTGCTTCATTCGTCTCTATTTAAATTATGTACATGTTTATTTGTTTATTTACGGAAAAGAGACCTTTTATATGTAACATTTTAGTACATGTTATAATAAGATGAAATAAACAAAAAAAGTAATCAAGTAAACATTGCAAACAAATAAAATTTAAAACAATGATGGATTTAAATTGTAGCTGATTTATATTTTCACCTCAAATAGGCAACTTTGTAATATTTCATCATCATAGCCGCCAAAGCACCGTTCCATCTCCCCAAGCCAACACTTGTTCTAAAAAAAAATCAGGTGCACTCTAGGTCCCTGAAGAATAAATAGCCACCCTGTACTCCCGCATAACCTATGCCTCTATATAACAAATTTTGCATACATCGTTAGAAACTTCTTGGCTAATGTATGTAGAGTTGTTGGTCTAATGGTTAAGACGCTGGCCTAGTTGTCGAGTGTTTGCGCCTCGTTCCAGAAGACCGGCAAGTTAGTCCTATTTTTTGAATTTTGAATTCTTTTTTTTAATAAAAAAAGATACGGAAAATTCACAATCCAACTATTTCAATCATCTGCAAATAAAATAATGTTCGCTAAAGTTAAGGAGGAGTTTGAAGGTAAACTGGCTGTGGTCATGAAGAATACGTTATAGCCAGGCACGGGGCCTGGCAATTAGGAACTCCGATTCAAATATTATAATATTTGAATTTTAAAGTATTCGATATTCGAATATTTGTTGAACTATTCGTTCATATTTTGATAATTTTAATTTCTAAATATGTAAATGTTTCATTTGAAGCATATTTCAATAACACAAGTTGTCCAGATTATCCGCATAAATATTTATTATTAAGTCATAATCCAGACTATATTTTGAGAACAATTTTCATGGCGAATTACCAAAAGTTGTCTGATGTATATGACGGTTTAAATTAGTTATTGAGGAAGGATTGACATACGAAAGGTTTTTAATTATATATCCTATACGCAATTAGGAGCACAAATACTTTATTTTTGATAAACCGCAACCTGTAATAATAGTTGTTATTTTATTAATTCGAAAATATCAATGGTACATTTAAAAAAAATCAGTTAGCCATGTCAACGCATGTAAATGTAAAACAATAGTAATTTGGTATTCTTTTTTAATATAGAAATATGTATGTACCTGTATTCATTATTCAATATTGCTTTTTTAGATTCATTTATAATTTTACTAATTTATTCGAATATTTAACGTTTCCTTTTTGATATTCGAATATACACATAATGAGTGAGATATTTAATTTTATATTTAGTTAGATAGTAGCACATAATACAATATACGTAAAATCTATATAATCGAAGCAGAGAGTAATAAATAAGGTATGAAAACAAAACAAAAGTTTTCATCGTCGATCGATTCAAAACTCTTCATCTCAACAAAGAACTCAATTCCTTACGGGACTACAAAAAGATTAACTAGCTTGTATATAATACTTAAGTGTTCTCTTTCAAAATTATGGAGGTTGTGAAGCAGAAATCCGAACGCGAATTGAAATTGTAAAATCAGCGATAATTGGTCTGACGAAGATGTTGAGAAATCGGTCCATCCTAAAAATAACTGGTGAAATTTATGTTATCTCCACAAAACATAAACATTAAAAAATTGTAGGTCGCGAGGCGCATACCCGTCTCTGTCCTCCAGGAGATAAGAATTATAGAAAGACTTTTGTCAACGTACAGGAGAAAGATTCCTGCATACTTTGGGCATGTTGCCAGAAGAAACGATAAGAGTTTCGAGAAGCTCATGATCAAAGGGACTATTCTGTACAGGAAATAAGAAATATAGATAGGGGTGGTTTGCTGATCTCCAACTGGCGATGGTGATGATAATGAGGTTAAAAGAAATGAAACACAAAATATGTTCAATCTAAGGGCACTATGGCGACAGGATCAAGAATGCGTTCCCGCCCGCAGAATACCTCGTTTTATTTCAGTTATTTCATATTCATATATTTATATTTTTCCCACCATATGAGAAAAGCGCATTTAATAAGAAAATGACAGTCTTTGTTTACCGAAAGCTGTTCTACGTCTTTCTGGCGCTCCGCTGATGATTCACAAATATTTTTAATAGCTGCCTCTATTGGCTAATTGGCGTCACCTCGGCGACATCTTAATCCTGTGCGATACAGGGATAGTTGAGGGAAAGCGTGCAAGAGTACGGTCTCCTACAAGATGAGTAGACCAAATAAAGGAGCTAACAGCTGTTATGACTGAAAAAACAAGGATGAATGAAGATGTATTGTGCGGTGTATCAGGGGACCACGATGCTCAGCATTAAAAATACTATGAAGAAGAAGACAAATTGAATTTCTGGTGTACTAAAATAATTATAAGATCTACCGAAATTATTAGTAATTTTATTTTACGCATGAAAATTTGAAACTACCAATAAACTGTGTTGGGTAGATTGAATTTCCTCTTCCAAAACAGTTTTTCAATTTTCTCAAAATAATAAAACCGAAAAAAGTTTAAAGCATTTTGAATACCTTTTCAAGATTTTTATTTAATATTTTGTGGGGCTTTTTTAAATTGGATGTTTTCACTTTTATATTCATTATCCCCCGGAAAAATTCTATTCGTGTTTGTTGTTTATCTTAATTTCTTATTTTTTAAATGATAATTAATTTGGTAACACATTCAGCTAAAATATATTATAACATTTTTGAGGAATCTCGTAGTAAAAAAAATAATGCAATTATCTACAGCGTGTGCAGCAGTACTGAAACTTTTCTTGGCAATATATATTGGTACGTTTTCAAGAGTTAATTGTTTTGAAAGTTTTCCTTGAAATATTTTTTACGGTTCATTATTTATCGTTGTTTTGTGTGCGTCATGAAATCCTTTATCGGCATTAATATTTAGATAAGTTTGGATAAAAAAAAAATTGTTCATTTATTCTTATCAAAATGTGTTCTATGTGTTTAACATTGTCACAGATGCTATGACCAAATTTCTTCTTCTTGAAGTGAAATTGTCTCTCATTGTGCCAGCCATATTAACAAGATGAAAACGTATGGATGCTCAATTCTGCAAATATTATTATGGCATGTGGATGGCATCTTCTGATGACATGCAAATGATCGCATAAATTGCATGCCAGTATATTATAAAGTACTTTCTAATATACTGGTCAAATCATATCTTATTCGTCATCGCTTTCGATGTTTTTACGAAACGCATGGCAATATCATTTTAATAAGGTTTGTGTTTACCTGCTCCGTAAATGAAGTGAAAACATGCACACAAAATAAACATCTTTTATTTTTGTGTTCTAACCTAACTCAAATAAATCTTAACAAATGTAATCTCTATGACACTTTAAGTAATTGCAAGTGCCATTCAGCCAATCAGTGTTGTCCTGTGGTACTTCTACTTCTAATTTGCTAAAAGTTGTTCCTTGTACTCGTCAAACATTTCCTAGGGATTATCATAAGTTTCATATTTCAATGCATCATCACCTGGAATTTTGTAATACCGCTACAATTCAACGCTATTTTTGGTGAACATTTTCTAAATTTGGTATCTCACAAGTATTTTTGATAATTGTTTTTTTTTGGAGTACAGTTGGCAAACATTTAATAGGATCCCATTAAATAGTACCCTTTACTACGATGCCGATATAACCTACATATCGATGCATTAAAGTATCATGTTGTTAATTACATATTTCTCAATTTTACAGGAAGGACAAAAAAGTGTATAGTTTCTTTTAATTCATTGAAATTATGTTTTTTTTTTAAGCTATCAATTTGTATATTTTTTTAATAATTCAGCATTGGAAAAACTGCCTATAGAATTCGATATATCCACATTTATATTTTTGGTCTTTTAAGGATTACTGTTGATCAATACAATTGGCATATTCATAATTAATCTTGGATTATTTTGTGGAAGCTCAAAAAAACGTATCAGCTAATTTAACTATAAATTTACATCTGCAAAACAATATTTATTATTCTTCTGTTACAGGTTAAATCTACATATTTATATATTAATAATATTAAAAATAAAACTGTCTTATTAATAACATTTAAAACGACTTGAAATATTCGTAAAATGTAGATAAATTTAAACTTAATTCGTAATACTGTCTACCCTGCCCAGTAAATAAAAATATTTTTTAAGGGGGTTTAACTAAAAATATTTTAGTAGGCATATTGTCGTTTTTGGGAATGATATGAATAAAACTTAAAAGGTTAAATAGTTTTTAGAAGCAGTTTAACATTACTTGTAACATTATCCAGAAAAACTGCTACGACGAGTTTTTGGTACCACAACTGCAACTGTTTTCCGGGTTCAATAACAGAATACAATTTCAGCAAGGTGGAGCCACTCCACACACAGCTAGAGTTTCAATGGAGAAGCTGAGGGGAATTTTTCCCAATAAATTAATCAGCAAGTACGGAGACATACCCTGGGCATTTCGATCCCCGGACCTTACACTGTGCGACTTATTTTTGTAGAAATACCTTAAGTCGAGAGTTTACATCAACAACTTTCGAACAATTCAGGCCCTACAAGAAAATATCCGCCATGAAGTCGCTGCCATTGAACCAACACTTTGCTCTCGCGTGTTCGCAAATTTAAGAGTCCGATTGCAAGAGTGTCTTGAGAGAAATGGACAGAATTTAGACGATATTGTTTATAAAACGTAAAATCCTCATCATTAAACTCCATTTTGTATAAATAAAATATGAGAATAATTATAAATATACAGAATAATAAATAATAAAATAAACTTGAAAATTTTCCGCTGGAAACTCTTTACATTGTTCTGTGGTATTTTAATAGAAGATTAAATGAATCAATTAGAAAGGTATATATTTCATTTGTATTAAAACTATTAATTGTTTTAAATATCAAAATACTTTAGAGAAAACTATAGTACTTATCTGTATATTCTTATAAGACTACTTATAATAAATTTAAGTAAATGATCTTCCTTTCCCTCACCACAAAAAAAAAAATTATTGCGAAAGGAATACCTTAATCAGACTGTTCTGTGACCCTAGTAGTAACGATACGTAACTTTGTTCTTTGATAGAACATTATCGGGAAATATACCCCGATCATGTCACATTATCATAAACATAAAAATACAATTGATATTGTTCCAAAATATTTTCTTGGGTCGAATAATTTTTATTTTATTATTTCATGAGTTGGTTACAAAGACTTAGAATGAATCAATACTATATAAAGCGCATAATATATGCTTAATTTAAGTTTTCCGCTAGCACTAGTGTTTACAACTAGCGTCTCTTCTGTGGGAGATTTATATCCATTGCGAAAAAGTACGGTTATACGGTAATTTTTTAAGACAACCCAAATATAACGTTACGAATTCTTGATACGAGAAAAATGTAACGTTATTACCTAATTAAAATAACGATCACCCTGGTTAGTTAATTTCGCGCGCGGTACGTAAGGCCTAGTACTAATTACGATATTTGCCGCTAGGATCGCGACATCGTTTCGTGTTGGACCAGCGCCAATAGTTACGTGTTCACTTCCATTCGCGCTACGAGTTTGGAGGGTTCGCCCTGCGGACGACTGTTGGCCATTCCCGCAATATTGTGAAAGTCATATTTAAAGTTACGCGGAAGATGGAGCCCATACAGGATCCAGACGCAGAGCCAACGCTAAAGAGGAGTTTGGACATCGCGCCAGGGATAATAATTGAAGGTTAAATGCATATAATTATTCGATCTCACAACACACTCATTTTTAGCATTACGAATTCTAATTGTATCGGAAAAATATCTATTGTTGCAGAAAATAATGTAATTTCCCTTCTTTATTTTATTCATTCATTGATTTCCTTCTTTTATCACCTTCATCCTTTCTACATTATTTACTTCTTTACTACTTAAAATTACGTCTTCTTCCCATCATTCGTCGATAATTTCTAATCATGGTCCACCTGGGAGAAGAAGATTCGTGCATGGCCCGCCGGTTGAAGGAGTGTTCTGACCAATTGCCAGGCACTCGGAAACGGCGGTGGATGCTGCTCCCAGGACACCAAGAGGGACGGATGATAGAAGATGTTAATTTTTTACCGCAGGAGCACGAGGAATCGCTCCAGGTCGATATTTATTTGTAAAATTATTATTGTCGTCGTCGCCTATTATGTAGCTCCGAAATTAAATTTTATATTTATTTATCAAAAAAATAATAATTATAGTAGTTTTCAGTTATTTTTAATTTTTGTAATAAAATTTAACGTAAAATTTGCTGACTCTTTTATTATGAAATATCACCTTTCATGTTACTGTTTTTTTAGTAGTTTATTTCCCAGAAGATGGCAAGGCGAATCTCTATATTATGGTAAGTAGGTAGCTTCTGATTCACGTACTTACAAATTCAAGCTCTCCCCTATTGCTAGTCTGTGGAGGATAGTCCGCCAGCACACGCCTTACAATTGTGCCCTACGTGTACGCCTTACAATGGCGCTTTCAAGTAGTGGCGGGTTACACCTCATAATATATATATATATATATATATATATATATATATATATACGTAAACTCTAAGAGTATTGTACTGATGTTTTGCTAGCAAAGTAAAATACTTCATTCGAAATACTGCCTACTGTAAATTGTAACGGATATTTAATTATGATTGATAACTAAGATTTAACTATTAAAGGTGTACTTTCTAATGTTTATATAACAGTTTAAATAACAATTTAACCGTCATTACCTGCTACCCTAGTATATTACCTGATGTATTCTAATACAACTAATGTAAAAATACGTTAAAAAAATTATCCAAGATTCTTTCATTTATTTTTTTAAATTTCGAAGGAGAACACTTTATTATTGTAAAATTTACAGCTTTTTAGAACATAGTTCTGTAATGTTCTGGATAGAAATGGTTCCTGCTTCGAATCCCGTTGGCAACAAAATATTATTTCAATAAATTGATTTTATCAGTATGCCTTTCTAATTGATACGTTTAATTTGTATTAAAAATAACCATTATTCAGATAAATCATTTTTGATTATACTTAACAGTAGAAATACAAACATATCAAGGGTTAAAATAAAAATAATAATTTTCGGTGTATACTGGTGTAATGAATTTTATATTGTCTATATATTTATATCATTATGATACTGAGCATAATTATTTCTCTTTCCTTGGAGTCAAAACTTGTACTTAATAAATAATAAGATAAACTTATTTATATATATATAAAACTTATTTATATATATATATATATATATATATATATAAAGATAAATTTATTTAAACGACTATTTATTGGTAAATCAATATGTTTCCATGCCTATAGTATCTTCTTCAGGAAACAATGTAAACTCAAATTAAAAATACAAGTATAGATAAAAATAAAACCATAAAAGTATAAGTGGTGGATAACTAATTAGTAACAAATTTAAAAGTTGACTATTTACAAAAAAGGATTTGATTATTTATAATATTTAATTTGCAATTAACACTTTTTCATAATTCTAATATTTAATATTTTTAAGTATGTCTAAATCTTTGTAGGAGCCAATTACTGGGATTTATCCACTGAGAGATTGTCATCAAGATATAGATATCTCACAGAGATGAAGCTTTTGTAATTTTTTTCATGGGAAGTATGGAAGTCTTGGGCATTACAGGGCTTACGATCTGTCATCGGCTGGCGTAAGTGATCATTTTACACAATGTAGCGTTCACTTATTTACCCATGCTACCACATTTATCAAATTTTTGAAAATTGTATACATGATATCATGTTGGAACATTTCGATTACTTATTACCAACTATGCTCTTGCCATCTAAGGATTTGTTTGACAATTTGATATTCATTCTCATGTAACAGTATAGATGTCGCTGAAGCTTAGACTATTTTTTCTGAAGTTTTGGGGTTATATCTTTTATGTGTATAAATAAAATTCATTCGAATTATTAACATATATATTAGAATACGTCTGAAAAGGCAGAATTTTTTAATTTTTAACTTTATACTTAGACCTGTATATTTTAACAATATTTTTGAGTATGTTCAAATCTTTGTAGGAACCAATTATTGGGATTTATCCCCTAAGGGATAAAGACAAATATCTCACAGAGACGAAGCAATTATTTTTACATGGGAAGTATGGAAGTCTTAGGCATTACAAATAATACATTATTGAAATGTTCCAACATGATATCATATATTCCAAAAAATTGATAGATGTGGTAGCGCGGGTAAATAGGTGAAGGTTACGTTGTGTAAAGTGATTACTTAAGTCAGCCGATGTCATGTAGTAAGCCGTGTAATGCTCAAGACTTCCATGCTTCCCATGTAAAAATAGTAGCTTTGTCTCTGTAAGACATCTTTATCTAAAATTTCAAATTTATGTAACTGTAAACCCCTAGTATTTGTATGTATAATTTCTAAACCCTTGTTAATGTCAAAATAATGGTTTGTTTTCAAAAGGTGATTTGCGAATTTAGAATAGTTGTATAGTAAGTTATATTTAATAGTATGTAAGTAAATGATTACTAAGCAAGAAATATACTTATAGATAGGCTAGTCTAACAACACGATCGACACAACATTTCTAGTAAGCTACTTTTACAACATTCCCAAACTATTTATTGGAGGTTGTAAATCAAATCTTAGCATGTAAGGACAAGGCTCCTTCCTGAAACAGGACTTGCGAAGGTAAATGACTTCGAAATATATCACGCTGTAATTAATTACTTGCTACCTCTCCGCTTAGTTCCTCCTATCAAATCCCATTTTAGTAAAACCTCTACTTTCAGACATTGATATACAAAACTATTAAAAATATAGTATATATATTTTTGATGAGATTGAATGAAGAAAAAAAAGTATGTAGAACAATAAAAATCCAATAACTTCAATATTTCAAACATGTGATGAGACGCCCAGAAGTATGAGATCGTACATCTCATAATGCAGGGAAAGATTATTGAAAGTCGAGACTCTGGAAAAAGGAGAACATCATGGCAGAAGAACCTAAGAAGTAGATTCTTTTATTTATTGAATACGAACGGTATTCATTTTATAGAATTCCATTGTTAATCAACACAATAAATCAAACACGATTTTTATTTTTATATTTTATTTTTACAAATAATTGAACGATTGTTTTGGCTGTCTAAACCATTATCAACTGATAAAACATTGTGTTGAGCTGATATACAAATTTTGTTATGAAGGTTGGGTAATACATATTCGTGATTAACAAAACAATAATGACATATAACTGATGATATTATAACATCTTCAATATTAGAAATATTACTTTGTGGCCATATATTATATAAACCATATATTATATAAAACAATAAACTAGAATTTAACATATTTCGTAAATATACTTACACTGACTTAGTAATACATAATTCTAATCATCCGTTTCCTCAAAAATTATCAGATTTTCATTCCATACTTAGAAGATTAGTTAATGTTCCCTTATCCATAAATTATTTTGACAAAGAATTAAATATTATTTAACAAATTGCAATTAATAATGATTATAATATTGAATTAAAAGATAATTTGTTAAATATAAAATACAAGAAAGAGTTTATTTAAAGAGGGTTTACAAATTAATTTGCAATGATTGCAATCATTTTTATATAGATAAAACTTGCAGAAATTTTGATTTTAGAATTAAGGAGCACTTGAGATACCTGAATAGCAGCAACGACTATTCCGAATTCATCAATCACCTTTTGGAAACAAACCATTATTTTGACATTAACAAGCGTTTAGCAATTATACATACAAATACCAGGGGTTTACAGTTAGATGAATTAGAAATTTAAGAAATAAGAAAAAGTGTTAATTGCAAGCTAAATATTATAAATAACCAAATACTTTTTGCAAATAGTCACCTATTAAATTTGTATTAATTGTAGTTCCTACTAAGTTACCCACCACTTATACTTTATAGTTTTGTTTTTATCTATGCTTATAATTTTAATTTTAGTATACACTATTTCCTGACGAAGGTACTATAGGTATCGAAACATGTTGACAGCCGAAGCGATCGTCCAATTGTTTGGAACAATTAAATTCAGAACCAACAACATCGTGTTTGATTTATTATGTTGATTAACTAAAAAGTAGAGCTTATCCGAGAAATGGTGAAAAAAGTAACGATAGCCAACATGATAATCAAACGGTCGTGTGTTTCTATTTAAAAAAAAAAATTCAGATATTTAGCGTAATAGACTGAACCACGCTAAACCTATATTAAACATATAATAAATGTTTTTATTCTATATTTTATTAATGGAAAATATAAAAGCATGATTAATTACAGGGCTTACGACCCATGCTTCCATATTTTTTCATTAATAAAAAATAGCTTCGTCTCTATTAGATATCTATTAATTTGTTTAATAACATTACCTTTGTTGGTGAAAATTCAGTTATTGCGTGTTCTTGGACATATTCAAATATAGCTAAACCTATATTAGATTATCGACCATTTTTTGACACGAGACTCCCTGAAAAATAAAATCATTATTGATCATTTTGCATAATACATGAATGAATGTTGATATTACGCAACTTAGAATCAGGTTTCGTTAACACAAAGCCTAACTGATATTATTTCATACCTCCCTGTCAAGAAACATTTTCAAGGGTGTCCGCTGTTGGAAAATTTCTCTAAACTATTCAAGATGTTCAATTTGAACGGGGGCTTCCATATTCTGCCGAGCATACCGCACCATAATAGGCATTGTACCTTCATACCTTCATTCTATAAATAATTTTCTTGGCAGGAAATTAGCGGTCCAAATTGAAACGCGGTGTGAAACGGTGTCCATTTCAAGGTCGACTAAGGCTTTGCTGGTTTCAAGAAAACCTTTAAAATCTATGTATTTATGAAAATAGGAAGTATTTGTGAGTAAGGTAATATTGTAGTTAATATATTTTTAAGCAGTTATATAAAATTAGTTCCGCATTTCACGTTACTAAAACGTACATGGTACATGCGTCCAGTATACATTATCTTTATTGCTGTAATGTGTGCGTATGCACCGGAACTGCATTGACGGATGCGTTCAGTTATATCTGCCGGTCGTTATTAAATCACCATACAATTATTGAAAAGTATTCTGAATGATCAGTTTATATCACGCGTGTTGAGGGAATTCAATGAATATATATGCCTAATGCAAGATATGGATGAGTGGCGAAGAAAAAATAAGTCTAATTGAACGCAAATGTAAGGCTGATGACGATATAGTATTTGAAAAACTCAAAACTTATTATGGTCACTAGTGAAGGAATACTTCAAAACATTAGCTCGACCCTGAATATTGAATACCCGAAATCTTACAAGTACATAATAAATATATTTTTAATGGAACTTTAAAGAGCAATAATTTATGGCACGGCTCTTGTTACCTATGATCTCACCTCTACAAGGTACTAATAGGGTTGAGGATTAATTAAATCTTTGCGAATCCCCAAAATCCCCGATGAAATTGTACCGAAAATTTCATCTTAAGTGGGTACACCCGTTTAAGGGAGAGAAATTCAATCTTATCGAGTACTAAGGATTCACTTAAGGTACCAATTAATTAAGGTTAAAGATGGCGCATAATCATTTGGTAATAGTGATATATATTTTAATTTTAATGAAACCGAATTTTATTGTGAGGTTTCAATTTTGAAACATTGGTCATTGTTAATTAAAACGAATTTAATCACTAATATTCATTATCGAAAAAATATACAGCTATCACCAAGAATTTGAGATTCATTGCAGATACAAAGTAATCGACAGGAAATAATAAATGCCTCACTAAAACATAAAAACATTACTTATGTATTCCTAATGTGATGTGATTTTATAAATTTTTTCACTTTCAGAAAGCACTTTCTTCCTCCTCTTGGCCTTTCCATTCCCCTGATAGAAATGTGTATTACATTGTGAATTGTGCAATCTCCGGGTCACACGTCCCGCTGAATAGAATACGACAATTCCGGTCATAAATACGAATCACAGCAGGGTAGGGGAGATAAGTAAGGAAACGTGGTACAGGATGAGGTCGGTAAGGGGATAGGGTTTCTATTCGAAGTACCAGTAATCTTGGTAACCGGGATTTGGAAGGACTGCTTGCCTTACTTTGTATATGATGCCTCCGTAATCCCTGCAGCCGCCGCAGAGATCACAGAATAAATGGCACGCAGATGAGCCGATATCCATTCTCAATTGAAGATGGCGATGTCACAAGTTCACCCACGGCACACGCTAACAATATCATAATGCACAGACAATACAGTGTTGGTGTACTGAAGCTGAAAGGATCCACACCGCGAATGTGCTATCGCGATGTCGAGATCGATCATAATATCGCTCAAGTTGACGTCTGCTGGCATCAAGATCACATTTCATACTAAAAGACGAGCATGAGGAAATGTATGGATGGGAATTTGGACGCAGAATGTGTCAATAACACTGGTCGCGGCTAATTCGAAAAGATGCGCCAAAAAGTGTGTTCACGAATTCGGAACACATTGAATGTCTTCTAAATTATGTTCGGCTTCACTCCAGGATACTGCTAGTAACATATAATATAATCCTTGTTTCTCTTTCCTACGTCTTCCAGCAAGGTTCGCAGATTTAATATATCTCAAGGTTCAGATGAAATAAATTGAGAATTTGAATACAAGGATACTATTGAAGCATTAACGGTAAATAATTATTATTTTAGTCAACAGGTAGGTACAGTATTAAAAATAGTTCAATGATTTATTTGATAAAGTTGAAAATAATTCTTTAGATCTGAACCCAATTATACCATACAAGGCTGTGTTCAAAATAAGGACACGTGGCTTATGGCTTTGCTTTGTGATCAGACTTCACTCCAATAATAGCTCTAATGAGGTAATGACAGTGTGGAGTACAATATGAAGACTAACAATTATATTATGCTAGTAATAGAACGAGGTTGTATTGTTAGTAGTGTATCGAATCAACGTGAAAGCTCACATTCTACTCGATTTGTATTTTTTAAAAATATTTTCAGATTTGGTCTAATAGTCTAATGGCTCGTGTCCACGGATGAGACTTTCAACTCGAAACAATCTCTGAGACAAGGATTATGAAATTCGTTGAAAACTATTCTTGCATTATCAATCTAACAATTTTAACTTAACAATTTGTATTTATAACTAATGGGGGACAGCTATACAATTTATTTTCATGAGATGAAAAGGGACAACAGTGTTCATTGGAATTCTGAGAATTTCCATACGTTTTGAATGCTTATAATTATTATAAGTAACTATTCAGTTTTAACACTAATGGTATTTTAATGTAATGAGTAATTTGTAGAAAAGGACAGCTATATTTGATATTCTGGAATTTATTTAATGTTTGTATGAAAATATCAATGTCAAAAACAGCTGTCCTTTTGTAAAAATTACCTACATTACTACAGCTTGCAATACTTAAATACAAATTGTTAGATTGATGCAAGGCGAAATGCATCTCAAATAAACTAAACGATTAGAATAAAAAAACATGTGTTTTATTTTCACATATGTAATTATGAATATATATAAAAATAACTATTATTATAACTAGTTAGAATTCTTCATTAAATAACGTATTTGGGAGACGTTTTATAAAATGGTATTTCATTGTTGAAATCGAAATACCAACGTCCTTCACGGGAATTTCTCAGGAAATTTAATAAGAGACGAATCGTCACACTTGTAGATTTACCGCTTTTACACTTGTATTACATACCTCATGGCACTCTACGGCGCCCGGTATTATTACAGAAAGCTATTGTTGCTCGAGACCCAATTTGTCGTCGACCCGAGGGTCCTTTAAGGGTAGGAAATTGAATAAAAATTGATCGGATAAAGATCACAGTAATAATGAAATTCTTTCACTGGAGTGCGGGAAGACGACCGATGCTGGGTTGAGAACAAAAACCAAGACGAGATGGATCCTAAATACACATAAGATCCACTATGTATTCTTAACAGATTTTATATAACTTGCAAAAATATATTACATTTATTTGATTTTTCTGATTGGTATAATATTACGCAATTTTTATCACTATTAAAGTTATTTTTTTAATTCTACCCTAATTAATATATATATTTTTTATTTATTATGTTTGTTTTATTAACAACTGAATTGAGTTTAAATACATCTACCGGTTTTGAAAAATATCATTTTCTTCTTCAGAACGTCATAACTAACTAAAATCATATATTATTGTTTCTTTGCCAAAATCTGTTTTAAAAAAAACAACAATTATTTAAAAATAAATTTAGTACCAACTCAAATTATTAGGAAAAAAATTTAGAATGGGACTCGTAGTTAAATTTAGTTGGTTGTTTATAATTTTTTGATTAGTTTTACATGCTTTATTTATCTCCAACTAAATTTAACTATGAGTCCCATTCTAAAATTTTCTCCTAAAAATTATTAGACTAAATTTGCATTAAGTAATAATTTGAGTTAGGTACTAAATTTATTTTTAAATAATTGTTGTTTTTTTAAAAATAGTTTCTGACAAAGAAACAATAATATATGTTTTTAGTTAGTTATGACATCCTGAAGAAGAAAATGGTATTTTTCGAAACCGATAGATGTATTTAAACTCAATTCAGTGGGTAATAAAACAAAGATAATAAATAAAAAATATGAATTTTAACCACAAAGTTAATATTGCTAATTTTAAAAGTACTAATTAATATCCACGTCTAAATAGCAGAAGCTGAAATCGACCACAGATGACAGAGACTTGATGGGCCTAAAATGCTGGCTTTGTGTGAATACACAATATAGAGACTGATGGGAGTCCTGTATTCAAAAATGAGTGCTTAGTAGATGATGAGGAAGAAAAAAACAACACTATTGAATAAAAGCTTTACCATTCTTCTTTCATACTATAAAAATTTTCTATAAATTATTCTTATTTTGAGGTGTTTTACATATTTGTGTTCGATATTATATAGACCCTTTGTCACACATTTATCTATCGATTTAACATTATTCATATTCATAATTACTTACTTACTTACTCCTGTACTTAGTGACTAATTTTTAGAAGCTAGGTGACCTTCATATCGAGTTGGAGGTATGACGAGTTGACATTTACATAGTTATGGTACCACGCGTATATATTACATATATATGATATACACAGTAGTTTTGCGAAAATTTGTTTTTTTTCATTGCACGTCCTATGTTGCGAGGCTCGCCAATGCCTGGTATGGTCAAATACAATAAATCTTGATGGAGGGTAAGGTCAGAAGCTCTAGAAACTGACGTGAAAGAATGTGAATGAAAGAGAAAAGTTATGTATAAGAATATAAATTTGGTTGTATCCTTTCTGAAATACAACGTGATGGTATGTTTTAGGTCATTTATATAAAATACAGTGCTATTATTTCTTTAGATACTCGCTGCAAAAAATCTTTAAATCACCCACGCATCAATAAGGGTTGAAATAGGTTTAATACCTTCACTATAAGAGTTAAATAAATTCACAGCTGTCAAAGCGGACGACCTGACCTTTCGTTGTGTTGGTGCTTGACTTTGCAATTTCTGGAAGTGCGCTTCTTTGTTTTTCAGTATAACAAAACTATATAAAATAATATTTTAATAATACTGATATTAAAAAAAATAACTAATTTTATCGAAATTACCTAATATACAGAAAATAAAATATATATTTATATTGGGTTGTTCATATGAACATAAAAACCTGTGTATAAATTTTATATTTACCTTATATTGAACGGCCGATAGTTTTTTGGCATCACTTAACACATAATATTATATTTTCTTCTTCTCCATCTTTTCCTTATTCCATGTACTTGGATTTGGATCTCTTATTAAGAAAGAGCCAGGATGCTCAACCCTGAATGGTCTTCTGGCTTATACGGGTTTACTTCGTCACTATTCAGATGTTTGACCACCAGATTGCTTGAGGACCTCGTTGATTATTTGCAGTATTTACTCTTAACACTGTTTTGACTACATATATGATCATCTGATTTTTTTATTATATGATCATACCATATCAGCCTGGCTTCTTCCATCTTCTTTGTGGATATAACTCTATTTTGAACTCTATCTAGCCATGTTATTCCTCTTGCTCATATGAACATTTTGAGTAGACTAGTGCTTACTTTTTGTTCGTGAGCCTCTCGCAATGCAATCATTGCGGAGCGTACGTATAGTATTTATTAATTTAATGAACTAAAGTATTAAATTAGTATTTTAATAATTATTATTATCAATTCAACAAAAAGTTTACCTTATTCATTTAAAATACTGTTCGGGTTAGCACGCTACTGTAGCGCTTCTAAAATATTTATCGAAAGCCGTGTGCACGGATTCGTTCCGCTTCTGTGATACAGAATTGCTGGCGTAAAGCTGCGGCTGGAGCTCAATACTCAGCACCGATTCTCTAGTGCAAGGCTGGTTCCCTGACCAGAGTGCTGAGTAGCTACAGATATAATAATATCCTTAACTGAAATTTATTATTTATATTTTGCTTATATATATATATATATATATATGCTCAATTTACTTGAAAATGACACTACAACCAAGACGTCCGAGACGTTCAAAAAGTTAAAGCAATAGATGGCAAAACGCCCGTATAAATTATACACATACTACATACAAGTTACAAAATAATATGTTTGTTAAATATATGTGTGGGTGTATTACATATATATATATATATATATATGTGTGCGTGTATTACATATTCTTTTCTTTTCTTTACTTCTTTTAACAAACATATTATTTTGTAACTTGTATGTATTATAGTATGTATATAATTAATATGGCCAATCAACATCCTTATTTTCCATTGCGTTTTGCCATCTATTGCTTTAACTTTTTGAACGTCTCGGACGTCTTGGTTGTAGTGTTATTTTCAAGTAAATTGAGCATCTGTCATCCTGTCATAAATAAGAAAAGTATCTTGTCATTACATTTATGTCTCATGGTCATATCGCGTCGCACTACATGGTTTCATTCCTTATCTATGATAGTACTGTCAAAAGTGACATATGAATGTTTTATTCGTATTTTTCATGAATGTCTTTTAGTGGATATATATTTTTTAAGGTTAATACGTAAGAATACCGTTTGTACAATTCCTGGGAGAACAATACAGAATGGACTAACAGAAAAGCAATCGGTAATAGAAGAGTGCAAAAAGCAATAAAAAAAAACATTGCTGATAAGACCTGCGGGCGACTATTATGGGCGCTACGCGATCCATCGTGACCGCTGCGTGGTCAGAGCTTCCGTAAAAACTATATTTCATTTAAAGCAATATCATAAGGGATTTCCGCATTGAAATATAGATTTTATTGAGACCCTGACTATACAGTTGTCACCAATGGCCGCATAGTGGCTACGATACCCGCCCGCAGGGCCTAGCAGCAAGCAATCGGTAACAGACAATTGTTTATCTGCTAGTGCTTATTATACTCGTAATTATTATTATAACTGTAAATCTGAATTTCCTGTTTCAAAAGGATGGCTATTTAAAAAAAATATATTATTAAGAAAAATTGAAAAACAGTTGAATTTATAAAAAGAACGAAATATAATATAACTCAAATACCGTTATTTTATCAATTTGGGCGAATTTTACTTTTACCTGTGGGAACAAAGAAATCTTAGATAGGTCAGAAGACGAATGCCCGTACTTCTAGTAATTGGATCATGAAATGAAAATGCGATGTTCCAATATGTTAGGGAATAAATTTCTGTGATGTCTGATAGAATACCTCAAGATTTTTCTTTTTATGGATAATCTTTTGTATTTTTTGATTTGAATTATTTATACCATATTAAAAATTATAATAAAATACTTTATTTATACCACTGTTCATTGATAAATCAACATATTTAAAGCTTAATGGTCCTTTTTTCAGAATACAATGTATACTAAAATTAAAAATACAAGCATAGACAAAAACAAAACTATAAATATGAGTGGTGGGTAACTAATTCGGAACTAATGTGAAAACAAATTTAAAAGGTGACTATTAGTAAAAAGGATTTGGTTATTTGTATTGTCTAATTTGCTATTGACACTTTTTATTATTTCTAAAAATTCTAATTTATCTAACAGTCAATCCCTGGTATTTGTTTGAAATTTTTTTAAATCCTTATTAATGTCAAACGAATGGCTTGTTTCCAAAAGATAATTGGCGAATTCAGAATAGTTGTTGCTATCTCAAGTGCTCCTTGATTCGTATATCAAAATTTCTGCATGTTATACCTATGTAAAAAATTTTTAATCATTGTAAATTAATTTAAACAAAGTGTTTTCATATTATTAATAATATAATATGTTGTCACAAAGTAATTTTGTAATTATTGTAGAAGTATTTATACTACTTTTGGACCATTCGAAAAAATACTAATTTGTTCATTTTTATGTGAGCTACCAAACCATCAACTAACGTTACCACGGGTGTATAACACTCTAGTCGTATATTACCATTTTTGTCTTATTCATTCGTTGCACATGACCGAACCACTTAAACGACCCTCTCTTAATCCTTTTAATTATGATTTTGAAATTCCATCTAATTAGTCTATTATTTAATCATCATACCGATTTTATTTCAATATCAATATATAATTTTCATCTGGAGAGATCAAACAAGACTACAACCATTTATTTTGATAATGACAAACATTAAATTTCACCATAATAACCGCTGCTAGGGAAATTCAAATTCACCCAACTGGCGAACGGAACATCAATGGTCTGGGTGTTTGAGGTACAAGTGTGAAGTGAGGTGCGAAATGGTGAAATTCCGAGTTTTGTTTGTACACGATGGACTACGAAGGCTGAAATTGTCTCCAAAAAGTCCCACAGATGCATAATCATTGTCTTGAGTCAAACATATTAATCTTGTATACGAATCATTATAATATATCTCACAACACATTGCAGATGAACAGATTAAAAATATCTCATCTTCAGTTAAGATGGATAATCAAAAGAACAAACATTTATATAACTAGTTATAAAAAATATATAAAGTCGACATTATTATTTGTCGTAAAAAAATAATAGTAGTTCTGGAATTTCCGTAATAAGCCTGTCGCAGCGTGAAACATGAGTTCCAAATATTTAAGATCTATTCTATAATCCCTTAGCCTGATGGACACTTCTCTTTACACAATATATTCAAGTTCTGCAGCAATTCCCTACGTCAGAAATCCTCGTCAAACTTCCTGACAAATTATCGATAAACTTCGTTCACCCCCAGGCTCCTGGCACCCGGTGATTAGGGGTTGGACAAGTCCTGTCCCAGTGAAGGGAATCGTGTCAGTTATTCAAAGGACTACGTCCAAATACGTTGATATGTTAAAAAAAATTTACCCTGTTTTCGACAAAGGAAAATGTTCTATTATACACACGGTTGTCTGGTTCTGTCGGCTAATTTTTTTAACATCTCGACGCAAATATAATACAATGAATTCAAATACATCACATTTTTTAAATACTGAATATCGTGTTATATCTCCTTTAGTAAATATCAGTTTTGTTTATTACTTCTTATATTTTCCATTTCTTAAAAATATTATAAAGATTTTTTTTTAACCTAACGTTGACCTAAAATCAATCCAGAGATATCAATTTAAAGATACTTTTAAAATATCTGGAATATTTGAAAAAATCAGATATTGGCACCATATGAATTAAATGAGAGAACGAAGCGGTACGTGTGACGCTTTGACTGCCCAGGAAACAAATTAACTTTTTTTACATCGACGGTAACCGGGGACGAGAAGTTGATACAGTGTGATAAAAAAAAGCAAAATGCAATGGCTATCGAAGAAGCACGTAATGAGCATGACCTTTTAACCTAGCCTTACTTAATAATAATAATAAGTGTTATCGTCTGTTTGGTTATTTATTTTGAATTATTCAAACCTAGCGAAACAATTATATGAACAACTGGATCGATTACATCAATCGTAAAACGAAACACAATCTTTATGCAACATGACAAGAAATTTAAGCACCGAGATGAAAAATTGTGGATCACTTTTCAGCTTAGATTTGGTAGTATCTAAGTATTGTGAAGGTCTATCGCTTCCACAACTAACAACGTTGCCGACGGTTCCTGAACGCATCCGGAAAATACTTGGTTGCAAACCATAATCACTTACCAGCTACATAATCTCGCTGGTAATGACAACAATAATATGCACGGGCGGCCGCCCAGCAAGTCGATAATTTAACTTCACTTCTCTTTCGGCTAACTTTTCGATCAGTTCTCCAATAGACGCTCTACTTCTGTACTTGTCTATCAATCAACAATAAACGTCTATCAACTACTAACTAGTCTATTGTCCAACCTACTCTAGCCACATGGACTCACACATCCACACACACATACTCTGCGAGATTATCCTCAAATGAACACGCGGAGCGCTGGGAGAAATGGGACCCCAGCCAACATACATACAATTTTCTGATCAACACTCTTTCACAAACATTAGTCAAATACACATGTTTTCTCACTGTATCATTTGTTAAGATATATGCAATATTATTTAGATGAAAGAAGATTTAATAATGTGAAATAAAAACGGCCCTAAAATAATATTTTGTCTCGAAACCTTTTTTTATAAATGGAGAAATAAAAACATGCTTGAATGATAGAAAAAGATTGCATCTGTAGATGGTGAATATATTACATAAAATAATAATAAGGTAGATACATATTTTTTTTTATTAGTACATATGAAATAAAGTAAGACCGCCATTATAAAGTAAGGAATTGTAGCGTCCTTATTGGTTCTTTTAAAAACTGTCGTTTATGTTTTGAAAAAAAGTGGATATTGCCACGCTTAATACGAAAAAAATATACGAAATTTACAAGTTGAAATGTTACCAATGGATTATGTTACTAAAATATATAAAAAAAATTACAAAACTGCTTATTTACCTCAATAAAACCATTTTGTGTAGGTGCGCTGCCGATATTGTTTCAATTTCTCGATTCAACAAAACACGTTTAACGTACACAAAACAATGACGTACGACAATGTCGGTAAATATAACTGACACTCCGAACATCCAATGATGCCGACCACAATAAAATGCTTAATAAATCCACAAACTGATTGTTAACAAATTGATTGGTCCAAACAGCACACCCAGCGATATTCAATTTCACACACGAATACCTCAACAACGGGCAGTCCCGCCGCGCGGTCGATTTAGTACTTCGATCCGGAATATTTACATACAAGAATTGTGTCAGCATATACACGAATCGGTTGAGAGCTGATACCTCATACATAGCCTCCAATAACCCAATAGCTAAGCTATATAGGAAAGAGGGGCGGGGGATGGAAAATAGTATAAAAAAAAAATACGCGGTAAATAAATGAGTATTAAAATAGATTTTTTTTTTACTAAGAATACATTATCATTATGAAGATGAAGAAACTTGAAAGATATACAGAAAAAACGGATACCAGAATTTGAACCTGGATTTGGAAACGGTGCCCTGACAATTGCGCGCATGATAACTGCGCGCCGATAATAACGCGCAAGACAACTACAAAAGTTAATAAGGAGATTTATTCACATGTATTTAGTTTTAAAAAGTATTTCAAATGTAAAACGTACTCAATACATGAAAAAAATCAAAAAAAAGATCGTTTGGAAAGAAAGGCAGTTTTTTTAAATCAAAATAAAATAATAAATATAATGAATAAATTGAAAGACTTATTTTTATTAGCTCAGGTTAGTGAAATTTAATTTAAACTATCCATAGAGTATGTTTTATTTTATTTAAATACATTTTTGGTTCATACAATTTATGATTTTTTCACATTATAAGTATGTTTTAATTTTTATTGGATATAAAATGCAATACATAGGAATGAATGTCCTTATTTATATTAATTCTAGGGTTCAAAATCCGATTACCATATTTTTAATTTTATAGTTTTGTTTAGCGCGTTATTGTCAGCGCGCAAGTTGTCGGAGTTGTACTGCGCTTTAGCCTTGCACGCAGTTATCTGCTTGTGATTGTCGGCGCTCAGTTGCATTGCACACAGTTGTCTGCTTGTGATTGTCGGCGCTCAGTTGCATTGCACGCAGTTGTCTGCTCGTGATTGTCGGCGCACAGTTGTTTTGCGCGCAATTGTCGGATGCCTGGGAAACAACTCATCCAGTTTCTCCGTATCATTTTCTACATATCAAGATTCTTTCTGTATATCTTTCAAGTTGATTAAATTAATTTGTATTAAAAATAGCACAAAACTACGAGAATATTCCAAGCAAATGCAACGTCATAATTTTAATATGTTCTCCGTAAAAATACATAAGTTGTATCAAAGTTTATTCAAGTTTAATAAAAAAATATTGAATTAATTGTAGCGTCTCCGAACGGGTATTACTGAAAGAAACTTAAGATTCGTCGCAATATAATATTGTTGTTTATAAAAATGTAATAATTGATACATTATTTGAAAGAATTAACTCGTAGAATATAAGTTCTAAAATTTGTCGTAAAAACTACTTAGTTGATATGGCGAAACTGGATAACGCAGTTCCTTGGATCGGCAAAGATCCAGGTTCGAATCCTGATAGCAACTAAAATATTTTTTCGATAAATACATTTTAAGTATATCTTCCAAGTTGATTAATTTAATTTGTATTAAATATAAGTTCACATTAGTCAATTGAAATAGTGTTGTGTTTTTTATGAATACTGAAAAATTCCTATTGTTCATCTTTTTCTTTAACAGCTTTCATCTTGCAAGTCCGTTTTTTTTTAGACAATTGAATGTATATAGTGGACACAGATGGACGTTTCAGGTTATTTCATGTTCGTTATTGTTAAGCAAGCTATGTCTCTGTTGTAATCATTTTATGATGTGTAACTTATTAAGGGGACTCGGTATTAGATGTGCATATAAACCTCAATGTTGTCAATCAAAAATTTATTTTGATGTTTAGATTTGCATGATAATTTGAGTTATATAATAGTAAAAATAAAATTTTATTACCGTATTATAAAATTGAAAAATAACATAAGACCTAAGAGAAAAAATATAAAATTATTCATATTATATAATCTTACGCCTTCATGGTTTTAGTATAAAAATATCATAGTTTATTTTGCGTAAATCAAAATTATTAAAGAAAAAATACGAATTTTCTCCAAATTTATTCATGACCTATTTTGAGGTCTTCATCCCTATGGAGTTTGTTGACGGGATAGGATAATTCATTCCTTTTATTACAAAAAAAAAATTCAGCGATATATTCCTGGGTCATAAATATTACACTTTTGCCTATTTCGGTTTCCAGTCGTACAATAGAGGAATAACGTTAGCCATTGTTTGGAATTGAACATAGCTTCCACGTAGTACCCAAAATAGTAATAATATTAGATAATTTGTATTTGCTCAAGGACGCTTTACACATAAACTGTTTATACTCTTAAATTATATTTGGTTTTATAATTAAAAAACGTTATTTTCACTTATGGAAATGATTTTTTGCAAAAGGTGCGTTTTTAGTTTCTTCTTAAAGTCTCTGATGCACTGTTTCTTATGACGGAAGGTAAGGAATTCCACGCTTTTGGGCATACCACTAAATTTAGACTTCTGGCAACGGTTGGTCGGTTCTATAACCCTTCCTGCGGCTGAAGTAGAGGGCGATCTGCGAGTTTGACATCTATCGTTTAAATTGTCAGGGATACAAAACTCTTGAAGTTTTGTGTCGTCTTGTACATCAACCAGCGCAATGTAATGTAAAAGGGATGTTATGTGAGAGAATTTGGAAACTACATAAATTATTCGTACTGCCGTATTTAGAATGAATTGTAATCTATCCAGCTGAAACATTGGCAGGCCAGTATAGATGCTATTACAATAGTCCCACGTGACACCACAAATGCCACACAGACCAACAAGGTTGTGTAAACGCTAAATTTAGGTATGGTTTCATTTTTTAATTAATCTTGTATCACAACATGAAAGCGTCTTGTAGTTATGCCTATATATACCAAATTTTAATGATAAAACGACGATGTATAATATAATTTATTATACAAACTTTTATGAATTGTATACAACGAGGAAAAAATAACAATGTAAATTCTCAGTATTTGTCCAATTACCAAATTGCTTACTTTATTACAAGTATGTATAAATACAACAGGAGACTAAATATAAAAACACAAATAACTAAAATATAATTCAATCTTATAATTCCACATTTAGCTGATAGGATACTTACATTATTGATGTTGAAAAATAAAAAATAATGATTAAACTATTATGTATTTTTTTATATAGGCTTAATCTAAATTTAATGAAAAAATCCAAACCATTATAAAAAAATTGTTTTAAAATTAATTTATACCGAAAAAAAATGTACATACATATTAAAACTAACTAATTAACTTACCATCACGCCGTTTCACCGCGGGGGTAGGCAGAGAGAATAGAGCGCCACACTCTTCTGTTCTGACACAATTCATACATCTTATCTACATTCATAAATCTTCTCATACAAGCTCGTCGATTACTATATAAAATTTTTTTAACTCCGTTAATATTGGATCTAGATAAAAAAGTAAAAAACATCCCTGCATTCGAATATATTCTAGTGGCCAGTACCGGGAGGATTAAAGCGTAAGCGCCACACTCTATTTTCATGCTTGGCTACAAAAATTCTCTTTAGGATTTTATAAAATAGCGACTATATTTATGTTACTTAGACATACATATGTACAAAGGTGCGCATTAATAAAATATTACAATTTGTATACCTTTGTATTTGTTAGATTTAGATCCAATAAATTCAGTTTAACTGTAAGCACTTTCTGTTCTGTTATGTAACATTCATATCCACGTACATTCTCATATATTCTAGATACACTACGCGATATAAAAGAATATGAGAGTACCTCTTAAACCATCTCATCACAATGTGGTGGCTTCAGTAGTGTCATTTCTAGCTGTGAAGTGGTTGCTTAAATGGCTATATCTATGAGATGCAAGGAGAGCAAAAACAAATTCGTAATAATATTACGCTTCCCCATCTATATTTATTTATTTATTGGTGACCATATAATGCAAACGTAAAAATGTGGTTGAACTGTGTCCGTCTTACTAGAGAAATTCTGTGTTGAGACGGGCATAGTTTACTAGCAATTGCATAAATAAATAGTATTACAAGTATAAAAAACAATTATACATTCTTTCACATAAATTATTTTGATGAAATTTGTGACAACAATTATTAAGAGTTTGAATCAATATGTTTGGGTGAGTGCACTAATACAAGCTCTACCCATATTACGAATCCAAATTTTTATTTTCAGTTTGATGTTATTGGGATAATTCAATTAGGATAATTCAGCATCCTATTTAATAGTTTAGGTCCAAAATATTTCTAGTTCCTTTGGCCATATGTTGTACGTGCTCTTGGGTTATGTGTATTTGTCCGTGTGGTAATTATATTTTGAATTGTTTTAAAATATGTTTGTTAGTGTTTATATATATGTAGTTAAGAGTAGCATTAGCATATATTTGTCTTATGACAAAAACATCGAATTTATTAAATATTTCGTCCGTGCTCGTTGTGTTTTGAAGAAGACTTTTAAAATAATTTTCTGAATTCATCTATCTATGACTTTTTGGATGTGGTATCTTCAGTAATGTCATTTGTGGCTGTACAGTGCTTGCTTAAACGCCTAGGGCTGTGTGACGCGAGCAAGGTAAAAACGAACGTATTTTTAATATCTTTAGGTTAAGATTACTTACAGTACGTAAATGCATATTAAATTTGAAATGAAGTGTACATTGTCTTTATTGCGAGTAAGAAAAAACATACATGACCGCTGTCATCTTTTCTTATCTATGCTGTCTATCTATGTTATTGACCTTTCTTATTGAATTTTGAGGTTTCATACGATTCCGTCTTTACTAAAATGCACATCAGGTATATTGAAAAAATAACATTTTTGTTTTTATTATTGTCTATCCGCGATTATTATATCATCGTCTATATGTCATTTTTATGCGTTTTGAAAGCTAACTTACAAAGGTGGAATAATTTTAATTACGCCGAGATTTTATTTATGTGTGGTTTGTTTTGGAAAAAGTTCTAATATTGAAAAATAGATTCTATTGAGACTCTGACTGCGCAGTAAGCAATCGGCTTATCTGCTAATACCTTACTTAGAACATAACACACCGTACCCCATAACGGGTGACATTCTCAAAATTATTGACCGTATTAAATAATCAATCATTCAAAAATGCTTATATCTCTGACATGGTTGAGATTATGCACAAGCAGCTTGAACATTTTAGACTCACATTTTTATTGCACGAGCTTTTGTTATTTTATATCAAAAAATAAATGGCAGTAAAAAATGAGTTGGTCCTTTTTACTTAAGAAATGTTCCGCTTCTCTTTAATAACTGTGAATGGTATATCTATATTAAAAAAGTTGTAATATATACTCTTAGAAATTAATCAAAACTTTGGTCACGTTGGCTCTGTAAAAAATATATTAAAACCCACAACTTTAAAACTAATTTGTTATTAAAGATGAGGTATATAATGAAAAGTCAAAGATTGCACTTTATTCAAAAGAGAGCTGGCATTCTTAATTAAACATTTTAACCCTTCAATGCATATTAAAAACCAATATTTATATGATGTTATTAATACGAAAATATGGAAAAATTATATATAATTTTAATGAATTTGATATATTACTTTATCTAAAAACATTTCGTATTTATTATACTGATTTTGCATTGATTATACTGACGTACTAAAAATTAATATTTTTATTATGATAATATGTAGTAACCTAAAATAATAATTTATTCCATTATTGCAGCAAATAACAATCACATTTTTATCAAAATCCAAACCAAGGTTTTACTTTGCCATATTGAAATATAATTTCAACCCTCCGATAAATACTCCTAAGAGATAAATTCGGTATTACTAAAAAAATAATTATTAGGAGAACATATTTTTATTGTAAAGTTGTAATTATTCAGAACATGGTCTGTGATAATTTAAATATGAATTAAATATATTAATTAGAAAGATATACATATACAATCAATTATCGAAAATTTTTGTTGTTGCGCCACCGGGATTCGAACTTGGATCTCTTTCCAAACCGGGGAAGATGCATTACCTAACTACGTTACATAATAATGGAACGATTAAATGTATTAATGTCAAAAAAAGTAATATACAAATTCGAAAATTTGTCGTTAAAAATAACGTCGCTGTAGAATAGTTAGATAATGCACCTTCCCCGGTTTTGAAAGAGATCCAGGTTCGAATCTCGGTAACTCAACGATATTTTTCGATAAAATTAATTTTATATGTATATTTTTCTAATAAATACATTTAATCTATAGTTAAAAATGAATTGCTTAGCAAAAATTGTATTGATGTAATATATATGAATACATAATGCGTTTAAGGGTTAAAATCTTTTATTAGGAATGTAAATTAAAAAAATTATATTACAAATTAAAATAATCAACTAGAAAGATATACAGAAAAAATCTATTTATCGAAAAAAAAGGTCCAGGTTCGAATTCCGGTAGCGACTAAAATATTTTTTCGATAAATATTTATTTTTCTGTATATCTTTCTAGTTCTAGTTGAATAATTAAAATAAATTTAAAAATACCACAAAACTATTTTGGGAAAAAACTACAATGTCACAATAATAATGTTTTCTCAATAAAAGTTTTCTACCTTGAATATTTATTTTGTGTTTGTGTATTGTGATTTTAGAAAAAAAAATACTACCTTTGTATCATCGTTCATCAGATATATATAATTAAATGAATAGCAATATAAAACAAACAAATATTGGGTCGCACAGCATCATAAAATAAACGTGTATTGAGTCACACGACAACGTAAAATAAATTATATCTGATGTTGATTATATCATATAACGTGAAACTTTATACAATCGACATTAGATCGACTACGTGAAACTATATCTGTATACATAAGAGGGATGTGGGGAGGGTGGTAGGAATTTGGTATAGGGACAGAATAATAAGTATGGACTCAAAGACCAACCAGGAAGAACAAGCTTTACTTGGATTTTATCCACTGTGGTCACAGCTCTCCTGAACTACAGGAACAATTTCGCCGATTCACGCGAAGCACTCTGAACACAATAGAAGTTTCGACACGAGCGACGCAAGAAAACCGAAACACACAATAGCTACAGTTACAGTTCAATCAGACCAGTGAAACGAGCACATAGCAGGACCTTGACACTTCTTGACAGTTCAAAAGTCATAGACAATACACAAAAAAAAAGTGCACTGAGGTATTAAGTTTATTAAACAAATGGAACATCCACACGCGCATAGCCATCGACGATCTTTGAAGCTGTCATAAATATCGAACAATACCATTACCGCGTTACAAAAGTAAATTATTCGGAAATGATAGTTTCCCAGAGTTTATTAAAAAATTAAGTTTTTTAAAATTATTAAAATCATTAATTTTGTGATAATTTGTAGTGTATCATGTATTATAATAAAAATTAAATACATCGATTAGAAATATATACATACAGACAAACTCAATTTATCGAGAAAATATTTTAGCTACCACTGGGATTTAACCAGCATCTCTTCCTATCCGGGAATTGTGATATACAATTAATTAAATAGAACGTAAGATTTGAAATAACTGCAACGCATAAGTTTAAAAATTTGTAAACTATTTACAAGGTTGACGTAGTGTAATTGGATATCACACTTTCCTGGATAGAAAGAGATCCTGGTTCAAATTCCGGTGGCAGCTAAAATATATTTTTCGATAAATTGAGTTAATTAGTATATATATATATATATATATATTTCAAAATGATACATTTAATTTGTATTAAAATATCACAGAACTATAATTTGAAAAAAATTACAACTTCACTAATAATAATGTGTTTTCTTTAAAATATCATGTTTTAATTTATTTGAATAATATTTATATCGTAAATAAATACTATTGGTAAAAGAGTCATACAATATGCATTTTCAAATAAATTACTCTTGGACAAAGATGCGAGTCAAGGAAAAATTCTACAGGATTTTTAAACATCTTCGCAATATTCTCTGTCGTTAAATTTATGACATTTTTATGCATCAAAATACTAGTCTTAGAAGTAAAAGAATAAATTTGCATCAGAAATTTGTAGCACTTTCCATAATATATGATATTAGGTTTTTAATCAAAACTTTGGTTGGATACTATAAACTCATTTATTTTAAAATTCTGAGTTTATTAATATTCTTAATCAATTAAATGGGTTGAATAAAGTAATATTAACATGTTATACAATGTATATATATTGTCACATTCGAATTCGAGCGACAGCACCGCAGCGACCTGCTATACCGACCTTGAGTGGACGCGGTCCTTGATTGGCCAGAAAAGTGGACGAATAAGAAAGACGGGTTGGAGGTTGGCGAGGAAGACCTCGCACGTGCTGTTCGGGTGGTCGGGAGTGCGGCCGGCTTGGATGCCCGCCGGGCAAGATGATGGCAAAGGACGGAACTTGACAAGAAGGGATTTCACGTGGTGAATCGGGAGAATATGGTCCCCGATTTTACCCACGTAAAGAAGCAAACGTCTGGATGGACCCGGCGAGGTATTGGTGCCAAATTTAACTCGTGGGAGCAGGACGAGGCCTTTTTAGATGGACACTGCCAAAATATTGTGTGTAAGAAAATATAGTGTACATAATGTGTTGAAAAAAAGTGTTCTTACCGCGTGATACCATTTCCATCCATACAAGCCAGTTACTGTGGCGTTCGATCCGCCGGAGCCAGATCGCAACGTAACAATATTTATATATCACATAATATGTATATATATATATACATATTATGTGACGTAACAATAAATGTTATAAACGTCTTGTTATAAACTGTGTTCGCACTATATTTTTTTTGTGTGTGCTATGATGTCAAATTGTGTGCGCGCGCATATCCGCATACCATAGAGGGAATATTGTTGAGAATTGTGTGGGATTATATCGAGATGGTGAATATTGGGGATTAAATGGAAATGGTGAATGAAAGGGATTATATTGAGACGGTTAATGAATGGAATTGTGGAATTGTATCAAAATGAAGTTAATTAACTGTTACTTCATTAACAGAATTAGTTAATCATTAGTTGGTATAGAAGGAAATCAATTTCTACTTCAAATTCTTCTCCTTTTTCCAAATTATCCCTCATTATCGGTTCTTCTAAATGGATATAGATTCTGACAAAATCTTTTCATTTTTGGGATTCGGGAACTGGTTTGAATACATTCACATTGTTTAAAGATATGCAATACTATACGCAGATAGTTTGGAAGGGTGTCAGGATTTCATAAATATAATATGGGAACGTGTTTATTCTGAAGGCTGCCACCAGGTGGATCATCTGGGTTCACTTCGGGGAATCACGCCAGTGAATAGATTCTTCGCCTACGCAAAATTCAATATCATTTTCTTTTGAATTTGTCAAACTTGTGAAATTTGTCACGAAGAATGGAAAGTAATCTTATAGTTAAAAAAATGCTTTTTTTATTCAGATTGTAAATTACACGAATAATAAAATTAAAACGAATACTATCAATATCATTAAATGTGTTATAATACAATTATTTTAATATATTAAAAAAAAACACTTCGTAATCTTTTATCACTACCATAAAGAAGTGCAAAATTATCGCAGTTACTTAAAAAAATATATATTATCGAAATTTATTTTTACGGAATCTAAAATACCTTTGAGTAATCCGTTAGTCAACTTCACAGTAAGAATGTATCCTCCATAATAATATATAAGTTCTATCAGTGTGTTCAAAATTTAATAAAAATGAATTACTAATTCAGGCGCCTTCTATCTGATTACTCAAAGGTATTTGAGATTCCGTGAAAATAAAGAAGATGGTTTTCAAATAATGGAACGATAGACGTATCAATTTGAAAAGTGAATCATATAAGTTCGAAAATTTGAAAAAAGAAAAATACTTGAGGCGCTTGATTTTTGGATAATTCCATTTTATTACTTTTCAATGGTTAGGTGTCTTGTATTTTAAAGATTTTACTCATTTATTTCTTCTTCCAGTCAGAAATTTAGACAATTTCAAGATACCTATCTGAAAAAACTTATCGGGTTGGGGCGTTTTTATTTGCGATTAGCCGAATTGAATTTCTTCTGGTTTTTTTTTTAATTATTTTTTTTTTAAATATCACTGACTTATGTTCTGAATAATTACAACTTCACAACAAGAATGTGTTCTCCTTAATAATTAAATCTTTTCCACTCGGCACCTTATGAGGCGTTAATATTGAATAACGTCAATTGGGTGGCTATTATGTAATATGCGGATGGCTATTGTGGCCCCTACGCGACCATTGGTGCAGTCAGAGTCTCAATAGAATCTATATTTCAATGATAGAGCTTTCCCAAAAATAAAACAACACGTAAATAAAATCTCGATGTAACTAAAATTATTCTACCTTTATAAGTGAGCTGCGAAATGAACAAAAATGACATCTAGATGATATAAGAATCGCGGATAGACAACAATAAACACATACATGGTATTTTATCAGTATAATGTGTATTTAAGTAAATACAGAATCGGATGACTCGCAAACATAACCAATAATCATCAATTTGACATTGTGACTTAGAAAGTGCTATATTCTATTCTAATATACTTGCTAATGCACGTTTTTTTTTACTCGTTATATAGACAATATATACTTCATTTAAAAATTAACATTTATTTATGTACCTACTGTTATTGAATATGTAAAAAAAAAAAAAGTCATTTTTACCTGGAGATATTGAAACACGTTCGTTTTTGTTCTATTCATGCCTCACAGACTTTTCCGTTTAACCAAGCACTTTACTGCCTCAAATGCAATAAATTAAATGAAAACACATTATTATTGTAGATAACTTATAAACCATCGAAATACATATTTTATCAAATTCAGAATTGAGCAATTATTAAGAACATCACGTTCCCTAATACTTCACCCATACTTTCTATATTAGTTATTATTTATAGTTGATGATGAGAGAGACTGCATTTATCGAAACTATAGTAGTAATGAATATAAAATAATAATTCAACGTATTTTACTTCAAAGAATCGTTCACGATCTGGTGACGACATTTATGTATGGAAGAGAATTATTAACTGTGAAAAGACTGAGGGTAGACCAAATACGGTGAATATGCAGTATAATTATAGAAAATCGTTATTCGATACAGGAAGGAATGAATTAAATTAGGAGAAAATTTATATCTGTTCATAGAATTCAGAAAGGATCGTTTCTTAATAACCCTTCTTAATTCTATCTACCAGTTTTAGCATATGTAAATTACGAATGTAGAGAAGATAGTAAAGAAAATATTTGAGTCGAATGTTCGAGGGAACAGAAACAGAGGTCGACCGCGAAAAAGAAGAAACGATACAATATTGGATATTGCAGATAGTTAAGATTAAGATAGTTAAGAGCTTCTATAAACGACAGGATCTATGATAGTGAGCGAAACAAGAATGGTAAGTCAGGATAGAAGAAGGTGACTATTATCTCTGCTAAAAAACAAACTATGATTCTAACGATAATATGGTATATATTACGAACCCAGTAATTAATGAATTAATTAGACAATTAATTAATATTTAATACATATTGGGTTGTCTAATAAGTCCTTGCGGTTTTATTAAATTGTTAACCATAAAATTAAAATTTTATACAATCAATTAGTTAGCAATATTTGAATATATTTTTTATTTATTATCTTAGTTTTATTAACCACAATTGAGTTTAAAAAACATCTACCGGTTTCGGAAAACACTTTTCCTTCTTCAGGATGATCTTAACTACCAAGTTAATATCGCTAATTTTAAAAGTAATATTTGAATATGTCTAAGAACACACAAATACTGGATTGAAATATATACAAATTTAAAAATATTGATTTTTCAGGCGTAATTTAGTATAATAATAGTTCAGGTGTAATGCGTAAAAAAGATTTTACAGATAAAGAATATTGCTTTAAATAATTAGAAAATATTAATTAGATTCTCATTGTGACATATATGCTGTTTCAGGAAAAATGAACATCAAATTTAGTATTCGAAGTGATTCCACATATTAACCACTTAATTTTTTTTTTAGAGATATGGAGGTTGATTGAGTGGATTGGTGAACGTTACAATGTGTAAAGTGATTACTTAAGCCAGCCGTAGACAGTTCGTAAGCCCTGTAATTACCCATACTTCCATATTTTTCCATCAATAAAAAATAACTTCGCCTCTATGAGAGACATCTTTTATTTGTTTAACTAATTAGTTACCTACTACTTAAAATTCTTTTCAAGCAAATGTTATTTTATAATTATAATTATTAGCCACTATCGATCCACTGCTGAATTACGGCCTCCCTTTTACAACTCTGCTACTTTTTAAAATCTATTTATTAGCCACGTAACGTTGCAACGATAAAATATTATAAAACTTTATTTATTATTTTTTTCTTTTTTTATTAATATTAAAAATATAATACAATTTCAATAATCAGTGGATATATATATAGAAGAAACAAGGATATATATCTCATAGAGAAGACTTTATACATTATGTAATCCGAGTTTTTGAAATGTGTACCTTAAAAATATATATTTTAATAAATAAAATAATGGTCAGTTTTTTCACTTCAAAAATTAAAATAAAGTTAATATTTTATCATTGGAGTCAATCACGGAGAATAAAAATACGGAAAATCAAACAGAAAAAAAACAATATTTAATTTATACATATCATTCCTATTACATGATCATAATTAAAAGGTTACATATCACTAAAAATTTAATTTTACAAAAATAAATCGTAAGATTTTATTTATACATATGCGAAAATATTTGAGGACACAGCTGTGAATTTTATTCTATAAAAATATAGGTGTAAAAATATATATAAATTAAGAAATTAATTTTATCATGTCCTCTGAATTTTAAAACACCTTTAAAAATAATGACTTTTATGTTTGAACGAGCAAAAAAAATTATAACGTTCTAACACATTAAATTACGTACCGTGTTTTATGGTCTGTTACTGTGAAATGTACAAAATGTGATGTTGGCACGTCGGCTGACTAGACATGACATAATACACTGACGTATTTACGTGTACGTGATAAGTAATACTGGGTCATTTTTATGGGTGGTTATACGTTGATAGTCCACAATAGTTTGGGCTAAAAGGTAGAAAGGCAGATGACACGGTTTGGAGAATCAAAATAATTCTCGCCATTTGTACGTCACCCACTCTTTAATTACATGAGCCACAAACACACGTATGCATACAATTTTAATAAAATAATTTTACAAATGGATGATATTTTGTCTCTTGACTGGGTATAAATAAATACTGCTATTTGGATGTTCTATTTTTTCAAGTAAATAAAGTTTTGCATATACAACCTAAGTAAGTACATAATGAATGTTATATTCCAGGTTGATATAATTTTTTAATGATTAAAAAATGAAATACACTTTTTTAATTTAGTTTTTATTTATGAATGACTTGGCTTATTACAGTTATGCATAGAATATGGTATTGGCCGAGTAGCCGACTCTGGCAGTGGCACAAGTGCATGCTCCTTTAACCATATTTTTTATAACATTCTCGCACACTACCAGATTTAAAAAAAAATATACCTATACTGTAAAGTTAGGAACAATTTAACAAAAATTACATGACTAATCGTTTTCAATCCTATATTTTCATATCTAACCATTAATAATTTTTTTTTCATATATGTGCTAGTTAAAGTTAACTCTTTCAGATTCAAACGAATTTTTTTGGATATAAAAAAAATTTCTTTTACGATTGTCTTCTGGTATTTTCAGAAAATTTTCTGTACAAAAAAGAAATTAGAACCTGTCTCTAATTAAAACCAAATTTGAATCAAAGTAGTTTCATCATTACCGTATATTTTATTAATTTTATCATTACCGCTAGTAATGATAAAATGTATTTGAGTATTAATAGAAAAGTGACAAACCATTAAATATAAAATGCTTGAAAAGGAGTAATAATAATATATTATATGTAGTACTTTTGGCTATTTTAAATGATGAAAATATACAATATATAATAGACTTTATCACAGTTTTTTTTATATCTTCTGACAGTTTATATATTTCTTAAGATACAAATCGTATGTAATAATAAACACAGACAAATACAAAATAGCTTAAAATATACAAAAATAAATGGCGGCTGCAGAGCAAAACAATGTGACGTTTCTTTGTCTAATGGAATAATGCCAACGAAATAAAAAAAATGCTGTGTTGTCAGGTATAGTTCGGTCAAAATTACAAGATCAAAATACTTGTTTAGATTTTTTTTCATGGTTTACCTCTATTAAAATTGACAGTGGATGTGAAAGGATTAAGCGAAAAATGTAACAAAATGTACCTCTATATTTATAATAAATTTAAAAATTTTTTCCATTCATATTCCAGATTGTTGGTCTGCTAGACTATCACGATTGTGGTCATCGAAAGACAATTCATTGTTCTATTACAGTGGTAATGTCAGAACTCATGCATTAGCTAACTTTGCATTCTTTGGGCAATGAATATGCGAAGGTAATCGACATTTTTGCTGTAAATTTAACTCTTTATAGGACTACATTATTACATTTTTTGTGTCTCAACTCAATAGTGATAGATAAATTGCTTTATTTCACGTTTTATATTTATTTTATTTAAAATTTTGATTATAAAAAAACATACTGACATTGTATGATTTTTTTCATTGCGTATTACACTTCTGATGAAATTCTCTGTTATTTTACAAATTATCTTAATGCTTGAATAGGGCGTGTATAATAATAATAATAATAATTATTATTATACGATAAAATATCCCATTTTTATACGTTTTCTAGACATGATGCAATTTAACTATAAACTCGCAATCCGGATTTAAACGTTATTCCGATCGTAAAGTTACTTTAGTAGAATAGTGAAATAATTTTTAATATTTTCAGTGTTTCT
Source organism: Eubasilissa regina (assembly GCA_022840565.1). Classification (NCBI taxonomy): domain Eukaryota; kingdom Metazoa; phylum Arthropoda; class Insecta; order Trichoptera; family Phryganeidae; genus Eubasilissa; species Eubasilissa regina. The sequence goes on from JAINEB010000025.1 coordinate 23,961,659, forward strand.
GCTGCAATTCCTTTTTTAATATTCACCAGCATTTATGCCGGCCGTTTTGATTCAATACTGAAGTTAAATTGAATTTTCAAGAGTCCTTCTATACTTGAAGCTTTCAGAGAGCTCAACCCGGCGATGAAAATTCTAAAAATTCTTTATAATTCGTCGTGTATGCTTTTCTACACCACTTCATAGCAGAGAACATTTTGCAATATTATACGCTGATTAAAATAATTTATCAACGGTATCATTCTCACTTTCCTTTACTGGAATTATTTTGTACTATATTTATTTTATAAATGACATTAAAACAAATTATATAAATCAATTAAAAAGATATACAGAAATAATATATCTATCTGAGAAATATCTGGTTTAAGTATCCTGAACTTTTTTCGATGCATTGATCTTTTTGTACAAGTATATATTTATTGATTCATTAAATTCGTTTTAAATCTCATAGAACTATATTCTTAAACCACAACTTCACAAAAAAATGTATTTCATTAAAATATATATATATATATAATAAAAATAAATAGTTATGTTATTATAAATTAATCTTTATTTATTGTATTATAAGTCATTTTTGTAAGGGTTAAATAATGTAATCTACACTTTTCTGAACTAATAGAATAACCTCGCTTTGTTCACATTCTTACTAATTCTAATGTATGATTGTTGATTAAACTGCCAGCTCGATATTAATATCTGGTTTATCAGATCAAGAAAATTCGTGGACGTCTTTTGTTTACCTTTCCATCAACATTCGTGTTGTATACCTCCTTTGCCAAGCTCTTCTTATTTCTTTCTTTCACCATGACAAAACCAACAAAGTGACTCTTTCATTATTCTGTTCGCTACATTTAGCTTTGCATTTGCGACACAGTTCATTCTTTCATATCTCACATATTAAGTGGCCGTGACACATCTCCATCTCAGCGACCTGACTGAATTGGGTTTTATTATGTGCTCTTAATCTTGCACTGAATGCCAATATATAAAAACATATTTTATTTAACTGAGGCCCTACAATTATGCTTGAAGATTATTTCCAGTGTATACAGGATGTTCTGTAAGTAGTCGTCCAAATGAAAACCATCGATAGCTGAGACCATACCCTATCAGAATAGCCCATCATAGGTCTTATGAACGTCACACGGTTTTCGAGATATTTTAAATTTTATGAAATTTTGTATAATTGGTACCCTTCGTTATTTTTTTTAACATCATTTCCAAAATTTTAAAAAATATCGTTTTCTGTCTATTCATTATTATTTCTGATAAGTTTTCCTATAAAATGTGTGTTATTATTTTTTAAAAACAGAAGCAGATTTGCCAGGAAAAATGTTTAAAAATGTAAATTCGGACCATTTAACATTTTTAACAAAGTTTAAAGCACTGTGGAGTTAAAACATGACTTGTGTTCCCAGTAGCTTGAAAACGTTTAAGTTTAAAGCTAATTTAGAAACAGGAAAAAAAGTAATATTTCTACTTAAAAATAAAGTTATTGCTATTTTAATGCCGAAGAGGGCATTTTGTGAAAAATTCAAGGTAACATTTTTTTTTTAATTGCAGGCCTTGTTTCTGGTGCAAACTTGCAATAATGCATTAAAATGTCCAGTAATTTGAAAAAAATGCACATTGTTTTATTAAATTTTACAAAAAAAATCAATTTTTAATTTCATAAATTCATCACAAATCTCGAAATCCATGTCACATTAATTTGACCAATGATGGGTTATTCTGATAGGGCATAGTTTTTTTTTGGACTACTACTTATAGAACAACCTACATAAAAATATATTTTTGTAAAAAAAAAAGCGAAAGATTATGAAAAATATTTTTTTAATTTTAAAAATTTATAATAATTTATAGTAATTAGTAGGCTTTGATAGCTTAACAGTAAAGCTATTATATTATATATAACTATTATATTACAGCTAGTATATCTTATTCCAGTGATCTCATCGTAATTACTTAATATTTACGTTTTTCTTTGCTATTGTTTTTAGTAACTAGTAATGTTGTACATTTATCTTTAGTATTATATTTCGACTATATTCCATAAGGGAACTCGATTGCCCTGCAAACTCTTGGTATGCGGGAATTTAGAAGGTATTAAGATTGCATGGGCGGTTTGCCAACTTGGTTCGTTACTTAGCGCTATTTAGACTTACTTAGACTTAATAAGGCGTGTCGCTAGTGTATCTGTTCAAACAGTAATACATTATTAAGGAGAACACATTATTATTGTAAAGTTGAAATTATTCAGAACATAGGTTTGTGATATTTTAAATACTAATTAAATGTTTTAATTGGAAAGATATATCGAAATTTTATCGAAAACTATTGTTGTTGCTACCGGAATTCGAACCTGGATTTCTTTACAATACGAGAAAAGTGCATTAACATACAATTAATGCTACAACAGGCAATACTTTTTGACAATGTGTTCAAAATTTAATAAAAATAAATTGTTAATTCCAGCGTCTGCTACCGGTTCACTCAAAGGTATTTGAGATTCCGTAAAAAAAGTAGATACCTTTCAAATAATGGAATGATAGATGTATTAATTTGAAAAGTGTAACATATAGGTTCTAAAATTTGTCGTCAAAAAGTACTGTCTGCTGTAGCAGAGTTGGTTAATGCAACTTACCCGGATTTGAAAGAGATTCAGGTTCAAATCGCGGTAGCAACAACAATATTTTTCGATAAAATTAATTTTATATGTATATCTTTATAATTAATACACTTAATTGGTATTTAGTAATAAATTAGTTTTCATAGTTTAAAAGATTAGTTTAAATATCTTTTGCATAGCTGTTTAATGTTTACACCTTTTTTAGTGTACTTTTTTTTATTTATAAATACATAATAGATCAAACCGAATAATGTCTCTCTAGAATTATCTGTGTTGAGTCAGGCAATGTGAGCATGTTCCATGTCAATAGATATCAGTCAACTGCCACTGCCGTATTTGCAATTCATTGAACACGCTGTCGGTTAGTTGGCATTGATTTCACGCATATCTCTGAAATATGCAGTGTACGACTACGTGAACTATTTAATTTAGAGCTTTAAAAATCCTTCGATGAATTTTCTCTTCGATTCTAAGCCATTAAATATGATCTCTGTTCTTCTGTCCGTCTTCACATCAGTGTTGGCATAAAGTGACCTCAATCAGATGAGATTTGACCCATAAAGCATTTTCACAAGTTCCGGTCCAGGGCTACGCGCACAGCTGACTCCGGGGTCACTCCAGCCAGATGCAATGTACGGTGGTGCCTTGACTTTATTTTTTTCCGTGATGGAGCTCGTAACTCAAATTACTCGTATATCAAATCAATTTCACCCATTGAAATTAATTGAAATGTCATTATTCCATTGCCGGGCCGCATTCTTTTTTGTTACATTTTTTAAAATAAAAAAACTGTACTTATAAAGAACGAATATTGTATAAAAACACAATTCAATAGAATGTACTGCAATTAACACACAACCACACCATCAGAAGCTTCTCCATATTTTCATGGACAGATGTTCACTGTTTAGAAATTATTTTAACACCATTGGCTGGCGTTATAACCTTTATCGACTCCTGCTTCAATGTGGTGCAGATCGTAGAAGTGCTACGCTCCTACTGCTTTACCAAATCGAATACACGCACACCTAGGTCATGTTTTTCAATAATTTTTTGTTTAATTCAATTCATATAATCTGCTTCTTCTCAGCATTGTCCTTAGCGCTCACTTTTTTCTCGGACCGATGGTTGAAAAAACGAAGTTAGACAAATGGAAGCATTTGGAACTCAATCTTATTATTAAGGAGAACACATTATTATTATGAAGTTATAATTATTCAGAACATAGATCTGTGATATTTAAAAAAAATCTAATTAAATGTTGTGACGAGACCTTGTCCTAAGTTAGACGCGCCAACCTGTGACGTCTTCGTCCTCCGGTTCGCTCAAGGGAAAGCATGAGATGCGTGGTCCTGATGCACAACTATTTGATTGCGCAATTAGTACCAAACATTGAAACAAGGAATTTGCGTTAGTCCGTGTTTATGTATTTGATAGTCTGTTGGAATAATACATAAATATTTTTCCTCATTAAAAATTAATCCAGATGAACACACTCCACTCAGCTGCTCAGTTGATCGTAAATACTTTACTTTACGAGTCCAAATACGAGTCTACACAAAAGAATTTATAATTTGGACACTGAGAACAAAAACCCAGCAAACAAATGGTATTATGTCAAATACAAGTGCTTTTTTAGTACACTTCATTGACCTCCAGAAACTACAATTTGTTGATGACTATAACCAAAAAAGGATTCTTTTGTATTTAGGACAATTCGCCCGAATACACAATGATAATCTTGAGTAGATAGTGGTCATTGAGCGGCAGAAGAGGACGATCTTCATCAGGATAGTCGGTCAAGTAAATGAGATAACCGGCACCTGGTCCAAGATTGACTGGAGTGAAGGCGTCTTCTCCATAGAAGCACGACGTTCAGTCATAAATTAAACGTCCAAGAAGATTAATATAGTGAAAAAAACCTTATGTCTTTCCTTCACATTAACTTTTTTTTATTTTTTCTTTATTATTACAATTGGTCAATATTACTTTTTTTTTATTACATTTAGATATTAATTAACATCTTAATACCATCGTGGCTGTCGTAACTAAACTAACTGTTCTAAAAATATAGTCCAAAAACAAGCTTTAAGATTTTGTAAAATTTTGTACATGTTGATTTTTTGAGTGGAATAGAAACAAGAGTAAACAACTCTCAATACGATTTCGGGTTCGGGGGGATCCTTTGGGGATTTCTTCATACTGTAGTGAAAAAAAATATATAAATGTCACATTGCAACATACATTTAAACATTTTTTACATTATCTATTATTCTTATTTAGTATTCTCTATAATTAAGAGTATGAAAATCTGTAGACTTTTCAGGGTTATTTCAATTTATTTGTATGTAAATAGACTATTAAAAATGAGGGTAGCGAACTGTTTGACTAGATACAAGATAATACTATTCAGCCATCAGACAGAATGATGCGAAATCACAAACTGATCGAAACTGGTTCAGACCCATTTATGCATCGCTGCACTCTGGTGGAAACTTGCTGAACTACTCGGAATGTTTAGTAGAATACAAACTGACTTCATACGTTGTTAAGTGGTATCAGATCTGTAATAAATTTTGCGCTACTGATATCAACACCAGAGCCATACAGAATTCAGTCCACTTTCATAATTTAATTTAATGTTTATGTCTATTAAAATACGAAAAAAGTATTCAATCCGAGTTTTTTGTCGTCTGGTTATTAAATAATTCTTGATAAAAATAGTATTTATAATTTTTTCGAACCAATACACGGACAATACAATTTTACCGATATTCATTAAAATGAAAATTCTAAAGCTACCACTAATCTAACCTAATATATCTAACTTCCAAAACGTAGTTGTAGTGCGACACATCACCAGCTAAGGCCAAAATACTCCGACGTCAGGTGATATCAATGACACAAATACCTACGTACATGTACCGGATCATCCTTTTGTGAACAAATACAGTTTCACTGACAGTGATATTGTATATCAATTTTTTGATACATTTTGCCTGGCTAAGTTAGTGAAATTATATTTTTACTAATAATACAGATTCACTGTCACATATAGGTATATACCTACATATACACGTGTATCTACTGATTATTGATTAACTATGTACAATGTTTGCCGAATAGACAAAGCCCAGTGAGGTAGATATTAAAATACTTATATGTGAATATTCGATAAATAAATATAATTTAAAAAATATTTTAATTCGACTTAACGTTTGAAAAAACGTAGATATTTTATTACTTTGAATATAATTAGAGGGTTCTAGGTAAATTTCTTAAAGCAAATTTCTCTAAAAGAAATTGCTTGAAGCGCAAATTGCTCGAAAAACCAATTACTGGAATGTAAATTGCTCTAAATACAATTTGCTCGAAAAGGTTATAAAATAGGCTATTTATTTAATAAAAGTTTTCCAATTTTTATAATTCATGCTATAAACAGATATGTTTACGCAAGTTAAGGTAAAAATTCACAAAACAAAAATAAGTAATATAAAAAATTAAAATCATAAAATAATTTATGTATTTTTATAATTCATTTTATATAAAGAAATGTTCATAAGTTCATAAAACAAAAATATATAAACAAAAAATAAAAATCAAATAGGTATCGAACATATTAAAATACAAATAAATGCCTTTAAAAGTCGAATGCTATCTGAAAAGCCTCTAAATTCCATCAATTGCTAATCGACTAATTTCTAAGAACTTATATTTCGAGCACATTATATAACAGAGAAATTTGTCTTTCGAGCAAATGATTTCGAGAAACAGCGCTTTGAATAGAATTATATTTAACGGGAACTTGTCAACCGGGGCAAGACTAGTGGTACATAATGAAGTTCTGGTACCGACACTGTTGTGTGGAACTGGCAAAAGAGGAAAGAAAGTAGATTGAGTGCAGTGGAAATGAGATCACTTAGGCGTACATGCGGCAAATCTATTTATGACAGAGTAAAGAATAAAGTAATAAGAAAATAATGTAAAGCTTAAATTAGCATAGTGAGTAAGATAAAGAAAGGATCACTTAGGTGGTTAGGTCATATGGATGAATGAAGAGAGAATGGTAAGAAAGATATATGACTAAATAACTTACCATCACGCCGTTTTCTTGCGGGGGTAAGCAGAGAGGATAGAGCGCTACACTCTTCTGTCAGACACACAATTCTCACCTTATCCAAATTCATACATCTTCTCATACAAGCTAGCCCATTGTTGAGACTTCTAACAAAACCATCCTCCAGTATCTATTTTACCTGCTCGTGCCAAGTCTTCCGCGGACCTCCTCTATTTATCACTTTCAAATTAATATATCTGTCGTTCCATTATTTGAAAGCCATCTTCGAATTCCGGTAGCGATAACAATATTTTTTCGATGAATTTCAATTAATACATTTAATTTGAATTAATACAGCTTATGGTTAGGAAGACGGTAGCGAATAGAGTGGTACTCAAATCCGACTTATGACTGACGAGCCAGCGCATGTTAATGGAACATGTTATCCGGTCGGTACCGGGTGCGTGTTTTTAAGGATACCAGTAGCTCTGTGCGTTCAGGGTAGTGATGAGCTAAATCGTTATTTTAATCGTTATTGTAACTGTGATTGAGATATTTGTGTTCTATTGTAACGATGGTAAGTAACTGATTATTCGAACTTCGGCGAGCAATCAATCACTGATATACTGGAACTATCAGTTATCAATCATCGTTATAAAAGAAATACTAAACGCACAATCACAGTCACAATAACGTTTAGCTCATCACCAGTTCGGGAGTCATTGACTGTGTTGATGATTATGAAATCGATATACCTCCACAGCCATTTCCATTGATCTTTGGGCAACGTTTGATGTGTATGATATTGACGGTGAGGGTCTACATCTCGTCTCAGCATATACGTAATGGCAGCACGCAGCGGTTAAATACTTTAAAAAAATGCTTTTTTTTCTACCTCCTTAGACGTAACATTAAAAAAGTATTGTAAGATTCATTTCATTAATTTCAAGAAAGCATGTAACTTATTTTTCATATAACTTTAGAGAGAATGTAGCGCGAAGAGCGTTTGATGTCGGTTGAAATAATTTTTATTTTCTAAAAATACCTCATCCTATTCATATTAGCACGAGAGCGGAGAGATTAATTTGTAAAGTGCTTCATTGTTTTCATTGTTCCGTATGACTAATGATTTTCCTAGCTTGGTAAAAGAATAAGCGAGTACTTATTCATTTGATATGAAAAAAACCCATTTTTTATTACATTTCTTTCAGAAAAAAATAGAATTAAATTTATACAGCGATTACATCCTACAGATGTTTGCGGGCCATAAAATTGAAGATTTATTTTAATTTGAATTGTTTTAGGATACGCAGATACTTTAAGGTCCGTATCCATGGACAGAGATACGATGAAATAATCTCACAGATTTAGTTGAGATATATCATGTAAACGTGTTGAGCTTTAAACTGCAAATAATTTTACTTTTAAAATTAGCAATATTAACTTTGTGGTTAAAATTCATATTTTTTATTTATTATCTTTGTTTTATTAACCACTGAATTGAGTTTGAATACATCTACCGGTTTCGAAAAGTACCATTTTCTTTTTCAGGATGTCATAACTAACTAAAAATAAATAAAATAAACTACAAGTCCCGTTCTAAATTTTTTTTCTAAAAATTATTCGACTAAATTTGTATTAAGCAACAATTTGCAAATTTATTTTTTAAATAATTGTTGTTTTTTTTTAAATAGATTCTGGTGAAGAAACAATGATATATATTTTTAGTTAGTTATGACATCCTGAAGAAGAGAATGATATTTTTTGAAATCGGTAGATGTATTTAAACTCAATTCAGTGGCTAATAAAACAAAGATATTAAATGAAAAATGGAAATAATTTATATCTCACTTTAAGATTTAAATATAAAGTTTAAATTCTTCGTGAAATTAAATTGTTAACATGGTGTATAGGTAACGTTTTTTCCCGCCAAGAGAATATTCTAGGTTGTTCTGGTGGTAATTAAATATTTTTTTGATTTTTCAATAAAACTTTTTAAGTGATTCGTTTTATATGTTTTAAATATTAATCTTAGATTGCAATTCCAAAATAAAAATGTGATTTGATTAAAAGTGTAAAATTTGTAAAATTTATGGCACCTATTTACATTCTACGATGTGAGTAGTATGATAATGTTATTTAAATATGTAAAAGTTATGCCGTAAAATTGCCATATAAAATTAATATTTATGTAATAAAGAAAAAATTAAAAAAAAAAAATGGTTAACGTCTATATTACATACTCATACTACATACTTTTTACTAATGCCATTGGTGTAAGGTAAAATGTGTGAATATGGCACCATGGGTAATATGTCGCACAAATAAATTGGAACTTCTAGTTCCTTAACTAATAAACGGAGAGCGCCTTCGTCTTAGTCTTAGTCCTGTCACTTATCCATATACAATGATCCAACCGCATACAATGATCATTTGGATCATTGTATGCGGTTGGATCGTCGCCGTTTATCAGAAAAATATATCATTTATGGAGTGAATGCAAGGTATTTGCTCTGTATTATTTTAGAAGACATTCTTCAAATGTGACTCAAACAATACCCACCTTTTGTAATTCGACCAGTATTATATTGATTGATTACATATCTCAAACCATCGCGATGTACTTAATAGCCGGCCGCCATTGCTTCTTTATTTGTTTGATTAGTCTATCTTTATTAATGTTTATTTATTTATTTGTAACTATATAATATACATGTATTAATGTGGTTGGACCGTGCCCGTCTCACTAGAGAATTCTGTGTTGAGACGGGCATACTATGGGGTAATACGCCAGTAATAAGCAGATAGTGAATGAAAGTAATTATAGTAAGCTTTGTAATGGGTATTTTAATGATAAAAATGAGACAAAATGTAATTGGTTACAATGCACGCCTTTGCTGATTGCATGAATTGCGTTCAAGTTTCGAAAACTTTTGTAACGACTGTTCTGCTAAATTATTATTTAATACCTAATTGTTATCTTTTCATTCTATTTTGTTATTTTACTATAACTGAACATTAATCAGTAATATTCAGTAATGAAAAACTATTGTTAATCTTCACAAACCATCTAAAATATTAACAGTTTCACGCAAAATCTGTTAGGGCAACTAGAGTGGAAAGAGAAAAACATTTGTACAAATAGCGAGTATTTAATTCATAGTTGCGGTGTCATCTCAGCAGTCAGTAGAAAGGAAGATTGAATATAAACGTATCAAAAATATAAGACAATTCAGAATAATATATGAAATAATGTATTTGGTCATCTCATACATAATGCGGTTTTTTATACAACTTTTATTTTTCAAAATTAAGTTAAACATAGTTCTTTTTTAATATAAAATATACTTTCCTTCATTTTTTACAATGCTATTCCATCTTTTTGGTAGAATTCTCTTCCATAATTCACATCCGTGATAAAAAATACTCCTCCAGTATTGTTCTGATCGTCTACATAATTCATATTTTTTATGTTCAAATGATTTTGTAGACTGCGAAATAAATGATATCAAATGGGATAATTTCCCCCATATATTGAATCATTCCTTGTATATTATTAATTTAATTAATTAAAGTTTTTGTATCTAAATAATTGAAATATTTGCCGCCTTCATATTAAGAATAAATAATATAGCTATTTATATTATAAATTAATAAAATTACGGGATCCTTTACATCAACATTCACTGATAAATTCAATTCGGCTAATTGCAAATAAAAACGCCCCTTGATAAGCTGTTCCAAGTAGGTATCTTGAAATTGACTAAATTGTTGGCTGGAAGAAGAAATAAATGAATAAAATCTTTGAAAATACAAGAAACCTATCCATTTAAAAGTAATTAAATGGAATTATCCAAAAATCAAGCGACTCAAGTATTTTTCTTTATGAAAGTCTTTTGGAATTAACAAAGAAAAAAATAAGGAAGATTTTAGCAAGCCTTTCATATTGAATCTATATAAAAACTCAAGATATCTGAGATTGTACAACACATTTCGAAATATCCGGGGAGTTTAGCAAATTCATTTTACAGTTTAATCAAATTACTGGATAATTTTCAAAATTGAAAATCATTTTAATTTACTAAATACCTGTGAATTGTATATTTAAAAAATTGATACAAATACTGTCGAAAATTTTAGAGAAATGGTATGAATACAAGTCATATAATTATGTATGCCACCGGCAGTTTTGGTACAATTTGTTAAATGGACTGACTGTGGACGATTACAACAGCGGGACTTAAAATTATGAAATATTGATATGGAGATGTACTAGAGAAATAACCGCTTGATATAGATTATTCAATTTGACAGCGAGACTAGACATATATGTACAGACGTCACCTAGAACCATAGATGCCTACAACCATTTATATTGAAACATAATACCTGTCTCAGAGATTTTCTCTACACAAAAAATCTCATACAATGACAATGACCATTATATAAAACATTAAAAAAATATTGCCAAATCCGCAACGCGTTTTATACGATACCAAATAATTGCGAGTTTGCCGTAGGTACAGTGCAATATATATTTTTAAATATATAAGTCTATTTGAATGCTTATGGTTGAAATATATAGATAGTATCCATTTAATAAACAACGAAAGTATAAATGAAAAATTTAAATTTATACGTTTAATCTTTATCCGAAAATAAATAATCTATGATTATTACGTTTTATGAGTATTTTTAGATACAGCGAAAAAATAATACAGTGCGTTAAACATGAACTACATACATCACATATTTGCATATGAACTATATTACTTACGAAACATATTCTATTTTCTATCGTGGCCTTCGCCAATTAGGCGTAATTTGGTATTATAAGTAGGTTTATACAGATGAAATAATATAAATTAAATAAATGTGTTTAGTAAGTAGAAAAAAAATGTTATTGCTTGAAAACTATAAAAAGTATATATGTTATATTTACGGTTTTCATAGGTAAAATATAACGAATTATTTTTTGGGGGAACCCACGTCAGATAGTCTGAGAAGGACTTTTATACTCCCGACGTTTCGAGTAAATATCATTACTCATTCTCAAAGGCATTTTATCCCGAATCCTGATCTAAACTGACGAGGAAACTCGACCGTTCAATGCAAAAACTAAAATGAGAGTGAGTTAAAATCTTAGTAGGTTAGTTGATGTCGCGATTAACTGTATCTAATTATTTAAGTAAGTTATTTGTTTAAATTATATGACATTTACTCTTAACGTGGAAAATATAAACGTCCTTTAGAGAACTATTTGACGCGGGTTCCCTCAGAAAATAAATAACATTTATTTTTATTTTTACGCGCATAACATTACATTGAGTGTGAGAAGAAGAGGAACAAAATATATATGTGAAACGATAAATATACACTGTGACATTACAAACTGGTGTCACGTTCGAAATTGCCCCGTCACTTGCTTTAATGCCAAGTACCTCGTAATCACAAATAATTGCTCTTACGTTGGTTTCGCGCTCTGTTTTGAAGGATAAAAAAACGGTCACCATCTATGGTTCTTTTTCAAATCATAAAATAGAAATGTCACAATTACGTGGTTCATTGCTGTAGCCAGCGGAACTAAGATGTAACCGTGAGCATCCAACGTAACGCTTTGGTTATCCAATGGGTTACGTTGGATACTTTTATGTTATTCACTCTTACTTAAATACTTTTATGTTATTCAATCACTAGTGCATAATTTACTAAAATGTGTTAATCTAATCGCCTGATGAATAATCTTTACAGGAAACGAGACGTTTCCCTTTGGTTACTTTCATTACTTCCCCTTCGGTTTATATAGGGTCTTTTAATAGGGACGCTCAAAATTTGTTAGATTATAACAGCCATGTGACATCTGTCAAATTTATTGTCAATTGTTAAGTAGTATACGGCAAATCACCACGGAAGGTTGAACAACGTGTGCAAATCATCAAATTCTGGACATTCTGCACGAGCGATTTGAGGGCACGGTTATCTCGCGCGGCGGTGACGTGAACTGGCCACAGAGATCGTGCGATTTAACGCCTTTAGACTTCTTTCTTTGAGGCTATCTTAAATCGAAAATCTTTACAAATAAGCCGCAAACAATTGACCTCCTCAAAGTCAACATAACAAACGCCATCCAGCAAATTTAGCCAGATTTATGCGATAAAGTCATTGAAAATTGGACCTCCCAAACGTGCCACCGAGCAAAGCTGCAGCGGATATTCGAACAACGTTATATTTAACACTTATTGCCATAAAATATACTTTCAAATAAAAGAAAAATTGAATGAATATCTCACACACAACCTGTTTAACTTACATTTTAAAATTGAGCGTCCTTGTTGAAAGACCCTTTATTACTACTTCGGGCTATGTGATTTTCTACAATTCTGCATACGAATATATTGCGTCGGCCTAAATGCTGAGAACTAACTACGATGATGGGTCATGGAGATGGGATGCTACGAAGAAAGGTGCACGAATGAGCATGGTTTGAAGATATGCAATCTTTGGTAACATTTCGATCTTGTCACCACCTTGCATCGCAAAACGTTGAACTCGCTCTCAACCTGACGATATTAGGATTTGTTAATATGAATTGTATTTGACTCTAAATTTATTTGTGTCCTTTGTTATGATTAGATTTCATTATATCATAACACCTTTTCATTTATCTCCTCCATGTATTATTAATAAATTTTTCCCAGTTTATGGTGAAGGCAGAATGTGAAAAACTAAGGTGTGTATGCGTTTCTGAGGTGATAATTCCACGGAACTTATGTTCACCACTGACTAGCCGGTGAGAGGGTAGAAGACCGACTTTCACCCTCACAATACATTATAACTATTGATAAATGAACGATAAATTAAAAAAATTATAACAAAAAAAAAAGAAGATATTAATTGTATGTTTACATTTCTCTTAATTAGATCAATCAATATAACATAAAACAAAGTAGACCAAAAAATACTTTATAACAATATCTATTATTATTAAGATATAAAACAAACAAAAGACCATCAATTTAATTGTATTATAATAATATTAATTAAGATCAAGAAAATATTGTCTATATATAATTTTCATGAATAAAGAAAATCTTACATTCAAAACTCAAGTTGTAGAAAATAAATAAAACTTATTTAAATAAGATACGACGTGTATGGTTTGAAAAATTGTATTCTGATTTTTCGAAAGGGCAATGATTAAGACCCGTTAGAAAAGTTTATTTGGTACTACATTAAATTCAAATGGAAAACATCTCGCGAAATTTGAATAACAAATTACTGGAAATTATTCCCTACACACGCAGGTAACTCACCCTTGCATAGTACCTACCCGATCACGAGCTCTAGCGGAGTGTTTCGATGGGGTAATAGCCTTGTCGGCTCTAGAGCCATTATGACGACTGAGAGGTGAGGATCTCTTAGTATGCAAGGAGATCAAGTATCTCGGTTACGTAATCGCAGAGAGCTAAAGGCGAGCAGTAAATTAAAAATCAAGTAAGTTGAGTTATGTGATATTGTTTTCTTTTTATTTCCTTCTTTATGTCAGTATTGACGTATATTGTCCTCAATCAGATGAGATTTCGGCTTGAAATACACGTGTACAGCAAAGCACTTCTAACTTCTCCTCTAGATAGTTACTAACGTTGAAATATCCAATTATCAGTTGGATTCATTGGAAACCAAAAAGTTTTCCAATAGATAAACAAAGTAACACAAAAAGTAGTATTAATCAACGTTCCATGGCTGAATTACAACTGCAGTTGGAGAGCTGATGCAAATTCTCTATTTGATTATTTTGACCATAGAATCACAATTGTAGGTCAACACTATGCAATTACCACGAAGCAGTGATTTGAGAAAATTCAAAGGATACAGTAAATGTTTATTTAATTAATTGAAAATGCTTCTGTTTATAGAACCTCGGTGTATCTTTAGAAATACACTTATTCTCTGATTCCACATCCGACAAGTTTATATTTATTATTGGGAGAACACATTTTTATTGTGAAGTTGTAATTATTCAGAACATAGGCCTGTGATATTTTAAATATGAATTAAATATATTAATTTGAAAGATATACATATAAAATCAATTTATCGAAAAATATTATTATTGGTTAGGAAAGAGATTCAGGTTCAAATCTCGGTGGCGCAGTAACAATATTTTTTCGATAAATTGGTTTTATATGTATACCTTTCTAATTAATATATTTAATTCATATTTAAAATATCACAGGCCTATGTTCTGAATAATTACAACTTCACAATAATAATGTGTCCTCCTAATAATAAAGTTGTATCAATGTGTCCAAATTTAATAAAAATGAATTGATAATTGTAGCGTCTGCTATCAGATTACTCAAAGATATTTGAGATTCTGTAAAAATAAGGTAGATAGCTCTTTCAAATAATGGAACGATTAAATGTATTAATATCAAAAAGGTAATATATAGGTTCAAAAATATGTCGCTAAAATATTGTCGCTGTAGCGCAGTTGGATAATGCACCTTCCCCGGTTAGAAAAGAGACCCAGGTTCGAATCCCGGTGGCGCAACAACAATATTTTTCGATAAATTGATTTTATATGTTTATCTTTCTAATTAATATATTTAATTAATATTTATATTTATTGATAATTTTACCATTTTTTCTTCTTCTTCATTTCTGCTTCATATCAGTATTGTAATACAGTAGCCTCAATTATTAAGCCCATTAATGGCTGCCTTATACCCACTGATTTCTGTTTTTCCGTATATAACATTTTATTATCTATTTATTTGTAATATATCGGTATATATCGACCTGTATCTAAGAAAATATAGCACTTAAAAGGGCGCAGGAAGGTCTAAATTAAAATCTTTGTTCGTTTTTCATGTGCATTTCTTAAATCAGCTGTTATTTTTCTTTTGTGTTTATTAATTGTAGATTTTGCGTTACTGTAGCATTTTGTGTGAAACCGATAAAAGATGTTGCAAACTTCTACAAAGGTTCAGAGAAAGGGTGGGTCCCACCGTTCTGGCGCCCCTTTAAGTGGCTTCAATTAGATGAGATTCGGCTCGTAATGCACCTCCACAACTCACGGTCATGAGTCGCCCTTACAGCTGACTACAGAGTCTTTCCAGCCAGGTTCGACGCTTATATCCACCACTGTGGCATACTTCTTTGGGCCAAAATTGTGTACAGGATAATATATTTTTCTAGACTGTTTTTTTGCTGCATAATGAGCCTGAAGAATTGGAAGAATCTTTTGTTCACTGTTGTAGATAAGGCTTGCTGTTGTTGAATTTGTTCTGCTATCCACGGGATACATAACATCCTTCTTTAATAAGTATATAATGTAATAGTACCTTATCGCTATTGCGCTCTGTTCAAGCCTCTGTTGCATATACGGGGTGAAACAGATCTAGTTCACAATATTTTATGGGTAGATAGATACCTGACTAAATTACGAGTCGAAAATGTTCAAGTGGTACGCAAATTCTTCACCGTTACGAAAAATATAATTGTTTGAAATTTTTACAAAATCATGTTAAACTTTAAGTGTACGTTCTTTGTAATAAATATTTGAGAAATGTATCCATTATTAATCTATATATTTCCTTCAGCCCTAAAATCATCAATTAAAAACAGTCTGGTCGCTCTAAATTCGATGACCTTTATTTTTTTGTATTCAATATATAATTTTGGATTAATAAAATATTACAATTAATCGAAATAATTGCATAATTACGTTTTTTTTTATTGCTTATATCTCTGACATGGTTGAGATTAAGCACATATCCCTTGAACATTTTCGATTAGTAATTTAGTCAAAATTATGAACTATGTCTGTCACACCCTGTATAAAGATTGTATAGACAATAGTGTGAATCAACATAATTATGATTGAGTTTATCAGTCCATAAAAATCTGAGTTGTGAATTACGTAATAATAAATTATATATTTGCAAAATTATTTTTTGGCATTTTACTTATCAATATGTAATTTCGTGGCCCACTAAGTATTGCACTAACCACTCAACCACGTAAAAATATAAACTTTATTATTATTATTAATATTTAAATACCTCAAACCCAGGAATAATTAAAACTATGGCTTAAAGATAAAAGTATACTTCAGAAACTGTCGAGAATCATGGATGTTGTTTCTGTGGTAAAATTGTCCATGTTATTGGAAACTTTTAAAGCAGATATGTAGGTAAAATATAATTTTCTATAAAAATATGATTGTTTTAAGAACAGTTAATTCATTGCTTTTAATTTTACTATAATTTATATATACGTTCGGATAAAAATATTCCAAAATTGTTAAATAAAAATCGTTATAAAAAATTGAATTTATATGTAATTTTTCAAACTGATTAAAATATATTTATATATATACAATTACCGTCAAGCTACAGAAGAAATGATATTTTAACTAGAAAAGTTTCAAACACAAATGTAAAGCAATAGAGCAAAGTAGAACATTTAAAAAAATTAAAATAACTATTTAATATGGTCCATGATAAATATTTATTGATGGGTAAAATGGAATTAACTAAATTTAACGCTTTTACAACCTTTTTTCGCGTGAGATCAAGTTTGTTCTATTATGGGTCTTCGAAAATATGGGATAGCGCAAGATTTATGGTTTAATACGTGATAACCTAACTGGAGAACGGAGTTTAAAGAACTTCAAACTTCGGGAATGGTGTGACGCCCCAAATATTCTGAAGAAGGTGAAGACACGGTGACTAGAGTGGAAGCAATATGTAGCAAAGTTTTCTTCTTTTTCTTCTTCTTTCAACTGGATCTGGATCGAGGGAAACACACACATGAAAATGGCAGATTTGATGGCTTCACATTTTGAATATGAAAAAATTATTATTTTCTATAAAATATCAAACATTGTACAAGCCACATTGAGTTATTTAACATTGACAGGTTTCGATATCACTGTATATTCGTCAGGATAGGCGAATCGAAACTATTCAAGGTTAAATGACTCAATGTGGTTTATACAAAGCTTGTTAGTTTATAAAAATTAATTATTAGGTCCAACCAGAAAGTTAACGCTACAAACATCAACAACAATAATTTAATATGTTATTAGCAATTTTATTAAAATTCGTACCCATGTTCATTTTATTTTATTTAAAGACTTTAAATTCTTATAAAAATCAGAATAATTTTATTTTCGTCTGAAAATTTAAGATCACACATTTAACTGTATTTTTACAGTAATCATTTTAATAATAATGGTAAATGATCTTCTTGTCTAAGCACAAAAATATAGTATATGTGTATCTATAATATTAATAATAATATGTCATATTAGATTACCTATTTATATAAGATTTACAGCTCAATATGTGATAATGAATGTAAAAGATAAAAGATTCTGGATCTTCGGGAGCCGTATATTACCACAGATATCCCGAGGAAGATGAAAACAAGGAGACTGCAGTGGGAGGGACATCGTGAGAGCAGACAAGTTCCATAACACGCACAAAGCTCAACAAGTCAGCAAGATCGAGATAGAGGGGAAGACCGAGATTAGGATAGGGGGTGATATCAAGACAGCCTTGCAAAGCGGGAGCGGGTGACCGGCTCACAAGATATTGGAGGCGATGTCAAGACATCCCTTCATGACGAGGGTGGGTGCCCGGCGCACAGTACCATGGAGGCCATGTCAAAACACTCCTGCATGGCGGGTGTGGGTGCCTGGCGCACAGGATCATGAAGGCGAAGTCAAAACACTCCAGAAAGGCGGGAGCGGGTGCCCAGTACGTAGGATCATGGAAGAGATGTCAAGGAATGTATGGCGCTCGAGTTCCATTAGACCGTTAAAAAAAAAGAAGACAAATTAGGATATATATTGTTACAGCTCTTTCAAACTCTATTGGATTGAACGTCTAAAAGCACTGTTACCGGCTAAACTCAGTCTACGTGCGGCGCCGGATCTTCTGTCGGTCAGGATGGAATGGAATTATGAATGCAAACTAGTCAGATTTTGAACACAAATTATAATGAAAAAAAACTGTTATTCCACAAGATTTACACTAAAGAAGAGTATCAAAGTAAAAAGTTGATATTCCGAGGGAATCGTCATACAATATACAACAATTCTTCGACAACAAGATTGCGAATTAATATTCTTAATCTAAGATATTTATCTAACTACGAAATTTAGATACGCAGTACCCTTGTTTCCACATAATGCCACTTTATCTTCATCGAGGATATTGCAGTGGCCATTTACACATGTTGACCGGGGAGCAGTTTTACCTCGGGGTCAAATTGATTGCTGGAAACGCCATGTTTCCCATAAAGATTGCGGGCCAAAGCAGGTCCACGTTGCCGTTGAATCGGCACACTCCAAGTACTCGCCAGTACCAGGCGTTGATCCAATTATCTCATTATCAGGGTCTTCGATCATATCAAAATTTGCCAGATAAAAATCTTACGTGTTGGAAATTAAACTTACTTTCTAGCCTACCCGCTCGCCATCCGCTACCGTGCGTGTCGCAAGTTTCCATCTCTGCCGGGTGACGTCTCCAGTTAGCGGGTGAATCGGGACCTATCACAATCTCCTGATTCACTGTTTGGTAGGTAGGTTGGACCGTTTTTGACGATCACGACGAATCACCACTTAGGTGATTTGTGTTAAGTTATTCTGAAAAATAAGGATCACCAGTGTATCAGATTGACAAAGTTACCTTCGCACTCTGATTCACAATATTCATTTAAGCCTAGTGTTAAATTCTGCTGGAGGAACATCTGGTGTTTATCTAATGGAGGAACCACCGGGGAAAGAAAGACACACTTACGTGGTTTGCTCTGGTGTTACCTTCACTTGCTCTAGTTACAATACAAGGTGGATTATTTCAGTAGTTGCAAATAGTTACAACTGCGCGCGGTTAAGGATAAGTTTGTCTAATTAGCACACTCCCGGTAAAGTTAAATATTATGACGGTTAACAAGCAGCAGCTGTTTGATTTCACGACAAGGAAATAAGTGAAGTAGATAGCTCGTCTCGCCTGGTGCTCGCCTGGTATTGAAGCGCCCTCTAGTATCCACACTAACACGTTTCTCTGCAGGGTGTCCGACGCACTAGACGTGTCGATAAGCGAGCCTGTGAGTAGCACCGTAAGATGGCCTACGCGAGGTGATTCGCCACTAGGCTCTACCTCAGTGTCCAACGAGAGTCATCAATGGAGAATTAGGAAGGTTACTCGTTAGGATATTATGGTTTAAGATATCCTCATCTTCAAGATCGAACTTTGATTTTCTGGGCGACGAGTTCCAACGTTCCCCCAAGCCGTCATGCGAAATCTATCATTCGTGTTCGCCGCCAGGAGGTCGCTACTCGTATTCCGATTGGTCCAGTGATTTTTCATGCTCAATATTTACTGCTCCTGCGCACATTCGAGTTTTAAATTGTAATGCGGCTTGCACAGCGACGTGATACGTCACGTGACAATATATAATGGGCGGAGCAATCAATTCATTTGGTCATATTATTATTATTTATTTATTATTATTATTTTATAAGTAACTATATAATACAATGTAAAAATCTGTTTGGACTGTGCCCGTCTCACTGGAGAAATTCTGTGTCGAGTTATAAAACATTAATATAATTCTCAAATTTTTCATCAACTATGCATACTAATTTTTGAAAATGCGAATGGTTTTGAACCACTGAATGTCCTTCGAGTAACATTGCGTCTTGAACATTGCGTGTAAGATTAAAAATCGTGTCAACCACCTGCCCACTTAATAGAAAACATAAGAACGCGCTTTGATAATCGTGCAGAACACTATTTTGAAAATTATAATCTGCGGTCGATACGAAAAATGATGTTGTTATGAAATAATTGTGTGTGACTAAAAATACAATTGTGATATTATTTGGATGATGATATATTATAATCTACTTCAGTCTTAATATTCTTAAAATAATACGTAGGTTCATATAAATAATAAATAACGTTCTTATTTATACGTGAAACAGATGAAATAAAGAAAATGTAATATTTGCATAAATTTAAAAAATCTTAATATTAAGTATTTCGTCAAAAATGTTAATTGTGCACATAATTCAACTTTATTATTATACCCTTTTTAAAATTTAAATTCTCTTTTTCTGCCTGCCTCACCTTTTCTCTTGTACAATGATTAGGCTCGTATTGATTTAGAATAATTTATAGAATAAATACAGATATTAATTATTTAATAACATAATTTATTTTAAAAATGTAGACGATCTCTCTAGATCAGGCCTTGCCTAAGTGGAAAATTGTCATAATAATATTATGTGTACTAAAATATTAATAAATATATATATATAACGGCTATTTTTTTAAAACAAAGAACATATGTTGAAAAATTTGACATATCTATTTTATTCAAATAAAATTCTGCTATAGTAATCGATTTGAAGGTCAATAATATACGGGAACATATAATCTGAAAAAATTTTGTACCGATAAATCTTCTAATCCGTTCCAAGAATTTTTTTGATTATTTTCTTAATAACGTACGTTGTGGTTGGTGAGAGTAACATTATGACTACCAAATCTTTCATTCCATTAATTTGTGGATGGAGAGAGTAACATTATGACTACCAAATCTTTCATTCCATTAATTTGTGGATGGAGAGAGTAACATTATGACTACCAAATCTTTCATTCCATTAATTTGTGGATGGAGAGAGTAACATTATGACTACCAAATCTTTCATTTCAGACACTCCCTCGAATAATTGACCAATTACTCCTGTTATTTTTATGCTTATATTCAATTTCATACTATATTTCGTATTTTATTCTTAAAACATATTAACATATTATTTAATTCACACAGGAGTTGATTGTTTATGGTACTCTGAAGGGTGGAAGATAGAATGATGCCTTAATGATGTTATTTATGGTACTCTGAAGGATGGAAAATAGAATTATGCCTTTGAAATGTGGTGCTGAAGGCACATGCTGCACATGCACTGGAAGGTGAAATGCACAAATGATGTCTCCATTCAACGGGAATTACACATCAAGCAGAGATTTTCAATCATTTTCCAACCAAAGATGAATCTTTTAATTTTTTGCGCATCTCACAATAGAGAATAGCTTGCAATAGACAATAGAGAATAGCTTGCAGAAGCTTGTTGTGGTGGACGATCCCCTAACTATTAAACCAACCGAGTGAAAAAAATAATAGTCACTTCTCTGGTAACATGATCTCAGGGATCTCAGATCTGCAGGATGTCAGGAAAAGGGAAAAAGTGTAGTCAAAAGGGTGGAAGGATATGAAGACAACGATCCTCAGTCAAGAGGTATTGACGTCAAAATAGATCATGTTTATTATTTTTCCTGATTTGGGTACTAACTCATCATCCTAAAATAATTCATGTTTGTGATATTTATTAATATTCATTTTAAATAATGAAAATGATAGATACAAAATTGAAACATGTAGTACTCCTAATCAAATAAGTATAGGATCATACAATACTCTTGTAACCATTTTAAAGCTGTTCTCTTTATTCCAAGTTTCCTACATTTTTCAATTATTCATTCTTTATCTATAGTTTTAAAAGCTCTTAAAAGCCTTTCAAAAGGCTTATCGCGCGTAAGGTTATTGTATTTCGCGTGCGGAATGTTTTAGAACTATGGTGTATTTAATACTGGTTTCACGACTATAAACACCACAAAACGCTCGCATGCTTATACTAAATGTTAGGATTACCCACAAATCTGTGTGTGAAATCTGGATGGGAACATCTTGGTGGAGGATACTGTATGAATGTACTAATTCTCTAGATTATCCTAATAAGACGGCTTTTGTCTAACTGTTTCTGACAAACAAAGGCGTTGGATTCTGAATCCTGCTTAAGTCTGAATTTGGAGACGAAAACCTTTAAAAGATTTACTTTGCTTTCCATAGAAATTAAAGTAAATCTAAAAGACTTATGTACTTTATCTGATTTTTCGTATCTAACTAAATATAGCGAGAGTAAATACAAATAGCGATTACATCATAGAAAATAGACTTATACTCTATTTACGCACTTCAATAGTTCAATAAATTTGGCACTCACATTTTACGAATTTGTTTCATCAATATATAATAAATTCGAAGGTTGGGTTTTGTTTAGCGGTCATATTTAAATAAAACGCAATATAAAAAAAAATTACAAACCAAATAAAAATGCTTTTATCAATCATAAAAAGTCATTGAATATTGAAAAAATTGTTATTGAATCGAATATACAAAATTACTATCAAAATTTGGGTATATTAAGTAAATGTATTAATTACAAATATTTATACATGAGTATTTGCAGTCTGTTTAATTTTAAGAAATAAAAATTACTTCCAAGTATTTGTAGTTAAGCGAGAACATGTAGAGATCTCCTTTGACTGATGTTGGCCAGTTTTAGTATCAATTTTCTAGTTATCAGATTTAGGTTAGGTTAAGGTATCACGATAAATGCGTGACAAATTTTGTAGGCTGGTAGAGCCTTTACAATAGGGGCTAAACGTGTGACAATATCCGTTACCTTTACCCAAACTGAAATATGGCACGAAATATAGTATGAACGTACTTGCCAAAATGTTTACTATACCATGGTACCTTTTTTGATGTTTCAATCATGATTTGTGCTTCATCGGGTTACTATTTTAAATATATTAATGATTGAATACGAATTTACGTGGTGTTTTAAAATATACGAATGTTTTATAACAAATTTACTAGGTATTTTAAAATAAACTAATATTTTTTACATATTTTCGCGGTCCCCAAAAGTCTTTTTCATTTTGGTTCATTCAATGCAACAAGTATATGCCGATCGATAGCCGCGTCCTTGGGTATTCAGTCGCTATGGAGCGTGTCTTTACCAATTGTTGAAATTTTCCCTGGAAAATTGATATCCCGACGAGGTCACATAAACTGGCCTCCACGTGGCCCCGACTTGACACCAATAGACTTTTTCCTTTGGAGCTACATTAAATCAAAGAAATAGAGTAACAATCCTCTTTCTCTGTATAGTAGTCTTTATAATACCTTATTTTGCATCATATTTTATGTCCATAAATACGTTTATGTGATTGCTCACATACTATTGAGTCATGTCTAGTTTTGATAACAGATTTTGTATGTAATTACAAGTATTAACACTTCTCCCCATTTGTATTAATTTCATTTGATGCCTGTATTACATCAAGAGGAGATGGGTACATTGTTTACGTTGTAATTCCTAGAACATTGTATGTGTTTCCAAAACTAATAAATAATTCATGGTGAAACAAAGGTCTTATTATATTAGTTTTTTTTTCATTGAATGGCTGAAGAAAAACAATTAAGAATTGTTAATTTTAATCATAGAATTCGTAAAAAGTTATAAGGCACGACTTTCAATAATAATTCAAATTTTCGTGTTTTTTATTAAAATGGGTGTTTTTATAATAAATTTATATCAGAGTTACATACTTCATTTGATATTTTTAAAACTATTACTTTGATAGGACCTTTACACCCATTTAAAACTAATATACTGAATATTATTTGGCATAATTTGGAAAATATAACCATATAATATAACAAAGAACGCGACCATTGAT
Source organism: Eubasilissa regina (assembly GCA_022840565.1). Taxonomy (NCBI): domain Eukaryota; kingdom Metazoa; phylum Arthropoda; class Insecta; order Trichoptera; family Phryganeidae; genus Eubasilissa; species Eubasilissa regina. Next base: position 23,985,957 of record JAINEB010000025.1, read on the forward strand.
ACATTTTCCACGTGACTCAAAATTGTCTTACTATGTAAAATACTTGCGTAAAGGATATATATTTTCTTGTAGTATTGAAGCCAAGATTATGGAAACAAATCTTGATTGATACAAATTAACACAACATTAAAAATTAATCGAGTTATAACCATTCAATTTGCAGGATTTAGTAAAAACATAGATTTTTATATAATATATTCTAATTACTCACACGATTTCAGGCTTAAACTACTATTTAAATCTAAGATTTATATCAAAAGCACAATAATTAGCTTTTAAATAATATTTTTTCAGTCTTATAACAGACGATACTTTTAATAATACATCGAACTTCAATTCGCTGGTCTATCTGGCCACAACGGACGTCGAATCCGCGCTGTCAATATTTTCGTTTAAAAAGGCCGAAAATATTTATTTTCACGCATATTTTATTCACAGTATGAATTAATATTGAACCTATTCACAATATTAGTAAAATATAAAAAAACGATGTATCCGTTTTTGTGTTTTATTTTTTCACACCAATACATGGACAACATAATTTTACAGATATGCTTTAAAATGAAACGAACACTAACAAAAACAATCATAATATGCCCGTTTGTGAACAAATACAGTTTAATTGATATCAAGCAGTGAAATTGTAAATCAATTGTTTGATACATTGTAACTGGCTGAGTTAGTGAAACTATAATTATACTAGTAAAAAAATATAAGTTCACTGGTAATACACATTCACTGTAACGTATATACGAGTACTGGTTACCAGATGTAACATTTTAATAATCTTTTTAAATAAGTCACGTCTCATCTACTGGAACGTGCCTTTAGTGAATTTGATTTTGGTTCTTACATCTTGTTCGCTTCTTTATTATCCATGTTTGTGGTTGTTTTGTTGTACTCTTAAAAATATTTTTTTGTGAGATATTTATTTCGTATTTGGTTTCATTAGTTGGTAACAGAACGATGTTAATTAACGTGGCCTAAATATTGTTATTTTATTCCAAATCAAGATTTAAAAAATATAAATATACAATTATTAGGAGAACACATTCTTATTGTAATGTTGTAATTATTCAGAACACAGGTCTGTGATATTTTAAATATGGATTGAATATATTAATCAGGAAGATATACATATAAAATCAATTTTATCGAAAAGAAATAATAATAATAGTTGGACAATGCCCATTCCTTGGTTTTGAAAGAGATCCAGGTTCGAATCCCGATGCCGCAACAACAATATTTTTCGATAAATTGATTATATATGTATGTCTTTTTAATTAATATATTTAATTCAAATACTAAATTAATGTATTAATTATAAATATATACATATAAAATCAATTTTGTCGAAAAATATTGTTTTTGCGTCACCGGGATTCGAACCTGGATCTCTATTTCCAATCCGGGGAAGTGCACTACCATTGTGCTATAACGCCAGTATTTTTCTTGACAAATTTTCGAACCTATATGTTACATTTTTCAAATTAATACACCTGTCGTTCCATTATTTGAAAGCCATCTACATTATTTTTACAGAATCTCAAATACCTTTGAGTAAACCGACTGCAGACGCCAGAGTTATCAATTCATTTTTATTAAATTTTCGACAAAATTGATTTTATATGTATATATTTATAATTAATACATCAATTTAGTATTTAAAATATCACAGACCTATGTTCTGAATAATTATAACTTCACAATAAGAATGTGTTTTCCTTAATATTTAATTCATATTTAAAATATCACAGACCTATGTTTTGAATGATTACAACTTCACAATAAAAATGTGTTCTTCTAATAATAAAGTTGTATCAATGTGTCCAAAATTTAATAAAAATGAATTCATTATTCTAGCGTCTGCTATCAGATTACTCAAAGGTATTTGAGGTTCCGTAAAAATAAGGTAGATTGCTCTTTCATGTAATGGAACTATTAAATATATTAATATCAAAAAGGTAACACATAGGTTCGAAAATTTGTCGCTATAAATATCGTCGCTGTAGCATAGTTGGATAATGTACCTTCCCCGGTTTTAAAAGAGATCCAGGTTTGAACCCCGGTGGCGCAACAACAATGTTTTTCGATAAAATTGAGTTTATATGTATATCGTTCTATCTAGTATATTTAACTCATATTTGAAATATATAATTTATTTTGTTTATATATATCCTTTTATTCAAATTCAACATTTAATATGTGGCAACCAGATATAAGTTTTATTTACATTCGTTAAAATCCAGAACCTCGACCGCTTTTCGAATGTTGAAAAGTTCTCGAGACTCTCACTTAAAATCTGCTTTACGATGAAAGAAAAATCGCGGAAACATTCCCGGAACAGTACTGTAATATTCATTTTTATTTAAATCAGAAAAGACGAATCATGCAAATTTTGAAAGAGACCTCACAAACGACAGTTAAAAGTATGAGAATTTCAATGATGAATATTTTAACATTTCCGGTTATGACCTCATCTGTCACAGCATTATGACTATCTCTATAAAAAATTTATACATTACTAGAAATTCACTAAAATAAGTTTTCTATGTAACATTTTTAATGAAAACAAATTTTTGTTGTGAAGTTGCAATTTCGGAATATTGTTCTGTGGTATTTTTGATACAAATTAAATTAATCAATTATAAAAATGTACAGAAAAAATATATCTATCAAAAAAATATTGAGCTGCTACTGGGATTTGAACCTGAATTTTTTCCTATCCAGGGAACGCATTATCGTTTCGTTATTTTTGTAACATTTTCGCCGAAAGTTCATTATGTATACATGTATGTATTAAATTATATATAATAGTATGGTTGATAACAGCATAACCTATATTAATATGCCATAATCTACGATATTATTTGATTGGTAAATAGATATATAAATTAATAATTAATGATGTAATGCTTTCCCGTCTATATCTATGACTTTCTGGATGTGAATTCGTTAGTGTCATTTGCTCCGGTAGACTATAAGGTACTTGCTTAAATGGTCAGGTCTGTGAGACTCGTCATAAATAAGAAAATCATTCTGTCATTTTGTTTATGTCTCATGGTTATATCACATAGTACTTTATGGTTTCTTTCTTTACCTATGTCGCTGTCAAATTTGACATTAATGTTTTGTTTATATTTTTCACGTTTGTACAATTCCAGGGAGAGCAATATAGAAAGCACTATACATTTGAAAAATTATTTAATATATATTTTGTAGACACGCCACTGTATACAACACATGGGTTTCTGCGCTTGGCGGGTAAAACATTATGTAATATTAAAATATACCAATTTTCAAAATGGTACTATTTAAAAGTTTATCGATATTTGTTCTTTTTTTTTCATTAGCCGACTTTACATTCGTTCAATTATGTAGTTTCTATAAAAGATTTTTAAATACGCTATTATTGATCTAAAATATTTTTTAATGTTTCATGATTTAAGATATTTTACCTGCTTATAGAAGAAACATGAGTAATGAGTAATACACGCAAAAAAGAGCAGCTGTTTTTATATAATGCGGATCAATATTTTCATCAAATCGTGACAAAATAAGTTTTACTCGTCAACCATAGATTTCTTCAAATCCTACAATATATTATACAACATAAAAAGCGGGACATATTTGATTTTATGTAATATAAAAAATCACAAACGTAATTTTTTGAATTTATTTCATAATTTTATTTTACTTAATCAATGCAGCCTAGTTAGACAGTATACTGATAAAAACTGTTGTTTATATATCTACAAAATTTCTAAAGGAAGCTTTCCTAAGCATTATCACATTTTTCTTAAAGGTACAGAAAAAAATATTTCACATTCGAAACTCCCGTCGATTTTTTCATATCGTAATAAAATTCGCTTACAACTTTTGCAGTTATACTTAAGTACATGACAGCCAAAGCTATTAATGAATGCTCTGTGCTGCCAGAAAATAATTGCTGCTCGCCAACTCTGAGGCGCAGCTGGACCGCTTTCCGAAGAAAAAGCAAACCATTTACATAAAGTTAAATATATCGGGAAATTAAAATATTTCTTTCCTAGAAATATATAAAAAAAAAACGCGTTGTCAAATGATTTAAATAATCTCTTAGCGTTAAAATGGGAAAGGAAAAAGTCTTCTCAAAAAATTAAATATGTATTTTATACATTATGCAATTTGGTTAAAATAAAGAATTGTAATTAATCATGCAAAATAATTAAATTATCCCGAAATTATTTTTAATGAACTTTGTGGTTGTAATCATAAGTGATTGTCTCCACCTGAGTTTTTTGATATCGACCGATTTTGAAACAATTGTTCTCTTTTGAAAGTTTTCTTAATATATGATTTTGTTCAGTTCCTCATTTACAAATTTTTAAATAAGCTTTTTAATTCTTTAATTTTTTTAATACATACGTTATTTATTTTATAGAACTCCATTGTTAATCAACACAATAAATCAAACACGATTTTTTGGTTCTATATTTAATCAAAAAAATCGTGTTTGATTTATTCTGTTGATAACATTTTTCAAGTAAATCTAAATCAAGTTCATCTAAAAATTTCTAAATCATTTTTGCGGCACACTATAGATTTAATTATAATTTAAAATAGGCGATTGGGATAGAGAGAGGGGGTTACTTTTGTTTTGAGCAGGCCTTAAAGAGTAACTATGTATGCAAAATTGTTCCGGGCAAGGGGATGGGGTGGGGTGATTCTCTATTTTCCCCTCGGTCATGGAGTGCAATTGAAAAAAAAAATTGACATTCAACGTCAAACACATTTATAGCGCGTGGGGATACAATCCCTGAAATGTACACCTGTATTCAAAATTTGGTAGGAGACAGAAGTTGGTAGAAGGGTCTAGGATTATATAGAGGTCAGTAGGACAAAGAAACAGACGATGTGAAATTTCACCATTTACCTATATGCAAAATTTTACCGTTCATCTATATACAAACATATATAAATGAATTTAATTTTAAAATTACGTATATATTTTACTTTTATTTTAAGAGTATAAAAAACATTATTCAGTACAATTTATTGTGGTTAGAAATTAATTTAGTTTTACCATCTATTTGCATAGATTAAAGATAAAAAAGTACCTACGTATGTTATAAAATAAAAATACATTTTTATAACATTTAACATTCTTTAATAAGGTTCGGCGCGCACGATCGTGAGGTGCCGGACAATTGATTCCAAAAGTAAAGAGGTTGTATTTATTAAGGCGTTGATCCAAGATTTGTGTTATCCGAGAGCACACGTGAGAAAAAGAGTGCTGTTGCTGTCAAAATATTGGAGCGAAAGACGCCAAAGACTTGTATAATAACAAAATCCTCACAAATAATTGAACATATCTGTTCCTTATATCTTTGTAGAATAATTGAGAATATGTCTCGAAATATGGATTATTATGATAAAACACAAATTAACAAATAATATTTTCCAATTTATTCATCATTTAAAAATTATACCAAATTAATTTGTTAATGAACTAGATTAACCAAATGTAACTAGAAAATGCGCCAAAATACATTAATTTAAAATACATCGGACCTGATATATTTTAAACTGCAGATTAGCCCAGAAAACTGTACACAGAGTATATTTTAATGATTGATAGATTTTTTCTTTGTATATATATTCACAATAAAATAAAAAATATATATATACGTATATGGGGATAACGATTCAAATTCACCGCTATCGTCAACGTTACCAGCCGATATCGAAACCAAATATGAAAAAAAAAAATGTATTGAAAATATATTATCATTAATTTGACTTCTAATATTACGACTTGTCTCTGCCTTGCCTGCCAATAATATTACAAAATATATTTTAAAACCATTTCAACTTTTGTGTACCTACATTTAGGTTGTTTGCAATTTTGTAAATAATTCAATATCCTTTTGATGAACTCCATCTGTTAAATATTGGACGAACTCAAATTTACACAGAGATGGAAAAAGCTTGTTTTCCCTTTATACCCTCCATTATTTATTTTAAATCATAAATAGGCCTAGGAGAATAAATTGAAATGTTTATATGTTTGAAATTCTGACAATTTTGAAATCGGCGCGGCATTTTTACAATATGTGTGATTTATTTGAAATTTTAAATATACTTTTTTTTTATTGTGCGCTAATAAAACATCAATTAGATAAAATACGTTTATAGAAATAATTAAATTTTTCATTAGTGCCACAAAACAAACATATAACTTTCATATACCTACACAAAAATTGTCTACATTTTCGTCATAACCCATCTTCAGAGTTGTCATACAGCCTTTTGCGCATGGATGCTTAGAGTTGTTACGTCTGTGGTCACGTGTGCGAAATTTAATCCCGATCGCGTCATTTGCTTTTGGACTATTACAGTGAAAATATGGCTCATCCGCTAGCAGTTTGCACCAAGGAGGAACAGCGAGCAGAGATTCGATTTCTCTAGTCGGAGAGTGTGAAAGGGGCTAAAATTTATCGTATACGAGGACGGTGTTCGTGACGTAAAAATATTTTTTTGTGAGTCCAGAAGTTTGAAAGTGGCCGGAGTTTGAAAGTGGATCAATCAATGTAACTCATAAAGGAGCAGGACCCCCGTCAACCTCAACAAGATTCAGCAAGCTTGAGAGACGGTTCTAGTGAATAGGCGAGTTACCATTGGTGAGGTAGCATCTTCTTTGACTATCAGTCATGGTTCCTATCAAATCACCCATGACGAGCTTAGTTTTCGTGAAGTTATGTGTAAATAAGTTGTAGAACGAAAAATGTAGATAATTTTTTACTTTCCCTAGTATATTATATGTAATATTGTTATTATATTTAATTATAGTATTCATCGTATTAGTGAGCTTTCACTTGATCTGATTCCTTCTATTCTTTCCTGAGTAACCAATTTTTCCATTATCATTATATCTAGTGACGTGGCCAGAATATTCGAGAAACCATACCGTATGGTATGTGGAGCATTCGTCACTAGCTTCTCTTTTACAGAGCACCCTTTTCCCTCAGTACCATAGCGACTTCTCAGAATAACAAGGTTCCATCTGACACTGACACTGTTTTGAGATAATGAGCTCAAAAGTGTGGATTGAATTTCAACATACATTCATGTATATTTTGTTTTGAGTATACAAATATGATTAGTTTTAAGATCTTAACTGATTTTCAGTATTATCAATGACCGCTGTGAGATAGGGAAATTAAAAATAATAAAATAACGTTGTTAATTAACAATAATGAACCATAAATATAATTAAATAACTGATCCAGTTGGAACTTTCAGCTCTTGCTATTTCCTTAAATATCCGTTAAGTAGAGTTGGTATGTATGGAAGAAATAAAGAATAATGTATTTGGAACCCATTTCACACAGTAACTTAAATTAGTTCAAAAGTTGGAACCTTGTTATTGTAAGGGGTCGATAGAGCAAGATCGGGAAGATAAGGGTTCAGACCAGTTTCATTTTTGTGTTTCTAGTTGTGCTTTAGTCATGCCAGATCTTTTTGAGATTGTCCAGAAGAGATCGCGTCATATTTACATATACGAGAATGAAAGGTATTTTGTTTACTCTTTACCAAAAATTTGTTTTTATTTATTTAAGTCATTTATGATATTACACTTCATACCAAAATTCGTGATGTACAATAATATATACAAAACTTGATGTCTGTTCTCTATATAATTCTATATCTTTTGACATATCTAAACGAAATTTAATATTTACTCATTAATACTGCACAAACAATAACCTCCGTCTCTCAACCCCTACCCGTGATATAAATGTATATTTTGCATTATATTAAATCCGTTACAAATTTTGCATTGTTACTTTTTTGGATCCTGTAGAAAACGTATGCACCCTACTTCTGACTACCCCGTATTTTTCCATTCTACCGATATAAATGTGTATTATATTAATCTTAATACAAATTTAATTCACTCTTAAGATACTGAGGAAAATATAATCATCTCATCCGGAAAACATTTTACAACACATCATTATTAGATATTTAGAGTGAAACAACGGCACCTCCCTTCCCCTAACCCGTTTTTTTTTATTGTAATTTAACCGGGTAACTCCGGGTGGGGATTGCTATTAATGTAAAGCTTGATATTAAAAAACATTTCGATAAAAATGTTCTGCCTTGAGAGCAGGTATGTTAAGATCGACTTCCGGGCTGGGGAAAATAACTCCTACCTCCCTGCAAATCGCTTCCCATTCCTGAGCTAAAAGGTCAGGGCGACGATAATGAGTCCCCTGTTCTTTGTCTCAAGGACCTCGAGGATGCTCTTTACTTCCTCATTCTTTGAGACGTGTGATGTATTGGAATCAGGGCGTGGAAGCTTAAAGCGGTCAGGGTCGCTTCAGGTTTGGATAAAATTCCATTAAAATAAATGAGTTTTTTTTTAATATTTAGTATTCAAACAATTCAGAATTAGTATGTAGTAATATAATTCAATAGTAACACATCTATGAATTTTTACTGAGATATTATTTAAATATATATATTTTTTAATAAAATTTACTATTTAAATTAACAAGTTAACGAATATACGCAAATAAATTTAAAAAATCTGTTTCTACTATGTATTTACGTGGTTTAATTTTATTTTAGATTTTTCTTTATTTATGGAACTAATTTTTTTCGATAGTAGTGAATTCAAAATATTAAAAACACATATTATTTTAAATTATACGCTCGATTCGCTAATCAATGTTGCCGGTTCGTAAATCCAAAATATTTTTTCAGGTTTTGAAATCGAGTAGTTAAGAACTGGTCTTCTGACAAACAGGGTTTGAAGCTTGGATCCCACTTTACCATTCATCGTAATTTTTAAAATATTAAAATTTACATGGCATGTTTTCGTTCTACCATCTTTATTCAAAATAAATAATCATATGTAAATCATGTCAAATTACACAATATTATTAAATATTTGTAAATTACTGTACGTTTTACTTAATTGGGGAATTATATCAAATCTTAAGTAGGTAAATAAAAGTTTATTCGTAGTTTTGACAGAAAAATCGCGTTTTTTTTATGACTGCCAAATTACAGGTAGGTAACTCACTAACACGCAATATAATAAAAGCTCACGATGAAAGTTGGTATCTCTGTGTATTTTTCGTTCCTATATTTTTTAATCTGCTTAAGACAGCCTTAATCCACCCCTGAGTCGCACGCCGAGAAATATTTCAAGAATGGTATTTTTTCAAGGAAAATAAAAGAATAGGATGAGGGATGGTTGTAAAATATTTGACACGACCATAGACTTTTGTCGTAATTTTCACATAGGAATCTATCTTGAGAACAGAGATAAGTGGGTTTGTATGTTGTATAGTAAATGTGTATTTCTTAATTTCTTAATGAATTTTATATTTTTAAATAATTTATCAAATGATAATTTAGGGGTATAGAACTAATCTACCAATAGACAAAATCCAAAAGCCACTAATCAATAGACAAAAATAGAGAATGACATATTTAAAAATGATTATTTGGCAATGGTGGCAGAAATTGACAACTGCCTTTAAATACATGTTTGTACGTTTTAAAAGCATTTTATCAAATACTTATGCTGTTGCAGGGAAAATTAATATCAATTTTAGTCCATAGATGGCGATTGTGTAGTGGTATTCGAAGTGATATATATGGAGGTTGATTGGGTGGAATGGTGAACATTACATTGTGTAAAGTGATCAGTTAATCCAGCCGAAGGTCGTAAGTCCTGTAATTACCCATACTTTCATATTATTCCATTATTAAAAAATAGTTTCTTCTCTATGAGATATCTATTATTTCTTTAAATACATATCTATTTTATAATCTTTATTCTGGCCACAAAATCAATTACAAATTTGTTTATCTAAATTTATTAATTTGTTTGTTTTTACACCCCTGAATTTAAAGAGTTACCCTACGTATATAAGTATGATTGTGTCCGTCCATCAGTCTGTCCGTGTCACATGAAAACATAAAATAATAAATTCTGCTGTAACTTCCATGAAAACGTGCGGTTATCGTGTCAAACAATATAAACTATTTTTCTTAAATTTTGAAAGAGAGCAAAACACTTTAGGGCTTGACATTATAATTAAATAATATAATATTTAGTCTTTATTTTATTTATTAATATATTTGTAACTATATAATACATATAAAAATTTGTTTGGACTGTGCCCGTCTCACTAGAGAAATTCTGTGTCTTAAACCACTTTATTATATAAAATGGTTTCAGTTGGATCCGTCTTTCTTTAGGACAATATAGTATAGACTATCCTAAGTACAGATAATTACATCGAAGGTTAAGAAGAGCGTAGTTCCTACGCTTCTTTCCTAACCCCTAGCTGATATTTTGTCCCGCTCTGATATGCTGTTACTCTTTCCTTTTAACCTTCGATGTAATTATCTGTACTTAAGTTAGTCTATACTATAATGTCCTGAAGAAGGATGGGTCCAACAGAAACTAGTTGATATTAGTGTATGTGCATAATCAAGTGGTTTAAAACTAAATATTATATTATACAAGTACTGAGTAAATTTTTTAATTATTTTCGTAATCAATTGCATATTTTACTCTGGTTTGTGACTTTATTTTATTTTAATCACACAAACAAAAGCAATTATCAATCAATTTAACAAATATTAATCATCGCGTGTCATGTTTCCTGTTCTGCGTATTTTCATTGATCAATTATTTACGAATTTAAATTTATTGAAATCTTCACAATAGCAATTTATTTTTTACGTTATTAATATCAATATTCAATTTGAATTCTATGAAGTACAGAGCTGGTGGAATTTTATATTGCGATTCATGCATGTAAGGATTTATAAGGAAACTAATGATCACATTTTACTGTATCATCATTCTGTCAATGTTCTGTAATGGTAAAAAAAAAACTTAACAGTAAATAATGCAACTGAATATATAAAATAATTATAATTGATGTTGAATTTATTTATTTAATTTAACTAATTATAATTTTTTAATTATTGCAAGCACAATTAATTCCAATATCCTAGTTCCATTCTTATTACTAATTATCTTTGGTAATGGGGATTTTACTATTATATTACGATCTAAATACGCGTATTGTCTAAATATAAAATCGGATGTTTTGAAAAAATAAAGATTTTCAGTAAATATTTGAAAAAACGTTTTGTTTTTTTCCTAAATTTATTATTGTTAACAAAATTGTTTTTTTGTTGTTGTAGAAAACACAGTTTACGCAAGGGGATGGGAAATCAGGATGTAGGAAGGGTGGAAAGGATTTAGTATAGGAACAGGACAATAAAGACTCAGGGATCAACCTGGAAGAACACAACTTATCTGGGTTTTTTTCTATTGTAGTCACAGGTCTTCTTAACCTCAGAAAAAAAACTTTGCTGATTCACACGAAACATTGTGAACACTATAGTAGTTTCGGCACGCATCGCGAGAAACCGAAACACACTAGCAACAGTAACTGCATAATAACAGATCAGTGTAACTAGTACACAGGAGGATATTCACACTTCTTGACAGTTCAAAGTTCACAAACAACACACACAGAAAACGCTCTGAGGTATATGGAATATAAAGGAGAAGGGACAGATAGACATAGTTAGCATAATGGAACATCCACATAAGCACACGGTGATCGGCGATAATGGACCAGTCATAAATATCAAACAAACATTTTTTTTCTCAAAATCACCACCCTTGAAGTTAAGACAATATTTTCCAAGAAAGAAAAAAAACCAAAAATACAGGATGATTTGCTTAAAAATAATTAACAAAATAAAATAATAATAATCGATAATAGTGGTAGATTCGCAATTGTGGAAATTGATGACTATTTTCGAAAATATGTTTCTATATTTTAAAACATTAAAAGTTGTAATTTCAAAACATAGTTATGTTATTTTCTAATCCAAAGTTAAAAAATCATTCGAAAATTATACAGAAAAAACGTAATTATCGATAAAATAGTTTCAGTTGTTCTGGGTTACGAACCTAAAAGTTTTCCTCTCTGCGCAAAAATAACAGAATATAAGTTTAAAAATGAATCATAAACGTAATCGGTTAATATAGCGAAATGGTTTTCCTTTATCTTTCTAATTGATTCTCAAATTTTTTTAAATCATTCTAATTGATTAATTTAATTTGTATTTTAAAACTACTGCTTGATTTTAAAATCAGTTACAAATACATTTACGTAACTAAATTTTGACGGTTTAGTTCCTGAACCTCTCAATTATCTAATTACATAACAACTAATTATTGTAAAGTAACATTATTATTAGTGCTTTATTTCCATACTAAATGTTAATGCGCACTTCCGAGTTTGCGAACAAGGGTAAGAAAGTAGGCTTCTCTTACCTGCCCCCCGCATTTAAAGCAGTAAGGTTTAGTTAGACGATAATAAAATAAAATAATGTGACTTGTCCTCGTGTTCCCACGATTTATAGTTCAAAATAAAATGGGATCCTGCGCGTCCGGGTGGGATTAATGTTTTATTTTATGAAATTGTTTTACCTTATGCGTCTGTGCGCGAATCCATTGTAAAGACTGCAATACTCGTAAAAGAGATTATGTCTATTATTGTACACATAGCGAACTAAATGTTTTTCCTGTTTCATGTATTCATAGCAATCGTTTAATGCAAAAATAAGCTATTTAAAATATACAAAAGTAGCAAAACAGTTATCAGTATTTTGTTCTAAAAAATACATGTAAAACAGTTTTTTATACGGTTTGTTTTTATTATATTTTTTGGAGATAAGAGTACAAATGCGATTATAGAAAAATTATTATTATGTGGTTAAGTTGATGGTTGTAGTTCAGAAGAATATGTTATTGTGTATGAGTGCTGAGTGCAGCGCTGGCGTTACGCTAGGGTGGAGCAGGCCAAATCAAAGGGGCGGCCGAAAAAATATAAAAATTGAAAAACAAAGTCCTAGATTGGAAAATAAATAATAGTGTGAAATAAAAATAATCCAGATATAAATATTTCAAAAAATCCAATAAATAACATTAGTTATTTATTAAGAAAGTAGTTATTTGTAGTTATTGCAGCCGATTTAGGAGGCGGCCAATTTATGGGGATGGTTTTACAAAAACTGAAAATATTATCTTTACTTAGGTTACTAAAGCGGACAAAAATAATCTTACCTGTGGCGGCCAAAAGTCTAGCCCCCCGCTGCTAAGTGTCTCAAAATTCACCCAACACTCACGTGTTCGATGTATGATTAATCGCAGAGATGTATTGTATATATGTGTGTGTGTGATAAAACTAAAGCAGGTTGAAGACAAGAAAGATTACTTAGAGTTGATAGAATTTTATTGTGTATAGTTGTACAAAGCACAAGTCGTTAATGGAAGGAATGGTTCTTAATTTGTGGTCGGGTAGATGGCGGCGAGCAGAGTAAAGCTCACGAGTAGGTATATCTTAGTTGCGGGCGCTTATTATTGAGACATAGCTATTGCGTCGGTACTGGGGGTATTTTTGGGGCTATTACGAGCCCTATTTTATGGTGAATGTGAGGTGCATTCATAAATCGTCGTCGGTAATGATGGCTGTAGAGACGACATACCTCTACATATTTATGACACATTTTGAAGTAAAAACAAATTTAATCATTCGAAATTATGATTCAACGTGATTACTTTTATAAATTATATTTACTCTTATACAATCTCCGGGTTGCACGTCTCCGAACTCACTGTAGTCACCGCCAAAACTAGATACTGCAATGCGCGAGGATGTCCATGATCTTCGCTCCCAAATGAAAATGCTGATTTCACCCATGGCACACACAAACAACAAAACCATAAACTTCTAAACAGCCAACTAATTCTAAAATTCGAATTCGAAAACAGCCAACTAATTCTAATTCGAAATTCTAAACAGCCAACTAAATTTAACCACGAGTCCTATTCTAAAATTTTTTCCTAAAAATTATTCGACTAAATTTGTATTGAGCAGCAATTTGAGTTAGGTACTAAATTTTTTTTTTTTTAATAATTGTTGTTTTTTTTTAAAAAAAAAAATTGATTCTGGTGAAGAAACAATGCTATATTTTAGTTAGTTATGACATCCTGAAGAAGGAAAAGGTATTTTCCGAAACCGGTAGATGTTTTTTAAACTCAATTGTGGTTAATAAAACTAAGATAATAAATAAAAATAGATAAAGGATAAGATAAAACTGTAATTAGATATAAGTACAGTTTAATAAGCATAGATTCAATAAAGTTATTACTTGGAGAGTTCTGATATTACATGTAGCAATATCAGAATATAATTCTGTGTATTTTTAATACAAATAAAATGAATCAATTAGAAATATATAAAGAAAACAACCTATTAATCGAATCCTGGTAGCAACCAAATATATTTTCGATAAAAGTCTATCTTGGAGATCTTTCTAATTGATTAATTTAATGGGTTTAAATTATGATAAATTATTTTTGTTAGCTCTTACTAACGTCAGTTCTTCAATAATAAAATGTCGACATTTACCATCATTTGTAAAATAGCTGTAATGTAAAACAAATCTTTACACAATTCAATAAAATTTACAAATACCTATATATCGGTGTACCTCTTGTGGCCAAGAACCTAATTAACCTGCCAGTGTTTAGACGAACATGGCTAACTTGTTTATCCTAGCGGTAGCACTTAATTTAACTAGTGGACCGTTGCCACTAAAACCCTGTGTTAGCTTAAGAAGAATGGTAGGTTGTAATGAATTTCGGTAAATTTACACTATTGCCAACTCGTAAAAGTTTTGACGACAACGCTTTAATATTCGTAAAATTAACTTAAAGATTCGTGAAATAAAGGATCTTTAATAATTATTATTGCATTTTAAAATTCAATATTTGTTAAGAAAACTGCGTTATTAATTGCAAAATAAATTTTTTCGTTACACATTAATGTGTTTATTGGTCTAGTATGGTTAAAACACTAGCCTGTGATACAGTGGTCAAGAGTTCAAGCCTTATTTTAGAAGACCATCAAGATAGTCCTGTTTTCATAGTAAAAAAATTTAGCATTGTTTGAAATTAACATAATATTTATCTGACATGAAACTCTTACGTTTATCGTGTATTTTGTTTTATTTTCAAAAATCCCTTCCAGTACCGTCCGTAAGAATCAGGTAGACTTCATTCGTCTCTATATTATTTTTCTTGAACCAATATTAATGAGTTACCAATTAAGTTTTTGAATCGTATTTTGAAACAACATGGCAGATCAAGCTTGTTAAAGAATTTATCTGAAATACATATCAGATGAAATTGCAGAAAAGTTGAAATCAGATTAGAACTATCGTGTCCTCAAAATTCGTTATATACCATATATCTTCTTCTTCCTCTTGTGCCCTATCTGTTTAACGCACGTTGGATATTTCAGTGTCACCAGGAAAAGCTCTAAATAATAACTTATCTGGGTTGAAAATTGTACGAGAGCTCGGACTACTTCAAGGAAATCAAGTGCAGTTTAAAAATCCCAGGGCTGTATTTATTCAAACAAAATTCATTATTTGTAATCACGATCTTGATACGGTACTTCAAATGAGATTGGTATGATGTTATACTTTCATGGTTTTGTTCAGTATGATAAGAAAAGTTGAATTCTGACTAAAGCAGTGTTGAAGAAGTTTGATGCCTTCAAAAATGGGTATATAGATGCGTGGTCAAAATAAGTTGAATTCATAAAGTAAGAAATGATACCTTACTAATAAGAATGAAGAAATATAAGAAAATTACTTTTACCATAAAGATAAAGAAAGGGATGTATTTTAGATATGTCATGAGATACAGTTTTGTGAGACACTGCATCTTGCAATACAAGAAAACATCAACAAACCTCACAGTCTACAATCCTTAGAGAATAATTCAATCAGATATCTGGATCTCCCTTTCGGGCAGCCGTAAATAAAGTTTTTTTTTTTAAAAAGTACATATTATTCGTGGACCCAAATATCGCCTGCCACAATCAATTATTCAAGTTAAAATAGAAGATAAACGATGATTAGGCAGAAATAAACTTTCCTGGTTGAGAAACACTTGAAGGCGATGATTGCTTTAAGTTACTAAGTACATACAGCAGTTTAGAAAAATGGTGGATACAGTATGTAATCCTGCAACTAAAGAGATTCCTATACTAAGCTAGAGCATGGGCACGGAACTAGAAGAAGAATTGGTTTAAAAAATTTGGAAATATATATTCTGTTGTTCAGGATAGGAAATCATAAAAAAACTTTGTAAACCTCTAACATCACGAAGAATTGTAATCCCAAACGAATACCAGAACTCTAAATAAAAGTCAAGTTTTCCTAAGCTATGTGCGTAACTTGTAACTTGTATGATATAGAGATAAAATATCTAAAAACTTTTCTGAAATAAGGTATTGTTTATCAAAACTCATGATTCTTTAGATGCTTCTCTTAAATATGCTTTCATTTCGAATAAATGTGTGTATGTTTACCTACAAATAAATAATTCTGGCGATTTCGAAAATTACTCAAGGCAAAATTGATAAACGAAAAATGTATAAATATTCGTTTTCCCCGGAAAGGTATAAATTTTGAAGGTACCTGAAGGCTACGCGGGTCGATCTCAAAATATCCGTACATCATAACTGTTTATAAAATATTAGGCTAGGAATGGGAGGCTAACAGTTCTCCACCTCGAGGAGTGATTTCTTGGGGGTTTTAATACATTTTTTAGGTTCAATCACGTACACGATCTTGTGTTCAATAAATAAGCTGAAATGAAACGAGAGATATGTACGCTAGGCGAAGAAAATGTTTTTTTCTGAGAAAAACTATTCGAATACGAAAATTTGTTATCTGGATATACGGTTATTTAACGCCATACCAATACTATTTTTCTTTATTTTAAAAAGAGTTGATAAAAAAGTTATTTTTCTCAGAATCTAAAACTTATTCCTATTCATTAATTAGTAATGTAAATCATCTTTAACGGTATATGGACACTAAGCGAAAATATTTATTGAAGCAGAGTAGCTATTTCTATAACTTATAGTGTGTCATTTAGTTAAAAAATCGAGTAATTTATATATTTTGCGTGTCATCACTATTAAATTTGAATTATTTAAATTTCTCAACACTGTTACAATACACAATATAAAAATAAAATCTAAATTTAATACGTGAATATATTTTATCTTTGATTGTGAATTTTTATCTCTTCATTATATAACTTATATGTGTATAGTAGCGTAATGAAATAGATTTAGTCCAGAAAGTAGAATTGAATGGGATGAAAGTTTTGATAGGAAGGTGGGTATTTGAGCTTGTGAAGAATTTAGATGGAACAGTAGATTCGAATGAGAGAGTAAATCCAAACCGTAGAATTCGGTGATTGAATGGATACTGATTGTAAAGATCATAAAAATATATGTAACATTCTGAATAACTGGTATCATTGTATATATTATAAAACGCTTGGAAATAAAATTCTTAGTGAACTCAGCTGTGAGTATGTTAAAGTTTCAAAATCTTAATTTATTTTATAAATACGCGCCATAGATTTAAATTAATTAATTGTTTCTGTTTTTTTTTTTTAGAAATTTATTCCTTACAAACCAGAGGAATAAACATTACTCGTACTATGAATACTAAATACTCTGATAAACAGATATTTCTGAGGTAATTCTAATATAAGGATAAACTTAACTCACAATAGTTATCTCAAATTATAGATTTTGTTCGATTTATTAAAATAATTTCACAGTTGTATTAGATGATGCGATGAAGATTCAATTGTTTATCTTAGTTGGTGAAATGTCTCTATTTAAAATGGATAAATATTACATGGATGAGGATTTTTTAGCAATATCGAAAACAATATAATATCATTACCTGCTTTATTGGTCCAGCGATAAAATACTTAGTAACCATGTAGTTGGAGTTTAAGTTTCGTACCAGAAGACTATTAAGTTAATTATTTTCATAGCATAAGCGCGTAGCGTAGTTTGATTATTAAGATTAGTGAAATTATTCAACACTGCGCGGTTAAGGTCTCATCGGCTATCGCCGATTGCTTGCTACTAGTTCCTGCGGTCAGCTATTTTGGCCGCTACGCAGCCACTGATGACCGCTACGTGGTCAGGATCTTAATATAATTTATATTTGAATGATTAAGCTTTGCTTAAAATAAACCATAATAAAAAATGGACGTACCTATTTAAAATTATTCAATCTTTGTAAGTTAGCTATCAAAACGAACAAAAATGACAATTAGATGACAAGAATCGTTGATAGACTAATAGAGTAAGTAATATTTCTCCCTTATCATAGGTAGAAAAAAGAAGACAGATATCAATATACGATTTTGCCAATAATAAAAATAATTTACAGTGCATTTATATTTGCGTACTGTTATTGAATATATATTTAAGATATCTTAACCTAGAGATGTTAATAACACGTTTGTTTTTATAGACCTGACTGTTAAATCAAGCACTATACAGCCATAATGACACTACTGAAGTCACATCCAGAAAGTTGTAGATGTAGATGAGGAAGCGTAATATTCTGTATTGCTTAGGAAGAGAAGGTACATCTAAAAATGTAGATCAAATGATTTACTTTAACTATTTAACTAAATAAAATATGAATACTAAATTAATGTATTAATTATAAATATATACATATAAAATCAATTTTGTCGAAAAATATTGTTTTTGCGTCACCGGGATACGAACCTGGATCTCTATTTCCAATCCGGGGAAGTGCAATCCGGTGACGCAAAAACAATATTTTTCGACAAAATTGATTTTATATGTATATATTTATAATTAATACATTAATTTAGTATTTAAAATATCACAGACCTATGTTCTGAATAATTACAACTTCACAATAAGAATGTGTTTTCCTTAATAAATAAAATATAATTAGAATAATAACGAACTAAACCTACTTTTATCCCTAACATCATAAATACGATATGTCAACAGATTAATAATATAACTTAATAATATTAAAAAAAACCGTTAAATATCTGTAAACAATATTAGTTATTAAATAATAACTTACAGGAAAGAAATTCACAAAAACGGTGCGGGCTCTGAGCATGCGTAACCTTGGTTACACTTTTATCGATTTCTAATTTAGTATAATTTTTTTTATACTAAACGGTATATTTATTTAACGAAAGACCTTAAAAAGTAATTTTATAGCTTGGAGAGTATTCTTTCAATAGTATAAACATCCCATATTCCAGACTCGGGAGCAGTTCTGTTTTATTTGAATATATTAATTTTTATTTACATTTTTGTAATGACATATTTTGGTTAAATTATTATCAATGAATACCGTATTATAAAGAATTACAATTTTAACACTAAGATCTGAATTTATAATTTCAATTGTAAAGATATTTCCAATAAAAACCAATTATTTCAATTCGAAAAGGTCTAAAAGTCTTTATGTTCTGAAATTAAAAAAAAAACAAATAGCTATAGGTACATCGTCATATTATAAAGGAAGAATGGTTCAATTTGAAATCTTTCGGTAGCTAATAACTGTTGAAAGTGAACTCGCAGACAAACGATGATTTTTCTTTTCGATTCATGAACATAGTTTGATGTTTGATCACACAGGCAGTTCAGAGGTGGGGTTTGCCTAAGGGCTGATATTTAATAAGAAATACGATTTTTGAACCATTTTGACGGAGTAAATTTGACAATTTAGTACTTTTATATGATTATTTATTATGATTTATATATTATTATAGTATATAATGAAAAAACGAGTACAAAAAGTATTAAATTATTTAGATTTTCAATATCGGATCGTGAAAATTAAAAAAAAAACATATGTCTTGTATTTCTTAAGGCAGTGGCGTAACTACGGAAATGTAGCCAATCTGATACATTGAGGACCACGTTAGATAGGGGACTAAATGATACTATTACGAGTTTTATTTTAAATAATATTTTTTTAAATACACTATACTTAAAAATGGCATTATAAAATTCAATTAATCGTTTCTGTGATACCTTCTAATATGTTGGGTTGTGACCAAACCATCTCCACAAAGCAAAAATCCACATGAATGTCTAAAATATACTGAAAATATAGGAAAAAATATACTTATTTTGTTTTTATTATGTAATTAGTAAACCGCATACTAAAAATATTATTATTCCTTATACGTATTACATATTTAGGGTAGTCCCCATTCCTTAAAAATGACTACCAGGTGTAATTATTTGGGGACATTCGGTGTTCGCATGTTCAACGTTCTGATTAAAAAAATATATACTTGTACCCGCACATATCTCAGATACATATCTCTTAATTTATCTTTTATTAACCGCATCACACAATTTATCCCCAAAGACGTATGTACTCGATGTAGAATCTAAAGAGGCAATATTGAGAATATTATCAGAGTTAAAAAATCTTAAGTAACATAATATATCCTTTTATGTCGATAAGACCACAAAGCAATAAATTAAATAGAGTTGCCATTAAAATCCTGTGGGTGAAATATATTTTTTTGGGTGTCATGAAAGAAGGCGTAAATCGCAGCAGTATGCGTACAAGGCCGCATTGCGGGCTATGAATTTGTTAGTACACTATATGACTAGATCGCAATATCTATACCCACCTATTTTCGGACACGTTCATGTATTGGCAATTTTTAATAAAAAAATATTTATTTATTTCATATCATATGTTGTAAGTACATTTCGTTTTTTAATATCTGCCTCACTGGGTTTCGCACGTGCTGAGGCAAACATTTTATATTCTCAATCGACAATCGTATTATACATAATTAGTTTATCAACTATAAATTTAAAATAAAAGCAAAGCAATATCCCTTGAACATTTTCGACTAGTAATTAGTTAGGTATCCACCCATAAAATATTGTGGACTAGTTCTGTTACAAATTCTTCAGGAATTCCGCACTAAAGAAAGGCTCTCTACGATATGCAAGAAAATAATTCTTTTGTAGTTAAGGCATGTTGCTAGAAGAGATAGAGACAGTCTGGAAAAATGAACGATCGCTGATTAAGAGAATATAGAAAGACGGAGGGTGAGAGGTCGATGACCGATAAGATTGACTATCCGAGTCTGAGATATGACCAAAGCCTTACTAACAGTTCGAACTGTGGAAGCAAAATAGAGGACCACGATACTTAGTTATGAGTACATCGACAGAGACAGATAGAAACTCAAATAAATATTCACATATTCTTAATTCTCCCCATTCTCTACATAAATTAAATTATTTAACTTCAAAATTACAATGCTCAAATTATTTTTTTTGCTAACACAATGATTGAAATATAAGAGGGAATATTCGTGAGGATGAGGGTGGCTTCTATTGTGTCAAACGTCATAAACTAAAATTGAATCGGACGGAAACTACTGGATAGCTACTTAAAACAGTACGGACCGCATTTTGCGTCACATGTTAGTATTGTTTCTGGGAAGTTGGACCAATAAATTAACAAACGGCGGAACCAGCTATCAAGTTAAGTTCATAAACATTTATCTAACGGGGTTAACGCAAAGGTGACGCATAAACTATTCTCCATCTATGGGTTAATTAAAAAGGGACTACACTTGTGAATGTTAAAATTTATTATTCAACTTTTGAGCAACGTGTTCTAGAATTTACCCAGTTGTAAAATGTGTATTTATGGAAATGCGTATTTATGCAAATATATGTTTATGCAAATTATTGTGACCTTTCTTCTTGTTTTGTGGTCACTCTGTTTCGGGAGGTAAATCTCACAGAGGATATTATTTTTGATATAATTATTTTGACATTATAACAAGGCAGAGTTTTATAATTTAACTCTGTTTCGTGTTAAAAATATAAAACTATTCATACAAATCTAAAACAATATTTAAATACAACAGTATTAAAATAATATCAGTTCTGACTACGAAATAACATAATATTAATTAATTTTTAAAAACTTTAAAGAAAATTTTAAACTTTTAGAAAAAAAAAAAAATTAAAATAAAACACAACGTTGTTTAATTCACGCAACACTTTAATGAAATATTAATTAATTACCGCGTCATCATCAGTAATAAACTAGAAGATAGACTATCGACTACATGGTGAAAGAGGGCGATATGAGAGGAGTGTTGGGGAGAGGGGGGTTATCGGTGAAAAGTGGTTGTAGGTGAGGCTAACATGGACAGGAGAAAATATATAATAGGGGGTGTTTGCATGTTAAGTACGTTATTAATCTCTATATTTTCTAAAATAAAAATAATTTAATATAGTATTATACATTTTAAGAAATTATTTAGTAATTGTAAAGTTAAAATTGCTTTATAGAAAAACTTTTTTTTTATGTTCGTGTGAATATTATGGGAGCCGAGAGATCAATTTTATTTTAACTGTTAAATACATAAAGCAAAATAGTATATACTTATTATAAAATTGTCTTATATGCATTGTAAACTAATCGTAATCTAATTTTTTGTTTTTCGAGCAAAAGGTTCTTCCGATTCTTTAGCCACATTAGCGTCCAAGTGTCAGCCGACAAAACGAAATTATACCAAGTGACACTTTAGGTCTAAAAACACTTGTGCCATAGTATGGATACATGCGTTGCGTTGCTAGAGATATCTTGGAGTCAGCTGTGATGGCGACCCAGGACCGGGACGTTCGTAGGTGCGTCAGGAGCCAAATCTCATCTGATTGAGGCCACCATATGTCAATACAGACATGAAGCGGGAAAGAAAAATATTATTTGAATTTAATATTGCTATGGTTTTTCCCCACTCATGAAAAATATTGTAAAAAATTGTCAATATGCGGTGTGTTGTATGCCCATAATCAGAGTAAATTAATTTATATTTAATTTATCGCATGTAACTTGATGTGCTATGAAATTAATTGTTGATATCTAATTAATTTATTTTTTTAATCGAGTGATCACTCTTACGATTCAAAGTAAACGTTGCTTTTATACACGCAACCACTGGGAAAGAAGGAAAGAAGTAATGAAATTTTATTACATATTTTTTTTAATTTTTTTTATTTATTATCTTTGTTTTATTAACCACTTAATTGAGTTTAAATACATCTACTGTAGATGTATTTAAACTCAATTAAGTGGTTAATAAAACAAAGGTAATAAATAAAAAATATGAATTGTAACCACAAAATTAATATTGCTATTTTAAAGTAAATTTTATTACATTTATTTTTTGAAATTTTAATATTAAATTTTTCAGGAAGCGGTTTAGTACTAAACTTAGTATATAAACTAAAGGAAATGTTAGAAAGCATCAAGGGTGACTAATTTATGTATCTAATTGTAATACCAAACGTAGTAAGATATGCGAATAACCACGTAAGAGACAAAATATTTTTTGAATTTCCCTAAAACTATCAAATCTCTAAAATATACATTAATTCCGAATGTAAAATATACCTACAGTGTAATGATTTATAATACCTAGTAAAATCTTTTCAGTTTGTTTGCTGTTTCGTGGCGGGGGTAGGAATAGAGAGTAGAGCGCCACACCCATCTGTCGTGGTACCTACCGGTCGGTCTATTGTTAAAACTCCTTAGACGGCCGTTCTCATCCCTGGTTTTTAGAGGACGCCCAGTACCTGTATACTTTATTTGGCATTCTCTCCATACGTTCCACTTGCTCAAATCAACAATTTCTCAAAATCTCTGCATTTTGCAATTAAAACATTTTTTTAACTTGATTCCTAGGACCTGGAAGTAAGAGTTTTATAGAAAAGCCAATGAGAGAGTGAATAAAAAAAAATATAAACAATAGTTAACAGCGGCGTGCAGTCAGTACTTTGAAATAAGCTGTAATGAACTAGAGTTTTTGTGAAATAAATCGGAATAAAATAAATCTCATAATATATGTCACAATTATTTTCATATTATGCAGACTTTAATATATCATCATAAATATTGTACAATAATTTTATATATAGGGTGTCCTGATAAAATTTATACACATGACACAGGAGTTACAAAATCGAGCGTCCATTGCATTTTAAGGTGAGCTTATTGAACATGTTTTATTTTCAGCATACTTCTACTACCCTCATGATATGGGGACTTATTAGATACTTGTACTTATTAGATAGATATATTGTACTTTTTTTACGTGTAAAACTGACATAAATTAAATAATTAAATGAACCCAAAAACAAAACCAACTAATACCAAATCCATAAAAATGCCTAGCATATGAGTTCTAACGTTTAAGTTGATTAAAAAAATCTATATTTATCTTCTTTGAATTAAAATAAAGAAAACAAAAATTTAGCTTAATAAATATTTAATTTTTAACCTTTCAAAATGAGTACACATTTTTAGGACACCTTTTTCAGAAGTTCAAATAACAATTTTTAATTACAAAAACAATGATAAAGTAGTACTTTGAACAGTTTGTGTGTAACCCTTGAGGTGAAATTTTTTACGAAAATGGGGCTATAATAATTATCCAATATTATTATTTAGATACATTATATATACCCTTTCATTTTGTAGTAAAACAACAATAATCGTCAAAACCCAATTACGTTCTGCTAGTAAAAATAAATGTATCAACATTCATATGTATTATCACTATATCACTTCGTGGCAAAATTAAATGAGTTAAGATTATTAAGTTGTGACAAAAAATTAATGTTTACATAATATATTCAGATTTATTAAATTAAGTAATAATCGTGGCTGTCCTTGCGGCTGAATATATATTTTTTGTTGTTATAATATTTTTAGGCTATAACCGCTTTTGATAGCTAATTAATGTTAATCGCATTTCCTCGCTTTCATTACTTTAATGATCCGCATTGCGCCGTTGGTTTATGACTCACTGTTAGTCCACCACGACCAGATTTATGGCTCCAGACAGGATCGTATTCAGCATGCAGGTTCACAGTTCATTCCATGATAGGTGCCACTTCAACGGGGTGCAATTTTATTTGAACTTGCATACTAAATTTATGTAATAAGCTGTATTAAATTCAAGATTATATATTTAATTATGTAAAAAAATACGTAAAAAATCGTTTGAAAGGCATAAAATTATATAAATAGTGAGAAACTTAAGATGTGATAAAAACAGATTTACTGCAATATTGACGCAAATTATGATAAATAATTCATTTTAATGAAATCATACTGCATGAGCATGTAAGGTGTGAAAAGTTGTAACGAACTGATGATGGAGTAATGACGGAGTGATTATGGATCAACGATGAAGTGTTGATTATTAACAGTGCTAAAAAAAAACCACGAGAAGGCCAATTTCGAATCCATTCTTATTTCATCTGGTTTATAAAAACATCATATTTGATCATTTGTGCGAATTATAAAAATTCGAATTGTAATTATATACGCTCGAACTTTGTTTCATGTAATTGCTTTTGAAACATTAAAAATACCGTAAAAAAGGTGTCGGAACGCCGTTTGACCGCGTTACTTAACAAAAAAATCACTAACTGTTAGTGTTAGAGCATCTAAATATATGTAGGTACTCGTACAACAATTCTTACAAAAAACAACTATTGAAACGCATTCATACTGATAATTTTTAAATAAATAAAATTTCTTCTTATTATTTTAATAAAATATCAAGTGTTAGAGTAGCTGCCCGCATCTTATTATCAACTTTAGTAGAGGCCAACCTTAAAAGCTCAACAGAGGGTTGTCTCTATATTTTTCAACTAAGCTTCACAAGTCGAAATTTGCTTGTTACGTCACGTTTTTGACTTTCAATATTATTTGGCGTATGTCATCAGTTCGGGTGTGTGGTATTGTTGCCAGGGTGCAGAAATGGCTGAAGGCTGTGATGTGTGGCTTTGTGTCGGCACCATACGGGGGATTATATCAAGTCAGTGTTAAGGCACCTTTATGTAAAATAGACCATGACCACCCTATAGCCGTCTCGTAATGATGAGTGCGGTAACTTGTAGCGTATAATGTATTATAATGAAGTGCTTATCTTCGACTTGCAGGCATTAATACCGAGGAAAGATCCTCCCTTATAATCCGCCTGACTTACAGGGTTGCGTGAATCACGATTTTGCCTTGCATTCGCGAAATCTGTCTAACTAATATTCAACAAATAATAGATATCTCATGGAGATGAAGCAATTTTTCTATTATATTTTAATAAAACTATACAAAAGTATGCGTAATTACAGGGCTTACGACCGGTCGTCAGCTGACTTAAGTGATTATTTTATATAAACATAATATTCATCATTCTCAGCTATTAATCAATCTCCATATCTATCAAATTTTTGGAAAGTATATAAATATATATGTCAATATGTGGAAACATTTCGAGTACCACTACACTATCGCGGTCTATGGACTAAATTAGATCATTCATTTCGATGAAACAGCATATATGTTACAATGAGAATCTAATTATTTTTTTGAAATTATTAAAACCGATATTTTTTATCTGTAAAATGTTTTTAACTGATTATACTAGTTAATATATAATAAAAAATAGCTTCATCTCCATGAGATATCTATACTTACTTCGTATACAGATGTATTTATTTTTAATGGAAATAAATTTCGTTGTGAAGTTACAAATTCTGAATATAGATTCTCAGATATTTAATGATTTGGTTATACTGGCGCCATCTATAAAAGGGAAACGAAAGCTTTTACAGGTATGTGAAACATATGCCAGTGAACATAATATTGACAGTGAATATACAATGCCAGGAAATCGGTTATAATGGCATTCAAATATGGAAAAGGGTCGGATAGTATTCCTCCCGTGTGGCTGGACGGGATAAAATTGAGCGTTCAAAATAAGGTTAAATACCTTGGCCATATATTCAATGGAGATGGACAAGACGATAATGACATAGAAAAACAGAGAAGACAGCTGAGCGTTCGTGCGAATATGCTGTCACGGCGTTTCTACCGATACAGTAACGAGGTGAATAGGATCCTGTTTAAATCGTTCTTAACCAGCATGTATACCTGCGAGCTCTGGTCAAAATACAAGCAAGTGATGTACAACCGTCTCTAAATTCAGTATATCAACTCCAGTACAGAATACTGTTCGGATTGGCGCGTTATTGTATCAAATCTACAATGTTTGACGAAGGTCGTAAACACGGATTCGTTCCGCTTCTGAGACATCGAGTTGCAGACGTAAAGCTGCAGCTAAAGTTCAGCACCAACCCTCTAGTGCAAGCAGCGCTCTCATGGAAAGCTGGTTCCCTGACCAGAGAATGGCAACGACGAAAGAATAGCTACAGAAACAGTAATAGCCGTGACTGAAATGTAGTATTTATATAATTGTGTATTTTTTTAAACTTTTAATAATAAATAATATTTTGTTACTTAAATATATGGCAAATCGGGTGTTCATAAAAATACCCGATCACGCTGAAATAAACGCATTGTTATAAGTATTATTATTAAAACATATTAAATGAATCAATTAAAAAGTACAGAAAAAAAATTGACATAGAAAATATATTTAGTTGCTACCGGGATACAAACTCATGCAGTTAACCTGCACATTTTTTATAATTTAAAAATATTTCAGGGCGATTCAATGGGCAATACCAGACAATGGTTACATTTGTGCAACCCTTCTGTATTACAGTTTTAGAATGTGGAGTTTAAGTACTTACAGTATTCAGAGGTAAGAAAACAAAAAAATTGGCACGTGAAGAGAAGGGAAAAGCAAGGAGAAACGGAAACAATTTAAGTGCAGCCATCATTCTTTATTCAAAGTTATTTTACCCTCAGCTTCTTTAGACTTTTATATGGGTACGACGAATATCGTTTACCATAAAACACATTCCGAATCTCCATACGTTTTTTCAGATAGATGGAGCCATGGATGGACGTAACGGTTTCTGGTTGGTATAAATATTATTATAAATAAAAATATCTGGTTGATATATTATTATAAATACAAATATCTGGTTGGTATATTATTATAAATACAAATATCGATAACTTCTGCTGTACTATCGCGTAAATGATAGATTTAAAAAAAAAAATCATTACGGTTTAGCAAATCATATTTAGCCAAATTAGTCAAGATTTGATTATATCTGTTAAGGTTCGTGTCCACGGAAGGATACGATGAGATAATTTCAGAGATTTAGTTGAGATATATTTCAAATACTAATTTAATGTATTAATTTTAAATATATACATATAAAATCGAATTTTGTCGAAAAATATTGTTTTTGCGCTACTGGGATTCGAACCTGGATCTCTATTTTCAATCAAAAATTGATTTTATATGTATATATTTATAATTAATACATTAAATTAGTATTTAAAACACCACAGACCTATGTATTAAATAATTACAACTTCACAATAAGAATGTGTTATCCTTAATGAGATATATTTCTATACCATATACACCGGTTGAGATTTTGATCTGTAGAGAAACTCAGAAATCAGTTTGAGTTTATTAGAAAAGAACAAAAACTTAAAATAGTAAAAGCGATCATTTTTATTTTCGATAATTGTCAGCTTATGGCATAATTCACGATAAAAAGCCCTTGAAAATGAATAATGATATTTACTCGAAACGTCGGAGTACTTTTATACTTCGAACTTTTCAAACCGGGGAAGGTGCATTATCCAACTATGCTACAACGACGATATTTTTAGCGACAAATTTTCGAATCTACATGTTATTTTTTTGATATTAATATATTTAATCGTACCATTATTTGAAAGAGCCATCTACCTTATTTTTACGGAATCTCAAATACCTTTAAGTAATCTGATAGCAGACGCCAGAATTATCAATTCATTTTTATTAAATTTTGGACACATTGATATAATATAATTTTATTATTAGGAAAACACATTCTTATTGTGAAGTTGTAATTATTCAAAACATAGGTCTGTGATGTTTTAAATACTAATCCATCAATAATAGCTTGAATTTCAGTAGATTTTAACGGTAGAGATTTTGTTATTTTTTTGGAACTTTCGCTTGGTCAGCCATTGTATTTAATATATTATACGTTTATATGTTTTTATTTACACTTAATGGTTTTATAAATACTGACCGTTACTTTATTTTGTTAAGTAGTGTAATTTTGTCTGTTGCCTGCGTTTTTACATATTTTAGAGCCATTAATTTTTTTAACTAATTAAAACCATAGAATATTGAATTATAAATAGGAACTTCCTGCCATTGATTTACTCGTTAATAACAGCAAAATTATTAGAGCATATTGAAAATTGGAAATTTTCGCCTCTTATCAGGTAGATCACAATAATACCTGGATTGTTTGAATCAAAGTAATTCTGAAGGACCCGGGAAATTCATATGATTAGAAGTGGTTTTATTTCTCAGACAATTGAATAATAATGATTATTGATCATTTTAATCGATAACTAGGTAAAAAAAAAATTGCAATCTCGACGTCATAAATATTATTTAAGACGTTTTTTAAAAGGTTCTCCCATATAAAATAAATGTAGGTACGTGCGTACCTGTTCCGTCATCAGAAGGTTTTTTATTTCTCACATTATAAAGCAATCATAATTATTTGTAAAATCCAAAATTTTCTTTGACTCGAATCGTTTTTAAAGAATCATTGAGATGAAGATTTTTAGGTACAAATAATTTCTTAATGTGCTTGCAAGAGTGTTATCTATAAATATTTCGTACAAGTAATGCATGATTTATTGGTTCGAGTGGTGTTCTTCTCTTATTCATGTCTAACATATAGTTGGTTAATTTTTAATTTGATATCTATGCTCCACTTAAGTACTGGAGTACTTAACCCGATTTCTTTAATTTTTGACGTATTTTTGGAATTAATTTTCGGAGTTAATGAGCGGAAGCTTTCACGAAAACTTTCCAGAGTGTAGGTGACTTGACACCCTTCCAGTTTATCTTGAATTGTTAATCTTTACATGGTAACCTCACCCTTTGGTATGCATATTGTGTATAATATTTGAACACGTGAGTTGCATAATAGAAGAGATACGATATGCATGTGGATGGGTTGCAACATGTTTATCCACCCTCAAATAGATCATTTAAGTTATCTGTTAATAGAATGACTGTTGTGTATTACTCTCTAATATTTATTAAGTATGTTAGCCGTGATTGCGTGAAGTACAGTAATTTACTACAAATAATAAATCAAGTGAAATTGAAATTACGTCATTTTTGTAAAGCACGGCGCGACACATTATGAAAAATGTGATTTTTTTTGGTGAATTTAAAAACAAATTATTGTATTATATACCAAATGAGTACCAAACGAACATAGTTAAAATATAATGTAATATATACAAAAAATATATTTAATCGGTCCACGTTGATTGCGTAAAAATCTGCGCGTTAGAGCGCCTACGTAGTAAACATATGTAGCCCGCATGTTATTTTTAAGACGACGTGGACATGAAAGCAAAGTACATAGCCATATATTATTTATTTCGTCCACGTCCTTATTTAGCCGTTGGCGTAGAAGTCATAATATGTACAAATGTTAAGTTTATTTATTTATATATATATTGACATCCATATTTTTGTACTAACAGAGGTGGATACATAATACATAGTTTATTGTGTGGGATGGAGTAGACTTCACCTCTGATATATACAGCGTTGTCCTGGCTACTTTGCTAGACTGAAGTCTGTGTTAAAGTAGCCAGTTTTTTTTTCGTGCTGTTGTGGTGTTATTTGTAATAAAAAAATAAATCAAATATGAATAAAAAAGTAAGAATAAAATAAAAAAAATAAAAATATAATAAAATAAAAATATTATAAAAATATGTGGGGTGGGAGTGTTGTAGGACTAGTGAGTTATTAGTAAAAGAATTGTATACATTATAGTAAATTGTTGGATATCCATGCTTCTGATTCATCTCTACCTGATTGAATCATATATTGGGTCCATATTTGTGTAATCTTATAGTAATTGTACGATTTCCAGTTGGTACTGAGTGTATTGTATAGTTTCGGAGCTAGGAACATGTAAAATCTTTGATAAAATGTCGTTGTTGCTCTCGGAACTGGTGTGTAGATGTTTGTTGTTTGTTTAGTGTTGTGTCCATGATTTATTGCTTGGGGAGAGTTGTTATTAGTATGGAAGTATTGAACGAGTCTCAACATAAAGATTTGTCTTATATCAAGGACATTGTACTCTTTAAATATAAGGTCTGATGGATATCTAAAGGGACGACCAATTATTACCTTGAGAATTGTTTTTTGTGCTTTTTTAGCCGACTCCAATATTGTTTTTGCTGCTCCTCCCCAAACTAAAATAGCATAATTAATTAAAGAGTAGCACAGTGCAAAGTACACCGATCTCAAGAGTTTATAATCAACTATACATCGGATTCCTTTAAAATAAGTTTAGCTAGGTTCGATACATGTGTTATGTACAAATGTTTATATAAAATTTGTACATAGTGTATCCGTTTTATACAGAGAGTGAATTCTTGAAATATTTCATCATGTTTATTTATATTTGGTTTTTTTGTGTGTGAACTTTTTCATCTTTTTTTTAACATAAATATTATTTTGTTGTTTGAATGTATTATTTATATGACGAATCGGGTCTTGCACAAACAATACAACAATGCTGGAATAAGCACACTATTATCAAACACGTTCGTAACATGTATTCCTATATATATACCCAGAATTATGAATTCAATATATTCAATAAGTTTCTGTTTGTGAAATAATTGAACAGATTCCATTCCAAATCATATAAGAATATTTTTATAGAATAAATGTTAATCTTCGTTATCATTTAAAATTCTTGATTTTTTCTTCTTGTTCATTATTCTGTGTTTACATTTGAAACTATTTCCAAAAACAGATAAAATTTTATGACTCTGGCACGCGGAGCGTACTATATAAATGAGGTTACGGCTGTCACATCCATCTTTTCCCATGTCAAGTTAACTGTCAGATGCAGCTACATTTTAATTTTTCAGCAGAGTAACCGGCCGAGAAGAATTGCATAGTTATTTTTACTATGCAAAATAATGCTAAAATAAATTACAATATATCAAGAAGAATCAGTTCCATTTCCGGATGGTTTAATAACCACAATCTATCATAGGTCCTTAAAAAACAAGAAAATTTAATGTGTCAGATGTATTTATCGTCATTTCGCCGTGGATAATCTAATGTCATCATAAACTGTTCATATTTAAGATATTTTGAAAAATAAAGATGTATGCATGGAATACGTGTCAAATAAATATTCTTACTATTTTTAAACTAATGTTATGTTAGCTCATGTTATGAACAAATAACTATCTAGTTACCTTGAACCTCTGAACAGAAGAACACTAGACGAGTGCCTTATCACAAGACCAACACGCTACACTTGTTACAGCTTAGGTGCTCTTCCTTTTAAGATGTATTTCATACTTTGGTGGCGTAATCGCATTAAATTTTTTGAAAGTCCTTAGTTTTAAGAAAGTCACTGTATATTCGGAAGGTTGCTCTCTCAGATTTGTAATTGGATAATGGCATTCGTCAAGTTTAGCGTGACTCTGCTAGTAATCATAGGAATATCTTTAAAATAATTATAATCAAAACAAATTAAATGATCAATTTTAAATAATCTTTGTATCATAAAAATATTTTAAGAAGAACACATAATGATTATGAGGTTGCAGTTTTTTCAAAACATATACAGAAAAAAACAATTTATCTAGTTGTCAATATATCTTTCTAGTTGATTAATTTAATTGGTATTAAAACATCGGCATTCTCAACGCATTCTCTCGACAAGAGAACGTTCCGGGTTCGTTTCCCGGTTGTAATTAAATATTTTTTTCAATATATAGATTTTTCTGTATATAATTCTAATCGATATATCTAATTTGTTTTAAAATTATGTGAGGAAAATTTTTGGAGTTCATTGAGAGATATTTTCTAAAATTACAACTTTACAATAAAATATCTTTTCATTAATGTATTTATTTACATAATAAAAGCTTGTAAATAACAAATAAACAAAATTGCATGAAATATTTTCATTAATTGTTTGCACAGGTATTTTTAGACACCTAGTAAATTTTTGTCAGTTATGTAATACCGTCTCTATAGTTAGAGGACCCTCGGCAGTGGCTCGCCAGATGAACAACCGTAGTTTATTGGATGGTAACTTTGAAACAAGCCCAATCCCAATAATCAAAGTTTAAAGTAAGAAGGCCATCGGGGTGAATTGTTCGCCCGTGGTGGGATCATTACAAAATCTTATCACCCCCGAAATCAAGTTTGAGATCAAGTCAAACACATTATTCCAAAGTACTTAATAGTTTTTTAAAAGAAAATCGTGAGTATTTTCGAATTTGAATCACGTAACAAACATCAAAAACTAATTCTGTAGTCTCCGTGCGAATCGACTTCTTCGCAAAAATTTTCTTGGATAAATAATGGCACGCGTCCTAAAATACTCAATTTCCAGATACTCATATATAAATCGTTTTCTCTCGCTTTTAAATCACTGTCTGCGAAATGTATTTTTCAGGTAATCTTTTTCTATGGGATTTGTTTTATTGGGTCAGTACACTTTTCTGAACGATTTAAATGTATTCTACAATAGTACAACGAAACGAATCTTGCAATCGTGTGAATAAATATAACTTTGCGGGAGCTTACCTGAGATAGAAACTAAACACTCTAAAGTCAAATGAAAGATAAACAGAAAATGATATTGTCTATTCATCTAGCTAAAATGATGCAATATTTATTATGCGCATTTATATTGCCTTTTATAAAACTTAGTTTTACGTAATTATAAATGAGAAGGTAAAAACAAAACTTCATGAATTGAATAGTATGTTGTTTTAAGACTAAAGAGGTAATAAAAATAAACTTAAATTACTAATTTATTAAAACAATTTTAAACTTTTATCCACTATTTATTATTTAATGACCATTACCGGTTTCAGCCTGTGACGGCCATCTTCAAACTGGAACATTTTTCTCTTAAGCTAAAATATTTATACTATTCAATACAGGGGTGTATTTCAATGAATCTATATAATTTGAAAGTTGATGCTAACTTGACTCTTATGTTGTCAAAAAGTGTTTGAATAAATTACTAAAATGGAATTCCATCATGAATTAACAGTATTAAAATAAAAACAATTTAATTACGTTTTGTTTTAATTTATCAGATATATAAACCTGTCAATCGCCTCTATCAAAACTCCTGAACGTACCTCGCATTAACTGTTGCGTAAAACTTGGGTTCCTAATTGCTGCATAAACACGGCCGGTACCGACGTCGGGTGCGAATAACATGCACCCGCAAACAAGGGATACTCACTCTGCTAGACGCCATCTTTACGATCACAAGCTCTAAGAACAGTCTCTGTTAACTACTTGCGCGAGTTGTATTATACTGTCAAATTTCATTCATTTTCCTGAAAAACTGTAATCAACTGTAAGTAGTACATGGTGAATATTATGTTCCAGGCCGATTTTGTTTGACTGCCATTTTGATTTGGAAGATATTTGTTAGTCCGAATTTAGTAGTCGTAGAAAGTAGTTAATTGTAATTTATTATAAACTATTTAACGCCTTAACAATGTACTGAAGTTATTAAAACAAACACAAGCCCAACTTTTGAGAAAAAAATCATCATGAGCGACGATGCTCATTTTGACATGGCGGGTTTTGTTAATAAACAAAACAGTCATTATTGGAGCACTGAAAATCTTCAACGACCTTTACACCTACGTAGAATTACTGAATGGTACGCTATGTGGGCCAGCGGAATCATTGGACCCTATTTCTATCAGGATGCAAGAGACAATGCTGTAAAAACTTATTGGTGGCCGATTAGGTCGATTGGACCCGCAACACGTGTGGTTTTAACAGAACGGTGCCACCTCATACACAGCCCTAGCTACGCTTGAAGCTTTTATGAATGAAACAACATCGGCCTAGAACATAATATTCACCATGTATTTCGTTTTATAATGTGCTCTGGCCACACACACACATATAATATTTTTTTAATACAGTGCAAACATCCTATATAGTAATATAAACAAGATCAAAATATTTACTTAAAGCAATAAACTTTGTGGTTTGATATATTAGATTAAATAAAATACAATCACTTCGTATGAAACCACGAATTTTATAACACGCCAACCGGTTTTGCTGAGCTCTAGCATAAGGATATATATAAGTGCACTTTTTTTACATTTATTGTTAGTTTTAAATAAGCTTTGACGAAGTTTGAGCTAAGCGAAACCGACTGGCGTGTAATAAAATTCCTGGTTTGATACAACGTAATACTAAACTAGGAAAATACTTTATTTTATAGTTCTGATAATTGTTCTATTTCTTCTTCATTAGCTAAAAATAAAATGCTGTTGCTGCAGTTTATGCTAGGAATAATAACAGAGTTGTATATTATTTTACAATCTGGTAATCTTCTGGTCACTTCTCAGAAGTAAGATTTCATAAGTAATCCTTTAGTCACGTATCTTGTATTAATACAATACATCTCCGCAATTAATCACACATCGAGCATGTGAGTGTTGGGTGAATTATTGGGGCGCCCAGCGCTCATACACGACTGTAGATTATTCTGATATTCAATCATCAACATACTCACATAATCATAATTCGTAATAACATAATCATTCAATAATTGTATTACCTAATTTCACATAAACCTCTTAAGATAATGTTATCAATAGATTTATAATGAAATCTTAGTTTCATTTAATCAGTTCTCTCATTACAGAGGTACGTGACTCGTGAGCGTGAGGAACGGCTTGTGATCTGTTAATAACCTTGGCGATTTTCCTCCATGTTTTTCTGTAGCTCGTAGATCGAATATCCATTTCATACGGATATCCAGTTACACCATTGATCTGGTCGGTCCATGGAATAAGAGATCATCGCCTTCCTTTCCTGTTTGGCCCGGTTAGCTTTATCAGTCATATTTACATAGACTCGAAAGGTGTGCGTTTTAAGGTGTCGAGTCACTCGGAGGGAGTGGCTGATGTTTGAAGATTATGTAATTTGGATCGGAAGGTTTTGTACATGGTGAGACTGAAGGTCATATCTCTCTTCAGTTCTCACGCGTGTTGATGTATGTCGCAGTGTATAGAGAGGTATATAGAGGTATTTATTTTACACAAGTCTTACAAAAATTATAGTTTATTGCGGGTCGATTCACAGTCGAAAGTATAAGGATGATAAAGTTAATTTTCACAAATAATGTTCGTAATTGGAGATGCTCGCTTGTGGTGTTTTCAAAAGGACGGGCCGAGGAGAAGTGATCGTTCGAAGAAGTGACTGGGTCCACCGCGATGTATTGTCACCTGCATTGGGTCGGTACGCTTAGGCACTAAATGGCTGTAGAGTGCTTGAATAAAGGACCAGGAATTATGCGGCGCGTTCACTTCTCTACACACCTTCCTAATTGTCTCCAGTTTATCCAGATTCTTCTTCTTCTTCTTGTGTCCTATCCGTTTAACGGAATTTGCCTATCATCACTTTGTTTACTGCGGCCCAAAAAAGTTCTACAGTAGACTGGAAAAATTATTGCCCAGTAGGTTCTGCCAATTTGATATGCTTGAGGGTATAGAGGGAGTGAGTCGTAGTTCTGTAAGGAACTCTGACCTACTCAGGCCTGTAAGGAACCTGAAACTGTTCAGGGTCTTTGTGAGAATGTGGGTCTCTTGGTGGGAAATCCTGGGTCGACCTGCTGCGGCGGGTGTTTGATTAGCCTGCTAGTTGCGCTTAACCCCCTAGTGTGTTGTTTCCTGGATAATATCTGCCAGTAGGGGTGCTCGGGTAGAGAATCAACTTCACGTATTTTTTTTGTGCTCGTCTTGTTTCCCGTGATGGAATGTTTTGTGTACTCCGCTAGTTGCCCCTCTGTCTCCCAGCTTTTGTCTGTTATTACGATATCTTTGTTAATATTGTATTATTATTATTATTTTGTGCATTGTATATTTTGCATAAAGATTTTCATATTTTTTTTATTTTTGGGTTGGCGGCCGTGCATTGTTGTTTAGACGATTATGCGCTGAGCTGCGTTGTACGGTCGTCTATTCAGCATTAAAAAAGACCAATCAGCGATAATGAGTAGGACTGATATAAGAGTTTTTTTTTTCAGCAATCTCTACAGAAATCATCAAAAAATTGGAGGATGCCTCTCAGACAAATAGTCGTTTAATTGTAGGTCAGTAATATATTATAAAAATGTCAAAAGGATTGAATAAAAGCTGTATTGTAATGGACACATCTTTTCTCAGAACAGTAAGTGATCAATGAATATCCAAAGAATAAAGAAGAAATGTATATATAAAAATAGACAAATACCTACTGTATAGTTGGGGATAACATCGTGAGCTTTAGTAAGACTAAATATAATAAATTCTGAACAAGGTTAACTTCAAAATCCAACAAACCTGACAAGAGTGCGCAAAAAATATTTAGAAGAGGGAAACAAATTCACGAAGATATTGACGGAATCTAAACTTTCCGTAAATCGTCAGTAAATTGATGTACTTTGTTTTAACGGAATCCCAAATACCTATGAATAATCCGATAGAAGATACCATAATTAATGGCTTTCAAATAATGAAATAACAATAATAATAATGTGTTTATTCCAGCATGATCAGGTTTTTTTTTTTAAACCTGATTCGCCATAAAGATAATACATATTAAGTTATACATTAAAGGTTATGAAATAAATATGCTGTGACAAAGAAAACCAAGGAAAATATTAATAAATACAAAAAAAAAAAAATTAAAAAGTTAATAAAAAGTAAAAAGTTCACACTTATATACACACAAAATATAATTATTACATATATAACTACTTCAGTCACGGTCATTGTTGTATATG
This sequence comes from Eubasilissa regina, assembly GCA_022840565.1. Taxonomy (NCBI): domain Eukaryota; kingdom Metazoa; phylum Arthropoda; class Insecta; order Trichoptera; family Phryganeidae; genus Eubasilissa; species Eubasilissa regina. Next base: position 24,023,816 of record JAINEB010000025.1, read on the forward strand.
TAGCTATTTTGTAAGCGCTGCTATTCTCTGCTCAGGGAACCAGCTTTTCATGAGAACGCCGCTTGCACCAGAGAGTTGGTACTGAGCTCCAGCCGCCGCTTTATGCCAGCAACTCGATGTCTTAGAAGCAGAACAAATCCATGTATATGGCCTTCGGTAAACATTGTAGATGCGCTATAATAACGCGCCAATCCGAACAGTATTCTGTATGAGTTGTGTACTGAATTCGGAGACGGTTATACGTCACTTGCTTGTATTTCGACCAGAGCTCGCAGGTATATATGCTGGTGAAAAACGATTTAAACGATATTAAGTTGATAAATATATCAACTTAAAAAATGTAACATAAGGCTCAAAAATTTGTCGTCAATGCACTGTGTCGGTATAGCATAATCGGTTAATTCACGTTCTCTGGATTGGAAGTGATCCAGGTTCGAATCCCGGTAGCAACAACAATATTTTTCGATTAAATTGATTTTATATATATATATCTTTCTAATTGATACATTTAATTTGTATTTTAATAATATGTTACACTGAAAGAAAAGAAAATACAATTACAGTCCAATATTAATAATGTTAAATTTGCTTTGTAATATTTCTCCGTGAACCATTAAATTGATAACACAAAAGCAATATCGGCCGATGTTAATAATTCGTTTATTGAAAACCGGAAGTTTTATTGGCAGCAATATCTTTTTGGCTTATAGCTCAATCAATCGTGAAATGAACATCGGAAATCTACTATTCCACATTGTTGGAACGGCCGCGGTGTGCCGAATATGAGAATACAGGTGTAACGAAAAATCGATGTACTTTCATAGCGTTGCATTGATATAAAATAAAACAGCTTTTAGCAAAGAATATGGTTGTACCGTGCGTACCCCTGAAAAATTTGTCAAAATTTCCTAACAATTTTATATTATTATGGAGAACACATTCTTATTGTGAAGTTGTTATTATTCAGAACATTAGGTATGTGATATTTTAAATACTAATTTAATATATTGATTAGAAAGATATACGAATATAATCAATTTTATCGAAAAATATATTGTTGTCGCTACCGGAATTCGATGTTTTTCCAATCCAACTATGCTACAGCAAATAGTACCTTTGTGGATAAATTTTCGAATGGATATGTTACATTTTTAAAATTTATACATCTATCGTTTCATTATTTGAAAGCTATCTACTTTGCTTTTGCGGAATCTCAAAAACATTTGAGTAAACCGCCAAAAAAAAAAAAAAAACCGCCGTAAACTTTGAGCAGACCCCAGAATTAACAATTCATTTTTATTAAATTTTGGACACATTGATATTACTTATATATTATTAAGGAGAATACAAAAAGTAAATGGCTTTCAAATAATGCAACGGTTGCTGTATTAATTTGAAAAATGTAACATATGGGTTCGAAAATTTGTCGACAAAGGTACTGTCTGCTGTAGCATACTTAGATAATGCACCTTTCCCGTATTGGAAAGAGATCCAGATTTGAATCCTAGTAACAACAACAATATATTTTTCGATAAAATTGATTATATATATATATCTTTCTAATTCATACACTAAATTAGTATTTAAAACAATTTTATACATTCAACAGTAGCTTGTTGGTGTAGTGGTCAAGACGCTGGCCTGGTGATCCAGTGGACGGTGGTTCGCGCCTCGTTCCAGGACTCCAGCAAGTTAGTCCTATTTTCATAGCACAAGCGTTTAGCTTAGTTTGAAAATAGTAAGAATATTGATGTGACACGTATTCCGTGTGCGCATCTCTATTTAAAAAAAAATTAATTGTGTTTTATTTCCATCTCTATCGGTACCGGGAATGCATAACTTGTTTGAAATCAAAAATAATATCAAATGCTAAGCGAATGCTTTACCATTTATTATTTCCCCTATAGACTGGGGTGTCAAATTGTCATAATTTAATGCATTGTTCATATTTGTATACATTCTTCACATAATTTAAATAATATTTAATTGTATTTAAATTAATACTCACAGTTTTATTCGTAATAACTGTGTCACTTAATACTTTGTAATAAGCTTGTGTTAATATTTGTAAACTGCTATATATAAGTGTTTTATTACTTACTTACCATCATGCTGTTTCTCCGCAGGGGTAGGCAAACAATTATCGCCTCATCACGTTCATACATTTTCTTATTCTCGCTGATTATTGTGGTTTTTAAGAGAACCATCTTCCAGTATCTATTTTACATGGTCGTGGTAAGTCTTCCGTGGTCGTCCTCTATTTATGGTGTCATCAACACTAGCGTCATATACAGTTCTTACCATTCTCTCCTCATTCATCCGTTCCATATGATCAAATTTCTTCATTCTTTACTCTGTCATGAATGGATCTGCTATATATATGTACACCTAAATGATCTCATTTCCATTGTTTTCAGTCTACTTTCGTTCCTCTTCTGCCGGTGTTTTATTCATCGGCAGTATAGTGATTAGTATCCCACCTGTCACGCGAGAAAACAGGGTTCAGTTGTACGCCACGTAGATTTTTATTTATGTTTCATTTATTTAACCGAATTACTGAATATTTTTTTCGAACAAAAAATCATTTTCTATGCAGGGGCAGTATATAATATGTATCTGAGACATTATAATTTTACTTCTCTATCCTACAGTCGGTACTATCTGTATAAGCGAAATCATCTCCATCCTAAGTCAGAAAAATGATACTTTTACAGAATAATCTGTAATCTTCTGAAAATGGCCCCGAAAAATTCATGATATTATGATAACTCGCCATTCGCGCACATGCGACAGCATCAAACACAATCGTTATCACCATTCAGCATCTTTCAAGTATAATGATGTAACATTGTGGCCGTTTTCTGTATTTTTTTTAAGCTAGATATGTAACATTATCATTCTAATTTTGTTATAGTCGGTGATAATACAAACAGATATATCAAATTGAGATTTAGGATACTGAAAATAATGTCAGTACGGAGATGATAGTATATTTACATTTGATGGAATCTGAATACGATGAAAATACGTCAACAATGTTATTCATTGCATATCCCAAAGTGCTCGAAAGATTTGAAATATAATAAATCTTATCTGCTATTAATTTTTAGTACAGAAAATAAATTCTTTATCACAAATACGTCATAACTTGCAAAAGGTACATCATAGATTTCTCTCTTTACTGTTTTATTAATTCTAAAGACACGCAGCTGCCGTAATATATTCCCCGCAAAACCTAATTTTAATATCATTCAGCGAGAACTATTTTTTTTCGGGTATTAAGCAAATATACACAGAAAAAATAATGTACGTTAGTACTACACAATTTAAAGTATTCTTCAGAATAAATTGGAGAAAAAATCAGATATAATAATTAAAATAAATTGAAGTAGGTACCTACATTAAAAAACCAAACTTTTTCTTGAATTAATATCATGAAATAATTGTAAAATTTGAACAATTAGTTGTACAATAATTATGATTAAGGTATTATTGAATGTTCTGATATTTACTCAAATGAGACCCGCGTGTATAACATTAGTGAATTGGCTTTTGATAATTTATTTTCATTGTATTGCTATTATTTGGTTAATTAAAAAAATATTTCCAATGTCTTTAAATATTTACCTCGTTCTACTTCCATCCTCCAATTTTAAAACCAATTATTTCGATAGTAGATTTATTTTCAGTCAAAATTATTGTTCCCATCTTCAAATTTAAAATCTTTAACGTTCCCAATTAATATTCCTAATCTCCAACGTTCAATCAACTATTATTTCCCTTATTCCCAAATTTGCTTGTACCAATATAATTTCCCTAACCATACGTCACCTCCAAAGTCTCTCCCTATTTAAAGACTCATTCCCTCATCAAGGTCTCTCATCATCCAATCATCCTTATCTACCTCTTTCTATCTCCTTTACCAGTATAACTTGTCCTTCACTATACAACATTAATGTATTTCTAAGGCATATTAAATTCATGTCATTAAATTTAGTATAGTAATAATAATATGTTTATAAACAGACTTCTGTAATTATGTTTTTAATTACACATCTCGTTTCTTCGGTTTTGTGCCGTAGAAGCTCATTATTTTTCGATAAAATTCCATACGGAACAGTATAAATGACAATAATGATAATAAACATTTTCATTATTTATTGTAATATCATTAGATTTAAGTAGATAATAACTTGTTTGCGAGATATTGTAGGTAAACAATTAATTTACGGTAATGTCTTCTTTCAAAGAAGGAAGGTCCACAACCTGTATAGTTATAATATGGCATAATGAAATGTTCCCATTTTATTATTATATTTCATTATTACACAACCTTTTGTAAGTAGGCACATTTAATATTATATTACTATACCAATAAGTACATAACTCGACAACATAATTAGAACAAAGCAAGAAGTGACGTAAATTGACCTTACATGTAGAATCGACATAGTCTGTGAGCATGCCCTCTATATTGTTATAAGGGTCGTGATAATGTTTGGGGTTAACGAGGACATAGTAAACTATTTCTTACTATAAGTGTACATTGGTTTCAGGGCATTGAACTTATAAGGGTGTTTAATCGATACCGAAAACTTAAATTTCATCGGAAAATTAGGGAAAATATATTTTAATTAAATCATATGTAATTGTATCTTATAGCTCAATCAATAATGTGTTTTAAATTTACCAAGTTTTGTATATTTTTCGTACATTTGATTGAAAATAACTTCATAAAGTTGGCTGTGGTCTATCTAACTAAACGTATCGCATAGAGGGTAAAATGCCATATTCTTCTATATCTAGCATACCAATTGTACTTTGTCCATTTTTATACATTTTCTCAAGCGCTTTGCAGTTGTTAAAGCTTTTTATAGGGCTGTTCAATATCTATACAATCTATATTTATATATATATATATATATATATCTACACAAGGTTTTTCGCGAGTGCTCTCTACTCACGTTGCTATTAACTCTCGCCTTATTCAATTTCTTTACCATTCTCATCCTTTTTTAATTCATGTTTTTATGCCACAAACAAACATTTATTTCAATAAAATCCGATTCTCATAGAGATGACATATATGCTGTTTAAAAAAAGGAAAAATGAATGATCAAATTTCGTCTATACATGGCGATGGTGTAGTGGTACTCGAAGCGAGTCTACATATTAACATATATACAGCTTTCAAAAATTTGATAAATATGGAGATGGAGGGGTGAGAATTGGTGAACGATATATTTATATAATGTGATCACTTAATCCAGCCGAAGACAGGTCGTAAGTCTTGTAATTATCCCATACTTCTATATATTTTCCATTAAATACTCTTATAATGAAAAAATAGTTTTGTCTCTATGATATATCTGATATATGTTTAATAGGTAAAAATCCAGTTATTGTGTATTCTTGGACATATTTAAATATTGCACACATATATAGTTCATTCTTCACTCTATTGTAGGTACAAAGATTTTTTACACATGCGCATGAATCTTTTGGTTCATTGTCTGTCGATACAGATGTTTGCACCAAAACTCAATAATGGAGTTTTGTTGTAAACATATAATATTATATAATCGGTTTGTAGAACAAATAGGTTTACACTTAAAATTTTAGTATCACAAATTCCGTAGAAAAATGTTCTTTGTCAAAAAAAAAACTATTTTACAGGAGAGTAGAAACAAAAATGGACAATTTTTAGTTTAATAACGAAATTTTTGTACACTTTTGTTCGGAATCGACACGTGTTACTGCGTAAAACTCGCTAATGTCGCTGTTTATTGAATGGAATGATAAACTAGTGGTCCCGTCTAAAAGATACACCAGTGGCCATTTGTCAAGAACTAACAATAATATGGTTTTCATGGGGTACATCGAATCCCGTTAACTTCACTATACTTAAATTTGTATCAGAAAATTTGACTTACAAATTTCTATCATTTAACCAAATGATAATAATCTATATATTGGATAATAATTTTGGTCTACTTTATGTTTAAATAAAATAGCAATTCGGATGAAGGTTTCATATATTTTATATATATATATATATAATATTTTTACTACCATTTTTTATCATTTAGATTTAATACCATTTACTAACATTTTGGGCTAATTAGAGTTATTGCGTGAAAATGGTTCCAAAAGCATAATTTTTTATTTTCACCATAAACACCAACTCCATTTAATGGATATTAAAGGAAATAGCAAGAACTGAAAGTTTCAACTGCATCAGTTATTTATTTCAATTTATGGATTATTATTGTTAATTTACAATGTTTATTTTTTATTTTTAATTTCCCTCATCTTGCAGTGGTTATTGATAATACTGAAAATAAATTACGACCATGAAACTGGTCATATTTGCATATTCAAAACAAAATATATGTTGAAATTCAATCCATATTTTTGAGCTGATAATCTCAAAACAGTGTCATTGTCAGATGGAACCTTGTTATTCTGAGAGGTTGTTATTGTAAAACATTGTCCTCAGTATTGGTCCCTGTGATACAGCAGATTTTTCAATTAGTGTCAAATGGAAAAATAAATTTTTTCCCATCACAGCGGACGTGTTACAGTCATGTTGTATCGGAATAGCTAAATGGGAGTTATGAGTTATCGGCTTTCAATCGTTTCCTAGAGTTCGGCAGAGCCCGCTCCGGGCGAGGGTTGACTTATGGTGTCCGGTCGTATAATTCAAACCGTTATGCGAGCACGTAATTGCATAGTTTAGGTAACACGCTAGCAACGAAGCATAGTGTACAATAAAGGCACTTACATCATTCTGTCAAATCAATTTATGAAGGGTGGGCACAATTTAAAAAAATTATCGCGAATTCTTAGAACTCTTAAATATTAGTATAGATATAAAACTGGAAATCATTTTTCAAGACGAAAAATTGAGTAAGCTGTTTTGTTAAGGAATAAATTTGTCTAAAATTAAAATACTGGCTGCAGATTGTTCTGATATTTCTAAATAGTAGAATGAAACCTAGTTTAAGAAGCAATTTATTTAGATATTTTTTTTATTTCAGGTATGCATTATATTAGTACAGAGATTGAACTGGAAATCATTCTGCAAAAAATACAATTTGTATGCGAGCAAAATTTAAATTTATGGAACCATCTAAAAGTTCAACCCCCACATTGTATTATCCACTGCGAAAAAATAAACTTTTTACTGCGCACTTAGAACCTTTAAATAAAGATTGTAAGATTTTTCAATACTCGCCTGTAAGCCTAAAACTAAAATTATAATGTAAATTATTGGTGTTGGTAGAATAATTCTGACAAATAGAATGTTTAGAAAGTTATTTTCTCCGAGGGTTAGGATATTTTATTCACTGTTTATACTTTAAAAATAAATACACAACACTGCTTCAGTTAAAAGTAAGTAGATTAACAGAGTTTGCCGCAGTACTAGAGCTATGCAGTACAACCGAAACTTTAACATTAAAGTTTTCAGCGAAATAAAGGATTATGTCTCGCTAATATTTTTTTATATTGCGTCAGATGTTTCGGTTCTTTTAAAAATGCATTAAAACATTTTTGAATCATGACGGATACGGCCTGGACTCACGCGACTAATGTAGACTAACGCGAAATAAACTGCTTATTGCTGTTAATTTTTCTGTTCGAGTACTAATGTGTCTCGATATTAAAAGCACTGTAGTTTGGAATTATCGATTCGTCATGTAGGTACTAACGCAAAATGTAGCGTGTCCACGCCGAAAATATATTATTACGACCTTTCGAGATTTTTTAATATTTCTTTAACGATAACGATATATCATTCAACTACCCCCAACAACTTATAACATCTCGCCTCGTCCGAGGGTGGGAATGGAGAGTTAAATGTTTTATTTTAGGACCTATTTTTGCGCTTAGCACGTACTCACACCTTATCACGCACACGCGTCGATGACTGAGTGAATATTCAAGGACAATCGCATTTTAACATTTTTTCAAAAAATAAAATACATAATTTTCATGAACGTCACTTAATTAAAATTCAATAGTACGATATTTAGGTACGAATGTATAAAAAAAAATATTATTCATTAGTCAAAAAGAAATTAAATAAATTATATCTATAGAAAAAAACATAGTTACTACCGGAACTCGAACCCAGAACATTTTAATGCCGATAGATTGCTTTGGGGAATTGAGAAACGTTGCAAATAAAATATGATTACTCAGTGGACAAATGAGATGTCTCATTAAAAATGTAAGTTATTTAATGATAATATATTTTTGTTATGAAGTCGTAATTACAGAATATTATTTTGTGGCATTATAATACAAAATAAATTATTTTTTTATAGATTATTAAAATTTGTTTGTTTATTAAAACCACCTAATGAGTAATTTAAAACGTCAACCGGTTTCGAAAAACATAATTTTCTTCTTCAGAATTTCAGATTGACTAACGAAAAAACATATTGTATGTTATATTATTATATATTATATTATGTGTGATATTTTAAATACTAAATTAATGTATTCATTATAAATATATACATATAAAATCAATTTCGTTGTAACACAATTAGTAGTGTACTTCCCCGGATTGGAAATAGAGATGCAGGTTCAAATCCCGGTGATGCAAAAACAATATTTTTAGACAAAATTGATTTTATATGTATATATTTATAATTAATACATTAATTTAGTATTTAAAAAAATATATGTTTTTCATTTAAATAATAATTATTTAAAAATAAATCTAATACTTAACATAAATTTTTATATCATGAAAGATGTGGAAAATGACAGTACCTAAGCACTTATAAATAAAATAGAAAATCCCATATTTTTATCAAAAGTATGATCATTTTCTAATAAATGATTGGAAATTCAAAAAAAACCATTACTATTTAAACGTCTTCAATGCACTTTTACTCTTATCTTAAAATTTCGACTTGTTTTATCAATATTTATTACATTTAGTAGTGCAATATTTACAGCTGAGTTTATAAACACCGGAATTATTAAATTAAAGATATTTGTCTTTAAAATTTACTAGTTAAATAATCTATTAAAAATGAACATAATAAACCAGAGAGTGCCTACCTACAATTTTCAAATAATAAAAAAACAAAATATATTAATCAACTTACAGTGATTAAAAACAAATTCAGGAATTATTTATTATTAGAACGATATACAGAAAAAATCTATTAATTGAAAAAATATTTGATTGCCACCGGGATTCGAACCTGTAGATTTTCTTATCCGGGATTACGTTTCTCGTCAAATTTTTTAAATTAATACATCTGTAAATTCATTTATAAAAACAATCTGCTTTATATTGCGATGAATCCCAAATAATTTTGAGTAATACACGTCTCCTTGTTTGTATTGTTCAAAGGTAATTTGTCTACTATAACTATCTATTCTGAAAAAAACATAAGTCATTAAAAATTAACATCGATATAAAATGTTAAATTACAAACATTGTCTGGAATCGAAAATCTCTTAAAAATCTCATAGGCATTATAACTTATTTATTCGGTCATTATAACTTATTTACGGATTTATGGTCGCCGTGCGCGCACATGTGTACATGACATACGTAGATCGGTGGTTATTGTCTATTACTCATTCACTACCTCCCTCCAACTATAACCAGAACACTATTTTTTCTGTTGTATGTTCACCATGGTTTTGAGTAGTAAAGTAGTGTTTACCATTTTGGGTACTTTGACTGCCGTCAAATTCGTTCTGCCGTATGGGAACGAATTGTTGGCATGAGGTATCGTTCTGCTGTGTGGGGCTTATATTGTACTGTTTGTGTGCAATCGGTTTCTCGCTACCGTGCGAACTGATTAGTGCTTTTATCTTGCTTCTGTGCATGGTGCTAGTTGACACATCGCGATATCACTGAAGTGTGCTTCATGCGAAACAACAGAGTACGTGTCCTGGTTCCAAAAAACCTGTGGATCCAGTGGAAGAACATTGAGATACCGAAAGGAGAATTTCACAGGTGGGTCGTGTTTTCTGGTTTTCGGTGGTCCTTCAGCCACTCCTTGTCTCCTATTCCCATCCCTCTCCCAAATTTCTTCCACCCTTTATGCATCCCTTATTTCCCCACCCCCGTGTTCGGACTAATAATAAATATTTTTATTCAAATGATTTTTAACACTTTATCACTTGTAAATAATCATATGAAATAGTATAATGATCAAATAATAAAAATCATTATCCCTTAAATTGTTTTAGTGAAAGAAAAGTAATTTGTGATAATGCTTGATTTGATATTTTATTAATAAATTACGTTATGCCGATTAAAAAACGATGACCTTTAGATCCAGAGTTCGTGACATTGAATAGAATTAACGAACGGCCCTACAATAATCGCACTCGAATCTGTTAACTTGATTAATAGTATATTTACGGATAAAATCACACGTAAGGGGATAATCGTACAACTAACACGTGGTATGGGGGGTGGCAGCACTGCCTCGGTGAAATGGTATGTCATACCTTAAATTTATTTTTAGTGAGCATATACTCGTATAGAACTTAATTTTCCATTGAATTTAACTTTAAAAATATTGTATATAGATCACGCTTAATGCATCGCTACACACTTTCCAAATAACAGGATGCGAGGTGGTCAAAAGGCAATTAATTTGGACACGTTGATTACGAACACTGGTGGTGATGGTCTCCTAAGAAATAAGAAGGCCGGTCCAAGTAGCTAATGAATTAACATGAGAATATAGACAGCGATACCAAAAAAGTAACCAAAATTATGTTGGATCACACTCTTGTCTTTTCAATCTATATGTATGCAACAAGACTTGGAAGCCCCGCAAACTGCCAAATATATAGATATGAACCGACGCAAATACCTTGTTTCAATATTTTCATTTTGGTGTCATCCACATGATAACTTTGATACCACTAACGCAATCAAATAGTTCCGCGACTTTTTTTAAAAAGGTGACTCGATTTGAATGAAAATTTAAACGCTGACAATATTATATGCATTAATGTAAAAAAATATGTTTTGTACACAAAGATTTAATTTTCGAAGAATAAATACTTTTACTGTTGCATATCATAAATTATGTATGTATCATAAATTATCAGATTTATGTTTCCACGGAGAATATGTGTAGAATACTACTTACACTTTATTTCATGTATATTTATTTACTGGTCTGCAGATAGCCCTCAATAGCGACAAGCGTAAAATATATCCATTTGAAACTGCAGGAGAAGAATGTAACACGTGGACGACACGACCCTTCCTGTAACAAATCCAATCAAGGTAAGCATTATGATTATGTGGGAACGGCGATTTAATTCAACTGACCGACGGCACAGGCGACATCTGGACCCCATGAGGAGTCGCGGTTAGTCTCGCGCTATCGCTCAACCCGATACGAGTCTCGATCCGCCGCGCTCCAACTCAACCGCACCGTCTCGCTCTACTACCTATTTATATACAGGTACTTTATATACATGTTAGTATTAAATATAATATATATTATGAATTATAAACTGCTTAGTCCCTCGCTACTTGCGGGTGTTGAGAAATGCTGAAGGTACCTACCAAAATCGCGAATACCGTGTTGTGGCGCCTGTGGTATCAGTGGTAAGAGGCTACATTTCACAGTGGAAAATACGATATATTAGACTTTATGTAAGTAGATAGTACAATACAAGCATCTTAAATTATTAAATGAAAAAAAATTTTTTTTAATCCGAATGAATTTTTGACTTAGTACTATTTAAATAACCTAATAATATTTAGACCATGAGTACTGTGAATAGATAAGAATATAATAGAACAGAATGTAAAAACACATGTTCATTTCTAAACATTTTCGTTCAATTTTTGAGATAATAATAGGTAATATTTTTCATTCAAAGATTTGAAAAGTCAAATAATCTTCATTAAATCATAAAAAATCTGAATATATAATCACTGTAGACTGTTTTTAATATATTTACATAATCGTGGTAAAAGTTTGACTTTCTAAAATGGCATATAAAATAAATTTAATACGATATCAAAAGAAAATTTTGCAGCTAAATAGTACATACACTTTTTAAATTTTATAAAGTTAGAAATGTATATATATATATATATAAGTAAATGTTCGTTTTTATGTTATCAATACAATCCTACAACCTTTGACGATCTAAACCAAATTTTTCATATTTTATCTTTAGAATCCTGCACAAAACATAATAAACCTACTATCCACTCTCCACCTGACCACCCCACCCCTTAAAAGTTTGATCAGTTGCACTCGACGATGATGAATAAAATATACTTCACCCCACACCTCGGATATTTCTCAATGTTTTAATTATTTCGTTATTATTCAAGGCTAATGCAAAATAATCACAAACTACATCCTCCTTCGTCTAAATCTATATTTTAACTTATAACTCAATTTGATTTCCGGTCATCGCCGGATATTGATTGATAATAAAATATAAAATTAAGTTTCAACACAATCAGTGCTTAGATTAAAAGTTAAATTATTATTTAAGTAAATCACATTTAAAAAAATGCATCATTTATAATAGAATCCAGAAGCACATTTATTTATGTGCATTTCTGATTAGAGTACCTGTCCAAAGTTGTGTAGCCGTTAGTTCATCAGTGGTTTCTTAGTCACGGAAAGACTGGGGCATTTCGTAATTATGTTAGCGCAGATCAAGTGATCACGTAGAATATCGCGCTCTCTAAAGTTTATTGAGATAATGAACCTGAGAATGGAAGCCATTAGATACTTTGTACAGACGATTTTTCTTCGCTGCAGCTTTTCAGCTCGTCTATTTTGATAACTCATTGTTTGTGTTGTAATTAACTTTAACTAGAATATCGAGCAATTTAAAAGTATCTTTTACTCAGTAGACTGATTACTAGGAACGGTCATAGACACGTATCATTCACTAATCGGAGATATCCCTAAATTAAAACCTCCAATATTTAAGTAATTACTTGCCTGCCTGTTGCTTCTCCATAAGAGAAAATATGTTAAAAGATTAAGAACAAAAAAGTTTTCAGAAAATTTTTCAAAATATAAGTATTTAAAAAACTGATTTTCCATATAAAAAATACTATGATATAAAGAAGGTGATACGATAAAGACGACTTATTAGATTCAGTATATTTTTGTCAATATCCAAAAGTTTTTAAAACATAAATAGTGCCCAAACTCACAGATAAAATCGTAATGTGTTCACAGGATATCTCTTAATTCAAATAATAAGCAGTGCACCTGTGGAGGATAAATCATTAACGCTAGATGTTAAGTATACTGCGTAAAAAAGGCGGCAGCCATGTATTATACTCTTAAAAAATATTTTTTATTAATTTTTATAAATATTAAAAAGATATGACAAAGACTTGTAAAACAGACGTAGTACACTTTTATCAATTTCCTTAAGTTTTAAAAACATAAATAGCGCCTGAACTCACGAAGAAAATCATATTGGGTCCACGGAATATCTCTTTAATTCAAATAATAAGCAATGCGCCTGTGGAAGATAAATCACCAACGCCAGATGGTATACGTATTGCGTGAAAAAGGCGCCAACTATTTATACTCATAAAAAATATATTTGAGTCATAAAATCGGATTTTCTTGATAAAAAATATACGGTAAAGACATAAAAGATAGACACAGTACACTTTTGTCAATCTCCAGAAGTTTATAAAACAATAAATATTGCCTAAACTCACAGAGAAAAATCATACTGGGTCTATGGAATATCTCTTTAATTCAAATTATAAGCAATGCGCTTATGGAAGATAAATCACTAACGCTAGTGTTTCGTAAATTACCAATATCGTAGGCGCAGGATAATAATACTAAAAAAAATTGTTAATAAAACCGGCTTTTTAATATAAAAAAATATTTGTAAGACAATACACTTTGTCGATCTCTAAAACTTAAACTCACAGGAAAAAATCATACTGGGTTCACGGCATCATAGCTCTTTTTAAATTCAAACTATAAGCAATGCGCCTGTGGAAGACAAATCACCAACGCTAGTGTGCAGATTGCGTCTCGTAGGCGCCAGCCATTTTTAATCATAGAAAATATATTTTATTCATAAAATCGAATTTTCTAGATAAAGAAAATGATAAAAAAAGTGATACAAAATGCTGATCTGTACCGAATATGTTAATAAAGTAAATATTACAGATTGTCAAGTTTAGTATATTTGACAATGTGTAATTCATAAAATAATAGATCGTATTCTTTATATCAATCATTTTATAATTTAAAGTAGAAGCGTTACGTTGATTATAATTTTTAAGCTAATAGTATTGGTATTGTCAATTTAAAATTATTTAAATTTTATAACAATTAAGTTTGCTTTCTCTTTTTATCTTTTCCTGCTAATCTGCATCTAGTGTTGAATATAGGCACCTTTTTACTATATTCTTACAGTTTATTTTTCTCTTGCGCATTGTTTCCAATTTTGCCCAATAAATAGCCTGATATTATGTGACATTCACGGATAAAAAGTTATGTTGGGTTGTTATTTATATGATTTTAAATTCCATACGAACTCTAAAAATATTGTTTATTTTACAAAAATGGGAATCGATAAATTAAAAACTTCTTACTTCAATGGCAACCTTCAGGACAGGGGCGTACCTACGTCAGCAAGGTGTGCGTGATCAATAAGTAGTTATTCAGATATTGATTCCATACAATAAAGCTTTGCTTGCTAGAATTGTATTATTTCTTAAAAAAAAATAGTAGGGTCATTTTTGAAGGAAAAACCGTTTTGAGACCTTGACGATTTATTGGAAATCTTTAAATTTTTAATTGTAACAAAAATATATATAGGATGTTCAGCGGAAAAATTTCAAGATTAAATTGTAATTGCTCGTAAACCATCAGAGTGAGGTAAGTGAGAGGGATATTGTTTGACGCACGTGATTTGATGATTTTCCGATTTGCCAGTCGCAACGAGTTACTGGTCGGGAGCGCACCGCGTGTTTGCGGTTGATCAATATTTAAAATGCGGTGATTTATTGGTTCGTGCGCATCGCATTTTTTGTATTCACTTTAGTATTCGACGAGTAAGTGATGAATCGAGCACGCAACTTATCCGGTGTTGGGTTCAAAAGTTCAGAAAAGAAGAAAAAATGGTTAACCAAACTCCTCCGGGACCATTAACGTCAGCAGCGACGCCAAAACAAGCGGATTAAGTTCGACGTGGAATTATGTGCAATCCGCGTAAATCAATAAGGAAGATTGCAGCCTTTATTGGAATAAAAAAATAAACAGTGTACGTTATTTTGAAAAATAAACTACAGTTTCACTCATACAAACTGCAAATCGTGCAGTTTCTTAACGAAAATGACTGATATTTACGTGAAACCTTAGCGAGAACGATGCTGGAACGTTTTGGAACAGCACGAATGCTTGAAAATATATTGTTTATTGACAAAGCACATTTTCATATCGATGGCTATATTAATAAATAGAACATAAGATACTAGTGGCCCGACAACCCAAGGGAACGCTATCAAAAATGTTTGGATTGTCCAAAAACGACATTGTGGTGTTCAATTTTTGTTCGAGGGGTTATATTTTTATTATTATTATGGTTACCGCTTTTGAAGTTTGTGACAAGCCTGTATTAATAAAGAGCTTAAGATATTATATACGTAGGAGACTGAGGCTTGGTATTTCGCAAGAGATTTTGATTTTATTAAATTTGCGAATATTTTTTGAAACCAGGAAAACATATTGTATAATAATAATTATTATAACAACAATATTAAAAAAATGTATATACTGAAATTTTAGTAAAAAAAAATACTTTAGGTATAAGTACATAGTCTTACACTAGTTTTTAAAATTAAAAAGGTTTTGCATACGATTTTGTAGAAAGGTACGTTTTCAGTCTATGAAAGTCCGAGACACGCGTTTTTTTATTAAGCTTTTTCGCTTCAGTCTCCTCACAGTTGATATGGACCCCACCATAACGCGAGGCGGATCCCCTGTGTATTGGTATATAAAGCTTTAACGAATTTTAATAATTCAGCTTGTTATTACCATAGTGTTCCTTCCTCGGTGCGAAAAGAATAACATTTTGTCGCGACGTATCTGCGATGCAAATGTATGTAAATTATACTTTATTTATCTTGCCACCGGCGCGTCGAAACCCAGCAACGCGATTTAAAGCACTTTTTTTTCTAAAAATAAAAGAAATTTTTAAAACTAAGAAAATAAAATTGCGACAGCGTCTGTATCAAGGTCGACCCGAAATTGAACTCGAACCTTTGAAAAGCGTTCAAAAATTACCCCTACTTACTTTGGTTAATTGGAAAATGTTGTGTCCGTCTCTTCAAGCCCCACGGGGTTGCGTTTTATTCAAAGGTGTTGTGACGGTAAAATTTAATCAAAGAGAGTAAAAAAACCGCACGAGAGAACCAATCAATCTATTACTAATCGAATTTTTAATTTTTCACCCGGGACCATTCACCCTGATAAAAATAAATCGCGAGAATTTTAGGGGTTTCATAGGGGGGGTGGGAGTTTGTTGTTTTATCCAGCATCGTTAATCACATTTAGAATTACTCGACATCATCAACTAATCGAGTATCGAGTAGTTTCCAGTGTACCAAAATAGCTGTTAATAATTCAAATTCATTCACATATAATAAATAAATATAAAATAAATAGTTTATCCTTTATATCCAATGGTTTTACTTTATTATTTATTTATTTAATATCAATTGTGCTCTTTTTATTACTGAATTGTGCTCTTTTCTTAGATTATTCTTAGCGATTCACAAACATATTTAACTTTAGTTTTGTAATAAATAGATTTATGTAGCTCTTATATTATATAAAATTGTAAAATTTACAAAATAAAAAGTCAAAATTTCTGATCGCTTTGACCTGGCTAAAATATTATACATTTATTAGAAACCACTTTAACCCGGCCAATAAATGCCGAACGCAGGACTAAATAGGCAACTTTTTTTTTTTTTAATATTTCATAATTTATAATTTACGTGTACTACTCGAGCATTTTTAAAATTACTCGATAATAGAGTACTTAAAAAATGTACGAGTATACTCGAGTATCGAGTACTCGAATTGGAGACTTAGTCACATTACATCGGTAGCTAACCTTTCCGTTCCAATTTTAAAAAGTATCAACAATTGTTTAATTTTTTTTTTAAATACAGACTTTGTATCGACTTCTTTCTCTTCTATGACCCTACAGCCCATATACAGTTCGTAATGCAGCTCTAAAGTATCCTTTTTAAGTCATCCCCTCAGCAAAGTTAGAGTTTTCCCACTCTTTTCTTACCACTTTTCCATTAAAAATTCTTTTTAGGATCCGCGCTTCGTGCATCATCTAGAACGTGATCTAGTTTGCTTTAGTTTTATGTGGATGGAAAATTTGGGTTTCTGATAATAAAATGTTATATAACTCGCTGCTGTACCTTATTTTCCAAACTTCTCCATTCATCACAGGTTCATAAATTCGTAATTTGTATTGGCACTTTTGAATCAATTCCGTATTAAGTCTAAAAATATTTTGGAATTGAAGAAATAATATACAACCATAAGAGATATTTTTATTTTAAGAATTAAATATTGGTTAAATATAGAATTAAGTATGGGCACTTACAATAGTTAACACTTATGTAGCATGCATATTATTGCTTATTCTCTTATTAAATATATGATTTCCTAACCAATCCAACAAAATAATAAAATACTATTAAATACATGATTTTATAATACTCCACACGATCAGTAAAGTAGTATTCAAACATCGATCATTACAAATATTTGTAGTGACAAGGGAAAATAAAATTATTTCAGAGTTTTCGATACTCAAAAATCAATTTTATTATTTGTGTACTGAATTCATTAGCATCTTGTTTACGAACGTGTCAAATATGAATAATGTTAGTTTATTAGGTTTACAAAATACTACATGACATTGAGTAATACTTTTGTTAACTGTGTTATCCCCCCCCTGTAAAAAATGTATTTATATATAATTTTGTTCAAATCACTATGTTAACGTAAGCGTACGCTTGCGTATGTCACGTAAACATATGCTTACGAAGATACGTTAGTATCGAAACCGGTTGATGTAAAACAATGTAGTGGTTTAAACAAAGTTAAATATAAATACAATTTTAAATTATGTCTATCCATAAAGTTAACACCACAAACAATAACTGAAGATAAATAAATTACCGAAATGAGTTTTTATTTTTCAAATGTTCAGATTGAATTCAATTACACTATATATTTCATACTCATAATTATTTACTGAACTGCTCTTTTTATATCACAACATATTGTGAATTTTAATGGCTTGTGTTTTAAAATTTATTCCAATTAAGTTCACATTAAATCGCGATCAGGTTTAATCATTCAGTCTCCTTGCTACCATGTTTTAGATGTGGTTTGATTAATATTTTTGAAAATGGCTATTTTTCAAAGAATTTAGATAGAAAGAAATGTTAACGACCTATTTTGATTTTATAAAATATTTCAATGTAATTATAATTGTGCTGTACGACTACAGAAAATTAAAATTATTGTGCCGATTTTTATACTGAAGTATTCGTCGCTTTGTATTTACCTGTCTTCAACACTAACTTAACATTTTTTCTTTCGTCTAGATATTAATAATAATATAATACTGGGTCTTTCAATAAGGATGCACGATTTTAAAATGTAAATAAAACAAATTGTGTGTGATATATCCATTCAATTTTTTATTTGTTTGAAAGTATATTTTAAGGCATTAAGTGTGGAATATAACGTCTTTCAAATATCCGCCGCAGTTTTGCTTGGTGGCACGTATTCAGGAGGTCCAATTTTCCAATGATTTTGTAGCATAAATCTGGCTAAATTTAATAATAATAATAATAATAATAATAATAAAATGATGATTAAGTATTGCACCATTTTTAACCACAGAATAATACATTCTGTAGATAGATAAAACTTGATTTATACTATCAATGCAGATGAATCAAGAAAGACGTGAAAATAAAAGTTTAAAAAAATCATTAGCTTTTTATTAATACTGGCTTATTACAAAGTTCAAGAGAGGTAACTATTTTTTATATAAGATTAAATATAAGTGTCAATTTGATTATAAAAATGTATAAATAATAAAGTACCTATACCTAAAATATAAATACAAGGTGAATATTATGTTTCAGGCTGATATTCTTTGACCGCCATTTTGGTTTGCCAAATATTTATAAGTTCGAATTTGATAGCCGTGGAGAATAGTTGGTTACAATTTGTAATGAAGCATCTAACGCTACAACACCGTGTTGAAATCATTAAAATATCTTAGATTCTAGATCTAATATTATTCTTGGTGCCTGACTTGGGTCAATTGGAACTGTAACATATGTAATTTCAATTGGGTGGTGCCACCTTACACACAACCCGAGCTATGCTTGAAATTTTGCGAGGAATTTTTACCGGCCGCGTAATGTCAAAAAGTGGTGATATCGACTGGCCTCCTCGATCGCTCGATTTGACAGCTCCAGACAATTTTATGTGAAGGTATTCGAAAGGAAACGTCTACATCAATAAGTTAATAATAATTCCGATGCTACAAGACAATATACAAAATGAAATTGCGAGAAAAAACACACGAAGTGTGCGAGAATGTTATGGAAAATATGGTTAAAAGAGCACGCATTTATTGTTGCTGCCAAAGGCGGCAACTTGGGCAATATCATATTCCATGGATAATTGTAATAAGTCAAGTAACCGATAAATATAAACAAAAATATTAAATAATTTTTCATTTTTTGGTTAATTAAAAATAACTTCGGCCTGGAACATAACATTCACCCTGCAGATACATTAAATTCAAACACAAAAAAAATCACAATAATCTGACACGAGTCTAGGGAGTATCTATAATGGTTGAGTGAGTACCAAATGTCGTTTAAAAATATACAGCCTTAGTGGACGGTAAGTTAGAAATAAAATAAAATCGAACAATCGTCTTAATCAGAGGTATTCATTTATTTGAGAACATGTAGATACTTATGTACTATACATTCGAGCAAGTAAGAAACGTTGTGAGATATTTGGGGTATTGTGAACGGTTTCTTATTTTCATGATCATTTATTTACAAATTAATCATAAAGTCCTTTTCAAAGAATACGGAGACTCAGAAACTTTTAAACATTGATTAAAAACCACTGATGTATTCTAATGTCAGAATGCTCTATAAGCTCCTTTTTTAGGAAGCACTTAAAGGTTTCGCGTCTTAAAGTACCAAAATGGATTATTTTTATTGAAACAGAATCACTTTAAAAGAAAGAGCTTTATTAAATCAATGTTTTGATTTTGTTTTCCAAAATTTAGGGAAAGTAATTTTTTATACAAGTCTTTCTGTAAACTCAGCTTAGGTAAATTAATTTTCTTGACGTTGGAAATATATAGTTGTCTAACAAAAAAAAAAAAGTTTTTTATTTTATTATTCAATTGTTATTAATGATTTAATATGTCAAGATATTTAAATATGGCTGAAATAAATTTTTTAAATTAATATTTTAAAATGATAAAATTGTGAAATTAAGGTTCGCCCGCGGTTGATCAGGTAAACGTGCGGCGTTTTACTCTTTGCCCGATAAGCCGGTGTTAATAATTTAGAAGTAAAAACGAATGCCAATACTTAAAAAAATTAACATTACGTACCTTTATGAAAATATATAATTAGGTTTTTTTTTTTTTTTATTGTTTTTGATATGTATTTTTGTTTGACGAACTTGGAACTTTAATCGCGAGAATTCTATAAATGCATGTTGTGATTAAGAGCCATACTCCAGCAACAGAATTCATAAATAATGAAGACATTCGTTCTTCGCATGACATAAGCAGCAAACTACGCCATAGTTTATATATATTGCGCTTCGTAGCTATTATAGGTCTGCTTTTTCTTTAGAAATCCGCTAGATGGCAGTACAGATCAGCGAAAAATAAAAATGAATATTTAATTTACAATCTTTCCGCTTTGTAAAATAGATGTCACTGATGTCTAATATTAATATTACCATTGAATTTCAAAAAGGCTTAACGCAAAATATTGTATTTACTTGAGATATTAAGTTAATTAGTTTTACCTGTCCATATTATTTCATTTCTTTAGGATCACTATATCCTATCTGTTCATACTTTTAATAACATTCTGACGATAGTAATATCAATTTAAGATAGCTCTAGGTATACATATGTATAGTGTGCATCATTTTACTAATATTTTGTCTTTTCTTACTGGAAATTAAGAAAAAGTACACTACATGGTGTATTGTTAAAGCAATGTTATAAGGGATTTCCGTATTGAAATATAGATTCTACGGAAACTTTGGCCACTACGCAGGCATAACTATCCGCACACCGTCAACTATGAGCCGTAAAGCGGCCACAATATCAACATGAGATGGAATTGTTTTGAAGAGTATGTAATTTTAATTTACATGAAATAATTCAAGATTTTTTTTTTCTCTTATATTATTGCAAAACTGCTTTGTAGCTACATATTCAATGAATAATAATAATAAAAAAATTGTTTATATCACTATTTATTGATAAATTAATATGTTTCAAGACCAATGGATACAATGTATACTAAAAATAAAAATGTATTATATTTACAGTTTTGTTATTGTCTGAGCTTACATTTTTAATTTCAGTACACATTGTATCTTGAAGAAAAGACCACTGGTCTTGAATTATTTCGTTGATTGACTGAACATTGGTTGATTTATCAATAATTAGTGGTACAAACAAAGCGTTTTAATTATTATTAAAAAATTATATGTTTTATTAACCCTTCCCTAACCACGCAGTAACAAAGGTCTACCGAGCCAATTAAATCGTATATCAATAATTATGCACAATGTAAAACTTACATTTTACCTAGTCCTAAAAAAACCATTTGTGCTTAGAAATGACTAGTGAAAAATCAATTATGTAAAGCTAATCATAATAAAAATAATAATTTTTGAATTCAATGCTATATGATGTGTTGCGTGCTATCTGCCTTAAAAATACCACTTTTATCACATAAAAAAGATTAATTTAAATGAAGAGAGATAAAAATGAAGATCATGTTGAGTCGTTTGACGAGTGGGTTATAAGAATAATGTTTGAGAATAAAATGAACATATTAAATTATTATATTTATTATTTCTTATTATATTTATAGTAACTATTTTAAAGTCATTTAAACTTGTAAACGCATTTTATTTTCCATTTAAAGTGCTTACAAAACTCAAATTACCTGCAGTAACACGAGTTGACAGCTTGGCTGCGTAGAATATTTTCAGCATGGTATGGTAAAGGTTAATTATGCTGTTTCAATTAATTTTGACATCCTGTCACCGTAAAGTGTGTTAGATGTTAAAAAATGCCTTATTGGTCCAGCTCTAATGGGAATGAAAAACATCAACGTAATAGTCATTGTATTTTATTACGTACTTATAAATGATTTTATTTAATTACATGTTGGAAAATTTGCGAATGTTAGTGACACGTCATCATTGAATGCTCTACTAAACTTGTTAATGTACTTTGTTTTCAAATGCACTTACAAGTCTAGTTTAATTACTTTCGGGAAACAACATACACAAGTGGACCTGTGGGCCATGTTTGAAATGTGTTATTTAATGGCTTCCGTTTGCAGCGTGGCTGACATTTTGATTAGTCTCCCAATACACGTCACGGCACAGGTAATGCCGTAGTATTTGTTGCAATAAGATCAACATATTTGACTTACATTTCACAGTGACCAACGTAAAATTAGCCAATACTTGTATAGCGATTGACCATTACGTAAAAGTAAACTACCCGTCACTGCATAATTTAAAAATTGAAAGATAGATTTCCTTCATGTCTCAGTAAGTAAAGGAACGTATTGTTAGAATGCAAAATTACCCAAAACAATATTTTGTTTTTCAAGGATACAAAAGCACTTAGTCGAAGTAGGGGACAGGGTAATAAACGTCGGTATTTTTATATAAAGGAATATAAAGCTTAGACTGTGATGTTATCTGTGTTTAATCGTTGATGTAGTGAGAATAAATTGTCGCTTTCAAAAGAGACGAGATCATATACGGCACGCACAAATTGCATACGCACATTGTATCCAGAGTCCCGGTTTGCCTGGATAATTGAACATCGTCTGATGGTCAATCCTGAACTCCGTCACTCTACCCTAGCACCACAACTATTGGCCACACTTCACCTCTCGGCCACACTTCACCTCCAGGACCATCATATCCCTTACGTGAGGGACCTGAATAATCAACATCAGACAAGAATCGACACAGAAAATTTGGTAGTTAACTTTATGTTGGCATGATGGGCGCATATATAATGTTAAATTAATTGTAATCATTTTTTGTCTTTTGTCTTTTTAATAAGTAATTAGGTAAAATGCTTTTTTTTCAACTTTTAATACATACAAGTCACAAAATAGATAATAAATTTGATTGTAAACAATAGTATTCTGTTATTTCATTTCATAACCATTTGACTTGATAATATTTAAAAAACGAACCAGTTAGGCTAGATGCCTCCCCCCTGAACGTGATGCCGAGGCAGAAAGAAGAATAACATAACAGTATGTACATGATACACCATTCTAATCCGCAAGCGAAACAGAAATCCAGTACATACGAACCTTTATTGACTTTCAAAGATCAAAATCTCATTGAGGGAACACTGTGGACGCGGGCCGTGATATGCTCAATCATCACTATTGTCATTATTAATGTAACAAACCTGAGTGGGTCTTAGGCTCTTCCAAGAATCCTCTTTGTCTGCACAAGTGACACAGAGCAACCACCTTTGTATGGAAGTTTTAACTTGCTAATTGATCTTCAAG
This sequence comes from Eubasilissa regina, assembly GCA_022840565.1. NCBI lineage: Eukaryota > Metazoa > Arthropoda > Insecta > Trichoptera > Phryganeidae > Eubasilissa > Eubasilissa regina. The sequence goes on from JAINEB010000025.1 coordinate 24,047,718, forward strand.
AATATTCCTCGGTGGCTAAGTACCATCCTTTTATATCGGACGGTCTGCCCACCAGAATTTTCAAATTTAAAAGAGGCTCTAGAGCTCCAGGTTGTGTCTTAACTAAAACTACTCTAACAGAATTAGATATCATCATATTTAAAATTTTTGATTGTTATTAGTATAATTTTTAACGTGCACGTGTAATATGTACTCAGTTAATTTAGGGTTATAATTAATTTAAAGTTAATAATTCTCTAGAAATTCGAACGAAAGTTTTGTAATAATTTCACTTTGAGAGCTTAAAAGCCCAATTTCTGGCATCGTGTTTACAAAAGTTTTCAATGAAGTAGCATATTTTTCGCGACAGTCATCCTTGCAGTGATATTAATGTGAGTTTTTTTTAGCGATTTATATTTAAAAAAATTCTAGTCTGAATTTTTACAGTTACGTCTAAATAGAATTTTAGTAAACTTGTTTAAAAACAATTTGAAATAGTTTTTGAAGACACTTGTCCTAAATTTTTGAAATATTTAATTACCAACACTGTAAGAATTTATGCTTCAAATTCGTTAAATAAAGCTTTCAAAATTTAAAACGTTCAGTGTTATATTTTCTCTTTAATCTGCATAGCATTAAAATGAAAACCCTGAATCAGTTATAAAAAATATTAAATTTTTTGAATTTTGGATGCACAGTAGGTAGCTTTCAAAATCTTTAACTTATTACATGACTAATAAATAAATTCGGCAACTAACTAACCATCATGCCATTTCTCTACTGAGATACTCAAAACTGAAACACGTATGTGCTCATTATTATGAAAGTGGTCTAAGTCATATTTCTTCCGTTTCGAGATATTTAAAGGTTTGCGTTTGAATTGATAAAAAAAATATTTCATATTTATAATTTATTTCGACATATAAATGTTAAATGTAGCTTACAAGGAAATAAAAAAATTAACGTTGAAATGACTTACTTTATTATTAAAATAATCACTAGAGTAATACAATTTGCATCATATTATATTAATTTAAAACAATATGACGCGAAATAATTTATAAACTCACTTTTTTCAATTTTGTGACTTAGACCACTTTCATAACAATAGACAAATATCATAAAGGGGGGAAAGAATTGGAGGCAGAAGATGACAGAAGAACCTTTATTAAATTATGCAGTTCCATTTTAAATTATTTCGCACTACAGCATCCAAAGTGAAGATCACCATAATGATAGCCAACCTCCTTTAGGAAATGACACGCAGAGATAAATACGTTAAGATTATTTAAATTCATTAATGAATCATGTTTTGTGAGTACAGGGTAGACACGCTGATATGAGGGTGAAAAATGAAGCTATTATGGTTAATATTTAAAAATATTTTATAATACGAGGTAGCTCGTGAATAAACAGAAATTGAATTTTTTTTAAATGCCGTTAACACTTAAAAATATTGAACGTATCACGATTGGTGTATGGAATTTATAAGCAAAAAAAAATCATGACGGCGGATGGTTTTTTGATTTTCGTATCCATGATTTTTTGATTTTAATAAATTGGATATGCACAGACCATCAAATAAATAGATATAAATGAACCCTCGCAAAATTCCTTGTCACTTTGGTGCCACTCACGCAATCAAAGAGCTCCGCGACTTTTTTTTTAAATGTGACTCGATTGGAACAAAAATGATTATGATTATATGTTAAGAATCAGAAGGTTACGTGTGTGAGACTTGGTGCCTCAATAAATTATACCTAACGAACACCTGTTATTTTAAATAATACCGTGGAGCTTGTGTGGCTGAATCAGGTTGAACAAGAAATACTACTTACAATTAAAATATGTTTATTAATGATCATTGCATAGTTACAGTTTAAATTATATGCATTACACAATCTATAACGAGGTGCATTTGCTAGTGATCATTCAGGGAGACGGCTTCTCGGCGACTGCCGGCGTATATTATTGTTGTCTGTTATCCGGTCAGTACACGTGTATTTTTGCGGTTGATAAGAATCTAGTTTTACACCCAGGTATATGAAGGGTGTTGCTGATTGTGCACGTGATACACTTCCAGTCTAAATATGAATATATTTAGAGCTTTATTATATAGATGTGTAAACAATATATTTTTTAAATATAATAGTTTTGTCAGAAAATATTAACTTGATAAATGGTTTTGGTTCATTTTAATTTTTGTTTTGCAGAAAAGTTACGTTTAGACAAACAGAGCACAAGAGCTTTGGAACGTAAAAGCTAAGGGAAGGTGATAATATCCTTAAAGACAATTTTTTTTTAGAAATCCAGTACTGAAGAGAGACAGGGTATAATATTAATCAAGGAAGGAAAATTCTTGAAGGGACCAAGACCCACAATATAGAACCAATAGTCGAGGGCGTGCAGTGCGCAAGCAAAAAATCTGTGCATAACTAAAAATTATGGGAAACAAATATAAATTTAAAAAATTGATTAATATTGATGAAAATTTTTTGCAATTAGTGCCATCTGTGTACCAGTAGAGACTTTAATTACTTAGTTCTAAAAACTCACCGCTGAACTCATGGCGCTCTTTTTAATTCACCGCATCGTGCTATTTACATTACTCAATTCTGTTTTTAAGCTAGTGAATTACTCCAGTCATATAAATGGCTATTTACTGAATTGAAAATTCTTTTCGGTTAACCCTTTATGTATGGAGTCATCACCTATGCTGTTTTTTGACAAAATAACTTTAGAAAGGGTTACAAATCAAGCGTGTAAATCATTGAAGTGTCTAATTCCTCTGTTACTAATTCGCAAATTTTACTATCTTACTGTTTATAACTTGTTGATTTCCTGATTGTTCTTTAAATTTGGTGCATGGATTGCCTTTTGATTTTAGAAAAAACAAAAAGCAATTGGAATAACTATTTCCTATCTTTAATAAAAATAATTATTTCCTTTAGTTATTACGTGAAGTATTTTCAAACAATAATTAATCATATTTGGTCATAAAAAGTGTTCTTAAAAACGTCCATACATTTTTTATACGGGTAAGAAGTATTATTTTAGGTTAAAACTTAAACTTTAAAAACACTATTAATAGTACTCCAAAATTATAAATAAATACATGATAGGGTCATATAAACGACGAATTTATTTTGTCCAAAGACGTTGGTTAAACGAAAGTACATATATTATATATGATTGTATAATATCATTGGTAACAACATAACCTAAATCTATACCTATTGCATGGTACTGCCAATAGTGATGACGATGATTGTATTAAACGTGATAATAATTATTTATACAATATAACGATATTTTCATCTAACAAGAGATATAGCATGAAATATAATATTAGTAAAATAAAAAAAAACAGTTATTTAAAATTTCGCATTTCAATTAAGAAATATACAACTTACAATACTTGCCTAGCCAAGATGAAGCATTTTGTTTTGCGAGGTACACATATATTATAAGGTGTGTTAAATGGAGTATCGTTTATCTAAAAAAAAAGGGGATATTAATGAAATCTTATCATGGCGGTGTTTTCAATTTCCGTTTCCCAAACATTTCCACGGCTTAACAAAAGAAATGAAAATGGTATCTCTTCTATCGTCTCTCCCGTGCTCGCCCATCGCGGGTCTCTTGCTTTCGCAGAAGTGTGCGGAGCGATGATAAATACGGTACGGTATTGAGAAAATATATACGAGATTAAAAAAACAATTACATTAAACCCGGTTTTGGCTTCCATAACACAACAAAGCTCGCCAATTATAATAACAGTAAATATTTTGTTTATTCTTTCACACTTATATTATTTTAACTCTCTGAATAAACTGACTTGCATAAATCTCTCGTATTATTAATATTTTAGTTCACGGGAGATATAATTATTAAGTTGCGCTGTGTTATGGCTTGTGTCCACGGAATTAAACAGATGCTGTATATTCGGCGCTGTATTTACGTGTTGAAATTTTGATCTGGAGATATACCTAGAGATCACGGCTTTGGCATTAAATTATAAGCATTTCTGTTTTAACTGCTACATATAATTTTTTATAGGCATAGAACATTTAATAATATTTAATTTTTATATTTAATTTATATGCTACCTTGTTTTACCCTTTAAATATATATATTTTTTATATTAAGGAAAACACATTCATATTGTGATGTTGTAATTATTCAGAACATAGGTCTGTGATATTTTAAATACTAAATTAATGTATTAATTATAAATATATACATATAAAATCAATTTTGTCGAAAAATATTGTTTTTGCGTCACCGGGATAACATACAGGTTCGAAAATTTGTCAAGAAAAATACTGGCGTTATAGCAAAATGGTAGTGCACTTCCCCGGATTGGAAATAGAGATCCAGGTTCGTATCCCGGTGACGCAAAAACAATATTTTTCGACTAAATTGATTTTATATGTATATATTTATAATTAATATATTGATTTAGTATTTAAAATATTTTTTATACTTTGAACATTTTATTTACGTTAAGTTTTACTTATATTTTTTGTATATTGAACATTATACTTTGTTTACTATATACTATACTGGAAAAATATTCTATGCTATAATACAATTAAATACTAGTGTAACAGACAGTGTACCGAAATATATGTTTTCCTTTGCTATACTGTTTTGTCATTTTATAACAATATAAATAACTGTACTAAAACTCAAAAAAAGAGAGATTCAAATTCACTCAACTAAAGAATGTCAACGATCAATGAATTAACATTAATTTGATGTTTGAGTTGCGAACAGTGACGTGCAGTAGGTATAGATTTAGGTTATGCTGTTACTAACGTTATTATACAATAATACATAATATATGTACTTTCGTTAAATCAACGTCATTGGACAAAATAAATCCGTCCTTTATACGTCCCTACCATGTATTTATTTATAATTTAAAAGTACTATTAATAGTGTTTTTAAAGTTTAAGTTTTATCGTGAAATAATACTTTCTTATCCATATGAAAAATGTATGGACTTTCTATGACTGAACTTGATTAATTTATTGTTTGAAAATCCTTAACGAAATAACTGTAGGAAGTAATTATTTTTATTAAAGGTTTAAAGTCTCTTTAGGTACACAGATGGCGCTAAATTCAAAATAATGTTTTCGCTTATGTTAATCTAATTTTTTAATTTATATTTGTTTTCCAGAATTTTTAGTTATGCACAGCTTTTTTGCTTGTATGCATTGCACGCCCCTGGTTGCGAGATACGTGATGGTGCTCAAATCTATGAGACTTCGTGTATACATGTTGACTACGAAAGTTAAAAGTTATCTACAAAGAACTCATGGGAGAAAAATCTCACATAAATTTCACCCAAGAACACGATCCATTGTGTTATACGAGTTCCCCTCTTCCGCATTTGGTGTTGACATTTAGGATCCATTTCGTAACAACACGCCCCGAAAAGTTTCACATTCCTCCCGAATCAGAAATTGTCAGCAGATTTTTATGATTTTGATTGAATTAAATACTTTTAAGCCCATAATTATGTTATTCTTTTTATCAAACTAAAGAAAAAAAAAACACCGCACTATTTATCAAGAAAGTTTTACAAGAACTACAGCAACGAGGGCTAAAAATGCGTTCAAAATAAGAAAACAAGACACCAATTTTGGTGGCCATGACAGGTTCCAGACGACATGTTAACTTTTTTTGAAAATTCAATAAAGTTTTCAATTGAATGAAAATTTTGATTAGCTTTGGTTAAAATTACTATAGTGTATTTATATAAGTTTAGTCTAATAAAATCATTAGAGTGGTTCAGAAGGAATGGAGAATATAACTGTCACCAATTAAAATTGATAACAGGCCTTCATATGTCCAAAGCACTTGGAAAAATTAAAAAAATATGGATTAAAAGACTTTTTCATTCATTCATTTAATATTATTAGTAAATGAATTTATGAATTCAAACAATTATAATGTTTGAAATAAGTGGACAAGTTTGTGTACTACGATGCACCAGACAATTATCAAACTAGCGCAATATTGTTAAAGAAAAATATATTAAAATTTTATTTTCATATGCATGCGTCAGTCGTCATATATAAATAGTGAGACTTCGCGTCGTATGTGTGCTGCGGAGACTTGTCTCCGGCTTGATATCTGGACAAGAAGTCTCCCGCGCGAGAAGCTCGCCGCCAGATATATAATGCTCTGATTGCCTCCTCTTCGAAAGAAACTCGCCGGCCAATAGAAGGTTATATATCCGATTATTGTGCCAATACAACACGTTTCACATCTGCCAGGCGAAATTGGACACTGTTGACAATCATTCTTATGCCTACCTTCGACCAGCTCTCTTGTGTCATTCATTATAATGAAAGAAAATAGGTGCACGGTGTATTGTGGTAAATGCAATATTAGAATTTCAGTTAATTATATGAAATATTATGCACGTAATAATAATATCAGATAATTTGTATAGTACCATTTTCGTAAAAACTTTCACCCCAAGGGCGCTTTAAATGTAGTAAATTAATAGAAAAGTTATTACTAATAAGCAACGGAAAGGCTGAGAAAGATATCATAAAGAGAGTGTGACTTATGGGAATAAAGTGAACGACGCTTCGAATGGAATAATATCTAATTGGAACGTGTCAACCAAGGTAAGACTAACAGTACATAGTAGAGTCTTTGTACCGACATTGATGGAGCTAACAGAAGAAAAACGAAAGGAGGTTGAATGCAGTGGAAATGACATCGTTTAGGCGTAGGTATTTATGACATAGTACAGAAAGAAAAAAGTAGGAGAGAATGTAAAGATGATCTTAGCATAGTGATTATGAATAAAAAAAGATCGCTTAGGTAGTTGGGTTATATGTAACGGATGAATGAGGAGAGAATGGTATATGACGTGAGTGTTGATGGCACCAGAAATAGAGGACGTCCGTGAAAGATTTTGCATGACCGGATAAACCAGATACTGGAAGACGGATACTCATAAAATTAACTTTTTGAAAAAATTAATTAATGAATAAAATAAAATAAGAGACTTAATTATTTAAAAATAAAAATATTATATTTACACATAAAATACAATTTTATTAATAATTAAGTTTACATGTTCTCATTTGATAAGTCAGCATATATAAAAATGAATGTAAGCAATATAAAAACCTAAAAAATATATTAAGGTAATATACTTAAAACAAATTTTAAAAAACTTACAAATTCACGGTCTGTGTGTGGAAAACAATTTTAGTATAGTTTAAATATTTTAAAATTTCCATAAATTATACAAAGTATGTACATATGAGTAATAATTTTAATATTCCTAGTGTACCTATGTATAATAATTTGTGTATTATATGAAAATTTGTACGCAAGTAAATTGTATTTTTCTTTCTTTTTAAAATTCTACAATGATAATTGTTTTCATTTATTATTACGCAGTATTTATTTAATATTTAATTAAAATATTTTTTATACGTCACACCGACTTCCGATTGATACAAATTTTAACTTTTAAATTTGTGTACACAACTTTTTAAATTATGATTAGGTCGAAATAAAGGCTTATCTTTTAAGTGAAACAAAATTAATTATAGTCATAAACGAATTTTGAAATACAAATATTTACATTGCAAAGAAGTCTGCGGTAAGAATTTTTCATCCTTCCATGGAGGTTTGCTAAATTTATTATTTTAAGGCTTAAAGAATAACAAGTTTATATTAGCAAAGGCTGGAGTTTTTTCTGCAACACGAAACATTATTTTCTAGCTTTCTGGGGTGTAAAATTTTACGTCAATGAAAGACTGACCCTTTTTTTATATTTCCTCGGCATGTACTGACAATTATTTTATCAGTACTAACTTCCACTTCACGTACAAAAAACATTTTAACTCCTAGACAGTAGTTTCCCTATTACAACGGATGGCACATAAAAAACTTCATTTAAATTGATGTATAGTTTAATCAAAGCATTTTACCATAATTTTACAATTAATTTTTGTGTCAGTTTGCTGTCAGTGTGGCGTGCACCCAAGCGACATTACTACACTTTTCACCGAAGGCACCACAAGGACTTTTTTTAAGCTTTTCCATACGATGCTAAAATAATAACGCGCGCTTCGGTGCTGTCAACTCAGATACATAGAGTTTTGCGATTTTTAAGTCTGTTAAATGTGAATATTTTACATTTATTACTTATATTAATCATTAAAATACTATATATATACATATATAAGTGAATATGTATGTCAATTATTGTGAAAAAGTGCCAAGACTGAAAAAAAAAACATTGATTATACGGAACGACAGTAAAAAGATGCATAAGACACATCTAACTTGGCCAGCGTACACTCTACTACTAACCAAAGTAACGAACGACATCCGGCACCTCGCGCCCCGCACACTATGCCAACCACACCACTCCGAACATACACAAACATGTATGTATTGGCAATAAAAAATCATTTTTTATTGTTGCGTATTTTTGTTAATTACGCGTATGATAAATACGTATTTGTAATTATTTTATCCTACACAAAAATATATTACAGAGGATTATCTAAAATGTGAACTCTGTAATTAGTATATTTACAGAGATATTCACATAATTAGAGGCAATGGCAACTCAGTTTACATTACCGGAGAGGAAAGGTTAAATAGAGATATGAATACGGAATATGTATCACATTAATATTATATATTTATTATTTTCAAAGTTAAACCTTGTGCCATGAAAATAGGATTAACATGCTAGTCGTCTGAAACGAGGCGCGAATCCCGATTTTTAGATTACTATTCCGGCATTTTAACCACTAGACTAAAGCTACTCATGGTCACTTTTTGATTTTGCCTGGTTTGTCCGCACAAAATATAAATCTTCCTGAGCGCTGAGATCCGGTTTTAGCGACCGGTATTGTGAAATAGATTTTCATAGCAATAAGCTTACACGTATTTTTCTATATTTCTTTTTACTTATCTTTGTAATGTAAGTGATGAAATGCCGTACTCTGAGTAAGTATCAATCTATTTTTTATTTTTATTTCCGAGTCGGAGAGTTGCTGATTGGAACCTCCGGGTATTAATCTAAGCCTACAGGGTAGGTGTGCGGTGAGCCTTACAAGCTCACTATATTGAATTCCATCTATAGAGTGTAGTGAAAAGGCTTCTATCCATTAAACACAATACACTCGTGATTCGGGAAAATTTCAAACAATAACCCTAATGATCTTGCTGTACTTTGTTTCCTGATCCAGGGTTGACAGATCGAATTCTTACCCTTTTAAAAATGATGTTTTTTTACAAGGGTAAATGTACCAATATTAAAGCATAAGAAATGTTTAAATACTAATAACAATGACTGAAATTAATACTGAATTAATAAAATAATTCTAATATTTTAATATGTACAAGAACACACAATTACAGTATTTTCATTTACAAAAGCACTGTTATTAAACAAATAATAGAAACAATATTTTGAGTATGTCCAAACCTTTGTAGGAACTAATTCCAAAAATTTGATAGATGTGGTAGCGTGGGTAAATAGGTGAACGTTACATTGTGTAAAGTGATCAATTAAGTCAGCCGATGACAGATCGTAAGCCCTGTACTGCCCAAGACTTCCATACTTCTCATATAAAAATAATAGCTTCGTCTCTGAGACATTTTAATCTTAAATAATAGGTACTTTTGAAATAAGCGAAATTAACTTTGTGGTTGAAATTCATTATTTTTATTTCTTATCTTTGTTTTATTAACCATTTATTGAGTTTAAATACATCTACCGGTTTAGAAAAATACCATTTTCTTTATCAGGATGTCAATACTAATCAAAATATGTTGTTTCTTTACCAGAATCTATTTTTAAAAAAACAATAATTATTTAAAAAATAAAATAAATTTAGTACCTTACTCAATTTGTTACTTAATTCAAATTAACTGGAATAATTTTTAGATTGGGATTCGTAGTTAAATTTAATTGGTTGTTTATAATTTTTTGATTAGTTTTGCACGCTTTATTTATCTCCAACGACTCCAAATTATTTAATTTATAACCAACACCGTTTACATCCTAAAATTCAAAAATTATTCGAGTAAATTTTGTATTAAGTAACAATTTGAGTTAGGTATAAATAATTGATATCTCATAGAAACAAAGCTATTTTTATTATAATTAATGGAAAGTATGGAAGTATGGGTAATTACACGGCTTACGACTTGTCTTCAGCCAGCTTAAATGATCACTTTATATAAATATAACGTTCGCCATTCTCATCCATAAATCAATATCTATATCTATCAAATTTTTGGAAGTTGTATGTACGTTATTATATGGAAATACTTCGAGTAAATCTACATAATAACATATATACAACTTCCAAATATTATAATATAAAGGAAATAAAAAAATCATTGAAAATAAATAAAGACCATTTACTAAACAAGCAAGTAGATTTATCGAGTTGCCCAATTTTACAATGTTACCCTTCCCACTCATATCTCCTCTCTCATAGCTAACCTATATCAAGGTTGATTTCTATCCCTCTCTCTCTTCAATGTTTTTGTAACTGGTTGTTATTCTGTTTTTAATTAGTATACATTTCTTAAGCCTGAAAGTTCAAGCCTAAACCAAAACTAGTTGGTTTATATATTCAAATAAATTGATGTGAAAACAAAATAATAGTTTTTATGAAAATATTATTGTTTGAAATTTTATAAAATCATATTAAGCTTTGAGTCTACGAACTTCGAAATACGTATTTGCGAAATTTATCTATTATTAAATGTACCGAAAAATAGTCTGGCCGCTCAAAATTCGATGACCATTCATTTTTTTTTATTCAATATATAAATTAGAAACAATAAAATATTTCAATTATGCATAATTATGCAAAATACGCATAAAATGCACATGGTTGAGATTAGGCACATTTTAAAAAAATATTTCGACTCGTAATTTAATTATATGTCTACCCATAAAATATTGTGGACTTGGTTTTTTACACCCTGTATATTTACAAAAATGTATTGGAGTGCTGGGAACAAAACCTTGACCAATGGATCAGCAGAAAAATATATAAAAAATTCATGTGTAACATATCTTTATGAGTTTCACACAAATCTGTTGTGATGTTTTGCTTTTAAAAAAATAGCGTATTTTTGTGCGCCACCCGATGGCGGCAACACTTTCATTATAGTAGTTACCACGTACTTAGGGTCGTGTCAAAAGTCGTAGAATTAGGGACGGCAGGCGTAAGAGGGTAGACACGAGTTCTCGCAGTCTAAGAAGTTAATTCTGACCATTCGTTTTACGTATATTTTATACGGAGCACTTTAAGGTGCTCTAGAAAGTTTCGTAAATCGGAATTTTACTTGTTATATTTGGTTGTACAGGTATTTTACTCACGTAGTTTTATTAAATATACGTTTTATTTGTTTTCTTATCACCTTAATTTCACGGAGAAAATGAGAAAATCTAGGCTGTTGAAATTAGATATCCTTGGGGAATAAGCTAAGTGAGTCTTTATGATGTATGACATATAATACCGACTAAATTTCTACCTCTTTAATTATAATTGGAAAAAACGAAATTTCCGATTTTTACTGTAACATAATATTTTTTCGGGAAATAAAATTTTAAATTTCATTTAGTATGTAAAAAATCCTACTGGCAACTGACAAAGAGAATCAAATAGATTTATTCTGTATGTATTATTATTTTATTCCTAGGTATAGAAATCTAATAGGAACTACAAGAATAGTATATAATATCGGAGGTTGTTTTCGAAGTTTCCTACTCATGATCAAGAAAATTAATTGAAAGTATATACAAATTAAACGCATCAATTAGAAAGATATACATACAGATAAACTCAATTTATCGATTTTTTTTTATCTCACTTCACCGAATATATTTTTAAATAATTATAATAATCTTTAAAATTAATTAAAATTGTAAGTTGCTTTAGGATCCCTCAGCAATAAATAAATAGTATTTCTGTCGAAATCTACCTAATTATAAGGGAAATTTCATTTTTATAAGCCATTAATCATTGGAAAAATACATATTTTATATTTTTTACGGAGTACGCATTATTGTTATAATGTTGCAGATTTATACAATATAGTTCTATGGTATTATTAATACAAATTAATTTAATCAATTTGAAAGATATACAGAAAAAAACAATTTATCGGCAAAATTGTTTAGTTGCTACCAGAATTCGAACCTGGACCTTTTCCCATGCCCCGAAACGCGTTTTCCAGTTTTTCCATATCAAGCGGTGATGTTAATGGACTGAGTGACAAGTACGTGATACGGGAGACCTTCTACACCAATCCCCTGCTTTTCCATATTGAAAGATATTAATTTGGACATGTTTTGAAAACGCCATAAGAATGATTGCCAAGACGTATTTTTTGGCAACTACAGACTAGTTGAGGCAAACAACAAAGAAGACAAATTGAGACTTTAGGCCTCCGACAATTTAAGAAAAAGGGGATGCAAATAATGGTGAGGATGATTATCATTTTTATTTCCTTCAAGTAGGTAGTATATTAGGTTTATGTCCAGACTTGACGAAACATGAAAAGACTGGTATTTACAAAACAACGAGGGTCGCATGTAGAGTCATTGGTGAATTCATTGGTGAATTTTAAGAAAATTTTTGTTGTGAAATTGCATTTCTTTAGAATTTTTAATACAAATTAAATTAAATAACTAGAAAGAAAAACAAAAAAACTATTTATCGAAAAAATATTTAGTTGCTACCGGAATTTGAACCAAGATCTCTTCTTATTCTCTGAAGTTTTCGCACGGTTTTCGATCAATTATTAACTTATATTCTGTAAATTGTTCCAAGTGATACATTTATTCGATTAACTTAATATTGTAGTGAATCAAAAATACGCTCGGAGATGCCTGAATGAAATATTTTGATACCGTTTATATATTTATAAGAAAAACACATCTTTTTTGTGATGTTTAATTTTCTGTATTTTAATGTGGCGTGGAATCATAGCCTCTAAAAGCAAACGAGAAATGAAGGATTGACGCCTTTGAGATGTGGTGCTGGAAACACGTGTTGCACATACTAAAAAAAGTAACATATGCTATAATATTCGAAGAGTTGATAAATAATGGAAACTTTAATATTGATCCTCACCATAGCCATTCAACCAGATAGTCGGGTTGAACCATGAGAGTACCGATCGCGATCAATGAGAGTGAGATAATGTGTTGTGCCAAATTAATAAAATCAACAACTTTTTTAAAATTTAAAAAAATTATGAGACCCCCCAGTGACCACCTTAAAATACAAAGTAAAAGAACATATTCTTATCTATTTTTTTTCCTTATTATATTATATTATATTCAGGTATCCACTCATAAAACACTGTAGACTAGATCTGTTACACCCTCTAAAAATTGTATATTTTTTCGAAATATTGAATTTTTTTCTTCATATTTTTCTAAGTAATTCATCCAATATGTATTTTTTTACCCTTGTTATATTTTATATGTAAAATTTTTTTTTATTTAACTATATAAAAAGCAATCCAATTTGGCAAAAAATAAAATTGTAATGAATAATGTAATAGAGAAGTAGAAAAAAAAGATCAAGGATAAACTCTCAACCATTTGCCTGAGATAAATCTTTCAATTATTGGGCATCTCGTGATAAAAGAAGCGAGTTTGGAGAAGTTTGTTAAGTTTTTTGACGAAGAGGAAGAGAAAGAGTCCCCATCCATTGGACAGACCAAGTGTAAAAAACGACAGCCTGTATGAGCAGGCAGACTGGAGGAGTATGTCAAGAGGGTGAGAATTCATGGAGATCACGACCTGCAGTCATGATGAACCGACTTGGATGATGAGCCAGTTTTAGTACAAAAGTAAATATTTAACTTTCATACATGTAGTATCGATAATTGTAACATTTCAAAAATAACATCAAAATTATATTAAATCAGCCTACAATTATATATTTATTGTAATGTCTTTGGGATTACGATGATGTGTGTATGTCATCGCATGAGAACCGCTTGTAGTGAATTTATGTGTGTATGTGTGTGTGTGTGTATGAAAAGAGAGTTTAAAAGGTGACGCGCGATGAGTGTAGTCTCTTACTCTGCTGCTCGCATCTCCATAAATTCGTATGTATTCATTCTTGTGTTTCATTACTGAACTACCAAGATTCTTATGTTGGGTACGCAAAATTGGGAAGCCCAGTCGATTCAAGTACTTAAGGTTTATGATATTTATGTACATGGTGTGTGTAGGTATCAATTAAGATTAGAAAAGTATTGAAAATCTTCTTAATAAGTAGATTCGAAATCTAACCATAACTGAAAATTTCATCTTATTCAAACTTATGTTTCTAGTGTCCCCTAGGAAATTAATATCAGGTAATAATGTTCCCGAACATGGAACATGTATGTAAAAACTTTACGATCAAGAGTAGTTTGAGCATTACGTGTGGGTAAAATTAAATAAATAATAACTTTTGTGTATGTAAAAATAATAATATATTATCGTAAATAGGTACCGATAAGACATCTGTAAAAATTAAGTGCTCTTAATTTATGGATGACCAATACAAGTAATCATTGCATTAAATTTTTATAAATTATTTAATAAATTAAAATTTCAATGAAATATAAACTTGTATTTAAAAAAGTTTTTATTGAAGGCAAATAGGATGAAAATACGATAAAATGATGTGAACAGAAAAATTCAATTTATTTCAACAGTAGTTTAAAGGAAGTAACCATCGGAGATTCGGTCTTAGTTTCAGTTTCTTAAATACAAGATCGGTGTTTACTGCCAATGCGATAACACCCAAGATTCTTAAGTCGATTTTGACTCACTGTATTTTTGGTTCAATAATATTACATTCACGTTCATGTATATTAAAAATATAAAATCCTAAAAACTCGTAATAGCTTGACAGCTGTCCGAAATACATTCACCCAAAAATCAAATATCAATTAACGGACAAAGTATTATTGTCAATACTAACAGGGTTCAGAATGAAATATAATAATTTTTTTAATTAGAAAAGTATAATTTACCTTCTTAGATTATTCTTTGGTAACACAAAGTGTATGGTGAGCGCAAGTTTTCGTAATTTTATTTCCTTTGCAGTCAATGTAATCTTTCATTTTTTCGAATCGAGGAAGGAAGAAAATGATACAGAAACGGTATTGAATTCGTTTGATTTATATTTCGTGATTGATGAATTTTAAAAATAAAATACAGGTTCAAGTATTTTTACAGCTGGAATATAAATGTTTGAATTTTTATGGTGAACATAAAATTTCGAATACATCAATCTATATAAAACTTATTTCCGAGTACATAAAACTTACTTCAAACGTTGCCTATAACTTTTTTAATCCGTGTTTGGAATGACAGGAAATATTTTAAAAACACCGTTGTTTTTACTATCCATTTTGTATTTTGACGTTATTAAACAGATAAAAATAATGTTTATAGTGAAAAATAATTAAACCGTATTTTGTTCATTAATAAGGCATGTTTATACGTTACTGAAAAATTAAAAATTAAAAAAATATAAAAATATTTAAAATATTGTATACATCATCGTCATTAATGATGTAATAAATAATAATTACCTTTAAAAGCTCTCGGCCTCTGCTTTTCTAATGATCTGAAAAAATTATAAATTTATTAATAATAATATTTTAATTTCTAACTTTGATATAAAAAGTATCATTAATTTTCAAGAGTTATCAATTAATTATTATTGTACAAATAAACACAGAAAACTCACAATTTAAAGAACTCCATTATGATAATATTGTTTAATTTTTATGATGTTATAATAGGATAAACATTATAGCAAAGTAAGACATTTATTTCAGTACCCTGCCTGCTACATTAATATTTTACTGTATTATATCAGACAGTGCTTTTCCGCTATAGTAGTAAACAAAGTGTAATGTTCAATGTACAAAAAAATATATATAAAGAGTAAAATAGGATGGAATTAGATATCATATAAATACATTGTAGAACTTAAAGTAAATACATTGTTCAATGTATAAAAATAAATAAATAAATATATATTTATATATATATATATATATATTATAAAGAGTAAAACCCCATAGTATCCCATATTTTTATTATTTCATATCGGTGTCACATTAGATAATTTTTTACTATGTTATTGTTGCTTTATTAATAATAAATACTAACAATGAAGCAATGTAAATAGTACCTGTTTAGTGACGTTTTGAGTTTCCTCATATATATGTGGTGACATGACCATGTAAGAGCTCACCTATCAAGCATTAGGGCCCAAACCAGAGCGACCAATTAGCAGACACAGATAAACAATTAGCACCTGAGACGAATACTGCTCAAGCAACTAACATAACATCTCCGCAGATCGTCCTATCACCAACATCGCCATTCAACCACATCTCCAGCGAGTCACTCCAAAGTTCATCCACGCATTTAAATTGTATTAATTCATTTTTACAATAAGTGAAACCTTGTGAATGCTCTTTCATTTATATACCCCGCACTAGTTGCACAGATACTCTATACTGCGACATACAACTAACACGCGTGAGACAAGAAGATGTTGGAAGATTCTGTCTCACAGCATCGTAACCCTCTGACAATCTCGAGTCAATCATAATTCGAATAACTTCAAGACACACCACAACTCCTACGTATACATACGTATATAGTACCTATGTATATTTATTTTTTGCTAAAATAGTATAGTGCATTGTGTCTGCGTAATAATTTGAATTATGAGTATTATCAAAATGATAAGTTACAAATACTTTAGAAAAATATTTATTTTCAGTTGAAATTGGAATAAAACAACTCTAAAATGCACACACATATTAATTTTTTGTCTTATCTGTTTCATATAATGCTAAATTTTTTTTGAGATTTCATATAACGAATAAACCTGCAAACAAGCACCTTGAAAGAAGTAGGCTTATATGCTCTGTTAATAAATAATAAAATTGATGTTTTAAGAATAATTTAAATAACAAATCACTCCATCAAGATAGTCCTTTGGAAAAAATAATCTAATTTTAAGATTATAATATAATACTTCACACATAAATATATTTATTTTATATATTCATAGAAACTTACTATGTGGTTTGATATATTCGATTAAATAAAACATAATAAAATATATAAAACCATGAATTTGATTAAACGCCAACCGGTTACGCTTAGCCCAAGCTTCGTCAAGGCGTATTTAATATCAACAATAAATGCAAAAAGAGTGCACTTATATATATATATATAATCATCTTCCTCTTTATAAGAGCACTCTTTTTGTATTTATTATTAGTTTTAATTACACTTTGACAAAGTTTGAGCTAAGCGAAGCCGACCGGCGTATAATTGTGTTTTATTTAATCTAATATGTCAAACCACAAAGTGATTGCTTTCTACGAAAATATTTTATTTTGTAGTTCTGATAATTGTTGTATTTTTGGTTCGTTCGTTCGTAAATTCGTTGTATTATACAAAGTGATTGTGTTTTATATTTGTATTAGTTGGTATTTTTTTAAATTAATATTTTTAATGACTTAGTCAAAACCACCTATTTATAAGAGTTTTTTTTTTTTTGTTAATAGGGAAATTCTTTTTATTTTTGATAGACCGTAATATTTCAAATATATAACTAACCATCCTTGAGTTAAGTATTTAGGTTTAACATTTGAATGTCAGAAACTCTCCTTTGGGAAGGTTTTAGAACATCAAAGGGGTACCGTACTCGTTCTTTATGACGTATGACATATAATACGCTGATGATACCGACTGAATTTCTACCTCTTTAAATATAATATATAATTGGAAAAAACGACATTTCCGATTTTTACCTTCACAGAATTTATTTTCGTAAAATTTCATTTTCAATTTCATTTAGTATGTAAAAAACTTCTGACAACTGGCAACGAGACTCAAATATATTTCTTCTGTATGAATTATTATTTTATTTTTAGGTCTAGAAATCTGATGAGTGTCGTTTTTATAAAAACCATTAAAGGTAAACTTTATATCGGAGGTTGGTTTCAAAGTTTTCTACTGATGATCAATAAAGTGAATAGAATTTTTTTGAAATTTCTTTAGGAGCTCTCTGCAAGAGATAGTATTTCTATCAAAATCTACCATGAGAGAACCGATCACGAACAATGTGTACGGTGAGAGAACGAGATAATGTGTTGTGCCAAGAATAATTAATAAAATCGATAAAGATTTATTAAACATTTGAAAATATGATGCGACCTCAGTTCCCCTTTTATATTTTATTTTTAAATAAATTAAAAAAAAAAACTTTGTAAAAGGCAATTCTTGCCTTAAAACTTCTATGCAGTTTGGCAAGAAATAAAAGTAAAATGAATATATATGTAATAAAGAAAATGTAAAATAAATAAGGCAAATTTAATTTTAATAAGCAAATGGAAAAAGTAATGGAAAATACATACCGTACATTTTTTTTTACAGAGTATGCATTGTCGTTGTGAAGTTGCAGTTTTATATAATAATAAATAATTTAGAACATATTGACAAATTTCGATTAGAGAAAATTGCAATCAGAGCTCCGCTCCCTATCTTGCGAGTATCTTCCCGTTCACCTTCTCACCGTTAGTAATGTTCGTAAATGTAAAAGAAAACTATTGACAACTGTACCTACATTTACTATTCCTATCTGTTTCTTCCCCCCACCACCTTTCCCTTCTTTACCCTACATCTCAGAATACGATTTTTCTGTGTGTTTTGTCTGTCAAGGATGGTGGATGTCCTGCTATATGCTCGTTACTACCTTGAAATGTTTGTAAAGTTACTTGTTGTTAGTGTATTCGGTTCCTCGCGTGCGCGTACCGAAACCGCTATTGTGGATCACAGTGCTTCGTGCTGATCATCGAAGAAGGTTCCTAAAGCTTAAAATCCAGATAAGTCGTGTTTTTCCTGGTTGGTCCTGTCTTGTCTCCATACCAAATTCTTACCACCCTTCCTACATCATGTTTCCCCACCCCTTTTGTAAACAATATCAAAATGAATGTATTTGATATTTTTTCAAATAATAAAAAACACTTTGTGATTTTCTTGTATTCAACGTCATTTTTTCTCCATAAACTATTTTCCGCTACACATTTTTTTAGCCCAGAAAAATCTCTCCGAAAACCGATATAAAATGCTTTCTCATCAATACCTGTCGTTCAAAGCACGATAAATTGCTAAATAGCCAGTAAATTGATCACCAAAGGTTTTCCGTGTTGGAATGCGGGTAGAAAAATAGCCTTATAAATTATAACATTACTAGATTATATAAATTCTCACTTACGCGTCGTCTATTTTATAGAATAATTACGATCCACAAAATTCAATTTTTTAATAAGTGGGATATTATAAATATTTACTCCTCTGTTATTGTGCACCAGATTTAATAAAACTTATAAAGTACATATATTAAAAAAAAAAAATGCTTGTACATCAATCTGACATTCGTACGTGTCAGTTCAGTCTCGTGAGGGTTATTATAAATACGTTTCTCATTTAAAAATTACATTTAACCCACAGACCAGTATTTGAATAGACATGAAATAAAGTGTACATATAAGAGAGGGGTTTGGAACATTAGTTACGGGACGAGGGGTATTCTACACACATTCTTTGTAGAAACATAAATTCGATAGTTTATGATACATTTATGCAACAGTAAAAGTATTTACTATTCGAAAATTAAGTATTTGTGTAAAAATATGCATTTTTTACATTAATGCATATTATTTTATCAGCGTTTAAATTTTCGTTCCAATCGAGTCATATATTTAGAAAAAGTTGCGGTGCTACGTGATTGCGTAAGTGGTACCAAAATGATCACGTGGGTGATACCAAAATGAAAATTTAAGTTAGTTCATGTCTAAATATTTGGTAGTCTGTGATTAAATCTGTGAAATATTCAGTAAAAAGTTATATAAATATGGTTACATCGTATCTTTTGAGGCAAACCCTTGATAGTGGCACGTGTTACGGCACCAAAACGTTTTTTAACCAAACTTGAAAAGACACCAATACCATACCTTATATATTTTAATATAATAATATTAAATATGAAATAAATACACTAATTAGAAAGTTATATATATATATATATATATATATATAATCAATTCTATCGAAAAATATTGTTGTTGCGCCACCGGGATTCGAACCTAGATTTCTTTCCTAAGCGGGGAAGGTGCATTATAATATTCAATTTAAAGTTTACGTGAGCACTCGTGTATGGTAACTACTGTGTAACTTTTAGAGTAGGTCACGTTTTTTGTTGATGATCTCCTTGAGGAAACCTAGGCCGGTGTTTCAATATTGTAACACGTACCATTGTCAGTCATATCTTAAAAGTTAAACGAACTTGTTCGCGTGAGATATAAATCTCCCACAGATTATTTATTATTTATATATGTATATGTATGGTACGTTAGACATTTTCACAGGTTGAATATATTGTTATAAAATAAGTTTCTTGGAAAAGTATCCCACCTTCTAAAAATAATATTGAAAACCCATTAGTTTTAAAAATTAACACGACCCTTATCGTATAAACAAATTATTATTATAATATTTCACATCACAGAATTACCAAACATTAGATCGTATCCATTCTAATTATACAAAGTAAGGATTAGTGATTTCACATAGTGCTGAACTGCCAGCCTAAAAATACGTGTTCGATGATCATTTCAGAGCGACATTTCACCATAATTAAAAAATATTTCCCTACATAATTGACTTTAAATGTTATAGGTTAACCCCTAAATAAACTCGTAAAAATACATTAAGGTACGAAAATAAATAGATAATTCTGTATATTAATTAAACTTTAAAAATATACATTTATTTATCTAAGTGAGTAAACAGCCATTGAATTACCCATTTCGAGGCCGTCGTTAATTTGAGGATAAACTAAAAATATTATAGCTCAAGCGATTCGCCGGTTTAAACCTTAAATTGAAAGTACTTCAAGTGACCAGAGTTTGGTATATTATTATATTATAAAAAAATATTGTAAAAATTCTATATTTATGAGAATTTTACTAAATTGGCGTAGTTAATAAGTTTTAACGAGACTTCTGTCAGACAACGTAGATATAATCTTATAAGCACGCCGGTGTACACTTTTTATTATTAAAAATGGAGCAGTGAACATCTTTACATTATGTACTTAAAGGAGACACGAGAATGCGGTTAACGTTATGAATCGGTGTATCGTGTGGGTATGTATGTGAACACTGGATGCCTCATATATTTCACCCAGCGTTCACATGTTAAAATATTGCTCGCGCGCTCGTTTAATTATATGCAATTGTGATGAAATATGGATAAATTAGACCAAACAATAAAGAAACACGCAAGTAGTTAAGATGGTGACACGTAGAGTGGCTCTCAGGAGCCAGCCTACTTGACTGTGGTCGGCGCATGTTATTGGCTCATCTTCAGTAGCGGGTGTGTTCTTGAGGCAGTCAGGAGCCCTGTTTTACACCCGTGAATCTGCAAGGTGCGTTCAGTAGTCGTCGGCGATGTTGATGATTTTGGAGACGATATAGCTTCATATTCTTATATTATTGTATAAAAAAGGCTAAATAAATAATAAAATTGCGTTTTTATTATTAAAATCAGTTAAATGACTTTTAATGTGACTAGGAAACAAATCTGTACGAGTAATTTTGTATTAATTAGTTTGTTATTTCAAGAAAAAGGATTTAATATAAGATTTAACGAGTCATATTGTAGTGGTAAGATACTCGCGTAATGATCAAGTGTTGCGGGCACCCGATATGTTTACCTCGATAAACTTTAGTTAGTTTAATTCTAAAATTGTAAGAAAATTTATATGATACGTATTTCGTACACGTGACTATTTAAAAATATATTATTTTAATGTAATTAATTATCTTCTGGTTCCCCAGGTTTATGACTACATGTAATATAATCTCTTTGAAACGATACAAATATATTTGAATTTAATCAAATTATGAAAATGATATCAAAACAATTTCAACTAGAAATGATAAAAGTTACGAAAAAAGTTTTTGAAACCGTACCACAGGCATTAAGGAATATGATGAATAAATAATTATTTCGACTTACACGACTGGATGTATCACTTCTTATTAACTTCTGTCGTCAGTTGCTGATGGATGAGGGTTGAAGAATTTCCCGGAATATTCCTCGATTACATCGAGATAACTCCATAACTTTACAGAAGTCTACAGAAACTTCCTGCTCGTTACTTGTATAACAATTGTCAATTCAAATAAATATAAAATAACTAAGCAATTTCAACAGTTATATCATTGAAACCTTTGTCTTTACTGTATCATTAATACTTCTAGTAGTTCAGCTAATGTAGTTGAAATTGTGTTTTTGTTTCAAAATACGGTACTTCATATATTGTATGAAATATAATAAATATTAATTGTGTACTTAACTTGATGTACGAATGCATTAATTTAAAGTTCATATAATTATGAGGACGTTAGGTACCTCCAAAACACAGAAGGCAACTCAAAAAATACACCACGTATTTAGTCTAATATTCACAGTCTATGACTTTCCTAATGACTGTCGCGATTTAAAGACAACCGAATTATTTGTAAAAAATAATAAACATGTAATAACGTACGTATAAAAAATAAGTTAGCTTAATTTCGTCAAGTATGGTAGAAAAGTTATTTTAAAATGTATAACATCAAATTAGAAATAAAACAATTTTAAAAAGAGAACATTTTCGAGGCGACCGCAAAAAAGTAAACACGTTATATGTCTCAGACGTATCGCACCTCTATGTAAAGACAGTAACAACTTAGAAAACTTTTATACGTTTGAGATAGAAATATAGTTTTGATGAAATTATAAACATTATGAAAGCCTATGCTGTAGTTACTTTATCTTTATTTTCTTTTGTAAATTTGTAAATATATAAAATTTTTTTAAATGAGAATACAGTAACTCTTTAACCAATACTTAACGTTTAATTCCTTATATTTTCAGACTATATTATTATGCCTCTTATTTCTGGAATGGTTAAATTTTAGTTGTAACACTATTCAAGTAGAAACATGATATGTTTTATAGATTTTCTGCACCGTTAACTTAAAATTCAGGTATTTTGACTAGTTGTAGTTATATGTAACATAACCTGCGTAGGTTATGTTTCCCTAATTCACCCTGCTTTATATGCATACATATAATTGTTCCATATACTATATATGATTGGATATTTCTTCCTCATTGAACAAAGATGCTAAATTCCCGTAATTACGTTCTAATACATATTAAACCCCCACCAGTGAACATCCTATAAAATATCAGACAGTACATTCTTCAAGGTAACGTTCATCAATTTAGTTTCAGTTTTCAACATATTTTACACGAATAGCCTCCGAAAAAACATAATGTTAAAATTACAGGCAAAAATTCAGAAAGACAATAAACTAAATAACTTATAGACGGCATTTGAAAATGTTTTCGTTATCGGTAGCGTTTCGCTTCATGAGCTCCAAGATTGCCTCTTATTTCCGAAATAATTTTAGTTAATATTTCACTGAAATTGATAGTTTTGCGATCATTCCGTCCGACGCTTATTGCTATTTGTTTTTGCTATTTTCATTAATTGTTTTAATCTGCATTTTGTAAAATGAGCGAAACTAGTATTTCTTATTCCAAACTAGTTCATTTGAATACATTTGAAAATAACATATATGTTTATTCAACAATTTCGTAACATTTTTAAAGACAAACCTTTACGGGCGCCTCTAAAATCTTTTTGAAATCAAACAGTTTTTTGAAGCACCTGCATCGATTCCGCTACTTCTAACATGCTAAACGAGTGTGCTGTCATTTTGTTATTTCCTTGATGTACTGTGGTGTCAAATCATCATAAAGAATTCACGCTGATTTCTTATGTAAGAATTGAATGTATTAATTTTTATACTCTTAACGACGAATTTATTCATTGATATATAATTCATATTAATTTATTTTAAAAATAGATAAACTTGTTGAACTTTCTACTAATACAAATATTTGTTAACTGCTAAATTCACATCTCATTGATTTCTCTTCAGCACAGTGGTTAGTATTCCCGCATCTCATGTGGGAGACTAGTGTTTACAAAATGTATGAATGTTATTCGAAACAGAAAAATATATTCTATGACATACATCAGTCTTTTTTTAATTGATTTATGCAAGAATGGTCTACTTACATACTTAACTTTATTGATTTTTCTTTTCAAATAAAAAATACTTCGCAATGCGGAGACCGAAAATCACAAGTACGATAAAACTATTTGTTTTGTTGGTAGCTGAAGTATAAAAATAAAATAAAAATTAAACGGCTTATTTAGTAATAATATTTCTCAAGAAAGTACCTATAACATTACCTAAATATTTAAAAGCGTGGCGTATTTTTTTAATTTTAATAATACTGAGAAGTATGACGGTGGTTCGAATGTCATTAAAAGAGAAATGTTCGTGAAGAAATTCTAATTGACATCGACCAGCGGGGAGATTACTCTGAGGGTGTGTCAATAGTGCGCCAGATAGTGAGCATCCTACCAGCCTTGGCTGCCTTTGTAACCCTAAATGCTGTTTCTCTATCATCTGCAAAGAGACAAAATGAGATCAACGAGAAAAAGATATATACATAATAAGAAAAAACACTTTATATAAACCACTATTTATTGATTTATCAACACATGTTATAAGACCAATGGTTCTTTCGTCAGGATAAAATGTATACTAAATTAAAAATATGAGTATAGACAAAAAACAAAACTATAAATATAACTATTCAAAGGTTTTTCGTGAAATTTTGTGAAATTCCATGATTATTTTGTAAATTGATTTGAAACACTTTGTTTTATTCCACTATTTTATATTATGTTTAATGTTAGAACATCCTCTTATTATAAATAATACAATTCAACTAAAATTAGAGAGTAATTAAGGGTGTGTCTGGAGTAAAGTGAGGTGGAAGTGGGGGTGGAGTTATACTACCCAATAAATACCCTCTCTTATGCATTTTAATTCCACCACCGATACACCCTTGATTACTTTCTGAAAATGTTTTTAATTTGAGTTGAATTATATTATTGATAATGAGAGATATTCCCAAAATAAAATATAGTGGAATAAAACTCAATTCAACTGTTTCAAATTAATGTATAAATATAAGTGATGGTTATTTATGATGTTTAATTTACTATTAACACTTTTTCTTATTTCTAAAATTTCTAATTTATCTAACTGTACACCCATGGTATTTGTATGTAAAATTTCTAAACCCTTATTAATGTCAAAATAATGTTTTTTTTAAAAAAGTTGATTGGAAATTCAGAATAGTTATTACTTTTTAGATGAGCAATAATTATTCTTAATAATATTTTCTAAATAAAACAAGAGTGTTTGAAAACTACGTAAAAGTTTGAACCAATTATTATATTATATGGGTAAAACTTGCAGAAATTTTGATATTTCACTAATAAAATGTGATTTCAACAAAAATTTAAATAATCTAATTTAGTTAATAAAAAAAGTGCCTGCTTTCGACTGGGTTACAAACATATATTTTATTAAATATTTTTAAACAAATATAATTAGCTGAAATGGCGTATGTATATTTAATTAGCTCAAATAGCATGCTTTAAGCGTAATGAGTTACATAACAATTTAAAAAGAGCAAAAAGTGGATGAAATTTCATTTTCAGCGATGAAAATACAATATTAAACTTTTTGTTTTCTTTCCACAAATGTTAAACATTCTTCGATTTATTAATTTAAACAAATAATTAATTTTTTTTTTTATAAATGTTTCTAAATATATACAAATATGTTAACAACACTATAAAGTATTTAAAATTATTACAGCACGTACCTACACATACATCTGTATATATTTATTATTATTTCTAAGGTAACAAATACACGTGTAATTATCACAGCTAAGGTATCGCTAATATTTGAAATATTACTGGTGATGTCGCTTTACTATATTGTCTTAGATAATTAGACAACATACAATGGGCAATTAATATTAAGCTTCGGATCCGTTTCACGAGAATCGACGATTAATTTCACGGGATTTAACAGTTCAACAGGTTTTATATAATACTAATATTGGCACAAATAATCCATCTTATGAGATTTATAGGGCTTTCCATATTAAATTCATTATTCTTGATTTATTCAAAATATCCAAACCTGAGATTATTGTACCTATTGAAGATAAACTATTCAAATAATCAATTATCCCAATTGATAGACAAATTACACTAATATCAATATATTAATTACTAACTATACCTATACCAATTTACGCCGTGTACCGAGAATATATCCTGAATTATGTATTAGTATTTTCGCTTGCTTGCACACGTGTAATTAATATAGTCGGCAATTATTATTCGCCAAACAGTTTAAATATATTATGTTTGGGACCTATAGGTAGTTATTTGTGTAAATATATATTTTTTTTAATCAAAATAATATCCTGTGCATTCCCTTCCTCACCCAGCATGCCACTGATCAGTCGATTGGTGATCTTGAACGAGTGCAGTATACGTTTACCTAAACGATTAAAATATTATACTCATTTGAGACTTCGCGTCGTCTAAAGGAATGTAAAACGAAATAGTGATTTAAACATACAGTCCACATTTTAGAGGTGCCAGCAGAATTCAGATTGTGATGAGTGTATCCTGAATTTTTTCGGAATCTACGCTTATAAGCAACATATTATTTTTTGCAAGTAATATGCGACAGACGAAATATTTTTTAATGACTTAATGTATTTCTCTTTAGCTTGTCAGATTTATAATATTCATACTATTAAATGGGTGTGTTTCAACCCTCGTTTGATTTGAACAAGAAACTGATATTATTTAAGGGCTCTACAATAAAGAAAGGCTCTATTGGAGATGTGAAACACACTTGTTAGAAATCGGCGAACTTTGTTAGCGAAGCAGTTAAATAAAGTTTATCGTGAAAGTGATCGCTTGTGAACAAGTTTTAAGGAAAGGTGTCCGAGAATGCCTTCATTAAGATGTTTTTCTTTTTCTTAGAAACATAAAACGTTATGGGTCTAACGCAATTTGAAGAATTTTTTTTAGAAAATTATTATTATAACGCATTACGTATATTATCTAAATAATGACACAATGAAATTAAAGATAATGCAAATTAAATGTATCAATTAGAAAGATATACAGATATAATCAATTTATCGAAAAAATATTTTTGTTGCCACCCAGACTCGAACCAGGAACCCTTACTATCATGGGAAGTGCATTGACCTATTACACTACGGCACTATAGTAAGATAATGACAATTTTTCGTACTTCGTGTTGCACTTTCAAATTAATACATCTGTCATTACATTATTTAAAAGCAAACTACTTTATTTGTATGAAATTTCAAACATTATAGGAGACACCATGCGTGATTTTACATCTTAGTTATAATACATGGTATATTTTTTTATAAAATGTGATAGTCAAACAAAATATTGACAGTCATATCCATCATTGGAAAAATCATATTTTTAAATTATAAAGAACAGATGGTAGAAATTAAATATCATTAAACACGTGGAAAGGTGATTGAAAAACTTGGTTATACAAAACTCAGTTAATTAAGTACAAATAATAATATTTTTTCATATCCAGTCGTGACAAAGTTTCAGGCGATTATAGCATTATTTTATTCGAAATGTGCGGTCTTATGATATTAAAAGTGCGACCGAAATACAAATGCTGAGAATTAATTGAATCTTGATACTCGTTACGTACATAATAATGATGTTATTTCCGTATTACCGTCATCTTTTCAGGTGTTAGTTTTTTCAATCGTCATATGATTTAAATTGACTGATGTGTGTATAGAGAGATGTGCAAAAGTTATGTATTAATATTTCATAATGTACTTCATTAATAAATATTCAGTAGGTTGTTACACGTTAGATTTATTCCAGAAAACTGCTTCTAAAATATTTATCGTGTTCTTATAATATATACGCATATATCTACGGCTTACATGCTATTTATTTTTTTGGCGGACGTGAAATAAACATGCCGTTATACGGTACTTAAGAACGGGTGTTCTTAGGTATGGTATAACGTGGGAATTCTGTACCGAGATCACACCACTACAGGGTGCACATATTATTTTAGCCGTTGAAATCACATGATATATAATAGACTTTGTACATGATGTATAGATACAATGGTCGCTGTACTAGTATTTATTGGTCCCCCTTCCTTCATATACCTTAGAGCACAACCTTCTGTGTGTATCGGTGTGTGCTGTTAATGCCGTATGTGAAGTACATTACGCATTTTGTCGTATATTCGGTTTTCTTGTTTGTGCATATCGATCTAAGCGTATATTGCTATTTGTGTATGGGGTGGGTAAGATTGTCGCACGAAACAGCAAAATCGAAAGACCTGTGGCCACAGCGAAAATAATAAATCCAAATAAAGGAGCACCACTGGTAGCACCTTAGATAGGTCATCTTTTTCTTGGAATCTGGTTGGTCCCATCCCAATTCCAAACCCTCTTGTGCAAATAATTATTAATCCGTTCGTAACACCACTGACTTATGATAATTTTCAATAGGTTTTCATTTTCGGCGAAAGAGTTCGTATTCTGCAGTAAATAATAAGAAATATTATTTTTATACAAGGGGTCCCAAAAGTTCTGTACATAATAAAAATTATGTAATAAAATAATACAAGGGTTTAATAAAAAAAAATATTTCACATTTAAGTACAGTCCCTGGGACTTTATTTAAAAAAAATATTTTCTAAATGTGATCCGTTATTTCGCTGGCACTCTTCTAAACGGGAGGAAAAATTTATGATAACTGCTAGGCACGTATTTTCCGTGATTGCTACCGTTTCTTCTCAGATATTTGCTTTTAATTGGTCCAGAGAAGGATGATTCTTACTGTATAATTTTGATTTGAGGTAACCCCATAGGAAAACTTCATAGGTGTCAAGTCGTGGCTACGTGGAGGTCAGTTTATGTCACCTCACCGGGATATCAATTTTTCAGAAAAAATTTCACGAACAACTGGTAAGGATACGCTCCATAGCGACTGAATTCCCAAGGACGCAGCTAGTGATCGGTATACTCCCCGTCCTTCTCCCGCTCGTTGCGTTGGTGCAGCGAATGAACCAAAATGAAAAATACTTTTGGGATACACTGTACATGGTCCTTGGAGTAATTAAAGCAAGAACTTATCAAAGAGACGAGAGTTAATAGCAGTTCTCTTTCTTATTTACCTTGTGTACGGAATTTTATTATTTCAATTTTGACAGGCCTACAACGTTATAAGAATATTATTTATTATTATTTGGATGAGTATCTAGTCGCAGCGTTTAAGGTTGAGAATTTTTCTAGGATGACCGGTAAAACGCCGTTAGAACATTTATTATTATTCGATATTTGCTTTATTGGATGGAATATTTTCCCATTAGTTTTTTTTGCTATCTTCTATGCCAAAGATTTCCTCGAAACACTTGAAGTTGAGTTTATAGCAAAAATATTTTTTTTACAATGTTGATATTGACCGACATTTTTCATAAACATTCCGACTGTATGGCGACCTCTGGCAATTTTCTTCACCGAGAAAAAATTGATAAAGATAAAAAATACGAAAATTATAAAACAGTGACGGATCGAAGCAATATTATTTATAAAATTAATGCTTAACACAAACCTAAAATTAACTTTTCTCGTGAAAAGAATTATTGAAAATTACTTATTTTGCGATAATCAAAAATAATATCGAATCAATAGAGTAGGACTCGGTAGACGGATTATTTTTTATATTTTTCGATTCACCGATTTTTTCTGTGTTTTTTTTTATTTGTTTAATTTATTTGATTTATTTAATTTGTTTAATTTATTTAATTACCAAAGAATTAAAATCTAAAAACTCGCACATCTTTTAATAATATTTCCATATTTTGTTTGATTTAAACCTTTATTGAATCTTAGTTCAGTCCATTACTAGAATCTAGGGAGATAGACTCGAGAGTACGAAAAAAAAAAAAAAAATTAGCTAGGTTGGGCAGTATTTGGAAATTTAGATCAACTCTTAAAAGCTAAAATACCATAATCTCTATAGTTTATACCTATACTAGTTCTTTAAGTGCTGACTTTTATTGTCAATATTATCCATAAACTAAAAATTTCAAAGGAAAGAGCTAAAATTTAAATATTTCTGTTATATATTATCTACCGGACAAATTTTGCCAAAGCACGTACTAACAGATATGGACATAATAATCTACACGTGAGCAATCATGTAATAAATTCAGTTACTTAAGATAGTACTGTGTTATCAGTTCATGCCTCGTCACAATCCAAATCTATATTCCTAACCGAGGTGAATATTAAAGTGACTTGAACACGAATGAGGGGCTGATATTCCTCATATTAAATCTTTCTGATTCAACACATATCCAATACCTATAAACTTAAAATTGAACTGTAAATAATTAGTGCACTCTTAATTCGCCCCTGGCAGAAACACCAACCGCGCCGCCACCTCCGCTTGTCCAAGCAATCATATCGAGTAGCTGTACAAGAGCCGGCTGCTGGTGCGATGTCTTTACCGTTAAGATCACTCGAAAAGTAAATTGGGTACAACGATCAGCGACCTTCTCTGGCGAGGGAAAACATTCCCTTTACACGTTCGTAGCAAGGACATTTTTCACCATTCTGGTATAACAGCGAAACATGACTGCCTATAAACCTCTTGTTAATTAGATCAGAAGCATGTATATATAGCAGCAGTGTAAATAGGAGAAGTATATATATGTATATATATATAAATAGTTTCCTCAAGGAATATTTACAGGACGACGTTTTGGCACGGTATAGTCGTACTTGTTTGCGGAAGATATAAATCTTGCACAAATGAGTTGAGATTTATATCTGTCGCAAACAAGTACGGTCACCCCGTAACTTTTTGTTACAGTGCCGAAACGTCGGTTTCGGTTACTCCTTAACCGGGCACCAGAAATCTGTCAATTTTTTATAATTTTAAAAGTATAAGTGTTGGTAATAGAAAAATATTGGAAAGTTATATTATCCCTCCTTGTGAAATATTATGTGGTAAATATACTCCCACAACCCGCATAGGAAATAATATACTCAATTGTTGACGACATTGAAAATGAATTAAACATAATAAAAAAAACATATTTTTATTGACATGAGATAAAAATGGTATAAGTAAATACAATATGTAAAGAGTCATAGTGTAAGTCTGCAAAGCAAGGAGCAGCACACCATGGGACTTCGAATACTCTGCATTGAATTTTGGACCTTCTGTCCATGTCTCGTATGCTCCAATCTAATATGTAGATTTTTATTTTTATTTATTTATTCTGTTCATGTTCTTAAAATACGTACGTATTACCTATATATTATAAAAATTCTTATAAATATACAAAAAAGGCAAAAAAGCTTCGTAATGTTAGAGATGTTCACTGTCTCTTTAACTAGACAGATGTTTATACTAAAGGAGACAGATTTATCCGTTATCTATCATACAAATATGAAAACCATTATTATTATTAATATTTTTTAATCTAAACCAAAAATATTAAGAATGAAGTAAACAGGGTTTTAAAAGAATTCTAATAACATAATAAATAAGTAAAATACTCGCTATCCCATGATTGAAACACCATGCAAAACAGAAAAATAAATATAAAGAAATGATGTTTCTGTTCAAGTGATCATTTTCATGAATCTTTGTTATGTTTTATTATGTTATGTAATGCTATATTTTTAGTTAGTTTTGACATATCCTGAAGAAGGAAAAGGTGTTTTCCGAAACCGGTAGATGTTTTTTAAACTCAATTGTGGTTAATAAAACTAAGATAATAAATAAAAAATATGAATCTTAACCACCAAGTTAATATTGCTAATTTTAAAAGTACAATTATTAATAGTTAGCATACCTAGCTATTACGTGAAACACCTCGATTATACGGCATTAAATAATAAATGTAGCAAGTATTTCCTATCATTCTAAAACTGAGTTAGTTTTTTATAATAATAACAAATAAAGTATGTGGAAATTCGTTTTTTATAATAAATTTATTTAAAAACATATATATCCAGGCTTGTAGTGTTATTACTCTCAATGAAAAAATTTAATATTTAAAATCAGTTTAATAAAGTACAAGTAAAAGCCTAGCTAATAACTAAAAATACACAGTTTTTCTAAATTATTCGGTTCTTCAACAAGTGAAGTATTGACAGTTGGCTAATCAATCATTTCATTCCAAAATTGTAATATATTCTTTTTTTCCTCTTCTATAACACATGTTGCACACTTTTTGGGATCATCAATTTTATTAATTGTTATTTTTATTAATTGCTCTTTTTCCATCAGGATATGCTGGTATCTGTAGAATGGGGTATAATATAGACTGATTGCGATTTATTTTCACAATATATATTTTTTTACAATATATATATATATATATATATATTTATTTATTATATTTCATATCATATGTTGTAAGTACATTTAGTATTTTAATATCTGCCTCACTGAGCTTTGCTTGTACTGTGGTAAATATTTAACAATTTTAATAAATAATCATAATAAACATATATAGTTAATCAACTATGAATTTTGAATAAAAAGTGTAAGTAACAAAATACGATAAAATATTTGATCTTGAGAAATTTCTAAGGATTATGATAATTGTAAGGATTAATTTTCAGCAAGTGTAAATAATACAGTACAATTTAATTTAACACACACACACGCATTCACAGGTTGCTCACTCATTGCTGTTGGGTCTGAAGTCTTGACTCTATGTGTGTTGATATTGAAGCGGTGACCGTGCTATGTACATACGATCGTGCTATGAACATATGTGAAGGCTTGTCATGTGTGACTTGGTCTCAAAAATGAACTAAAATTTTAAAAATGTTATGGGATATTTTAGCAATCATCAATTCAATTATATTTTTTATTGTATGCGTGATTTCGCATGCACATAT
Source organism: Eubasilissa regina (assembly GCA_022840565.1). NCBI lineage: Eukaryota > Metazoa > Arthropoda > Insecta > Trichoptera > Phryganeidae > Eubasilissa > Eubasilissa regina. The sequence continues at coordinate 24,080,791 of JAINEB010000025.1, forward strand.
CATGTGATTATAATATAATTTTCAAATATTTAATATTGTTTCGCCTTCAATATTAATTTCTAAATAATGTCTTACATCAATTTAAATTAACTCTTTTATATTATCAAAATATTATATTTGTTAATAAATCTATCCTCCCCTTATGTACGAACATAATTATAATATTATGTATTCTAAGAAGGTAGTAATCATCAACTACACTTCTGTAATGAACTGACATTGAACCGACATTGACACGTATGATATGATATAGTAAGAACAACACATGTTTTTTGATCAATAATACTTAATTACAATTTGGACAGATTAATTCCTTGGATTACTCGACCGAGTTTCGCGAATCCAGTAGTGAATGTGTTAAGCGTACCAGATGTGGATATTCGAAAAGAAAAAATAAATACTTCTAAAAGCTTCTATAAGCTAAATTAACAAGGAATGAAATATTTTCATTTATATAAGGTATAATATATTAAATTTTACAGTAACAATATTTGAATACGCAAAATTACTGGATTATTATTATTAAACAAATTAAAGATATATCACAGAGACGAAACTATTTATATTATACTATATGAGAAGTATATTCTTGGACATATTCAAATATTGTTAATATAATATGATGGTCTAAATAAGAAGTATATAAAAATTGAAAATTAAATTTTCAGGCGTATTCTAGTATAATGAGTTAATCATTTATCAAATATACGGATTAAGAATATAGCTTGTTAGAATGCAAAATTATCCAAAACAATATTTTGTTTTTCAAGGATACAAAAGCACTCAGTCGAAGTAAGGGACGGAGGGCAATAAACGTCGGTATTGTTAGATGGACGGTGCAGCGTGGGAACGCCAATAAAAAATCCAACGATGTGACTTTAGTCACGTAGGCAAATGCACCATAAGGGATCCATCACCCTCGTGCGTCAGTCTTTCTCCCAGTCCCAGCCGGGAAAGATCGCTCCATAAACACGATCTAGTTTTCAATTAGAAAACAAAATTAGTATCGTCTCTAATATTAAACGAGCGTTTGTAATTTGTGATTCCGGGAGAAATGTAAACTGTGCACCTCGAGTATAAAGCTTAGACTGTGATGTTCTCTGTGTTTAATCGTTGATGTAGTGAGAATAAATTGTCACTATCAAAAAAGACGAGATCATATACGGCACGCACAAATTGCATGAGCACATCGCATCCAGAGTCCCGGTTTGCCTGGATAATTGGACATCGTCTGGTGGTCAATCCTGAACTCCGTCACTCTACCCTGGCACCACAACTATTGGCGACACTTCACGTACCAGTTCCAGGACCATCATCTACACTTGGAAGCCTTCTCCAAAAGGTAATCCCTTAAGTGAGGGACCTGCATAATCAACATCACACAAGAATCGACACAGAAAATTTGGTAGTTAACTTTATGTTGGCATGACGGGCATATACATAATGTTAAGTTAATTGAAATTATTTTTTAATTGTATTATTAATAATTAATTAGATAAAATATTTTTTTTCAACTTTTAATACATGCAAGTCACAAATAATAAACTTAATTGTAAACAATGGCATTTTGCGATTTCATTTAATAACCATTTGACTTGATGATAATTTAAAAAAGAACCAGTTAGACTATATGCCTCCCCCCTGAACGTGAAGCCGAGGCAGAAAGAAGTAACTTAATAAGCTGCTATTAATTCTAAAAAATAAGATTCCATTAGTGACATCTATGTTGTTTCAGGGAAATGAATATCAAATTTTTAGACCATAGATGGCGACAGTGAAGTCGTAGGCAATAGTTTCTATATGGTAACATATATACAGCATCCAAAAATTGTATAAATATGGAGGTTATTGGGGGGAATAGCGAACGTTACATTGTTTAAAGTGAACATTTAAGGCAGCCGAAGACATGTATTAAGCCCTGCAATACCAATACTTTCATAATTCACATATAATATAATATAAATAGCTTTGTCTCTATGAGATATATTTAATTTATTAAATATTACATTACTAAATATTTCAGTGTAATTCATTACGCAAATAATATATTTATTAAAATCTACATGTCGTTTGCACGAAAACGATACAAATCGAGTTATCACAAATTGTTTATTCAGCGTGATAATATATTCCAACTTGTAGCCGAACATTTGCTTCTACATCGGTGACAAAGCTCTTCAATGACTTTACCAATTCCGGAAGCTCTGGCAACGAACTATTTCCAGCAAAACAGTACAATGCTGGTGTCTCCCTTTCAAACTTCAGCACATCAAAAAAAAGAGCACTTCTGCGACATGCTTCCAATGACAATCAAACGATAATCCAATTCTGGATTGATTGAACGCCCCATTCTTTAAAGAACAGTCAATATAGTGCCTTGTCTCACGTTTACAGTTACATGGATGTTTGAAAGTACCATAGCCAATGTTGTAAGCTGAAAATAGTCGCGTTGACCTTGAAATTTTGGCCAGAATAAGCTGTGTAAATTTCATAATGCCACCGGTCGATAGTTTTTGCTGTATCAGACATAAACACATTTTCCACAGGGTTAACTTAGTTCTGAAATTCAAACTATTATTGAATTTCAGAACTAAGAACTAATTTCATTTGAGATTTTGTTTGAATTCTGTGATCGAAGTTAGAAGTAGATCATATAATAATATTCAGTTGGTTATTTAGAACGTTTAATTGTAATATTGAATTTAAAAAGTTTTGACTTACGAAATTAAACACAGGAATCTATATTTGAACAACTGTTTGTAAAATTTTTGGGCCGAAAACCATCAACATCCCTTCAGTAGACTGAAGGATGTTGAAAGTTATTGAATTACGGAATTATGTCTCAAAGTAAGAAACATAGGTTTACAAAGCAGATAGAACGGTACTTCATTCCGGTTTAATAGGAATAGAGGTGGTCTTATGAAAATCTAATATTTTGAGAGAAATAAGTCAGGCTGAGTCTTGGTAGAGAAAAAATTAAGTCAAGATGGCGCGCTCCCGATCAATTTAATGTATTATACATAAATATTGTTATAAAAAGTGTTTTTTGAATAAATTTGTAAGCCATAAAATTATGCGAAAGACGGTGCACGTAAAATTGAATTTTCTGTGAGAAAATGTAAATTTATTTAAAGAAAATTCAAAATATGTGCCGATCGTAGACTGAGGAAATTCCTTAATTTTCATTTACCAGTCTTAAATACAAACTTAACATTTTATAATACATTATCTTGAACGTATTGTGATGAAACCTTTATTTTTTGACATTTTATTATGTTTTAAAAAGTCTTCAGTAACCGAACTGTAATGTTAATTTTTTTTTAGGGAGACAAATTTTTGTTGTGAAGTTTCATTTTTAGAACATAGTTCTATGGTATTTAAAAAATGAATTAAGTAAATCAACGAGAAAGAAATACAGAGAAAAATTAATTATAGAAAAAATATTTAGTTGGTACCGGGATCTCGGTAAATGCAACAAAAAATGTGTTCTCCTTAACAATATAAAGTTTATTCAAATTTAATAAAATGGATTAATTAATTTGGTTTTACACAAAGGCATTTAAGACTCATCGCAATGTAAAGTTGATGATATTTTAAAATGGAATAAAAGATGTATCAGTTAGAAAGATTGCAGAATATAAGTTCAAAATTTAATGAAAATGTTGAAATCGCTATAGCGAAATGGTGAACGCTCTTCCTTGGACAGGGAGATGTTTGTATATCAGTAGCAACTAAATATTTGTTTATAAAAATATTTTTTTTGTATGTATTTCAAGTTGATTAATTTAATTTGTGTTTAATTTATTTTTACTATTATATATATCAACTAAACATGATGAATATTAATATTGAATGAACACTATTCAATAAGAGCAGATACATTTTTTTTAAATAAACAGAATAGTTGTTAGGTACTTATTTTTTGGTAATGAATACAAATATTATTGTAGATATGGTAAAGAGATACCTACTATAGTTGAATACGCAAAGCTTAGTAGGTTTATTTATATAAATTGTCCATAAAACAGTAGTACAAATTAAGCCCACGGTTATGGGACATCATTAACGACCCGTTGAGCGTCAAATAGGGTTATTCGAATAATTTTTGTGATATTCGAGAACTATGTAATCTGTCTTTACACTGTCCCAAAAATACTCAACATATCATAATAAAATTTGAAACACGTATGTTGTGATAATGTATCTAAGTTTAATGCTGAAAATTCGAATAATTTCTAAACCGTTGAATTTCAGTTAATCCTATTTGACGCTGAATAGGTTGTTAGTGATGTCCCCTGACCATAGGCTCTATTTAGACTACTGTTTCGGAACATCCTTAATGCAAAATTGGAACATCCAGATAATTTTTTTTTACATATCTAGTGAAGTAACAAAATTATAGAGGACGATTATATAATTATTTTTTTCGAAATATGCGCGTATTTGGCTAACGCTCGCAGGCCATTTTTAAAGATGTGACTTACAAACGGTGTACAAAAAAGGCGAATTATTTTATATTTCATTAAATTTAATACCATATGTTTAAAAAAATACGTACTTTGCCTAGACCCTTATGAGACTTGCTGTAGGAATACGCAAGTATATGGTAGGTAAGTATTGTAATAATATAAAATATTTATACTCATTTTTTTAATTTAAACTTGTAAAATATTATTTATTTATACACCATATATAATAACATTATCAGAGACCACATGCAAAAGCATTAACATTTATTTTGTTTCACCATAAATTTATTTTACAATAATTTTTCTATCTAACCCATTAGAGGTAACCCCTGTAACATGTTGCCACTATAACATTTGTGACATGAAATACTACGTGGCCGTCGCCTTACGATTAACCGTTGTCGGGGATATTAGTTTTCAAAGTGGTAATCTGTATTCGCGACCCATATACTAATGTGTTTTTAATACATTGATTAATTAACTATACAGATTTGAAAATATTGTATTTGACCTGTAGATTTGCTTGTCATCCAGCAGGTGTGTTATATCTTTACTTCACGCCTAAAATAGTTATTTATATAAATGTAAATTAAATACATATGTAAAAACCTGTTTTTTAATTCTACTCATTTAATTCACTTAATACGAGTTTCTCCTAGTGTGAGAGTAATATTTATGAGATTTTATAATGTAAAAAAAATACTTTTAGGGTTTGTAATATCGGCTGCGAATAACTTTACTATCACATGTCCGCGTCCAAATTCCTACACCTTTACTAATTCTAATGTTCTTCTTTAGTGTGAAATGTGACCTTGACGCCACTGTTATTATGGACTTCCACAAACTTACCACGGAAATACTAAAAGAGAACAATTTTGCTTTAATGTTCACATATTCTTTCCAGCTCCAAAGTAATAAACTAATGAGAAAATATCGAAAGTTTTCCACCTGCCTAACCCAAGCACACACAAAAAATAAATCATCCCCGGCCGTAAGAACATGCATAAAAGGGGCACGTTTTAGACCAATTCTGTTTCATCCCTGAGGTTGGTAACAATGAATAATGTTTGAATCGGTTTTCGTATAACGGCCTAATCGCAGCTGACCTGGTGAGTCTGTATATTTTTAGAATTATATTTAATATACTTTACACACACAGTTTAACTGATTTAGAAATATCGTAGTGCCCGCTTATTTATTATGGCGGAATAGCGGTGGCTCTGAAGTAATCGACATAAAAAACTAAAATAATGAAAATAAATTAAAGAAATAATAGATATCTCATAGAGACGAAGCAATTTTTTATAATATTTAATGTAAATATGAGTAATTGCAGAGTTAACAATCTGTCTTCGGATTTTTTATTAATATAAAGTTCACAATTTTCACCCATAAATGTCAATATATTTTCCATTAAATATAATAAAAAATAGCTTTGTCTCTATGAGATATCTATTATTTGTTTAATAACAATGCCTTGTAGGTGAAAATCTAGTAATAGTGTATTCTTGGACATATTCAAATATTGTTAAAAATATATTGTTTAAGTTTCATTTACTAATTTTTTTACAAACCACAACTAACCATAATTTAATTTCATAATATATTTTTTAATAAATAAACACGCGTCACTCAAATGTTCTTACTATATTATCTTCAATGCACCTATACCATGAAAACAGAACTTTTCTGGTAGTCTTCGGAGATAAACCACGTGATCAATAGATCAACAAGCGCTTTAAATACCTTACCATCGCTTTTGTTTCAAATAGTTTAACGGTTAGGTTTAAATCCTAAGCAAACCTGACCACAATAATTTGCCTGATTTCTCATTAGTTTACGTGCTTTGGTCTAGCAAAAGTACACTTTTAAATGGAGTTGTATGTGCGGAGTAAATCAATATTATTATAATAAAAACTATCTTAATTGTTTCTAAAGATAAAGATCAAACGTTTAACTTCTCAATCACTAGTCAAGCGTCATTCCACTAGATACAACGTAACAAGTATTAACATTTTTTCATAAAAACATAGATAACTTATCAGGAAACGTATTGTAATACAACGTAACGTAATGTGACTTAATATAATGAATGTGATGCAGTGTGATGTGATATAACGTAAGGTATGGTTACATAATAAGATATAACGTAACGTGATCTAATGAGATGTATTGACATCAATGTTTACAATTGGCGTTTTCAAAGAGACATTTTGCGAATCAACATTAACACTCATTTTAAACACACTAGAGCTACACTTGATAAATGTTACTTATTATTAATTATTTACTTATAAAGGTAGATTTAGCGATTGTTTTTGTTAGGTAAAAAACTAGCTGTTTCGTGGCCAATGTTATCCACTGCAGATTCACTGTGCGCAATTTTTTCATTAAACTTATTTTTTAATATAGAAAACAAAGCGTATTATCAAAAAATAAAAGTGGTCTAATACAATTCAACCTAACTTAATAAATATTAACTACCGAAGAATGTAACAAAAAATATTTATTTAAGAAAATACATTACACTTAATATACTAACGATTCTCAATGAAGCATTAGTATCCATAATTATTTAAGAGAAATAAGTTAATATGTAACTATGAAATAGCTGAAAAAATTGTTTTATTATATTAAAAATATTTTCATTATTAGTAGAACACATTCTTATTGTGAAGTTGTAATTTTTCAGAACATTGGTTCGAAAATTTGTCATCAAAAATAATGTCGCTGTAACATAGTTGGATAATGCACCTTCCTGCAAGAGATCCAGGTTCGAATCCCGGTAGCGCAACAACAATATTTTTCGATAAAATTGATTTTATTTGTATATCTTTCTAATTAATTTTTCATTTGATATAATTCCATTTAATTATTATTTAAATAAACTTTCGGTTCATTAATTAATTAATTCTCCAGTCTTGTCATTTTAAGAGATGTTAACAGATTATCTATAAAAAGCATAGTACACTTTTTTTATGATTGTGTTATTGTATGCTACTTATAAATATATGACAGCAAGAAACAGCCCAATAGAAATAAAAAATAGTACGAATTTTTTACTGGAAATAAATACAATGCGCATAACTTGTCCGTATAGTTAGAGTTATAATAACACGTAGTGATCAAATAAATCAGTTCAATACTCATGCATACATATTTACCAATAGTATAATATTTTAAATACTAAATTAATGTATTAATTATAAATATATATATATATATATATATAAAATCAATTTTGTCGAAAAATATTGTTTTTGTATCACCGGGATACAAACCTGGATGTCTATTTCCAATCCGGGGAAGTGCACTACCATTGTGCTATAACGCCAGTATTTTTCTTGACAAATTTTCGAACCTACATGTTACATTTTTCAAATTAATACACCTGTCGTTCCATTATTTGAAAGCCATCTACATTATTTTTACAGAATCTCTAATACATTTGAGTAAACCGACTGCAGACGCCAGAATTATCAATTCATTTTTATTAAATTTTGGACACATTGATACAACATATATTATTAAGGAAAACACATTATTATTGTGAAGTTGTAATTATTCAGAACATAGGGTCTGTGATATTTTAAATACTAAATTAATGTATTAATTATAAATATATACATATAAAATCAATTTTGTGACGCAAAAACAATATTTTTAGACAAAATTGATTTTATATGAATATATTTATAATTAATACATTAATTTAGTATTTAAAATATCACAGACCTATATTCTGAATAATTACAACTTCACAATAAGAATGTGTTTTCCTTAATAATATAATATTTGAATTCCTTCCTTTATAGTACAAAGATACTTGCATTGATGCTTGAATTAAAACAAGATCAACCGGTTCACACATTCAATAGCCATGAATATTACTTCACTTACATTCTATTCGAATATTCCACCCTTATATGGGTGTATACCCCATAAGGGTCTCTGTATTCAGAGAAAAATCGTTCAATTTTCGTTTTTATTTTACCTTGTAATTTGTGTAAGCTTAATGCCTTTTTACGACTTTCCGGTGATAACATTCTAACAGTGTGTGCCCGCGACATTCTTCCAGGCTTTGTAAGTTGTTAAAGTGGCCAAGCGATTTACGGGTTTTTTACTAAGCAATACACGGACTGGTGAGCTTACTTTGGTAAGACCAGCAGATCCTTTATTCTAGGTATTGAATATCATATGTTGGAGTTTTGCAACGCCAGTAAATTACAGTGGTTTGGGGAATTTTCGAATTTTATACATGTAATATAATGATAATGTTGTGGTTTGAAACTGAAATATTTTTACTTTTTGTTTTGGTCGATATCAAACAATTTTGTTTGGCTTATTTTTAAAGCTGTATATGTATATTCTATAATTCTTTTTTATATATATATATTCCGTGCTACTTGTATAGCTGTTCATGATTTTTATACCTAATCAATTTTGTAAAAGCCCATTAATAAATAAATAAACTAACAACTATCTTATTATCACGATGTCTGTCCCGACAGACAATTTTTGCCTCATTCATATTCATATATCTTCTCACGCAAGCTGGATGATTACTGAGGTTTCTAACAGTACCATATTCCAGTATCTGGTTTACCCGATAATGCCAAGTATTCCACGGACGATCCCTATTTCTGGTACCATTAACGCTAGCGTTATGTAACTTTCGTAGTATTCTCTCCTCATTCATCTGTTTCATATGACTAAACCACTAATTCTTTACTAACTTATTTATTCTTTACTATATCATAAATGGATATATATATATATATATGGTCACATATACGCCTGAGTGAATACTTTACTAATTTAATTGTTATATAATATTTTTTTAAATGAAATAAAATAAATTTTTCTTTCAATATGATCTTGCTTTGTCGCCTCTGAAATTCCCATTATTTTTTCATTCATTTCAGAAACCGCGCAAAAAACCATTTATTTAATTTAAAATGATACCGTTAAAATCTGGGCGATTTTTCATTTCTACATGAATGAATGTGTTATATTTGTACGTTAAAAATGTAATTTTCTAACAAATATTCAAAGTACTAAAACAAGTCTAAGCGTCCTATGGCATGAAAATATGATTAATGTCTGTGGAATACAGGAATTCAACTCTCGATTTTTATATTAGTAGGTAAATACGGTACGAAGCTAATCAAAACCGCGATGATTCCTGAAATTAAAATTGTGTGCTGTTCTGTTGAGGTCAATTTAATTGTATTTTTTTTTTCAATGTCAACCAGGTACTGCAAACATATCACTATCTATGTTTTTTCGCAAGAGCGAATGAGACATTAATTGTGTGTTGAAGCTATTAACCGTCTATACCGATTTGTACGATTTCCTACATCGCGCACACAAAAAAATATAACGACATAAGACAATAACAAAAAGAAAAATGACTGCTAATAATCATCAAGATGTACAACCTTGTCGATTATTAAGGCTTTTAACAGGACCATCTATGTAGGTTTACCTAGTTGTGCCAAGTCTTTCTCGGACGTTCTCTATTGATGGTGCCATCAACACTTGCGTTTTACATCTTTTTTACTTATGATAAAATCACCTTTTTTAATCTCATTTCTCTGTGTTAATTATTATTAAACAAATATCAGATATCTCATAGAGGCAAACTATTTTTTATTATATTAAGTGGCAAACATATGGAAGTATGGGGTAATTACAGGGCTTACGACTTATCTTTGGGTGGCTTAAGTAATCACTGTATATATATATATAACGTTCACCAATTCTCACCCCTTAATCTTCACATTTATCAAATTTTTGAAAGTTATTTATGTTAGTGTGTAGTAAACCCTGTAATATTTTCCATTAAATATTTAAAAAAATAGCTTTGTCTCTATGAGATATCTGATATTTGTTTAATAACAGTGCCTTTGTAGGTAAAAATCCAGTAATTGTGTGTTCTTGGACATATTCAAATATTGTTAATTATTATTGACTGACACATTATGAACGACTGCAATCGTCCTTATCAACTACTCTTGTTTATTTTATTATTTGCGCGTTTCTTTTCCTATCTTTTCGTGTGATGTCTAACATGTGTACATCTTTCTGTGCCTCTTTACGTTTTTAAACCTCTCTTTTGTTGAGTATTCAAGATTCACAGTCATACGTGTGCACTAAAGTAAAATTGGAGTCTCAAAATAAAGATTTGTCTTATGTCTAGGGCATTGTTTTCTTTAAATACAAGATCTGATGGATACCTAAAGGGATATCTAAATTATTGTAACTGTTTTTTTTAATACTTTTAAAATTAGCAATATTAACTTGGTGGTTAAAATTCATATTTTTTATTTATTATCTTAGTTTTATTAACCACAATTGATTTTAAAAAACATCTACCGGTTTCGGAAAATACCTTTTCCTTCTTCAGGATGTCATAAATAACTAAAAATATAGCATTGTTTCTTCAACAGAATCTATTTTTAAATTTTTTAGAAAAACAACAATTATTTAAAAAAATAAATTTAGTACCTAACTCAAATTGCTGCTCAATACAAATTTAGTCGAATAATTTTTAGGAAAAAATTTTAGAATAGGACTCGTAGTTAAATTTAGTTGGCTGTTTAGAATTTCCTGATTACTTTTACATGCTTTATTTATCTCCAACGATTCCAAATTATATGCTATATTTTTAGTTAGTTCTGACATCCTGAAGAAAGAAAAGGAATTTTACGAAACCGATAGATGTTTTTTAAACTCAATTGTGGTTAATAAAACTAAGATAATAAATAAAAAATATGTTTTTTTTACTGTACTTTTCTCATTTTTAATATTTTTATTTAACACGTTCAATAGTGTGAACTTGTATCTATATTTATATTACTTGAACACAGTAAAGATCCTATACAAATAATAAAAGATAACAAATGTAAATAATATAGAGAGAACACTGTCCATCTCGATACGGACTCCGATCTAAAGGGGCAGGCACAAATTCTGTAACAAATACAACTACAGCAAGCCCAATTTATAGTTGTGAACAAAATATTATTCCGCATTATGTATCAAAGTAACAGCCTAGAAAAGGAGATAATCTTGGGCACAACTTTAGGCTAAAGAAGACCTAGAAGTACCATACCGGTGGATAGATAAATAATGTTACATCCGGTTGGAAAAACCTTGGAGTCAGCTTTGAGGGTGTCCCAGGACCGGGACTTGTAGAGATGTACTACGAATCGAGTCTCATTTGATTGTGGCCATAATACGTTAACCTTTTAACTGCCAAACGTATTTAAAATGTAAGACACCTCATAGGATAAATGTAAGCTTTAAGAGTCTTGACAATAAGGTACTGTGATAATAAGTTGAAAGTGATGGTATTCGAGAAGAAGGAAAGCAACTCACCGTACTAAATACTTGTACGTAATGAATGTTTGGAACAAGTAGATGAATTTGTGTATTTGGGAAGTATGTTTGATAGAAACAGAAAGGCTGTGAATGACATCGAAAGGAGGGTGACTGCAGGGAATAAAGTGAACGGCACATTAAATGGTATTATATCTAATAGGTGCACAATGGAGTCCTGGTATCGACACTGATGTATGAAAATGACGCCTGGAGCTGGGAGAAGAGGAACGAAAGTAGACTGAGTGCAGTAGAAATGAGATCACTTAGGCGTATATGTGACTTGTTTATTTATGACAGGGTGAGGATTGAAGAAACAAGGAAAGAATGTAAAGCTGATCTTAGTATAATGTGTAAGATTTAGAAAATATCACTTAGATGATTTGGTCGTATGGAATGGATGAATGAGGATAGCATAGTAAAAAAGATATATGACGCAAGTGTTGATTTGATAGATATGGAGATTGATTAATGGGTGAGAATGGTGAACGTTATATTCGTATAAAGTGATCACTTAAGCCAGCCGAAGACAGGTCGTAAGTCCTGCCATTACCCATACTTCCATATCTTTCCATTAAAATATAATAAAAAAATGGCTTCATCTCTATGACATATTCGTTTAAATATTATTTAATGTAAATGTAGGTTTAAATATAATATATTGTACAAAGTTAAGTTAAAAATAATAGTTTAGAAATCGCCCATAAAAATGATTTATTTGCACCCACTAAAGACATATTACGACTTATTTTAATTTTAAAACTGCTATTCATAACCCACACCAGTCAGATTTGTCACTTCGAAACCTTTCTCCGTTTTTTACCCAGAAAAGAATCCTTTCAAAAAAAGCATTCTAAGGATAGATAATCTGTTCTTCACATTTTCAACCACTTATGGTGTATGGAAGAACACACATTCTTTAGGACACATAAATGAATTTACTTTGTGGAACTTTGTGTATATAATGATAATAAAATGGATTTCTTTAAGCTCTTGCCAAAAGGTAGTTCTTATTCAGCTTATTAAATTTCTTTAACGGTACATTGCATACATAGAATACGAGTTCATGTTTTTTTTACAAAAAAATTTTTTAGTCTCCTTTGAAATTCAGAAATTGCTTTTCTATTACGAAATTATCCTTAAAGTATCATTGGATAAATATGTATTAATTAAAACTGATAACACTGATATGTCATATTAGTAGCAGTCGAGATTTATACCGTTAAGTGAAGTCAACTGCAAGCGACCAAAAAAGATTTTTCTTCTTCTTTTCAATAGGCAATCCACCTTTCAAGAGTGTTTTGTGCCATTAATCAAGTTAAAACTTTATTTTATATGAAAAAGAACAATAATATTATAGAATAGGAAATATAATATCGCAAGTCAATACCATTTTCGTTCAAAAAATTTGATATGATATAGATTTAATGTGGCGAGTTAAGGGAAAGAAGATTGTACAAGTTAACCGGGAGTTGAAAATTACCATTGACGAGATTACTGTAGAAAAAACCTGTGATCCGCAATGGACAGGCAAAAGAGATATGGTCAAGGTTTTCCTCCTCGGGACAATACTCACACATTGGAGAATCTATTATGTTTAATCTGAACGAATGTGAGGCTATCTGGCATTGCCCAATTCTCATTCTAGAGATATTTGATATCATTATTTTGGAAACTTTTCTTTTGGTGAACCAGGGCGTGCGGAGAATAGATCTTTGAATTATTTTAAGCCGATTACCCTTATGATTTTTAAGATCCTTCCATTGTGCAGTCCAGATAGAATTCGTACATTTTTTTACCATATTAAGTCTGTCATACATCGGGATATGGAATTGATGGGGGAAATCTCCGGAAAGAGTGGCCTCTTTGGCTAGTTTATCAGTACATTCATTTCCATGAATTCCCTTATGTGCAGGAATCCAAACGAATGGTACCTGTTTATTGTTGCTGTACAATTTAAATATACATCTTCTGATGGAACAGATTATCTCATTGTCTAGCCAAACTTTCATATTAGCAGAGAGTGATTCAAGAGCTGCTTGATACCAAAAAACATTGAACTATGAGATATTGTTCAATTTAATGCAGTTTTTTTTATCAAGAAATCAAAAAACAATATATCAATAAGTAATTTATAACTCTGAAACTATGCATAACATGAGTAAGTCGACTAGTACATATCACCTGTAACAGATAATAATCATAATATTATGTATGTACATTTAGTTCTCTAATGTTTATTAGTTTCACAGAATTAATGTTTTACGTAAATTTCAATATTAATTGAGGAATATAATCCATATTGAGATGATCGTTATATATTTTTGTGTATAGGAAGTACGCTATTAAATATTTTTAATATTCTTAAAAAACATGACTTTTTGTGGATGATTTTCTAGTATTAAACACGAAAATTGAACTGCGTAATTATATATAAAATTTTTAAAGTTAACAAAATTAACATTGTGGTAAAAAAAAATTATTTTTATTTATTATCTTTGTTTCGTTAACCACTTATTGAGTTTAAATACATCTACCGGTATCGAAAAATACAATTTTCTTCTTCAGGATATCAATACTAATAGTTTGTATTAAGTAAATGGTATTTAAACGTATTATTAAAACTCAATAAGTGGTTAATGAAATAAAGTTAAAAAATAAAAATAACAAATAAGTATTATATGTATTGAGTAAAAATTAAAAATTTTGTTAGTTTTAAATTATTATTTAAATAATTTAAAATATTTTCCATGAAAATAATAGAAACTTTTTCAATTCCCCGCTGTTCTTCTTTTTGATGTTTATATTTATTATATAAGAATATTTATGTATTGGGTTGTCTAATAAAACTTTGCGCTTTTGTTAAATTATTTATTATATTATCAAGTTTTAAATAAAAAATACAATACTTAAATTAATTATGTATTCTCTATAATAATTCAGGACTTTATACTATATTTCAACGAATTTGTGATACTTTTTCTATAAAAAATCGGCTGATCTGGTATCGAAATAATCATCAAGCCAATTTCTGAGGTAATCGTCATTGTTGTATGTAACGCCACGCATTTGATTGTAGAGCAATCGAAAAAGATTATAATCTGATGGAAAGAGGTCAGGACTTTAGTGTAAATGCGGCAGAATTTCCCTTGGAAGCACTGGAACCTCGATAAACGCGAAAATAAGTATATGTCGAAAATGTTCGTTTTTCTCAACTTGACACCTTTATGTAAGACCAAAAATTAAAAAAAAACTATAAGATACAGAAAAACGGTTACACTGAACTTTTAGAATAGAAAAAATACTATTGAATAATGTCTTTGCAAATTGCAAAAGACAATATATTATTATATAGTGTTTAGCTTTTCAAAATACAAAACAATCTCATTATTTTAATGAGATTGTATGAGATGATTATTTAATTAAATGTATGAGATTATTAGTTTTATTTTAATTATCATTTATTTTGCTGCAAAATGAATAAATCTATCCATATTTATTTAACCTGAGTGGGCGCTATTCTAGAAAAGCTCTTTTCTGAAAAATTGAAGAACTAACATTTTTTTCTTTCACAACGTACGAGTGAGGTGGACACCGGATCTAAAAACCCATGATTGGATTCTTTTATATACGTGTAAGGAAGTGGCAGCGGATATCGAACAATTTCCGGCACTAAGCTCACCAAACACGGAAGAAATAAATATTTAGTGATACAGATGCTAACCTTTGAATGTCGCTGTAGATTGGCGCCTCCCATTCACATATCTCAATATTCAATCTGCTTCTTTCACAGAAGTCTCTGCAGCAGCTAAATTGCATGCAAAAAGAATAGCTTCCTCTATACGAATGTACAAGTACTTGAGAAATCCATTAAGCGAAGGACTTTTAAGTCAAGTTTCTCTGCAGATTAACGTGTTCTTTGTGGTCCAATGAAAAGAATTTCTTTGGGAAATCTAATAATTAGACCGTGACCGCCAAGTTCAAAGGTTTGAAAGAAAAAATCAAAACATTTTTTTAAAATAGAGATGCTCAGATGCCACATTAATATTTTCAAACGAAACTAGACTCCCTACAGATTTTCAAGATTATTTTATAATAAAATAATATTGACTATGGATTTATATTATAATTCTTATAGACATGAAACTACTATAAAACATGTATTTCCTGATTTCTAAACCTTAAAAAATACAGAAAAAACATACACATACACAAAAAATTAATAATAATAAATAATGGTTTTACTAAATGTGATTTGAAAAAGAAACAAAATCAATTTATAATTTCAAGTTTGACTGTGGGAATATGATATAAAGTAATTAAATTGGTATAAATCCACCCAAAAAAACATACTATGTACCGATATAGTCAATATATAAAGAAAATAATTTTTAATACAAATAAAATAAATCAATAAGAAAAAAATTTATTTATAGAAATTAATTATTTTTGGTTGCTACTGATACACACAATCCCGGTATTTGTATTTGCATTTTTGTGTTGCTGTATTACAAAATCAATGATAATTAATAATTATTGTTATTTTATTTTATTTTTAAAATATTTAGTTAAATTTGTACGTAAATAAAAGTTGTGTTTTATTTTCGCTTTATATACATTTCTCCTTTATTTTTCTAAATATTTCATTATTTATACATATTTTTATATCTTTACTGTACCTATAACTTTATTGTTACTCGTATTTCATTTTATTTTTTGATGTGTTTTCTTTCAACGTCATATCAAAAATAATCATAATCTTGCTTTTAGTTCCAATGTAAAAAAAAAGTTTTGTAATGGATTATTTACACTATGTTTACTACTCGTTTATGTTTTTAATATCCTTATATAATTTTCTGTAAATAGTCTTTGCCACGCTTGTTCAATAATTTGACTGTAAAGATATTATTGATTTTGTAATAATTTGTTAATGGTACACTGTAAGTACTGTAACATATATAACAGTACTTACAGTGTATATATATATATATATATCTCTAACGGAAGCTTTGGAAATAAGAAAAATTATGTAATACGAATGGGTTATCTATAAAGCAGTAATAAAATTCACGAAACGCGTCCACAGGATGAAAATTATATCTAGACACCATCCTTTGAGGCAACCATTATGGTCTCAGCATCACGTGCACAGTTTCAAATTTACTCAGCATAGCTGGTGAACACCTACCTACCTTCTAGTTTCAAATTATATTATAATTGAACACATGAGAAGTAGGTATTTACCTAGCTTGGAAATGAAACGTTCAGAGAGCAATTTTTTTTATATCAAAACAAGTAGATAGTAGTGTCAGATGATAATAAAATTATTAAGGAGAACCCATTCTTATTGCGAAGTTGTAATTATTAAGAACATAGGTTTGTGATATGATATTTTTAATACATATTAAATATATAAAGATATACATATAAAATCAATTTTACCGAAAAATATTGTTATTGCTAACGGGATTTAAACCCGGATCTTTTCCAATTCGGGGAACGTGCGTTACCCGATTATGATATACCAACAAAGTGCTTTGATGACAAAATTTTCGAACCTATATGTTACACTTTTCAAATTAATACATCTATCGTTCCATTATTTGTAAGCCATCATCTTTATTTTCACGAAATCTCAAATACCTTTGAGTTATTCGATAGGAGACGTCAGAATTAACAATTCATTTTTATTAAATTTTGGACACATTAATACAACTTATATATTATTAGGCAGAACACATTCTTATTGTGAAGTTTAATTTGTATTAAAAATATCACAGACCTATGTTCTGAATAATTAAAGCAATACAGATGCATTAGACCTTAACATATATGTTTTATGTAATTTTATTGAATGTGATTATGTGATATAATTAAAAACACGATATTGAAATGATGTGCCACATGGATTAAAATAAATAAATAATTTGTTTTTTTTAAAAACTGCAACCGAAATTTACTCGTACAAAATGCTTTTTATCAAAAACATTAAGTTAATTCAAGTAAAGTCGTACTTTCGTATGTACTCACCGTACTTTATATCGATACTTACATCGAGTGCGAGATTTGATCTCTTCACGAGGACAATAAAATTTAACGATGTAATGAGCAACATACTCGTATTTGAAAATTAAATCCTTTTTTTTTATTCTAGTCGTTTATTTTACTTGAGACGCGTTTCGTCTCGTAAGGAAAATATATAATATCAATCTCAAATTGATTACGCCCTTACAAGATTAAAAAGTGTATTAAGTCAATTAAAATAATAGAATAAAAAAAACAAGTATTTTATTTTTACATATGTGATTGTGGAGTTCTAAAAACTTATCTCAGACACAGTAAATATTAAAATAATATATAATGTAAATGTATAAAATGATATTTACCTATTTATCATTTTCTGTGTACAGTTGTAACCACTACCTTAGAACGACACACCCTGCATTCGATATGGTAATAAAATATTACCACCGAGCACAAAAAAATTTATTCAACAATTTACAACTTATACAATTTTGCAACCTTCACAAAAATATATATATATATATATATATATATATATATTTTTGTGAAGGTTGCAAAATTGTATAAGTTGTAAATTGTTGAATAAATTTTTTTGTGCTATATATATATATATATATATATATATATATATATATATTCGAATTTCTCTCCAGTCATCTGGATCCCTAAATTCACCACAGATGCTGCAAACAAGAAAATTATTATTCTCACCACTCCAGAATTCCAAATCGATACGATACTGCAAGCCAGTACTCAATCACAACATCAATAATCACACATCACATCAACCATGATAACGGACCCAGAAAATTACATAGAAGATTTTGAACGGCTGTGAAAACTTAATAACATTTTTTTATGATTCTTTTAATTAAATAACATGAAATTAAATGATATGTGAACTTTTTTTTGCTTTTATTTTCATAACAAAAATGTATGTTCTATTGTATGTATTATCTTTATGGCGAATCGAGTCTTCAAAAAAAAAAAAAACCAATAACGCTGGAATAAACAAATTATTAATATTAAACAGCACAAAAATAAAAATAATACAAAACCTATGCACAAAAAATGTGTAAGATTTATTCAGAATGCTTTATGTAACAAAAATAAACATTTTTCCGAAATCTACACGAAGCGAAATAATTGTAAACGTTCGAAATAATTATATACTTTAGAGTTCGAAGTAGAACAATTAACACAGCGATCATCACCTGATGTGTCGTCGAGTTGAATTTTAAAAAGCTTATGCAATTTATATATCTAAAAAAATATGATGCTTATTTCTTCAAGTTAGCTAAAAATCAATCCTCAATCTTGAAACAACTTGTTTTGCTCACTCCTGAAACCTTGCCAATCTACAGATAGGTTTTATATTATTATGCCATCAAATGGATTGTTTCAGATATGTTATCTTATTTGAGTGTATCTTTAGAAAACTGAATATTCAAACAGCAAAAATAATTCATTGCTATCCCCAACTAACCGATAACCCGAGCGACATCTGCATTCGGGGATCTAGACTACGGCAGAGAGAAGCCATGCTCAGTCTGACACCGACGCTCGAAGCCGATAGTCCTTCTGCTTCACCGCAACGAGTCTTGCCTGGCGCTCGAGCGTCACCGTCTCGCTTCTCGCACTCTTCATACTACACGCTGACTACACACAAATCACGCACTTTATTGTCATCACCAGCCCTCATATACTTTAGTCTTGGTAGCATCTTCTTTTGTCGATGTAAGTTATTGATTCATAAAGAAAATATCGACAATTAACTGATAGATAATGAAAATATTACAGATAATATAGTTCGTGTTTTACAGCACTAAATATTATTCTCCGGAAATTATTTATTTTTCTCGACCTAATAATTAATTTTTAATACGCGCCTGCCGCGAACACTAAGCGACTACTCGCTTTATCGTTTTAAGTACCCCGTATTTCAGATTTTATTTGGCTGCGAAAATTACTTTAACGCCGGACCGATGTCCGTTTTGCAGCTTCATTACGAGAATATTATTTATATATCTTTTATCTCACATATCAAATATTATTTGTTCTTTTTTTTTAGCAAGTTTGCGGCCAATAAAAAACGAATAAAAAAAAACCAAAGATTATCTACGATGCAAGGAAAACGAGACGTGATAAGTTCTATTGTAATTTTTAATTAAATTTAAATTAGAATCCGCGAAGCGATCACGAAGAGTTCTGCAACGTAGGGCTGAAAAATATCTGAAATAAATAACTGAAAGGTGATTTAAATTTTTCATTTCATTATCAGAAAGAGTTCACACTACATCAATTTTTGACGGTGATTCATACCGTATGTAAAATGGAAATAGTTGTCGAAAAAATAAATGTCGAACGCATTTTTCTTATCCAATCAATTCAGTCATTATTGAGGACTAGATTGTGACAATTCTTTATCATAAACGTCATTGACGATTCTTCTCCATCTTTCTTTGGAGTCCGTAGTTTGAAGGTCACTTTCAAGAAGATAACTAGTAACATCTTTAATTCGTCTTTCCGGTCTTCCACTATTATAGTCGCCATTAGTTTTCCAAGTTATCGTCATTTTTGTGGGCGATGTGTCTAAAATATTGGGACGTGCCGACGAACGAAATTTTGAAGAGGTTTATGATTTGAGAAAATCTCTGAGATACAGATTTTGCTCTCATGTGATTATTTAAAGACATCTCTCAGGTATCGTAGTCTTTGCCGTCTCGTGCCTCATTTTATGCTCATCGTACGCCAAACGTTATCTTCCTAGTATCAGTTAAAATGGAAAAAAAGTTTGCAATTTGAACGCTGTTGTCAATTTTATTGTTTAATTTCTTATCTTTAACTTTTTAGAATATATAGTTGTAGGATCGTAGATCTTTGCTGGTTTTGGGTGATATTTGTGTGCACGTGTTGAATCACGCTAACAGACGTCCCGTACACATGTTTGAATTTTTGTTACTTTCTACCGATCTCAAAATGATTTATGAGTTTATTTTTAGTTCAAAATATCAACACATGGACATAACATTAAGAGTGTTTCTACTAAACCTCTAAGAATATCTCATCGTGTATCTTTTCGTGAACACGGGTCGTGAGATCTGTCATAGACAATCAATTTTGGTGCTTACTTGTAATTATTCAGAACATAGGTCTACGATATTTTAAATATGAATTAAATATATTAATTAGAAAGATATACATATAAAGTTAATTGTTGTTGCGCTACCGGAATTCGAACCTTGATCTCTTTCCAAATCGAGGAATGTGCATTATCCAACTATGCTACAGCGACGATATTTTTAGCGACAAATTTTCGAACTTATATGTTACCTTTTTGATATTAATACATTTAACCGTTCCATTATTTAAAAAATAATTTCCGGTTTGGAAAGAAATCCAGGTTCGAATCTCGGTGGCGCAACAACAATATTTTTCGATAAATTTTATTTTATACGTACATCTTTCTAATTAATATTTTTAATTATGCTTAATATCAATGCACAACTTGTGACAAATCTGGAAGTGCGTTAGTGGATATGCACACAGTAAGCATTTGTAAAGTTTGAGAACTGGTTTTTATTGCTTCATTTAATAAATTTGCATGTGATGTCAATAAAATGTTTAATTTTATGATTTAGAGTGAGGGAAAACTTTTACAGCGCTATTAAATGTATGTGTTTTTCAATATTAAATATACATATCATTATAGTCATTTAACCCGTTCAGACCCCATACACACAATTATGCACATAACTTCTGAAACAAACAAGTACTAATTGTATACGCGTTGATACTTCTGCCTTATTTTAATAACGTGTATAAGTATATACATATTTCTCAGTTTTTTTTATGTCAAGACCTATTGCGCATAATTATCCACATCATTAATTTAATAAAAAATAATAAATATATATATGTATATATATATATATATATATTTTTTTTTTTTTGTTTAATCCGCCATTCATTTTATTTTCTTCCTTAAAACTAATTCAGGTTTGAATGGGTTAAAGAAAAAGGAATACAAATCGATTTTTAACTCATGGCACTGTAAAATCGGCTACTGATGAATGTGTCGCTAGTATGTATATCTTTTATTATTACAATAATAAAATGTAAATTAAATAATATTATTAATACACATACTACACATACGTTATTGAAGTGTCATGACCACAAAATCGACCTGTAAGTGGTTTAGATAACCGTGATTAATTTTTTAACCCCTCTAAACCCGTCAAAACACGTTTTGTTCTCAGGTATTTTTAAATTTTCTTTTTAAATATTCATGGGGTATTGGCGAACCCATGTCAACACATACTTATGCGGATTTTCTGATAATGGGTAAAGTCGACGTTAAAATCAGTCTAAGAACCTTTTAGTAGTTTACAATGCCCGTCATCCAAATAATCCAACGCGACTCGAGAGTACGTTTATTCAGAGTAGGTAAAGTCAGCATTCTTTTTCACCCCCATTAAAAGTAGAGATGTGACGGAAATAAACGCGTTTAGATGGTGGAAAATTGAAAAATATATTTTACAACCCCAAAACCGTATGTGTCCCTCTTACTGCGAAGCCAGCACATACTAAATATTTATCTATCTTCTGCGCAACTAGAAGTCGCACGGCACACTATAACATATCAACATACTTACGTAACACGCAATCTCGCTACTTTGGTGTTTTTTTTTTATTACTAGCAAAGTATACCAATATAGTTAAGATAATATATCACGCAAGAACCGAGGGTCATCGTTTCGTATAATTAGTACATATTTGTAAAAAGGGAAATATCTAGGTATTTTAGAAAACTTAGCGATTAATTGTAACAAAAATGTCATCAATATTCAAACACCTTATATTACGTTCCCTGTCCTGCACTTGTTGACCACGCCCCTATACCCACCCAACTCTAATCCCACCCCCTCCACTCCTCAACCTTAAATAGCTCGTAATATTTTAATCTTTAGTTTAGTATTAGTAACATTACTGAAGATTAAAAACGTTATAATAAATAACAAATTAGTGAATGTAAACAGTGTTTTTATTTTTAATATAATTTTAAATGGCCTCTCACAAAGTTTCATAAGAAAATTTCGAAAAGAGTGTATTTCATATCTTGTTATGTAATTTTTAGGTATTAATGATGTATTATGGCTTTTTTCGGTAGTCCCTTATGATAATTATGACGTCTGCCGTAGTTTATCGATTATTAGTCCGAGTGCGGCTTTTCCGAGTCATATTCTCGAACCGCACACCCTTTAATACATCGTACACGTGTATCTGCTGGGTAGGGCGGTTCTGAGGGACGGATTTTCCTCATTTTCTTTTCTCTCTCTCCTTTTCTCGGTAATAGCATCAGCCCTTTTTCGTTCGCATGTTTTTTGACGCCGTTATCGTCGATCATGGGCTGCGGTTTTTGGTTTCGGTATCTGCTCGGATTCGCTATCAGGGTGTCTTTGAATATTTTCCTTGGCTCCGCCCTATCTTATTTTATCGTGAGATAGTTGTGCAAATATAACGTGTTTAGAAAGCCGCCCATCATCACCATGACCTGTCCAACTTAGTTGGTGTTTCAGGGTCGTAGTTTCGTCACGGACAACGGTGTTTGCCTCATCCAGGACACTCAAGTTTGTTCAACGTTCTTCCTGTTTTATAACTAAAATCTTCCTCAAGTATCTGTTATGATATTTCTTGAAGGGCTTTAGGTTGTGGGTATATAATACCTATAATTCATATCCGTATAGTAGTGAGGGCATTATATATAGCATACATATATTAAAATTTTGCTGCTTTTATACAGATCGTGTTTGTCAAACACACGTAACAGTAGTTTGCAAAACTCTCAGCTTGCACTTCGTATTCTGTTCAATGTTTATACGTTTACATTAGCCTGTGATGATATACAGCTACCTACGTGTTGGAAGTATTCTACTCTCTCGAATGTCTCATTACACTAATATTTTAGTGAGTCAACCATCTAGTCTAATAATAATAATGTTAATCGTGTTTCTTTACTTACGCTGTTAATTTTTATAAACAAGTCAATTGAGCAGATCTCAATTATTTTTTGAATGATTGAAAAGAAAATTGAGTTTTTTTTTAAAAATATTTTCCCGTATCGAGAATAATAAATTATTGTCTTGTTTCAAAAATCAACCACAATAATAATTTATTGTAATATATTAAAAATCGATATTGATCACAACGCGCTAGTAGTAAATATTAAAAAAAAACTTATATTATATTCGGTGTAAATAGTTAGAAAATATCTATACAGTGTTGTAATGTTGTTGTTTTATTTTTGACACTTAATATCAAACCAAATTTATCCCACTAACAAATGATATAATCAGGCAATACGTGTGAGAGAAAGAGAGAGTCAACTCGACAAGCGTACATGAGAAAAAATAAACAATGAAATCATGAAATAAATGAAGACGTGGCGAGAGTGGTGTATTAGTAGAGAAAAAACTGGTGTTCGGTCCTGTACGCCCTCTTTGTACGCTTCCCCCCTCCACCCATCCCCCGCCACACCACCGCGCTGCTACACAGAAATCTACCAGAACCGCAGAGAACGGGCGTATTGATCAGTCAGTAAGTATTAAAAAAAAAATTATATAATATACTCATTTCAAGAGCCGAACGATGCTGATGAAGAAGTGAAAAAGAGAAAAGAGATATAATCTAGCTAGATCTAATTAATACCAATATCATTATCAAGTAATGTTTCTATACTAACACCACATTAAATTTTAGTCTTCCGCAAATGCTGTTGAAGTGAAGTTTGATATACTTCATTATACAAAGTGTAGAAATTTTGAAGCAGCCTTGAAGAAAATTTGTTCATGGATGTGAAAGCTATTCCTAAAAGTTCAGTGTTATCGTGTGACATGTACAGTTAAGAATTTCGTACTATAACGTGATTTGTAAAGTTAAGAGTTTTAACTTCAACGTGATTTGTATAGTTAAGAGTTTGTACTACAATGTGATTTGTGCAGTCAAAAGTATTGAGCTAAAATGTGATTTATACGGTTAAGATTTTGCGCTATAGCGTGATTTTTATAGATGAGAGTTTTAAGCTACAACGTGATTTGTACAGTAAAGAGTTTGTGCTATAGCGTGATTTTTACAATAAAGAATTTGTGATAAATAAAGTATTTATTAAATATTATCATGATTTTTAAAACAACTGAATGATGACAGAAAAGTTTCTACAGTGTTAATATTAAGAATTTCGTATTAAACAGCGTTTCTTTTATATATAAAACAATATATATCTAATTCTAGAGCGAAGTTTCGAATTTAACGCGAATAACAGCATCATACGTCGCGTCTTCCAGCGGGTGTGTAAGTAATATTTGAATAGGGCCACGCGGCAATGTGAAAGCCCTCGAGGAAATGTAGTGCCAAACTTTTGGACCCGGCTGTACAATTTGCGGGGTGTACTGATATTAACACGTTCGTGCTAAAACTTTTTCAATTTTCTCTCTGCATATTTTATCACTTTGTCTTCGTTAATCTAACATGAATGGGTTATTTTAATGCAAATTGAAAATTTCAGCTATGCTGAACGTTTATCACCGAGTCTGAGAGCAGGATTTTGATTTTGATAGGTTGGCTCCGCATTTTGGTACAAGTTATAATATCTATATTTCATTTTCAGGGCTTCAATAACACCCGATTTCAATAAAAATATTTGAAGATCCTATTATTTAAATCTTATCCATCATGGGTATGCCAGTTATAATAAATTGGCGTTATTTTTTATCATTTTCTTATAAAAGTTTCAGCTTGAAATAGAAGCTATTTAATATTATTTATCATATAAAACTAAAATATCAGGTCTTGCAGTCATAATTTAATGTTTTAAATATGTACTCCTATAATTTTATTTTAATTAAATATATTTTTCGTATAAATAAAGTTTTTTTCTCCCTTAAATATTTTTTTAGATTGCGAATAACCATGATAATATGGCGTTACAGAAAAAAAATCTCGGGTTACATGACATCAAAAATAATTAAATAAAAATTTTAAATTATAATATTTTTCTATGATTAGTCATATTTAAATAATCACAAAATAAATTTAGGCAAGAAATATATAATAGTCTTGTAACCTAGAAGATACAGGCGTTCGATTAATACACAATTAATTAGTTTATCCAATTCTGAGCCAAAATCGCAATCCCTGGATTTTCTAAATATATTTTGGTGTCCAGGGATCTTGAAATCACTACCGGGATTAGATAATGCTAATTTACTCATTGTGGTGACATTTATAAAAAAATACAATTTAAGAATGTAAAATTTTATTTACGTAAGTTAGGAAGCACAAGTTTATTTGGACTACACAATGAATAGATAATATAAATCCAAATAATCGTAAGGGTAGTTGGCTTAAAATAATTCATAGTTCTATTCCCCGCACTCCCCGGTACACCAAAAAAGCAACATCAAACGATGATATCAAATTTGATCATATCTTTTTTGCCTGTCCATTGCGGATCACAGTTTTTTTTACAGTTATCTCGCCAACGGTAATTTTTAATTCCCGGTTAACTTGTATCATCTTCTTTCCCTTAACTCGCCACATTTAATGTATATGATAGTAAATTTTTTGAACGACAATGGTATTGACTTGTGATATAATATTTCCTATTCTATAATATTATTGTACTTTTTTCTATAAAATAAAGTTTTAACTTGATTAATGGCACAAATCACTCTTGAAGGGTAGATTGCCTATTTAAAAGAAAAAGCACAGGTAGGAAGACAACGGTAAAATAAAAATAATATGAAGTGATAAATGTCAATTTTAATGTGACGATTTTATTATTATGAATAATACTGGATGGGGAGGTGCATATAAAACTTCAATTTCACAATTATAAATCACTCCAAAAGTGATAATAAAAATTATTCTAAAAAAAAAAAGACTATCCAAGTATATAACTTTTCACAGATTTTAAAGTACCAAAAATAGTAGACATATACAAAAAAATTCAATAATTCAAATTTTATAAATTAAAAATCAATTAAATTTTAGGAGCGAATTCCGATCTACAAGATATAGAGATTAAATTGATATTCCAAAACTAAAATATACCGCAACTCAAAATCAATATATTTATCAAGGTATCAAATTTTTTAACAATCTCCCTATCACAATTAGAAAAATTACGGACTATCATAAATTTGTAACTGAAGTAAAAAAAATATGTACGCAGACTAACTGAAACATAAATTAACTCGAATATACTCCTTCTCTATACACGAGTTTTACTCTCATAGAGAAGAAACAAATGTTAAAATATATATTAATATATATCCACTAATTATTGAAATTGTTTTATATTTTTAATATTAATAAAAAATAAAATAAATAAAAAATATACCGGAAGCAATAACAAAAAGTCAGGTGTTTCATAATTTAGTCTTAATATTTTTGTACGCTGAAATAATTCCCAAAATTTTCTGGATTAATTTAATCAGTTGATGTACTGTTTATAAAAATATAATAAGATCTATTTATTATATATTCGAAAACATTGGTATTGATCAAAGGTATCGAAAAATTTTATGTCACCGATGAATAAAAATAATTCGTCGCATTTATGGAGTAGATAGTGATGGTGCCGTATCGAAGCGTTATAATAATGAGATCATTAAAATAATGATTTCTAATCCATGTTCCAAAAATCCGATGTTGGGAAGTTTATTAACATTCCACGACTCAGGTGAGCGCGACATGTAATAAAAATGAGTAATGATCAACCACCAAAGCGTCTGACATTGACTGAGCATGTCATTATCAGTAAAGACACAGCCATTTTGTACATCTGATATTGGGAACCAAACTCCAGAAACCCTAATGAAAATTTCTGCTCGATCGTGAGCTGGTTGTGCCAACGATGATGAAAAATTACAGTAGTATGGTGATTCAGATACAGTCCTGAATACTCCTGGAAGAGTTGTACCAACCACCATTCTGTAAACTACGCATCATTGGCGTGACTGCATTCCAAATTTAAATTTTTTCAACCTTTAAAAAATAAACCCAGTGCTTTTATGTAAGTAAACTGTTTCAATTTCTCTTTTGAATAATCTACACAGCAAACCAAGATGAATACTAATATACGAATGCGAATGAAAAGACGATCCTTTTGATTTCATATACTACAAATATACTCAAATCTCCTAAAGTAGTTAGAAAGTATCAAGGACAAATTTGTTAAAGTTATAAGGCAGTATTACTGCAAATACGACGCCCAGAAAAATATTGGTTGAACCAAGGAATTATAAAAAAATATATATTTAATATTGTGGAAAATGAAAAAAAAGTAGAAATATTTGAAATTTTTTTTTGAGACTGACTTGCATGATTAATGAATTTTTGATCGGAAGGATCAAGTTTGGACGATAAATAAAAATCAAAGTGATTTTGCCATCGACGTATATTCCGGCCCTTAAGGGATTAGGGCGATAGAGAAGTTTTTGGACCTAGTTCCGAATTCCCCATACGGGTCATCGAAAGTTCCAGAAAAGCTTGACTCTTAAAAAAACTTATAGAAAGCGATATAAAAACTTTTTCAAGGGTTGGCAATTGTAGCAAGGTCCCTGTGTGTGTTGTATTACGAAGAAACCAATAATATAAAAATCAAATCACATACTTACTAGAACACTTTTTAATAAGTTTTCTCTCCGGTAGCGATTTTTACTTTCTTCGTTTGTGGCTGATTTTTTATATTGTTTAATCAACATTTATTTTAATTCTGTATCCTCACATAACCCTTCTTTGTTTATATTTATAAATCGACATAAATAATAAAATAATTCTTTTTACGTTTACTACCTTAACTTGTGGCTATACATGCTATTGATTGATATTGAAACCGGTAAACGTCAAATTTATTTATAATACAAAGTTGGACATGTTTTAAATTAACAGTAATATTACAAAAAATGAATAAATTAGAAAAATAAACAGTTAAAATCGATCATTCAAAAAAATATTTGATTACTACAAGGATACAAAACAGGAAAATTACCTTATCGGGGAATTGTGATACCAATTAAGCTACATCAACCATATGACAAAAAAATTCGACTTATAAATGCAGTCATGTGTAAATTAGTTATTAAATTTTCAAATAGCCAACAATATTGAGCGATACGTGGTACAGGCGTCTCTTTTAGATTAAATCGCATATCTTGCACATGGTTTCCTTGAGGAAATCTAGACCGACGTTTCGACATGTATAAATAATTAAATATTATTAAAGTTGGCGGCCGTAAGTCAGATTGCGTGGATCGCCATTGTGCGGTATTATTGATTCGGTGGCAAAAACTGAGAAGTCTCGTACGTTGAACCGAAAGGAGTTCGTCGTCAAGATCGATACATCGACGAGTATATTTTTTCCTGTTAATGGCGCATAATGTCGCAGTTTTTAATTTATGCTAGTCATTAGGTGGTCAACACGTGATCCAATGACATCCCGGGCGGTAGTGACTGGAGCACGAGTTGATGAGTTATCATATCCAGTGCTGTGATTGAAGTTTTAGTGAATCAAATTTTAAAAATCAAACAGCTATTCTCTCAATTGTGCCAAACAAATGCAAATAATCTAGAAAATTAAATATACAAACGATTTTTTTTTTTAAGAATGCATTATTGTTGAATTTTTTAAAATGTAGTTCTGTGATATTTTAATTTAAATTAAATTAATCCACTAGAAAGATACATTTATCTAAGATATCTAAGATATATTTATTAGATATATACATTTACAATTTGAAATTTACTTGCATGCTGTTTTTTAACATGGTATTTTTTAATAAAACTTAAATATTTTGACGTAACATAATCTACAAAACTATCTAAACATCTGTTTAAATACCCTAACCATCTATCTAAAAACACTGAAAATCTGTATAAACATAGTAAACATCCGTCTAAAAACACTAAACATCTGTATAAACACAGTAAACATTTGTCTAAATATGCTAAACGTCTGTATAAACATAGTAAACATCTGTCTAAATACACTAAACGTCTGTGTAAACACAGTAAACATCTGTCTAAAAACACTAAACATCTGTATAAACACAGTAAACATCTGTCTAAATATAATAAACGTCTGTGTAAACACAGTAAACATTTGTCTAAAAACACTAAACATCTGTATAAACACAGTAAACATCTGTCTAAATACAATAAACGTTTGTGTAAACATAGTAAATATCTGTCTAAATACACTAAACGTCTGTGTAAACACAGTAAACATCTGTCTAAAAACACTAAACATCTGTATAAACACAGTAAACATCTGTCTAAATACAATAAATGTCTGTATAAACATAGTAAACATCTGTCTAAATACACTCAACGTCTGTGTAAACACAGTAAACATCTGTCTAAAAACACTAAACATCTGTATAAACACAGTAAACATCTGTCTAAATACAATAAACGTCTGTATAAACATAGTAAACATCTGTTTAAATACACAAAACGTCTGTATAAACACAGTAAACATCTGTCTAAATACATTAAATATCTGTCTAAACACAAAAACATCATTTACATAACATTTTTTGACTGTTGAATAAATACTCCAGCCATAAGTCGGTAGATATGTCGTCAAATGCCTTCTGTCACGTGTTTCTAATACCGTTTTAATTATGTAGCCTCGCTAGATGAAAGAAAAAGCCTGTAAATATAAACAAAGCTCCAGATTATCCCATTTTAAAGATAGAAATAAGTTTGGGACACGTGACCTTTTAAAGTTTCGTATGATTACTTATTCACGGAACTTCGTCATTATCTCGGGACAATGTACCTTTTAAAATCTTCTGAATTTTTTTATATGTAGAGATTCAAGTTGAACTCGCCTCGATAAATCAGTCTTAAGTTTAACCTGAACCACGTTGACTGAAATATAATACTAATTATTCGAATTTAAAAAATATGCATTTTTATATTGACTTTTTAAGTTAAAATCACCACTACTTTCGAGAAGGACTGCTCTATTAACTCAAAATATGATGTGTGTCACATATACACCACGAAGTAACTGCCAAATGAATCGATTATATTAATTATTCTAACTTTGTCATTTGGCAACACGACAATTTCATTATATTTTAAATGCTGTGCAAATGAATGCATTATTTTGTAACCAAAATATATTTTTTTAGCATAATACCATACCCTTGTATGAATAAGGTTTCATCTAACATTTACATCATACTTAAAAGTTAAGAATATAAATTTCTCGAATTCTTCAGCGAAGTTTGGTTCCATGTATAATTAAAAGTAATAACATTATCTGATTCCCGATTTCGGGCTATAATATTATATATTTCGTTATATAATATTATTTTAATGGTATCACAGACCACCAAATAAATAGACATGGACAAATGCAAATTTCTTGTATAAAAATGTACATTTTGGTGGCACCTACGTGATCACTTTGATGTCACTCATGCAATCAAAGAGTTCTGCGACATTTACAAAAAATATGACTTGATTGAAACAAAAATTTAAGCCCTGACAATATAATATGTATTAATGTAAAAATATGTCAAAGATTTAATTTTCAAAGAGTAAATAGTTTTAATGTTGCATACATATGTCATAATCTATCGGATTTATGTTTCGTTGGATATATATATGTGTAGAATACCCCTCGTCTCACAAATAATGTTCCAAACCCTTCTTCTATATATTGGTGATAAGTATTCAAATTAATAGTTGTAAAATAAATATTACAAGTGCGGCTAAAATATAACATTATTTATTATCTCCTAAACTATTAATAAATTTGAAATGTTTGTAAGACAGTTTTAAAGAGAATATTTTTAATACTAATATAATTAATATTATTATTAGAATTGTGTTCTGAAAATACAACTTCACAACAAAAATGTGTTCTCTTAATTAAGAATATTTGTGTAAACTTCGGTACAAAAAAGTCAATTTTGTCTAAAATATCAGATGATATCATGTTGTTTTAATGTCATGATACGTATGAGAGCTAATCAAACATTATCTACACATTCGCCATAACACATCTTCAAGGTTGTCACACTGCCTTCTGCACGCATGCGTGCTTAGAGTTGGTACGACTGCGGTTACGTATGCGAAAATTGATCTCGACTCCGGCTTAATAGTAGACATATTTACGCTGTAATCAGCGTAAATGTGTCCACTCTGCTAGCAGTTTGCACCAAGGAGGAACAACGACCAGTGATCCGATTTCTCTGGTTGGAGGGTGTGAAAGGGGCTGAAATTCATCGTAGACTTTTATCAGAATACGGGGACAGTGCTTTATAGCGTAAAAGTGTTTTTTTATGGATCGAGAAGTTTGAAAGTAGCCAAATGAGTGTGACGCATGAATAAGGAATAGGATGCCCGTGAACCTCCACCGCGAACGATTAGTTTCGGCAAGCTCAAAAGATGGTTCAAGCGAATAGGCGAGTTGCCATCGATGAGATGGCGTCTTCTTTGAACATCACTAAATGGTTCTGTCCATCAAATCATCCACCACTAGCTTGTTTTTTATAAAATCTGTGTAAATAAATTGTAGAACGAAAAATGTTGATAATTTTTGACTTTCCCTTGTATAATTATTTAAAAAGTAATGTGCTGACAGAAGGATAAAAATAGTATTTATAATAATTATTCATGTATTAAATTTCTTCTGCGTTTATTTTTGTAGAGTTGAATTGGACTTTGTTTTGTAAAGTGTAACCTGCTCTAACTTTCCACGAGTTAATTATTTAACTTCATTATGCAGGAGCCTTCATTCCACGAATCTGATCTTATAATGTTCATCTATTGTTAATGTATTGACCAATATTATACAACACCATTTTTTAAGACCATACAAATGATCATTATTGTACTTTATATCCTTTGTAAACGGACTAGTATTGAAACCTTACTTGACATTTGACACTCAAATTTATTGCTTGGGAATGCTTTTACATTTCCATCTTTTAGCACCTGGTGTGACATCAATATGAGCGATAGCAAGAGCCCTTTTCAATCAGATTGTGTTTGACTTTACGACTTTACGACTGAACGTTTGCTTGTTTTAAATACATCTCCGTGAAATTGGTTATTGATACACTTAAAACTGAATACGCATAAACACTTCAAACCGCAGTCTTCATATTTAAAATCTTCCTTGCTAGTGCATAATAGATACAAATAACATTTTATCGGATGAGAAAAGATATACAATGAATATTTTATTATATTTGCACGGACAATGATTAACTATATAAATAAAAGTGTTGGTGTGTTGCTTAATTTATTATAATAATATATATTATTCAATGAATTTTGATATAAAAATATAATTTATAAAACATGACACAAAAAATGCAGTCATAAAACCGCTTATAATCACGTATATATTATTTTTAATATTATAACATTAAACAGTTTACATTAACTAATAAAAGGTGTTTATTTAGATGTTTGTTTTTCGAATTGGCAACACTTTTTCCATCGACAGTCAATTTGACAGCTGACAACTGATTTGTACTCAATTTGGTTTACCATTTCACCATAAATAGACTTATACCAGAACAAAAATTGTAAATTGTGTAAATTTATACAAAAAATCGCGGTTGAGTTAGTGAAACTTACCGTGCACTACGTCCATTTTACGTTTGACATAATCGTCATTCCGAGCGAGTAATTCGAATAACCATGAATCGTTTTCGCACCACGCATACTCTAATTGATAATATGCATCCATAGGTGCGCACCGAAGAAGCTGTTACTGCAATGGAGCATAATATTGAGAAGGACCCGAATGAGTCAATTCAAATTCATGATTACTAACTTTTTCGTTCCCCAATTGAATGCTATTAATATGGAAGAGCTGTAGTTTCAACAAGGCAGTACAACATGCCACACAGCGCGTGCCATAATCAATTTATTGAAGGAAACATTCGATGAGCGCATAATTTCGCGTAATGAACCTGTGAATTGGCCTCCAAGATCGTTTGATTTAATACCTTTGAATTATTTTCTGTAGAGACATGTAAAGTCGCTAGTCTACGCCGATAAACCAGATACGATAGATGACTAGGAAGCCAACACTCGTCGAGTTACTGCTGATATACGTCCCCATCTGCTCCAGATACTGGTTGAAAATTGAACTTCTAGATTGGGTTTTATTCAAGCCAGCCGCAGCACCAACATGCGCGAAATCATATTTAAACACTAATGACATAAAATTATCTTTCCAATAAAGATAATATCATGCCATGATTTTTATTTCATTTTAAGTTCTATACCTCTAAAAGAAAACACCATTTACATACTGAATACGCACCGTTTCTTCGTAAAATTAGGGAGACTTCGACGACTAGGCTTCTATGTAGAGCATGTGAATGATGCTTGATGACGTCAATCACACGCTGGCTGCTCAATAATAAACCTGAAGGAGAACGATTAATAGGTAAACTGAGATAATATAAATAAAGACCTAGCTATTCTTAGCATAAGCCAGATACCGGAAAATGAGTTTTCATGGAGAGACTAAGATCCGCACCGAGTTACCAGCTAAGAATGATCATCATGATGTCCGTAATTTTTCAATATATTGTAACTAATAATTATTAATATAAACAAAATAAACTCCAACTTCTTCGTATAAAAAGATCTTATTTGAGGTGACTAGGCAACGTCTTGTGAATATCAGAGATTACCAAGATATATCTTCTAAGTGTCCCAATATTCAACCTTCACTCACATGTCCGATAGTTAGTCGCGAGGATGTATTATATGTCGTATATGTATGTGCAGTGTGGCAGGCAGACCCACTGTCCTTTAAAATAAAAATAAGGGGAGGAATGTGATGACGATGATGTTGATGTGAAAAATTCTCAAAGATTCCAAATATGTAGAAGGTGGAGGTACCTTTCTGGTCCAGTAGCTTTAAATACATTTATCAACAAATTGGGTACCTAACCTTTTTCCACGGCATAAGAATGAAACACAGCCATTCAATTCCTATTCTGACAGTACGCATTTTATTATTCACATACATTTAATCCAGAACATTATTTATTGGGGTTCTTTTCACAAGAATGATATTGTTTTACGAATTTTTCGTTTTCTGTTATTTATATATATTTTTTAATCAAAGAACAAATCATTTTCCGTATTTTTTATTTACCTATATAATTGGAATATTTATTGTTTGTTTTCAATTCAGGATTTAGAAAATATATAAATCTGAACAAACTAATGATTTGTTTTGATTATTTTGAAAAGCTAACAAAAATCATACCGATGGTTATATGGCAAAAGGATCTATTGAAAAAAAAATATTTTTTTGTTGTCTTTCTATAGGTACTATTTATTTTTTTTATACCTTTTTTTGACATACATTAAGATCAAATTTATCTACAAGCTAGAATAATCTAGAAAATCAGTTTTAATTACAATAGCGGGATATTATTTTGCCATGTAAAAATCATTATTGTTTTGAACCAAAAAAAAATATGATTCTTACTATAGATCCCTTTGCCATACAACCACAGATATATACCTAGTGTCCTATGATTATCAGTATTAACTTCATAAAAAACAACAAGAATCAATGTCGTAACATTAAAAATTTCTTAGGATTTTAAATATTTAAAAAAAAATTGGCAATTTCATTTGGGTGAATTCGTACGTCATTTTTACTGTTCGTAAAAAAATACTGCAGCTCTCATAAAGAAATGTATATTTACGCAAATTTGTAAATAGTTTCAATACAGATCATTATTTTGGGATACAACAATTTTTTATAATAATCAAGAACAAAGGATATCTATTATAAGAGGCCCGAAGTCATAGCTAGCAGATCGCTGTATTTTAGGTATCGGCCATGAGAAGTTCTTCCTAAATAAATAAATTTATCTTGCAGTGAGTACAGAGGATGTACTTTTTTTAATTTCAACACTACATCGGTGTGATAAATATAATCCGCGACCCACGTTGGCAGAGCTTAAAGTGTGGAACCAATTGTAACCAGGGCCGGTTGAATGATGGCCCGATCTCTATTCTCTGATGACGTTCCCGAGTTCTAGATTCTCTCTCTGCTCTCCGAATCTGTCAATCCAGTCAAGACTCATAGAGTACCAAATCCGAGGTGGATTACATGCAGTATCTGTGTACTTTATATATAAAATTTAATCTTAATTAGAATCAGTATTTTAACGATGCTATATGTAAATACGAATCGAGTAATCATTTCTCTTATTTCCTGATGCAATCATAGATAATTAAGATTTATAGACCCGAGCAAGATGGGTGTAATTAGTGTTGGCCTTGTAGGTACACTTTAAATGTACAAGATAATGAATCATTCTAATTTTATCATTCGCTACCAGTGATCTAGTGGTCGGGGGTTCGAGCCTCGTTCCAGAAGGTCATCAAGTTAGTCTTATTTTCATAGCTTAGTTTGAAAATAGTAAGATTATTGATATGACACGTATTCCGTGTAAGCATTTCTATTTAAAAAAAAAACTTTAGTGAAAATTTAAATGATTGTAAAACCAATGTATTAATTAACTCAATACTTAATGCCGGTTAAGGTTCAAAAACTACGAAGATTTTCAAGAAGTTATTTTTATTTTTTCGATTCAATTGATTTATCTGCTATATTATGGATTCCAGACTTGAGAAGCATATTCGACGATACTTCGAACATATGTGAAGTACAGTATTTTTAAGGTTTTGATGTTATTAAATTGATTGAATACTCGAAGGATGAAACCTAACATTTTAGTTGCTCTGGACATAATGTGAATGTCAAAAAGTGGTTTGGAATCCAAAATAATCTAAAGATCTTTAGTTTCAGATTTGGTCAATTGTTGATTATTAAGACAGTAAGGGAAGTTAACCAAATTCTTGTTTCTGGTAAACTGTATCATGGAGCAATTGCTTGTTTTATTTTGTAGTTATGTTGTCGGTTTAAATCGTTTTAAAAATGGTATTAAATATTTTCTTGCCGTAAAAAAAAAATGGTTAACCTTGTTACTTAATGTTTTATATAATAGAGGATAGGAAACTAGGTGTGCCGCCACCGATCTAGCTCAGTTTGGGCTATGTAAGTGTGGGTGTTCATCTATCGCTCGTTATCTCGGACAGGTGAAAATGGTTTTAAGAATGAACACTGAACTGACTGACACATTACACTACTTATTACAAGAAACATAACAAATCCCGATATTGTAAGCATGATAATAGCCTTTAAAATCTTATTTCGTCTTGTTAAACTTTCCTCTTAGTGAGGACATACAATGTTACTGATTTAGCACATACCGATTTATACTCAGTTTGCTAAGAGGTGGAATTGATCTTTTCCTCCGGGAGGTTACCCTGACGCTATCTCGTCGCTGTGGAGTCCGTCAAGCCCATACATCTGCTACCGCTCACACGCGGTTTCCCCTCTGTATGTAGCGGAGTCTCCTCTAATTCCGTGGATGGATCAGACCCAGTTTCAATTTCTGAATCCACCGCGGGAATTTCAGTTTCAGTCTCCATGCTGCCGTCATTCTCTCTTCGGGGAGTAGTCCCACCAACCCGCTACCCCCTTTCCGAGCGTCCTTCTCAAAATCTTTATCTGCTTTCTCCAAAGTCGCTACTCCTTTTCCTATCCTCACGTCTTGCTTGGTTGCCCACCAGAGTCGGATTATCGTCCCTGATTCATCATTTTAGACAATCAATTACCGCTCATGTCCATAGGTCGGTCAAACAGGCTACCGTGACGTTGGCGCGCAAACTCAAATGTAACAATATTCTAAGTGATTTGTCTAATTTGTTATAAGAAAAATATGTCTACCCTTTTTCCTAAAGATTGTGTAATGATTAAGAAAATGCTGATAAGATGTGACGTTCCTGTTACTAATATTTTTTTGATACGGCGTTTACAACAATGCTGCTTGTCAAGTTTAATCAAATTAAAATAATGCTAAAACGATTTTTTTATTTTCTTTTCCTCAAACTAGATCTAGTTCAAGTCTCTATTAAATTGTTGTATTAATTTATATTACAAATTTACTGAAAATACTGAAAGACCTAGATTGAACTCAATATTTATGGATCTGAGTGTTTGGAAAGATTTTATAAATGGTTCTATTTTAGGTTCAGTCCCCGAATTTCCGTAAACTGACCATTTGCCCAAGATTTACAGTTAAGATATATTAAAAGGCAAAACACTCCATTCTCAGAATGTCATCTCTCATATCTCCACTCCATTAATGTTCACTGACCCGCTCTAATCTTTTTTCTTTAGAATATTTTTATTATAGTTGGCGTCCATTTTCTCGAAATGATCAAATAAGGTAAGTACAGAGTTTAGTATTGAAAATGATTTAAGAATTTAGAAATAGAACAATGCAAGAACATTAAGGTTGACCCCAATTTTTGTGAATAAAATGATAGAAGTCGTCTTTATATTACCAATAAATAATAAATGTACATAGTGTATTAATGCTCAGATATTCACGCTTAAGTGCCACGTATTTTGCACAAAATATATGTAGTAATTAATTGCGGGATAATTTTATGGAGTTACGCTACAAAAATGCGGTATCACAAATACTATTCTAAACATTAACATATTTTTAATATTTGAATAGGCATTTGAAAAATCTATTTAAATATTTTAGTATACAACTACTGAATTATATATTAAACCAAATGATGAAAAGTTCATTCTTAAAATATATTAATTATTTCACTTATTGTGTGTGGACGTATATCGCCTTCACAGTCATCACCGCTGACGACCCTTGAACGCACCTTGTATTTACAGGTGTGTAAAACTAGAGCTCCTAATAGCTGCAAAAAATACGTCCGGTACAGACGTCACAATAACCATGCGATCAGTTGCTTGAGATAACATCTCCATGAAACTCCTATGTGTACACTTTTCATTGTACGCTTATTATATATTTTAAATTCTTGGACCTGTTTCACCAAAAACCTTTGAACAGTTATAAAATGTATAATATATGCCCATTATTATGAAATTGGTCTAAGTCGTGTTTCTTTCGTTTCGAGATATTTAAAAGTTTGCGTTTGAATTGATTAAAAAATATTTTTATATTACACAACACAATGTTTCAAATTTTATTGAGTCTACTAAATTTATAATTTATTTCGACATATCTTTTGCAAGTAGCTTATATGGAAATAAAAAAAAAAGAAAGTTGAAATGTCTTACTCTGTTATCAAAATCAATACACTGAATATAACGCTACAAATTTTTCACAATTTGTATATTAATTTAAAACAATGTGACGCAAAATACTTGACAGACAATTTTTTTTAAATTTTTTGACTTATACCACTTTCATAATAATGGGCACATATATAACATATACACTTATTTAAATATATATAACATAGTACGTGCGCTAATTTAACGCACATCACGTTGGCCGGTTACGGTGTCGATTGGCAAATATTGCGACGCCAAGTGACTCCGTTAAACTACGAACCATAACTATATATTGTTATGAAGCAAAGTCAATCATCAGCGCTGAGATGGCCGGAATGATCATCCTGTCACGCAGGCGCGCACGAGTCACGTGCTCAAGCCTCAGCGCGCCCGTGGAAGAAAAGAGAGGGGCAGTCACCGGAGGGCAAGGAGTGTGGATACACGCATCTACGGCGGGAACACGTATCCCTCCCAGGAGATAGAGACCAAAGCATCCAATACAACACCTTCGTAGCTGTGCGCCTGACTTGTTTTCAACCTCGACACATTCTCTCCACCACTACGGCGGCGTTCGTCTCCCATCGACCGTCGCCTAGACAACCTGGCCAGGGACCGGATCATCCATCCAGGAACGTCGCCACTTCCCCGGTGAGTCACCTATGGATTTTGTACCAGCATTCCGTTTTAGTCGCAACCGTTAGTTAAGTTTAATTCAATAGACTGCACTGATCAACCCCCATATCTGTTAATTTATTTAGTATTTAAGCTCACTTGTCCTTGTTAATCCCCCTTATTAAACATCGCCCAAGAGGCTACTAAACACTGTATGTTCATTTTTTTTCATTGAACCTATCCTTTTGGTGGCCCTCGGGGCTGCGATGCCATCCCATCTTGTCATCGAACAGAAAGAAATTTTAACTGTAACAGTATGTAGTATTGCTGTTGTGTAATGACGCGCAAAAAATCTTGAATGGAAAATTTTAATTCGTATTTAACGACAAATCGTAAATTTATATTTAAATAATGATATCTGTACACATATATAGATAATTACTGATTTTTCTATGTAAATGAATACAAGTGTAAGTAAAACTCTCATTTTTAAACGTGCGTTGAATAACAGGAATTCAAACACTACGTAGATTGTTTCTATAGTAACAATAACTTGATGAGAATACGCTTATGAAACGTGCAAATATTCTGAATATGTACTTAGAATTTCTCCAAAGAATTAAAAAAGTTTCACATATTGATGAACAACATGTTTATCTTATACAGGCGGAAGGATTGTTCTGATAGCGTAGAAAAAATAGACAGTCCAAAAAATAACATTCAAACGGAAAATTTAAGAAGCGCACAAATAACATACGAGAAAATAAATAAAATGTAGACATTTTAATAAGAATGTTTGAATTCCGTGACTTTTACGAGAAAAAAAAACAATTTCAGTAACATTTCTTTTCAACTTTGTACACGATTTTAATAATAGAAATGTATTTTAATAACTGCGGATTGAGTTTATTTATTATATTTAAGGCTTTTCTTTCAAAAATAATTCATACTTCCACGTTTTTTACGAAAATATTGGTTTTTATTATCCATTTATATCAGAAGTTATACAACACAATAATATATGATATTAATTTTTAATATTTTGCTAATTTGGTACAATGAATATTTATCTCCATAATTTTGGCTTTTAGATTATATGAAAATGTATTTCGTATATGCAAGAATTTTCTATATGAAGGAAATTTTGTGATATGCGGATAATAAATTGAATGGTCGCGGTCTTTCTTATAATGCTTGTATTATCTTAATTATGTCAAATAATATTCAGTTTATTAGTTTTACATTAGTATAAAAGTTTTATCTATGGAATAGTTTTAAAAAAGTCGAATCTAGTGAATAAACTTCTGATATAAATGAACAATAAAAACCCATATTTTTGTAAAAAACGCGAAAATATGAATTATTTCTGAAAGCATGCCCCTAAAAAGCATCAACATTAATTGACCACCTAAAAAGATTGAGCACAATGTGTGTGATTATCTGCGTGACATTTTACCTAGCGACTAATGGCGGGTCAAAAAATATATACGACAATTAAGCTAACGTAATATGAATTCATTATATATTGTTAAGGTAACGATGCTCACACGAGAGAAAACAACATTATCAGGATCGCAGCTATGCCATCGTTCGTAAACTTGCCATGAACAACTTAGTCATAGTTGCATCCAAAGTGTACAAGTACTTACTTTTCCGCAGGAATTTTAACAACCTTCAACAAACATCCTAGTACCGAGAATTCAAATTCGATCCCAAGAGATGCCTGATGGTAGAAAATACACATTACTTTATTTATAATAAGAGTTGATATTTTTATATTCATTTTATCTTACATATTTACAATTTTTAAAATGATATAATTAAGGGATTTTTATTTTAGTTTTCCATAAATGTCTAGCTTTTTTGATCAATGAATCATTGACCTGAGGCGAATCCTTTAATTTTTTAGGCTTCGTGCGAGTAGAGAAAATAGGTTTTTGATATGGGCCACGTCGAAGGACGAAGAGGAAGTGGAAGATCCCCCACCCGTTGGACCGACCGAGTGGAAAAAGCAACAGTTATTTCAGCAAGAGTCATGACAGCCCTAAGATCTGCAAGATGCTGACATAAGTAGAGAAGCATAGTAAAGAGGGCAGAAGTTCATGGAAATCGCAATCGTCAGTCATGAGGGAATGATGTGAATGAAACGAAGAGATGAAGTATTGAGCATAATTTGAAAAAGTGTAAATAAATATTAATGTAACACGTTGACGAAAGTCGAGTACTTACTCACTGTGCATTATGTCCATTCAATATAAATCTTAATATACCTTTCCCACTCTGGCCAACTAATTACACAGCGATTTCGCCGACGTGGGAATAGATTGCATTTCGCCACGAAATGGTCAACATCTGTGTTTTTTTAACGTCCGAGAGTAGCACCGTGCGTAACTCTAAAACCATAAAAAATTGTTATAAACATCTTCGGAAGTGCAGTGATATCTCCGTTCTTCACTACGAGTCAACTGAATGTGAAAACTTGACGTCTAATCCAGGATCGAGATCAAGGTATGCCAAATCCATTTGCCAATATTCCTCTCTTGTTTCTATTCGGATTGCGTCAACTAACCATTAATTAAATCGATACAGTCCACGGGATCTTATCCTACCATAACATGTATTTAACATATGTTTATAATACGAAGACTTCTCAATGCTTAGACCAAAAAAATATGAATGTTTTTGTGATTCTATAATATTATATCTAATTCTAATTCTATAGTCTATAATTGAGGGATTCAGAAGCAAAAACGTCATTATCCGATTAACTTAATTGAAATAAACGTGGCTAGCTATAACTGATTTTATAGCAAGAGCGGAAATTTAAAAATTTATATGGTATGGTTATATTTATATTTCAAGAGTAGTCATCAATTTTAATTTTTAAATGATCATTTTCAATCACGCCGCTCTTTATAATTAGATAGTGAAGGTTTCGTTTCTGAATCTCGCAATTAGCAGTTTATTTAGGTTACATTGTACTTTTGTGACAAAGCTTTAACAATGGCACGTGTTACAGTGCCGAAATGGTATTGATTTAATAGTCGGTATTTGAGTAGAATTATGAAACTAAAGATTGAATCGCGATCTAATCTGAAAGATATATCATACATTAGTGCTCACGGAAACTTTAAATTAAATATATAATTATGTATAAATGTGATAGCTATCCGTATATCACATACATATGAGTATTAGTGCGTATATAAAATTTATGTCAATAATTAATAATGATTTGGTGTAATTTAACTTTGAAAGGAAGCAATTTGTCATTACAAATGTTATAAATAAGTTATTTAAAGAACTTATGATATTATAGTTTGACATAGGGTGTGTTTTTAATTAATATATTCATATAAATATCAGTTAAAATGAATTGATTGGACGCGTCGGGACATACCCAGTGTTTTATTATTTACAAGGACATATTTTTTTTCTATTTGAAATATAATAACTTTTTTTAATACGTCCGTTTTAGAATTTCACATTGGAATTTTTTATGAGAATATTCTATTGTTTTTTTATAGTCATATTTTATAGATCAGAGATAGTTGTTATTAGAAATCAATTTTAGGCACCTCATATATATTCATCTCCCGCAAATATTCAAATTCACAATTTTTCGCTACATATCACGAGTAGCTCATATATTTTTATGTTTACATCTACAGAGAAAATGTTCTCTCTTAATACTTTTCACCATCTTTTCATTATAACTCTTATCTATCGTTCACGCATTATTCCTAAAGATTAAAGTTGATGTGGCAACATTATCTTTCCCAAATATCCTATATCCTCTAAGTAAGCGTAATACCATTATTGGTAAGGAAAACGGGATTATAAGACGTCTTAAAAATGGTGGCAGGTACTATTGCTCAATCATCTGAAAGAATAGCAAAAGAACTGAAAGTCAATGGCCTTTGGTATAATCTGGACAGCACCTTTGAATATTATAACCAGTAATAAATCAATTGAACACACATTTGTTGAATCAGTTTGAAAATATATTTTTATACCTACATTATCTATAATAATATTACGTTTCCCCACTATATATATCTATAACTTTTTGGGTGTGGCGGCTTCGGTAGCATCATTTGTGGCTGTAAAGTGCTTGCTTAAACGGCCAAGTCTGTGAGATAATAAT
This sequence comes from Eubasilissa regina, assembly GCA_022840565.1. Taxonomy (NCBI): domain Eukaryota; kingdom Metazoa; phylum Arthropoda; class Insecta; order Trichoptera; family Phryganeidae; genus Eubasilissa; species Eubasilissa regina. The sequence continues at coordinate 24,124,676 of JAINEB010000025.1, forward strand.
ATGAATTTTTAATATCTCTATGTTAATTGTCTTTATTACGAGTAAGAAAAAACATACACGCCGTCTGTCATCTTTTCTTATCTGTACCGTTTATGGTATACCATAGAATAGTCGTTTTTGTTCGTTTTGACAGCTTACGTACAGGTGAAATAATTTTAATTACATAGAAATTTTATATACGAGTGGTTTGTTTCGGGGAAAGCTAGATTTTATTAAGACCCTGACCGCGCAGCTGTCAGCAAAGGCTGCGCAGCGGCCATTATTGTCCGCGAAGCAGCCGCAATAGCCGCCCGCAGAGCTAAGCAGTAAGTAATCGGGGAAGCCGACGTGATCTTGACCGCGCAGCGGTCACCAATGCCTGCGCAGCGACCACAATAGCCGCCCGCAGGGTCCAGCAGTAAGCAATCAGCGACATCTGCTGGTTTATAATTACTGCGTTTCGTCGCATCCTCCATCTCTGGTAGTGTCATTGCCAGTAAGTAAAAATACCAAAGTAGCAATATATCGAATGTGTTTTTAATATCTAATTGTATAAAGATTTCTTAAATGTTTTCTCTTTTATATACTCAATAACAGTACGCAAATGTATATTCAATTTGAAATGAAGTGTATGGGTCTTTAAGTAAGAAATTGTATAAATATTAGCGAAATCCTATGAATTTTTCCGACTGGCAAGTATATTAACCATCTGTTGTTTCGCATATTTAACCATCTGTCAAATATATGTTCGTAATGTCTGTATGTGGAATGACTAAGTATAATTAATTAGATATATATTTATAACTCAAAATTGATACTTAAGAACACTGTTTGTACAATTCTAGAAGAGGGAGGGCAATACAGAATGCACTAGCCGAAAAGCAATCGTTTCTCGGTGATTACTTGCTGTTAGGCTCTGCAGGCACCTATTGTGGCCGGTTCGCGGTCGATAGCCAGGGCTTCCGTATAATATATATTTCATCTAAAGCAATATAATAAGGATGCACCATAATCAAAGCAAGCAGTAAAGGATTTCCGTATTGAAATATAGATTCTATGGAAGCCATGGCTACGCAGGGCTTAGCAGTAAGCAATCGGAGATAGCTGATTGCTTTTCTGCTAACCTTCATCTTTTCAAAATACAAAAATCCACTGAGTAACAACAAATAATTATATTACTGGCATTGTCTACGGACCGCCAGATGAAAATAAGTGAAAACAAATACATGGGCGCATGCCTGGTATTCTTTGTCTACCCGCACAAAATATATTTTAGCGTAAGCGCTGAGATTAAATCCGACTGTCATAGATCAGTTTTAGAGCGTTTTTTCACATTTTTATCAATAACTCATTTGAATCTCGTCCGATAACATTTATTTGTATCTCAAATTATTTGGACATATTTAATAAAAGATTAGCTAGAAGGAAAATAGTATTAAACGAGTATTTGTAGCGTAATTTATATTTTTACAAATACCCGGGTCAAATCTGACCCTTCACCGCAAAGTATGTGTTAAACTTTGGTGAATCTCTTTCATGTTCCAATGTTTCATGGAGATTTTGTAGACCCCACATGGCCATATGCGAACGTTGTGTCTGTTTACTTTCTCGCCGAGGTGGAACGTAGCTTCGTGGCTAAAAATTAAACGCGGGAGAAAATTAATATCTTCCATGTTTTCAAGCATTTGCAACAAAACTCGACACTTTTTCATTTGTCATTACCATGAAGAGCCTGCGTTAGAATTCTCGGACCTTCTCTATTAATTTCTATGTAGATCATTCGCATGCAATCTATAATTCAGGAAATATACCAGAATAAAATTGAGTCCATCATTTTCGTCTATTCCCTTAAGAAAGGTTATTTTAGGCAGGGATTCTTGATATTTAGTGACCGTATGTCCTGTCTGTAGACCTCTGCATATCTTAAAAAATGACCGATAAGTTAGTCCTATTTTCAAAGTACCTTCAAGCGTTTAGCTTAGTTTAAAAATATGTAGTTAGAATATTGATGTGACATGTATTCCGTGTACGCATCTCTATTATTTGTTAAAAAAGATAATACTTTTGCTTTTCAAATTTTGAATATTCTCATAAAATTAAATAATTAATATCACTAATACCTACTATAATATTAACGTAGGAAACCTTGTTTTTAGGAGTCGAAATATATTTAATATGTTTGTAACAATCTTAACTCCTAAGCTATGAAAAATGTTTTGACGAAGGTAAAGGCTCACTATAATCAAAATCGAAAATAAACCCCATCACCTGACATCACACGTTACGTTTGATATCCGTACAGCAACTTATTTTGAAATGGGTACGTGTCGTCCGATTGGTAAATGTGAGTGTGGGAAAAATGTGTTTACTTTCCCTACAAAATTTATTATTTTCTCAAAATTGTGAAACTGGATTTTCAACACGTTGAAAAAGACAAAAAAATCTAATTTTTGTTGTATGAAATATATTGTATCCATTAAATAATTAAGGAAAGAGAATCAAAAATATATTTATTTATTGATCAAGAAAATGTTTCTAAAATAAAATAATAAATCACATTTTAAGCACAGCGATAAAATTAACAAAAAAAATATTTAGAAACAGATAAATTTCCCCTGTGTGTAAAAGCAAAGGATATTATAACTTTTGAATAACCAATGAAACTATTATTTATATCCTAATAAAAATAATAATAGTGAGAATATTAGTAATTTAATTAGTTCCATTTTGAGTAAAAATATAAACAGTTAAGAAGATAAGTAACATGAATTTTTTATTTCATCATTTAAAACGTATCTTTCGTAAAACGTTGAACAATCATTGCAGTAATTTATAAATTCTTTCTAAAATATTATATAAATTTATTCGATTTAATACAATAAATGAAATTAAAGTAAAAATAAATTTTTGTAGAAAGAAATACATTATTTATATGCATTGTACCTTTCGATATGTAGATTTGAATTATTTGCTCTAGCTTATCGCTCAAAACTTGAACACATGGACGGTCAGTTTAAAAACAATGCATGACCAATAGTTTAACTGTGGTATTGCTCTACTCGAAGGAGATGCATAGTGAGACAGTGATGTTACGTAATAATTAACTCTGCAGTGGTGAACGCCGAAATTGGAATAACTAAAATGGTTATAACTCGCTGCGTGACACTCGGCGTGTAGAGAATATTTAATATTTGAACAATTTATTTTTCGATGTTAACGGTATAATTTATTGATACTTAAATTACTCTGGTAAATAGCCGATATCATTGCCATTACATTTTTATGTTCCAAATGAAATCACCGCGATAAATAATGTACAATACTACCCTCCCTTTTAATGAAACTGTCAGTGTTGGGTGCGCGGGTTAATTTGAATGTTCAATTTATTAAAGTAGATATGAAATATATATTCACGTCTGTAATTAAGTTTAGATGAAATATAATGTCACGGAGCGAGATTGTCGCCCTGTGCTTTAGATTGCTATTTGAGGAACTTGTTAAAAATTAAGTATACCGCAGAGATAACAATTATTATATTCAAGTAGAATACTTGATTAGCTCATCCCTCATTGAAATAATTAAGGTGAAGGGAGGAATCGATTTCGTATCTGTGTCTAATATCAAAATCCGGATCTTTTGTCAGATTCCACACCTAGCCAAAATGTAAGCTTTCTACATCAAAGAATTGAGGACTTGCTGACACACATATACATTTATACTTTGTGGTTAAAATTCATATTTTTTATTTATTATCTTTGTTTTATTAACCACTTAATTGAGTTTAAATACATCTACCGGTTTCGAAAAATACAATTTTCTTCTTCAGGATGTCATAACTAACTATAAACATATATTATTGTTTCTTTACCAGAATCTATTTTTAAAAAAACAACAATTATTTAAAAAATAAATTTAGTACCTTACTCAAATTGTTACTTAATGCAAATTTAGTCGAATAATTTTTAGGAAAAAAATTTAGAATAGGACTCGTAGTTAAATTTAGTTGGTTGTTTATAATTGTTGATTTTTAAAAATGGATTCTGATAAAGAAACAATAATACATGTTTTTAGTTAGTTATGACATCCTGAAGAAGAAAATGGAAAACAAACATTTTAACAAATAAACGTAGCAGATGAAAAACAAATAAATTAAAATCTAGCTTTGGTCGTGGAGACGAGGGAAGAAAGAAACACGCCCCTGAAAAAGGGAAAAAAACAATACAAAATTAACAACAAACTGATCAATCATCAGAGCACCACTGCCGGCCGTAACATTCCAATGACATGATATGTTATATGCAATGTACCTACATAGATTAATTATATTAAAATAACTTTTTGAATATTAAAAAAGTGTGTTTTACTTACTTTTGTACACACCCATAACATTAAATTCACAGCAGTAAACATTTTGTATTCTTATTTTTTCGGTAATGGAACAATTTTTTGAATACAATAATTGAAAAATTCGATTTAGAAATACGTTTCAATGTGATGTACGTATGTAAGAATGATAGTTTTTTTCTTGTTATCTCAGTAAGAGAATATTTAAAACAAACAAAAAAAAAGTAATATTTCTTGTTCATAATTTTATGTTGCAGCTGTATTCAAAGTTGCGCTTGTTTCGTTTAGAACATACTGTACTCTATAGTTTACTTTAGTAACTAGGATAGGAATTTAATTTCCATAAAATGTTATTCATAACTTTTACTTGCTTCAATAACGTTACCAACACACTTTAATTAAAAATAAATAAATGCTTTCCAACACGTCCGTTTGAAAACAAAGAAAGGCAAGAGAATGAACAATACAGAATGTACTAATTATGAATTTTCCATACAAGGAAAAATGCTCTAAAGGGGATAAATTAAAGGACAAAAGAACATCATTCATGAGATAACGTCCTTAATAATTCCGAGGCATGTCTACTTTTAATTCCTTCGGGGTTAAAGGAGCAGAACAATAAAAATACAGAAGTGTTTAAAATTATAAAAGAAGCGGGCAACGTAATATAAAATGCCTCTTCTCCATAAAGTCTCTTTATCTCTCATAATTTTGTTTCACCCACAGTGTCCATAATTTTTTATGTTTAAAACTGTTATTTCTTTAAAAAAATTATCTTCCGACTGCTTTTACAGCGATATAAATGACTTATTTGATGTATCTTACCTTCCGGGGATTTATTTTATAATACACTAGCTGTGCGTGCTGGGTATTACTCAGGATTCAGATTTATATAAAAGTAGATCTGTGCTTGAGATCGTTGGGGGTGAATGCCTTTATTTTACGCAAGACCTAAAGAATAATAATGTATGTAAAACTTGGCCCAGAAAGGATGACTATATTTTCATCCTAAAGTGCAACTAAGATTTTTTTTTAATTAACAGCATTATAATACAGGGGAAAAATTGGGAGGAGTTTTCCTATTTATTATAGATTTTATTAATTTTTGAGCTTAAATAATGGAGACTCATGTTGAGAAAAACATTTTCAACACATACACCCCAACTCCCTAAAATAGCCATCCAGGAGCTCAACTGGAAAATCCTGCTGCATCCACTCTACACGACGTCGCTCGGTAAGATTATCACCCTTTTCAATCAAATTTATATATTTTTATTTTTTATTTAGTTATATAAATTATATAAAAATATTCTTACATCTAGTATGCTACACTTTTGAAAAATTAAAAAAAAATATATAGGGAGTCCAGCCGAAAAATTTCTAGATTAAATTGTAATTTCTCGAAAACCATCAGGATGAGACAAATGGGAGGGGTATTGTTTTTGTCGGGAGCGCACCACGCGTTTGCGATTAAGCAATATTTAAAGTGCGGTGATTCATTGGTTCATGAGCGTCGCGCTTTTTGTACCCAATTTAATATTCGACGAGTAAGTGATGGGCCGAGAACGCAACTTATTTGGTGTTGGGTTCAAAAGTTTAGACAAGAAGGGTCAATGGTTAACCAAACCCCTCCAGGACCATCAACGTCAGCAGCGACGCCAGAACATGTGGCTAAGTTCAACCTGAAATTATGCGCAATTCGCGTAAATCGATAAGGAAGATTTTACTGGAATAAAAAAATCAACAATGTAGGTTATTTTGGAAAAGAAACTACAGTTTAACCCATGCAAACTACAAATCGTGCAGTTTCTCAACGAAAATGACTATTCTTTTCGTGAAACCTTAGCGAGAACGATGCTGGAACGAATACTTGAAAACATATTGTTTACTGACGAAGAACATTTTTATGTCAATCGCCATATTAATAAACAAAACTTGAGATACTGGTGCCCCGATGTCCCAAAGGAACGCCAACAAAAACATTTGCATTGTCCAAAAACGACAGTGTGGTACGTAATTTCTGCCCGAGGGATAATTCGCCCTTATTTTTTTAACCAGCGAGAGACAGTCACTGCTGACGTGTATTGCCGAATGATCGATGAGTTTTTTGTATCACAACCGCGGCTGTTTTCCAGGTTCAACAACCGAATACAATTTCAGCAAGACGGGGCCATTCCACACACAGCTAGAGTTTCAATGGAGAAGCTGAGGGGAATTTTCCCCAATAAATTAATTAGCAAGTACGAAGATATATCTTGGGCACCTCGGTCATCGGATCTTACACCGTGCGACGTATTTTTGTAGAAATACCTTAAGTCGAGGGTTTACATCAACAATTCTTGAACAATTCAGGCCCTATAAGAAAACATCCGCCGTGAAGTTGCTGCTTTAAAATCAACGCTCTGCTCTCGCGTGGTCGCAAATTTAAGAGTCCGATTGCAAGAGTGCCTCGAGAGAAGTGGACGGCATTTAGACGATATTGTTTATAAAACGTAAAATCCGCATCGTTAAACTCCGTTTTGTATAAATAATATATGAGAATAATATTGTAGTTTTTTTTTTATTTAATATTAAACTTGCAAATTTTCTGCTGGACACACTTTATTAAATTACCTTTAGGTAAAGAGATTATAAATACAAAAGAAAATTAAAACACATGAGAAATGATTAGTTATTGAATTTAGATACTACATTTTGTAAAGTAGCAAGACTAGTTGTTTCCTTCACATTTGCTGGCGGTTCATTGAACAATTTGAAAGCTTTATAGTTTACCTAAACTATTTAGTGTTCCTGCCAGATTTGTTTGTGGAAGTCTAAAATCACACCGACTTCTTGTGGGATAAGTGTTTTGGTTTTTTTTTTTTTTAATAGAGATGCGTACACGGAATACATGTCACATCAATATTCTTACTATTTTTAAACTAAGCTAAATGCTTGTGCTATGAAAATAGGACTAATTTACTGGTGTCCCGAAACGAGGTTCAACGAGTGTGAACCTCAAAAATATATTTTATATTTTCATTCATCTACGAAAGAATAATCGATGTTTAATTTTGTGTATAAATTCTAGAACATTTTTAATAATAATGTTTCAAAATTTTTGTGATTTACTTCGTGGAAGTCCATTATTATCAACTTTTAAAAAAATAAATTAAACGTTGTTTAGTTTACAATGAATCCCTAAGACAAGATATATATATTCAGTATTATTAAATCCTGCATCAAACAAAGTTCCTTCTGTTTCCAAGGTGAATTTTAAAAACAAATAAATAGTTAACCGATGTTAAAATTACTATTTCCACCATTGGCAGACATTTTAATGGATCATTTTGAGATAAACATCCTCTCATCATCGTATCCACTAACCAAGAAAATTAACTACTATTGCAGATACGTTGACAACGTCTTTTTTGTTTTTTCACGATCACAACGTCAAATAACAATCCTTTTAAAATATTTCAACTTCTAACACCCCAAAATCCAGCAATTCCGAAGTTGGAGAGAGTAATACACTGAACTTCTTAGATATCACCATCTCAATAGAGCGAAAAACTCATATACAGACAGTGATAGACGCTGACTTCACTCATCCATAGGTACATAAGATGGCTGTATTCAACTTAATGATTCATAGAGTAACAACGTCCATTTCACTATCACCAGAGAGCTATAAAATAAAAGTAAAAACAATTTTAAAGAATGCAACTACGAATAAAAATAATGAAGAGACAATTAAAAATAAAATTAAAAATAAATAAAAAGACAACAATATGTTTATCACAAATTAAAAGAAAACATACATAAACCATGGAGAAAAATCCTATATACAGGAAAACTAACCACAGACCTGCTTAAATTATGCAAAGATAAAAGTTCAAATCAGCCTTCTGTACCAACAATAGCATTAGAAAATATATCATGCGTGGCGTTACGTTCAACAACAACGATGATATCAAAAATTGACTCAATAACTATTTCGATACCAGCCGGCCGTTTTACAGAAAAGGCATTGTTAAATTAGTTGAAAGGTGAGATAAAGTACTGAACAGTAATGGAGATTACAACATTGATTCAAATGTATTATTTTTATTTGAAAAAGTGTAACATATAGGTTCAAAAATTTGTCATGAAGAATACTGGCGCTTTAATATAATTGGTAGTGTACTTCCCAGGATTGGAAAGAGAAATCCAGATTCGAATCCCGGTTGCGCAAAAACAATATTTTTCGACAAAATTGATTTTATATGTATTATAACATTTCGAAAATACGCGCCAAGACCGAGGGCGCCATCTACCGACGCGAGTAAGCGCGGTCGGTGCTGAGAGAGGTCGGAGGAAGGTAGAGGGGGACTTCGTAGCGATCGCCCGAGCTGAGCGGTGCGTGTGGGCGGACGCCAAGCGGCGTTCTGCCGAGATTTGAGTATTGGCGACGCAGATCGACAATTAGAGGACTATTTTCACGGCAGAACAAGAGATTTGGGCCTTGTTCTGCCCATGCAAATCGTGTAAGGAGGGACTCCACAATGACCGGATGGGTTCGGGGTAATATTCTGGAGGATGAGATCACTTCAGAGCGACCGAGGCCGCGGCAATCCCGTGGCTAACAGGGGGAGATCGAGGTGTGCTGAATCGGCAACATTAGTGTCCTCACTAGGAGGAGAGTTAACATGAAGAACGAAGATGTCAAAGACAGTTATCGTGTGTAGAATTTCGGGTTGTTATATTGTATGTGATTAAAGTGTAAATAATATGTTATAAGCGAGTGTTATTATTGTCTGAGACCTCCCCCACACATCTGAGATAGGCATTCCGACACCAAACCTTAGTGACCTACAGACTGAGTCTAGCTGGTGGCGTGGTGCGCTGGCATCCCATCCTCTGGTGACAGCGCACGACGTAACAGTATATATTTAAAATTAATACATTAAATTAGTGTTGTTTAAAAAATTGATTTTACAATAAATAATTGAATAAAACCGCAAAGACTTAGATAACCTAATACATTACGTACTTTTAGGTTTATGTTCTCTGTCTACTGTGAGTAAATCATCCAAAATATTTTTCTTTTTAAAAATTTCAATAAACTTTTCTCGATACTGTAAAGAAGTGAGAATATATAGTAAATGTTAAAATTTTATAAGTTTACTGAGTGAAAAGTGTGTGTTTGCTACTTAAAGCTTTTTTAACATGATGTTGAAATGTTGACATGAAATACATTTCTTCGAAATGTATTTCCCAATTCTTTTTTGAAGTGCGATGATTGAAAGAAAGGTGCGATTATCGTTACGCACGCTGTAACTCCCGCGTTAAATGAAATAGGAACACGTATTTTGCAATCTCGGATCGTTACCTTAGCAAAATAAAAGCCAACATATTTCCACACATATTTCGCAACTGAGTATTTGGTATTATATATAATATATTATAGGGGTAGAGTGCCTAGCGGTGGATCAGTGGATGGAAAACAGACATCAATGTAATGGTTTCTCATCCAGCGGGGTATCGACGGTAACTAACGACATCTCTTTCTAAAAAATGAATATCATCACACGCTCTACTCTAAGTAATGAAGAAACTATGTGCATATGTAGCCAAATTTACATTCAACTTCATTACTGAAACAATTCTTTAAATTTTTTATTTTTTTATATTAAATTATTAAATAGGAAAACGAACACTACAGATATACAGGTACTAACAGATCAATCCATAATATTTTGTGTGGATACCTAACTAAATTACGAGTTGAAAATATTTAAGGAAAATGTGCAAATTCTGTACGGTTATGGAAAATATTATTGTTTGAAATTTTTACAAAATTATAAATATACGTACTCTAAAATAAATACATATTTGCGAAATTTATCCATTATTAATCTGTATTTTTACTTCAGAAGCTAAATCAGTTAACAAAAAATGGTCTGGCATAATGATTTTTTTAAATGCATATATCTCTAACATGGTTTATGTTTGGCACATATTTCCTGAACTTTTTCATTTCTATTCTATTTCGACTCAATTTAGTCAGATATTCACCCATAACATATTGCAAACTAGGTATGTTACACCCTGTATAGTCATGTTACAAATGAGTGATTAAAAGTAACTTTATAGAAACTATTATCGTGAATAATATACGTGAATGGCCCATGTTCACGGATTAGATTGTAGAGGTCTATCGCTTCCACAATCAGCAACACCGTCGATGGTCCTTGACATACACACACATATCAAAAGAACATGTGATAGCTGATGTAATTTATGGGAGTACTAGGCACTCACACACATAACTTTCTGATTCATAATATTACATCTTAACCGCATCTCTTCACATATATAAAAAAATCTATCGAAAAAATAAAGTCACCGACGGGACTCGAATATGGATCATTCTCTTGCCATTAGACAGCATAACTCTTTTAACTTTTAAAGTGACACTATATAATGTTTTTGATCAGGTCATGTACATATGCGGTGCTAAAATTTTCAGTTCATTTTTTTAACAATTATTTAGCTATACTCAAAAAACGATGACTATAAATTTTTCGATAATTTTTTTCTTTCCTATCATTATTATATATTTGTCTACATAATGTGTCAACATTTTCATATCCCGGGAATTTCCGGGAATTGAGATCATAAATCTTATTTAATTAAGAAAAAATATTTTAATAAATATTAACATGTTTGATTTGTAATAGCTATTAAGGATATATTATTTATAATATAATCTGTGCAGAAAAATACGTTAATATTAATTTATTAAAACAAATAAAAACTGTTTGATGAAATGCTTATTGATTCATAAAGTGGTTTTAGTTTTTTAAAATGAATTTAAGTTTACATATATATTGAATATGAAAACTCATATAAGTATCTATAAAAAATTACTAAATACTTTAATAAAAACAAAATTAAAAACATACAAAAAATTCAATTAATAATGAAACATTTCGAAAAATAATAACCTACGTATTTAACCAAATTCAACTGAAACCCCCTAATAAAGTAATTCAAATAATTTCACCATACATAAATTTTGTTTCGAAGGATGACATAATTTTTTTTTTATATCACATTTTACAAGGAAATATAATTATCTATTTGAATAAACCGACAAAACTATTTACTTCAGGTTTTTTGTAATTAAAATAGTATGTATATGAAGACTAATTTCTTCTAAATAGTGTCTATCAAACCTGTTATTAACTGCTATTTTTTTAATTGTATTCAATTAAATATTGAAATTGGATGTTGATATAGGAATATTGACTAAACGATGTATCATGGAGTGGAACCCTGAATGTTTGTGTGATAATGGATGATTAGATTCATTGTGTATGATAGTATCTGTAAAAGTTGGTTTTCTAAAAATTTTGAACTCAATTTTATTATTATTTTTAATCAATGTTAGATCCAAAAAATTTTAAATAAAGAAAAATAATATATGTTTTTAGTTAGTTATGACATCCTGAAGAAGAAAATGATATTTTTCGAAACCGGTAGACGTATTTAAACTCAATTCAGTGGTTAATAAAATAAAGATAATATATAAAAAATATGAATTTCAACCACAAAGTTAGTATTGCTAATTTTAAAAGTAATAAATAGAGTCTTGTTTGTTAAAAGTCTCGGGAGTCGAGACAGCAAAAATCCATGGAATTTATTTCCGGGTTACCTCGACACAGAATCCCTGGTCCAAACCATTTAGTATTATTCAATTAAAATACTGCCGGCTCTACAGTGTATAATACTCCCAGATTTATAGACAGGATCATCTGTCATGAAAATAAATATTCAGGTCACTTGTGAAACTTAACCCGTAAATCAATGTTATTTGACAGCCAAATAGAATCACGTAGAGTGACTGTCGTTTTTTATACTCGACCGAAGCAGCTTATTCTCGTTCGGTCACCCATCTAATACATCACGTGTTAGCTAACTCAATAAATTTACGATCCAACCCTCACAATTATCGTGCAAGCCGTCCCTACGATATCTGATAAAAAGGTAAAGTGCTGGCTTTGGGCTCACGGCGGATTGACTGAAATACGGTCGAAGGAAAAATAATTATTATTCCTGTTTTCGGTCGGGTCGCTACCGATACCTTTTTACAAAAAATATGTTGTGTTGGTTTTATAATAATACTTAAGATATGTTTTTAAATTTGTAATTTAGATCTATGTCTAGTTATTATTTTAATGGTGGAAATATTTAATCATTAAAATTTGGAATTGAGTTTCAGAATGTATAAATATTATAAAACTTCATTCGATATTCATGCCATCAATAATTTCGCAAACTCAGACAGCTGATCGAATAAATATTATGCTACGATTCAAATAATAATAATTATGTATGTCATTGTTATAATTGTATTATTTTTTCTACAGCTTTCCTTATTTTATTACTATTTTTAATAAATGCAAAAATATATATAAATAAAAAACAAAAATATCACGAGAGTTAGGAAAAAGTTAGCTTAATGATACGAAACTGACTGGCAATTTTTTTTAGAATAAAACTGATAACAGTAATGATGAAAGTAAAAAAAGTTTAATTATATTAATTGTTAAAATACATTAATTTATTATAGAAAATATTTTGAACGTAAACACATAACCAAGCTGTCAATAATATGTTATATATTAATATATATATACATGTCCCGTATAAAGCAGTGTTCACCCTTGGAATTAGAGTACGAATCAAATGCATTGAAATTGATTTGATTTATTACGCTGCTGATTTGACATGACGTTTGTATTTACACTTTAATCATATTTATTTCGATGATTCGATCCTAGCATCGAAAGGCCAGTAATTTTATTTAATTATTTATATCAAAAAATCGTAACTAAACCTGAAGATCTGGATAATCATTCACATCGGATACTACGATATTCTATGTCACATAGTGCTGCAACATCCTCATAAATGCATGTAATCTTTTAAAATATGCATAGTACCATCATATAATAAAAGATATTATTGTCTTCTGGCCCTAAAGGATAGGAAGCCAAAGGTGTCGCTACCGATCTAGCTCAGTTCTTTTTCTGTTTCAGTAGTTCTTTTCAACATCTCGCGCCTACCTATACACAAATACCACATAATGTTTTGTGTTTCAATTTTTTTATATATACCCACTATATTTTTGGCTAGTTGTTTCTAGTTTTACGGTATTGATATACGTATAATTAATATAAAATAACTTAGTATATATTCATTTAATCTGACGATTTGATTTGAGACAATATTTATTCCTTTGTCAGTTTATAAACACATATATGAAACTATATCTACACAAACAATCTTTCCATTATTTTCTTTGATTAAACTTAATAGTTATAGTACAAGTGAATGACTTTAATATTTAATATAATATGTATGAATATACGAGGTGTGACCAATTAATTTCGGGAATGGCCGTGTAGACGTCCATAACGAAATTATATCAACTAAATTTGTAATTGAATATGGTTGAACTAATACGTGCTTAAGTATAAAGTTAATAGTCAGTTGTTAGTTAGCTATCGGGAAAGTAATACAAAGCTGCGTGTGCACTAAAAATGAAAACTGAAATTTAGATCAGTTATAGTGCACTCAATACGAGAGACTTTCTGGACAAAAAGGCCATTATGTAATTTGATCACCTGCCTTAGCTTCTGATGATTTCCGTCTATTTCTAAATAAATTTTCCGATATAAGTGATATCCATCAGAATCTGAATTAAATATTTCGGAAAATGAGTTCCAGAAATGAGAAGGACGTCTAAGTTAGGAGAGTAATTTTGATTCAGTTTAAATAATCACACCTTATACGCATGTTCATATATGTGCCCATTATTATGAAAGTGGTCGAAGTCAAGAAAGTGAAAAAATGAGATTATCAATTATTTCGCGCTACGCGTGTGAATTGTAATAATTGTGAAAATTTGATGTTTTATATTTAGAGAATTGTGGTAATTGTGAAAAATTTGATGTTTTGTATTTAGAGAATTGTGAAAAATTTGATGTTTTATATTTAGAGAATTGTGGTAATTGTGAAAAATTTGATGTTTTATATTTAGAGAATTGTGGTAATTGTGAAAAATTTGATGTTTTGTATTTAGAGAATTGTGAAAAATTTGATGTTTTATATTTAGAGAATTGTGGTAATTGTGAAAAATTTGATGTTTTATATTTAGAGAATTGTGGTAATTGTGAAAAATTTGATGTTTTGTATTTAGAGAATTGTGAAAAATTTGATGTTTTATATTTAGAGAATTGTGGTAATTGTGAAAAATTTGATGTTTTATATTTAGAGGATTGTGGTAATTGTGAAAAATTTGAAGTATTATGTTCAAAGAATTGTTACGACATTCAACGGTATTTTTTTAGTGTTTATTTTGATAGTAAAATAAGTCATTTTAACCGTAAGTTTTTTATTTCCATATAAGCCCATGCGACATTTATATGTTGAAATAAAGTAGACTAAATAAATTTTGAAACATCGTGTTGTGTAATATAAAAATATTTTTTAATCAATTCAAATGAAAACTTTTAAATATCTCGAAACAAAAGAAACACGACTAAGACCACTTTTATAATAATGGCCACATATTATGCATTTTATCTTATTTTATCTGTTTGATTGCGATAATTGAGTAAATTAAGTTGTACTGCAGGTGCGTCATATTTTTTAATCATAAATAATATTTTCAACATTGAAAAATAGATTTTATTAATTATGTATTTCATAAATACATCAGGGTAAATATTATTATTAATTTGGAGCACTGAACTGCACGCGAGTGAAGCCTTAGCCATAAACCAAGAGTACTAAGAGTACCGTAAGCTTTTGAAGTACCGGAAGAAAAAATAAACTAGTCGAAAACCACTACAAACGAAGAACAAATATAAATAAATAAAGCCAATAAATTGATATTATTTAGCTATGCCAAATAGAAACAGGTGAAAAACGCTAAACAATCACCCAGTTAAATATAAATAAATAAATAAAACTAGTGAAACTACTTACGCAAACCTGAAAATTCATACCTTTAAATATCTCGAAACGAAAGAAACTCGACTTAGATCACTTTCATAATAATGGGCACATACGTTAGTTTGGAATATTGTAATATTTAAAATAAAATATATATGTTACAGTAGATGTGTATTACCAGTGAGAATATATTTTCAGTAACGTTTCAGTGAAATCATATCCGAATACGTTTCCATCAGTGGAAATATATTTGTACTGGTGGAAATATAACTTCTCTAGCAGGTCTTAGCAAATGTATATTCTATCCTAACCTATAATTAAACCTAACCTAACCTAACCTAACCTATGTGTTGAAAAGGTAATAAAAATGGCTGAGAATATAAACATGATGGTTTATGCAGTAAATAATTTTATTTAATATAAATGAAAATACTATAAGCGAATAAAAGTGACAGTTGTAAACGCCACCCACGCCACCAAACTATTTGTTGCCATGCTGAAAGGCGACACATCGACACTTAGGCTAAATATTCACGCGCGGCGTATTCTCGCTTATCAACGAATACAAACTCACTAAATGTAACCAGTGAATTTGTATCCTCATTGTAAGATATACATATACGGCTTAGCGAAAATATACTTTCACCAGTGAAAATATATTTTCACTGGTGAAACTTCACTGTAGTATACACGTAGTTGGTTAATTAGGAATGTTTGTTGTCTGTTATAATGTTTTTTTTTTGTCATGATCGTAATTTGCCCATAGAGGGTGGATAAAATATTAAAATTCAAAATAAAGATTTTGAAAGGAAAAATAATACACGTTTGGTCCTTTTTGCTCATAAAAATATTTGTTGAGGATAACCGGAAATGAGAAGTCAGCCAAAATGGAAAACTCTTGAATAAATTGACACGTCTAAAAATACTGTAGATTTATCACCAAAAGTGTATTTCCTGAGATAATAACTCGCCAGTGGATTTGATAATAACTCGCCAGCGGTTTGCGCACTCGCTAAATTATATTTTAAACTTATTATTATCTTGATAGAATTTGTGAGTGACGATACTACTCTCAGTTATCTGGAAAAAAATTAATAATAATAATAATGTGTTTATTCCAGCGTGATCAGGTTTTTTTTTTTTAAACCTGATTCGCCATAAAGATAATACATATTAAGTTATACATTTAAGGTTATGAAATAAATATGCTGTGAAAAAGAAAACCAAGGAAAATATTAATAAATACAAAAAAAATAAATTTTAAAGCTAATAAAAAGTAAAAAGTTCACACACACACACAAAATATAATTATTACATATATAACTACTTCATTGACGCCCATTTTTGTATATGTAGCTATTTTGTAAACGCTGCCATTCTCTGGTCAGGGAACCAGCTTTCCATGAGAGCGCCGCTCGCACCAGAGAGTTGGTGCTGAGCTCCAGCCGCCGCTTTATGCCAGCAACTCGATGTCTTAGAAGCGGAACGAATCCATATATACGGCCTTCGGTAAACATTGTAGATGCGCTACAATAACGCGCCAATCCGAACAGTATTATGTATGAGTTGTTGTACTGAATAGGGGGAATAATAAGAAACCTATATTTTTTTGCAATACTATCGAAGCTCGAGCAGTAAGTCTAACTGTAAGATACTAGGTGAGTGTAATACGTCAATATAACACGTCAATATAATCTTAAAATTATGTTATTAAAACCTGCTTCAAATCCAGCAACCATAAATATATACCAGATAATCTCACAAAATTATATTCATTATAGATCATTTTAAGACGTTTGTAAAACGTAAAATAATATACATAATTGCTTTTCAATTAAATATGTTAAATCTAAAATATTTTGTTTTCATTAAAAATATTAATGTGGCCTATTAATATAATTAAATGTTATTATTAAGAAGAACACATTATTATTGTGAAGTTGTAATTATTCAGAACAAAATAGATCTATTATATTTTAAATACCAATTAAAAGAAATTGGTTTTATATGTATATCTTTATAATTAATACTTAAATAACTATTTAAATTAATTAGTATTTAAAATTAAATGTATTTTTTTCCGTCAGCACTTAACCTCGCAACATTAGAGATGGTAAACCATTAATTATTGGTAACTGAGATTTAACCTTGTTTGTTAACTTAGATTTAACTATTAGAGGCTAACTTTTTAGTGTACTACTCATTCATTGTTCTAAGAATTACGACTAATCAGTTATCAAGCATCGTTACAATCGGAAATAATCACAGTCACAATAACGGTTTGAATAACGATTTAATCATTACTAATGTCGATCTATTCTACATAAAATATCTTAACTAACAAATAGGTTATTTTTAGATACATTTTTAAGCGGTAGTAGTTTTTTTATAAACATACTTATATAGTATTCAATAGAATAATAAACTACAATATATTTAAAAAATACAACTATTTAAGGACATTCCCAAAAAAATCACTTTTCTTACAATCCTTTTAAAACTTTGAATACACATACTTATGAGTGTCTTTTATACGTAGAATTTTTTTTCAATAGTCCTTGCGGTAATAAATTTGTAAATATTGACTATTAAAATTAGCGTATTTAACATATGAACCATACCCCGATAGATGTTGTAGCGCACGTTTAATTGAATAGCAATAGTAATTTTCTTACGATTGTTTTGGAAAACTGAGAATCATTAATTTAAATTAAATAAATATCTTTCTGTAAAAATAACTAAAACAAGCGGTATTCATTTTGTTATAAAATATGTTAAAAGGGACCTACTTTTTATGGTTTTGACGTTTCCTTTTATAAATTGAATAGTGAGAGTTTTTTGAACTTCTGCGCATGTGAGCAGAAGCAAAAAAGTACACTGTACCTCAACTATTTTTTATTCTATTCATAGTAGTTTACATACGGGAGAATCTTCTTGAAAATTGAGTGCGACTGCTCTTTGGGAACGTTCTTAAAATACGAATAAGTTATATGCAAAATACTGAAAACTGAAGTGTAGAGGGAGGTTATTTTCCAATCTTATTATGAGATGTTTAATGTTTAATGTGTAAAACATGTTTAAAATATAACAATAATCTAAACTTCGATTTACCAGTAAACCTTTCATGAGATATGAATTTAGAATGTGAAAAAAATCTACAGTAATTTGCACCCATTGAACACCACCATAATCATATTTTTTGTGAGAGAAATAACTTTTATACATATTTCAGCATGTGTGCGATAAACGTAGATTGTATAGGGATATTTTTTTAAGACTACGGTATCATTGGCTTACGTTCAAAATCTTACATCGTAAAGGCTTTTTTAAGGCTGTGTAAATTTTGTAGTACTACGACAGAGGCAGGTGAAAATCATGTGTTATGACATATACAGGGTATTATGAACGAAATGAACAAAACTTTTGAATAATAGCAAAAAATTTCATCAAAATTGATCTATTATCGAGACTTAAGAATAATATAAAAATTAATGACGTCCTGTTACTTCGACACATTTTTTGCAGCATTCTATAATTAGGTTACATACTCTAGAGCGTTTTTCTTCATAGCCTTATTTCATTATATTATAAAGGATGTAATAGACTTAGTACACAATATTTAATGGATATCAGATTAAATTACGAGTCGAAAATGTTCACAAAATATATGCCTAATCTCAACCATGTCAGAGATATAAGCATTTAAAAAAACGTTATTGCGCGATTATTTGAAATATTTTATTGGTTTTAAATTATATGTTGAATATAATAAATGAAAGGTCATCCAATTTCAAGCTGATAGGTTATATTTTGATAGATTATTTAGGCCTGAAGCAAAAGCATAGATTAATAATAGATAAATTTCGTAAATATTTATTTTGAAGGACGTAGACTTTTAAAAGTTTTGTTAAAAAAAAATTGTAATAATAATATTTTCCATAACGGTGGAGAATTTTCATACATTCCTTGATCATTTTCGACTCATAATTTAGTCAGGTATCCACCCATAAAAGATTGTAGATTATAAATATATATGTTTTTATATCCTTGTAATATTGCATTTTAAACCAAATACATCATTTTTATTCTAAAATTGTAAGTTTTACAAGAATATTAATAAAAATTAACTTATAAGATATATTGGAATATTTTGTTAATTAACTATATTACATAATAATTTTCATTTAATCTTATCTATCAAATTAAAATTATTGCAAATTCTTTAAATATTTTTTTATAATAATACATAATACCTAAATCTGCTGCCGCTATGTATATTGGATTTGAATTTTTAACTCTAAAAGAGTATATCAAATTTATAACTTTTCTGCATTCGAAAAAAAGTTCAATTCAAAATACTAGTCATAAGCTTACAATATATGTCAGCATAGGCTTATTAAGATTTTATATATTTTTTATTATTTTGAAATTCTTATAACATGAGTGTTATACATTACTAAAATTACATATTTTATAATCGGGAGAACACATTCTTATTGTGAAGTTGTAATTATTCAGAACAAACGGTCTGTGATATTTTAAATATTAATTAGAAAGATCCACATATAAAATCAATTTCATCGAAAAATATTGTTGTTGCGCCACTGAGATTCGAACCTGGATCTCTTTCCAAACCGGGAATTATTTTTTAAATAATGGAACGATTAAATGTATTAATATCAAAAAGGTAACATATAGGTTCGAAAATTTGTCAGTATCAAGAGTATAAGTATACTTAATTTATCCAGTTTGCAAGAAACCTGTATATCGTATAATTTTTTAACATCAAAGTATATTTATGATCGACTGTAGGAAAGTTGCTGCATCCTGCTGATTACCCTGTATTTCGGAAGAAAAGTGATACAATCTATTCATATGTTGATGTGAGAATTTTTATCTCTCTCGTTTCTTTATCGTTATATTAGACATTTGTAAAATAAATTCGTTAAATTTATTTACTCTATTATTATTCTCTACAAATCTAATAATTGTAGTCATTCTAGAATAGTTGGATTTTATATTAATATCATATTTAAAAAACTCTCAAATGAATAAACCATATGATGTTTTCGATTTGATAATTACGTTACATCGTGTTAAGTATAACATTAATAAAATAAAATATATAATTATTTAATTTATAATATACAAAACATATATTTTAGTGCTCAATACATAAAGTGTAAAGGCAGTACATTTATAATTTTTTCACCTTTTTTCTCAGAATATTAAGGGAGGGGAAAATATTAAATTGATTTTAAAGGAAATATGTCTTATATGGGACTAACGGATCAATTAATTTAATTATTAAGAATTGGCGTATCACTATTTATTTGCCATTTATATTCCGAGGGCTTCTAAATGGTCCAACAGGACCTCTATCTGTATATGTATTCTGTCTCTCTCTTTCACATGTAATTTTATATTCTATCTCCCTCTTTATATATATATATATAGTAATAAAAGTAGTAATAAATTATTAATCATCATATATAATAACCTTTAGGGAATCTGTAAGTAATGTCGCGGCCAATCATGTTACAATGATATTCACCTCGATTCATACTTAGAAAATATTGCCGATTAGATTAGGTCGGAAACTTAAATTTTGGTGTTATTATTTTTATATTTGATGACTAGTCTAATTGTCACGTAACCAAAATCTTAAATATTGGCGCAAAATGTTTTTTTTTAATAGAGATGCGTACACGCATTACGTGACGCACCAAAATTCTTGCTATTTACAAACTGAGCTATGAAAATAGGACTAACGTGATGGCCTCCTGGAAGAAGGTTCAAACCCCCGATCATTATATTACTAGGCGAGTATCGTAATAACCAGACCACAAGCACGTCACATTTGACACTCAAATATTATTTTTGTCGGCAAAAAGCAAAAATTCGAAGGAATTACTGTTAGCTTGGCGCTCAGTTAACAAAACAAATAAACTTTTAAATAATATAACTGTACTTATTATATATGTACCTACAGTAACTCGGATGTACACGTTGTAGACACGATGTCTACATTCTGCAGGAACTAATCATCAATGACAAACTCTCAAGTATTTGCTTAAGACGAATGCTTAAATTTATTGCGAGCCGCGAAGAATTTTTTGTGGTAGGTCACGTCGAAGGACGAAGAAAAATATCTCTTTCCTCCATTGGACTAAGTGGAAAGTGCAATAGGCACTTACCTTGTGTCAGCCTTAAGATCTACAGGATAACGAGAAAAGCGGAAGATCATAATAGAGGGGGCGTGAGTTCATGATGACAACGATCCTCAATTATGAAGGATCGACGTCAATGATGACTGTACTTATTTAGTAAAACATTTATATTTAAGAAAAACGAAAAATAAACTATATCATATTTATTTTCGAACATCTGCTGTTCATCGTATTTTGTAAAATAATAATCAAACATCCCATTATTTTTATGCAGACAATGCAGTCACATTTATCGATATCTACATATTTCGAAAGTTTAATTAGAGTAGTTAAATTAATACACGGTGAAGTAAAAAACTTTTTTTTCACTATTTAGATCTGCTAAATAAACATAAAATTAATACATAATAACAAACATAAATGAGATTAAAGCATAACATATATTTAACATTTATATATGATATTTTTCAGTTACATATTGCTTAGTGGGCGGCACAAATCTCTTCCGCAAACGCAATATCTAAAAAGAGTACATAAATAATGTTGTGTAGCTATTACATAATAATACATATCCACGTAAAGGGTAGCTCGCACTGTGCAATAATATCTATATAAGCCATCTCAAATTTTTCCTTCCAATTCATTGTTATTTTCAAGTGACTTTAATTTTAACTAAATCACATTACTTACGAGGCGCGCTTTTTAAGTAAGTACCGGAATTTTTTTTAAAGAAACATTATTTTTACAACACTTTTGTTTAAATAATAATATTTAAATATAAATATGCGTTGCATCTAGCTGGAGAAGACACTGGAGTCGACTGTAAGGGCGATCTAGAACCAGGATATATGAGTCGCTGATTTTCAATACCCGCTACAACACGTTTTCATAATTTAGAAAAAATCAAGCAAAATTGCAACACTTTAATGACAGGCATTATTACTTTTAAAAAAAATTATTAACTACTTTCATCTAAAGTAAAATAATTATGTATTTACATTAATATTTATATTAATTTAACCTAAATATGTATTTAATTATATTTAAAAAAATATGGCAAGTTATACCGGGTTTTGCTTACCTTAAAATGTGTATTTTGAAAATGAAATATACATTTTTAAATAAAAAAATTAACTCCTAATCCAATGATACACATAACTCAAATATGTTAAAAAGTGTTACAGCAAATTTTAAAATTCAGTGATACATATTGAGGTACATTACGAGCCGAGTTTCATGTGATTGAGGATACCGCGTGTCAATACTAATATGAAGGAGGAAAGATGAAGAAGTAATCATATTACGAGAAAACTATTCACAAAAATTAGCTTATTCTTAGATTGTCTTTTTTAAACAATTTTTACAACGTATTTTCAAAAATTACAGTCTATTTTTAAGCGTTCTAAGAGAAAATATTGTTAACATTATTTTCTGTAAAAAAAAAACCAAAGACGCTGAAGGAATATTCGTCATCCTGTTTTTCAACCACAAACTGACAAGATGGGAGCTTTAACAAAGCCTTCACAAAGCACAAAATAATTTTTTAAGGTAAAAAAATCTGAGCAGTGAAGTAAAGACTGTCACAATAATCTTTCTTCAATTCAACGGTTTTTATTTTTTGGGAATGAACGTCGGCGTTTTGCAGCTTTACCTGCGGCCGATTGATAAAAAAAAATGTATTTTATTTTCTAAGTGTCGATGAAATTGTGAACGCATTTATTATAAGAATATTGTGTTTCATTTAACGTCACGCTATCCACTGTTACTACTAACATGTTGAGTATTTTTCTTCACAATAATTGAAAATTTGTAAAAAATTTAATAAAAAATTGAATATTTATATTAATATTCTAACCTTTTTTTTTTGAACTAATGTTTAAATAATCATATCGAACATTAACGGAAGCGATAGTGAAGATAAAAGTAAAATATTATCAAAATAAATTAGAAATATACACATTGAAAATTTATCTATCAAAAAAATGTATAATAATACCGGGACTCGAATTAGAAGCCTTATCATATCGGATGAATCAGTTATAAGGCTATGTTAATTATTTAATTTCAAATATAATTTCATACTAAATATGTTATTTTTCAAGCTACATACCATATTTTATTAAATGTTTTTTAATCATGAAAAAATATACGAAGCAAGAGCAGTTGAATGATATTTTATTCTCTCTGCATAGTTAAATGGTTAGAACTACTTTAGATATATTTTTTAACGAAGAATCTGTTAATTTAAATTTATTAATTATTATTGACTGTATATTGAGTAATATAGACAATAACATTCAGTTTTATGTGTACACTGACATCTTACTTTTACGACTACCATATTTTGTATAGAAATTGCCTTCACTATTTATTCTATATTTTTCAGTATTTCAGAATTTTCAGTTTCATTATTTGTTCGTTGATAGAATTAAAATATTTTTTATCTTAGGATAGAAAATATTGACAATTCATCGTAAATTTTATACTTTTTAATGAATTTGTATTAAGTTACCTTACAAAAAAAAAATTCAAAGTAATTATTACATAATTACGCAAATAATACTTAAATTAAGCCATTCAGTTTCAAAAACATCAAGACTTTTAATTTTCATATTAATTATGTGACCAAAAATACTTAAATGGGAAAAATAGTCATGATTATGTCGGAAATAGCTTTCGTATAAAATGCATAAATATAAGCTCATTTTGCAATATTTACATTTATTTTGCTTCAAATATTTAAGTTAAATGCTTTCATCTTGCTCCAATATGAAATTTAAACAAATTTCATATTTAATATATACGTATACATACGAAAATGCAACTCAAAGCATATTAAAACTATATTCTACCGCGTATATATGAAATATTTAATATGTAACACAAGAGATATTTCAATTACATTCAACTCAAACAGTAATGCACTTCGCAAGACCACACAATGTAATATGTCTTTATTTTGACCATTTCTCGAATCGGCCACTTTTATTGCCTCACTGAACATTGTCATATATTTAACAAACATTTAATATTTTGTCACTGAATTCAAATTTGATACACAACACGTAAAATAATCTTGGTAGAAGTCAATCCCAGTGAGAAACACAATTAAAATTATGTGATACATTTTTTCAAAATTTTATATTAATAGGATTTCGAAAAACATGTATATATTTATGAAATTACAATTTATTGTTTAATTTCAATTTCAGAACAACCTTCTTTGATATGTAAAAAAAATTTGACGAATCACTTGTAGAGAGTGGAGCATGGTACGGCGAACGCCTCTTACGACGAAATTTGCATACCACGAACATCGGGTTCACAAGCGTATTATAGTAGCAGCTCAATATCTGAACTTGGAAGTGGAAGAGGAAAGTATTGAGGAGTTAATAAAGGAGCATGAAGTGCATCTAACTACATAAGAATTGAAGGAGATGCATATATATCAGATTGTGGTAAGGAAAATAAGGTTTCCTTAGGAAAAGAAAGAAGAAATCATAGCCGAAGGTGGTTCAACGCCAAAGTTACAATCAAGGAGGAATGACAGGAATGAAAGACTTTTTAAAAATATCTTTTTAACAATGTAGCCCTCCACTACTTTAGGAGTCTCCTTAAAACAAAATCCATCCTCATGACCTACACCGTACAGTTTTTCTATCATGCTTAATTCATTGGATATTATTTAATTACAATTGCCTTTTGTATAATTATTTTTTTACATATGTTAAATAAACACTCGTTCATCACAAATCTTAACATTCATTATCAAACTTGAAAGAAAATTATACTAAAATGATATTTAAAAAAGGAAGATATATATATTAGGAGAACACATTCTTATTGTGAAGTTGAAATTATTCAGAACAGACGGTCTGTGATATTTTAAATATGAATTAAATATATTAATTAGAAAGAAATACATATAAAATCAAATTTATCGAAAAATATTGTTGTTGCGCCACCGGAATTTGAACCTGGATTTCTTTCCAAACCGGGAATTATTTTTCAAATAATGTAACGATTACATGTATTAATATCAAAAAGGTAATATATAAGTTCGAAAATTTGTCGCTAAAAATATTGTCGCTGTAGCGTAATTGGATAATGCAACTTCCCAGGTTTGTGAAAGAGATCCAGGTTCGAATCCCGGTGGCGCAACAACAATATTTTTCGATTAAATTGATTTTATATGTATATCTTTCTAATTAATATATTCAATTCATATTTAAGATATATATATATATATTTTAATAATAAGTAATGCAAATTACAAAAAAATAATATTTTTCTACTATTAGTTGAATTCGTCAAGATTGTGACTTTTTTGTGACACACTCTTTTTTGGTATATCTGATTTTTTCGCGGGCAGAACAAACATATTCCATGAATATTATGTTGATTATCTAGGAAATGACTGATGCTAACAATTTTATCCATTCACTGGCGAAGATCTGACGGTATATTAGGAATGATCGTTCGCCTATGGATGTGTGGTTTTGTCAACTGCATACCCAGCTCTTTCAAAAAAATCGACGCGGTTGACTAACTCCAGTATTGCTTGCAAATATTTTTTATCCATTGATACGGGCAATGTTCAAAAAGGAATAGAATACGGCAAGAAAGCATATGTTAGTTTTCTTAAATATGAATCTTTCATCTCATCAACTACATCAACGGCCACTTTGGTCAAATTATAGAATGTCACCATTTCCGGTTTATCCTTTTTTCTTTGAATGCTCACTCGATCCGTTACTGTTGGAATCGATCGAGCGAATAACATCAGGTTCTTCTTCCAGCCATGAACCGATAGTGCCGATTGAATTCTCTAAATTTGTTAGGTTTACTGTTTGTCGCGATGTCATCAGATGTAAATCCTTATCCATCTAAAAAACATGTAAAAATTAGAAAATCTTCGTATAACATATCGGGAAAAAAATAATTAAATTAAAAATACTGCATATTGATAATTTTTGCGATAAATCAAAACTAATTTTAAAAAATTGCGCCTTTAAAAGATATTTGCGTCATTAGTGGCTCGATGAGGGAATCCTTCACGGCTGCAAGGCGCGCGCATATAACTCTCCACAGCACGGCCGCTTGGGTACTAAATGTATCGTTTCTAGTCGCATTAACATCCCAGAGGAGTGGTCAAAAGGTACTGATGGGGGAAAGGGTAACACTAGCACGCGTTCTTTACATGCCGGACAGTTTAAAATTTTGGTGAGAAATTTTTTATTACGTCATTGCTCCCGGGTTAACAAGAAAAGAAAACAAACATAAGAAATTGTAGAACTTAAAACTTCTGAATGTGAAGAAGTACAAACCTGTAACCACGCAAAAAATAAATAATGTTTCTAAATGGTAGTCTTTTTTGTCCAAAGTCCGATACTAATTAAATTTATTTCCCATAGGACACTATAGGAAATCGCTTTTCGTACAAATAACTTTTCATACCGCGCACCAGATAGTGGAACGAATTAGATTCGTAGTATGAAGCCTCATTGTATACAGAAAAATTTTACCTATCGATAAAACAGTTAGGCACTCTTACAACCAGGGTTCGAACTTGAAACTTTATAAGCTGGTAGATTGCTTTACCAATTACATAACTGTAATCAAATACAATTACGTAAAGTCTGGTCTATATAATTTTTTTTTTAATATGATAAAATAAAACAAATTTGATGTGATTGTATAAAGCTACCGTGGTATAATCAGTAACGTATTCAACCGGTAATAATATTTTCCGTATTTTTTAAATTGATTTGTCGATTCTAGTTTCATATATTTGTGTGTATTTATTTACTTCAATATTTCACCTGTCGATGAGAGTTACTGTTACTCTCTAAACTCGAATAGTGCTAATAAACTCAAGTAGAGTTATAACAGTGTTTTATTTATATCCATTCATTTTGATGTTAATTCATCAAATTTGTTTTAATAATTATGTTAATTAATAATTGACTTACGTACCATAGATTTTTTTTTTGCATTCTTAAATAAAATTAATTTCACTAGCAAGAATTTTACTACTTACAAAGACGATTATTTAAAAAAAATTTTTGTAGCAATATTCGTGTCCCTTAAAAAAAAATTCTGTTGAAATTTGATACATACATTTTTTATGATAAAATATTAATGTTTAAGACGTAATGAAAATACATGTATATAAAATAACTTCAAATTGTGAATTTCAACATTAAACAGTAAAGAAAATTTTGTATTCATTTTGGTTAACTGAATTCAAAACAATAAATTTAGACATATAAAGGAATATTTTAAAGGCAATAATATGTAAATAATGTTTTTTTTTTTTTGTACAGACAAATATAATTATACAAATGAATTAATTTGTAGACAACAAAAGTAAACAAAAAATTAACTAATGTTCAAACAAGCTTGAAAGCAAAACCAACACGGCGTGTGACGTCAGAGTTTTCGCATGTTTGGAAACCATACGAGTTGGATTAGTGCTTTTCACCATTTATTTTTTCAAATAAATACATGAAGTACCTACTTTGCGTATAAAGTTCCGTAATTTTAACATTATATCGTAGATAATAAATGCTGACAAATATAATTTTGTCAAAACTTCATAATAAGGGACATGCATGCATTTGTATACTACATTGGGTTGGTGAGAAAGTATGATAATATACGTATTTTTACAAAGCCATGTTTTGTACAGAAATCATATAGTATTGGTACGGATATTTTTATTATTTACAGTTTATAACTCACTAGAAAATGAACACGTTAAATCAGTTCTGAAAGCATAGTTCCAGGATACAAGCAATTATGTCCTGTTTTAATAGCACAAGCGTTTAGTTGTGAAAACAGTAGAAATGTTGATATGACACGTATTATGTGTATGAAACTCTATTATTATTTGATAGAAACGGAAAGACAGAAGGATATCGAAAAGAGGGTCACTACAGGGAGTAAAGTGAATGCCGTTTTGAATTGAATTATAGCCAATGAAAACTTATCAACCAAGGCACGACAAGCGGTTTACACGATTTATACTTTGATGGGTAGGCCTGGTATGTAATATACTATGGTAATATGTGCATCCTATATATGTAAATTTAAAACAGAAACAAAAGCGAAACTGCTTCTGTTCAGATAAGGTTTTCGGAGTCGTTGATATATTTTACATCGGCGACTAACGTGCAAGTTTCGCAAAGGTTGATGTATTTTTATTTGCATATGTTGAATTATGTTAAACATATTCAACAATACCAATAGACAACTCAGGACTGGCTATCGAAGGTAATTACAACAACAGACGGTGATGTATGGAAGTGAGGCCTGGAGCTGGCAGAAGAGGAACTAAAGTAGACTGAATGCAGAGGAAATGAAATTAATTAGTCGTGTATGTAGCAGATCTATTTATAACAGAGTATCTTAGTATAGTGGATAAGATTAATAAAGGATCACTTAGGTGGTTTGGTCATAAGGAACGTATAAATGAGGAGAGAACTTATACGTTACACTTTAAAGTTGATACATCTATCATTTGAAAGCAATCTACTTTATAGGTTCCTGGTTCGAGTTGACGTATCGAGTAGCAATATAAATATTTTTTCGAAAAATTAATTTTATCTGTATATCTTTCTAATTGGTACATTTAATTTGTATTAAAAATATCACGTTCTGAAAAACTACTACTTCACAGTAATAATCTGTTCTCCTTAAAAATAATATCTGATTGGCCTTTTTTTTTCTCAATCGATGTGCGGTGTAACATGTGTGGGAGGAGCGATACAAATCGATCGCTATCATCGCCGTTCCTAGCTGACCGACAACACCTGTGACATCTACCACTCACCATTATATACACCAGTTTAGTTTGTATAAAAATCCTCGTCCCATTCCACCACCAACCATCGTGGTCTGTAGCCTGCTTCAATAGTTTGAATTGCCCCTCTGCCCCCACTCTTCGCGAAATTGAGTCTTGATTAATGTGTCCAGTCACAAACAGTCCATTCGGTAGAGTAAATGTGGACACGAGCAAAAACGTTACATTGCTCGTAACTTCAGTGACTGAGCTGTTCAGTATCATAAATTGAAACGGTTTATTCGTTTTTTAAGTATGTAGAATAAAACTTCTTACGTCAAATGTTACGTAGTTATTTGTAAGATGGCTGTACTCTAGCATAGCGATATTCAGATCGCATGAATAAAAGTTTTTATGAAAATAATTATACCTTATAAAAAAGGTATGTCTCTGTATCTTAATGAGCTTAGCTTCTACCGTATTTCCTCAATTTCACTAATACAATCACAAACTTTGATTCGGAAAAGTAAATATCAGACGTGAGTAACTACGTCATATCTGTCCATCTTGTTGGAAGTCAACCTATCGCCCTCCGTTTTTGTTACACGGTTAACGCAGCACACGACGCCAATACCATATCTCGAAGGCATCGAATATATTTATTTTTGTCCTTTTTGGGGTACATACTTCGACTTCATACAGAGGCATAAATGATGTCAGAGATTAAACAAGTCCGATTTCATTATTCCTTAGGATGAAGCGATTCAGTAATATTTTCACAAATATTTTGCATACTTAATATTCAGTAAATATTCGGCACGGTACCAAAAGAGTCTAGTAAGTATTTTATGTAATAATGCGAGTAAGATAGCTCGGAAAGTTAAACGAAGTTGTGAGATTATTTGTAGAAGAAGTCGAGATAAGCGACCTAATTATTTCCACCCATTTGTCAAATTCAATTCATTCTAGCAACGCGCCTCTGAATTTTCCTCACCGCGTCTCGTACGGAATGTGTTCGGATTAATTAAGAAAATCGCAAGGTAAATTGCAGCAGAGCGCCTCGTGAACATTCCTTATTTATAAAATGTATATAAAAGACTGATTAAATTCGATTTTGCAAAAAAATATACAGTATTGAGGAAAACACATTCTTATTGTGAAGTTGTAATTATTCAGAACATAGGTCTGTGATATTTTAAATACTAAATTAATGTATTAATTATAAATATATATATATAAAATCAATTTTGTCGAAAAATATTGTTTTTGCGTCACCGGGATAAATAAAATAAAAAATGTAAAAATAATGTAGATGGCTTTCAAATAATAGAACGACAGGTGTATTAATTTGAAAAATGTAACATATAGGTTCGAAAATTTGTCAAGAAAAATACTGGCGTTATAGCACAAAGGTAGTGCACTTCCCCGGATTGGAAATAGAGATCCAGGTTCGTATCCCGGTGACGCAAAAACAATATTTTTCGACAAAATTGATTTTATATGTATATATTTATAATTAATACATTAATTTAGTATTTAAAATATACATTATTTTAGAATGATTCCTTCCACGTTAACTTAAACGAGATACTCTTTCATTACTTGGGGATTTATGCAAAATCAAAATTCTTTTTACTGTGACAATTTGTTTACAGAAAATAAATTAATGCAGTATATTTTAAATTGTTAACTTTGTTTTATTAACTACTTAAGGATGTTCCCAAAAAAATCACTTTTCTTACAATCCTTTTGAAACTTTGAATACACATACTTATGAGTGTCTTTTATACGTAAAAATTTTTTTCAATAGTCCTTGCGGTAGTAAATTTGTAAATATTGACTATTAAAATGAGCTTATTTAAAATATGAACCATACCCCGATCAATGTTGTAGCGCACGTTTAATTGAATAACAATAGTAATTTTCTTACGATTGTTTTGGAAAACTGAGAATCATTAATTGAAAATTTAACAAATATCTCTCTGTTAAAATAACTAAAACAAGCGGTATTTGTTTTGTTATAAAAAATGTTAAAAGTGAGCTACTTTTGAATGGTTTTGACGTTTCCTTTCATAATTTGAATAGTGAAAGATGTTTGAACTTCTGCGCATGTGAGCTAAAGCGAAAAAGTACACTGTATGTACTTCAACTATTTTTTATTCTATTCATAGTAGTTCATGGTAGATTACATACGGGGGAATCTTCTTGAAGATTGAGTACGACTGCTCTTTGGGAACGTCCTTAATGAATTAAAATACATCTACCGGTTTCGAAAAATATCATTTCTTTTTCATGGCGTTATTAACTAATCAAAAACATATGTTATTGTTTCTTTTACAGAATCTATTTTTAAAAAACAATAGTTATTTAAAAAGTGAATTTAGTACCTAACTTAAATTGTTACTTGATGATACAAAATTACTAGAATAATTTTTAGGATAGAATAACTTTTACTAGAAAAGTTTTTAGTATGGGACTTTTGGTAAAATTTATTTGGACGTTTATAAGTTTTTGAGTAGTTTTACATGCTTTGTATATCTCCAACGATTTCAAATTATTTAATTTATTACTAACACTGCTTACATGCAAAATAGACAATCTCAAATTTTTATCAAAACCATGACTATTTTCTAATAAATGATTAGAAATTCTGAAAACCCACTGGTATTCAAACATCTCAAATGCTCCTTTACTCTCAACCACAAAGTTGATTTTTTTAATCATAAAAATACAGTACAATTATGAATACTTATTTCATTACACACAAATTTATGTATCTCTTTTATTTAGTTTTATGTATTTATTTATTGTTACATTAATAAAACTGTTGTATTAATTTGGAATCTTAGATAAACATTATTTGTTACGTGGTGAACTGGTCTAAAAACATATTATATAACAATTATAGTTTATTTTTATTTTTTTTAATTGTGTTTTTCGAAACCGGTAGATTTTTTAAAAATACAAATTAAGTGGTTATTATAAACAATGTTAAATAATCTTAAAAAAATAACATAATAAATCACAAAAATTGTTATATTAAGAATACGTGTACACATGTACATGTGACTTGACTTTTCTGTGTTAGGCGATAATGATTTGAGGTCCCAATATAATTTAGTAGCTTATTATAAATATTATATTATAAATAAAAATAAACCAAAGTTTGAAAATCATGTGAGAATATACAAGAAAGCAAAAAAGAAGAACAAATTAAGTATCTGACAATTTGATCAAAATTGACTTTTTTAATATCAAAATTATAACTTTTTTTTTCTTAATTGTTACAAACGTCAAATTCCTTAGTATTTAGGAGAAAAGAAAAAAGAGTTACATTTTAGTAGCACTATTTTTTGAGAATGACAAAATACTTGATTTGAATATGCCTACATGAAATGTGAATTATATTACCTGTAAATTATGTGCTGGAAATCATTGCTGGAAATTATAATGCAGTATTTTTAAAAAAATGTCACTTCATTGACATTTTTTAAATACAAATTAAATGTAATACATTGTAGCAACAACAATATTTTTCAATAAATTTTATTTTATATGTATATCTTTCTAATTAATACATTTAATTAGTATTTAAAATACCACAGGCCTATGTTCTGAATAATTACAACTTCACATTAAGAATGTGTTTTCCTTAATAAGATAAAGACTATTCCAAGGGCACGAATTGGTGTATTAATGAATAGATACTTTGTCACTGACTAATTGTATGTTTTGAATGTTTTATTTGAACTTTATTTTGATTTTAACAGAAATATATCATATTTACATCTTTACACACATTTAAATACATTGCCCAACTAGGCTAGCCTGTTTTTGGGCAAATTATATATATATATATAATATTTTATAAAACCAAAACTCATCGAAGGAAAAACACAGTAAGATCGAATACATACATAGCATATAATGTGAAAATATTTAAAGAGAGAAAAAAAAAAAAATAAGTGTATATACATACAATATAGAAAAATGAATAAAAAGAGAAAAAAAAAATAATAATACCAATAATGTAAGCAGATATAAGATAGATGTAAATATACAAATGTAGTTATACTAATTATTTCATTATATAAAAGAGTTTACTCTCTGTAATAGTTCAACGTTTTAAATTGTGATACTTGTTTGTATATTATACCAATACAAATATATTATATGTACCAAATACATCTCAAATCATTTAAGGTTGTAGTAGGAGATGCATTCAAGATTATTTTCAATCTTAAAAGCATATCCTGCTCTCAACAGACTATTCAGCTAGTTACTATGGCAATGAGCATCTGCCATCTAAAGAGATAATCTTTTGGGTAAAGCTTGTATCCACTGAAACAGACTTAAACCTTAAATTAAAAACCATTGCCGTCAAATATTGAAGTATAACGAGGGAACATTTTCAATCAAGGGATAACGTGGTTATCGAAATATATCCCTCAGCAATCTTCAATATGGTCTTAGATTTAACACTTTAATAGTGATAATGGTAAAATGAAGGTTGTATTAAGAGGGGTTAATCATAATATATATAATTAAACATTAGGATCTTAAAATTTATTATTATTATTAAACCTTAACCGGAATCGTGCATCCATTTAGATCCGACAAAAAAATAAAAACTTAATTTCTCCCAAACGCCTGGCATTAGAATTTCGCGCGCCGGACGTTCGGCATTTAAAGTTGAAGTTGAGGTACACGTTGCTGTTACGTAAGTCTTGTATTTTCTTTATATTCATCTGTTTTGTATTTTTTCTTGCTTTTTTTTGTATTTTTGTATTGTATCTCAACGACTAAGATATTGTTGCATTGTTGGAAGACGAAAATTGGTCAGTTAATGGGGGCTAAATGAGGAATACCAAGTAGAAGATGAAACAAAACCTACGACGTCAACGGCTCAAGGAAGACATAAAAGAGGAAGATGCTTCTTATGCGACACTAAAAAAGATAATAAACTATAGTAAAAATGTAGTAGATGTTTAAATTATATTTGTAAACAACATTTGAGAAAAAATGTATTACGTACTAAGTGCCATACATAGAGTAACGTTTTCTATATTTTTAAATTTTAGTTTACACTAATTTTTAAAAATTAATTATATATTAATATAATTTTGATTTTAAAAGATTGTTGATTTTAAAAGAAATTTATCTTTCGATTAAGGGGAAGATACATGAAACCCAGTGAAATAAAAAATTCTTCATTTTTTTTTTCGATTTTTTAGATATTTAAACTATAGAACTAAAATTTGTTACAAAAATATGTTATAATTTAAAGATATTTATGCATGTTGTTAAATAAAATTTTTTTTACCTTATAAAAGAAGTTTGTTTTATTACATTCCTAAAAAAAATTCACTAAAATAATAACAATTGTTATGAAATTTGAAGGTATTTTACTGTTGGGTCCATTTGGACCCACGATTCCATATACGTTTGTCAAAATGACGATTCCAGTTAAGGGTTAAAATTGACGATAATAATATTTCTTCATCTTTTAATGGTTGCGATCATTTATGTTTATGTGTTTATCAATGATTAAGTGAATACTAAGAAATATTGCATAGCGCGTGATCATTAGTGAGAAGTTGGGCAGGGTGATAAATATAATAGTCGATAGAGCTATTTGCCGTGCTATAGTAATAAGGTAATTTAAAGTTCAAACCTCAAGAATAAGAGTTTTATTCTGTCTTTAACTATGTCCTTTATTAAAATGTTCTGCCATCCTTTTCTCTACTTATTCATAGAAATCATGATTTTATTACTTTTCATAAAAATAATTGTAAATTTGTTTGAATAAGAGTGCAATGAAATAATAAAATCATAAGAAAGCATTTTAGTATCCAAAAGCGAAATGAAATATTGGTATAGTTAATTTTTAGACAAAATATAAAGATTTCTAGTAGTTTGGATGTTTTTGTTATTTAAATATGATTGTGTCGGAAGGTTTTGTTGCTGTGAGACAGAAACTCCTAACATCTTCCAGTCTCACGCGTGTTGTTTGTATGTCGTAATGTAAGGGTATATTCTTGTAACTAGAGGAGCGTTTAGAAATGAAAGAGAATAAATTTCATTAAGGAAAACACCTTCTTATTGTGAAGTTGTAATTATTCAGAACATAGGTCTGTAATATTTTAAATACTAAATTAATGTATTAATCATAAATATATACATATAAAATCAATTTTCTACGATACGAACCTGGATCTCTATTTCCAATCCGGGGAAGTGCACTACCATTGTGCTATAACGCCAGTATTTTTCTTGATAAATTTTCGAACCTATATGTTACATTTTTCAAATTAATACACCTGTCGTTCCATTATTTGAAAGCCATCTACATTATTTTTACAGAATCTCAAATATCTTTGAGTAAACCGACTGCAGACGCCAGAATTATCAATTCATTTTTCCCGGTGACGCAAAAGCAATATTTTTCGATAAAATTGATTTTATATGTATATATTTATAATTAATACATTAATTTAGTATTTTGAATAAATTTCGTTTATTGATAAGATTAATTATACAATTAAATTCGCGGTTGAACTTTGGAGTGGCTCGCTGAATATGCTGTTGAATGGAGATATCTATGAAGGGACGGTCTGCGGAAAAGTGCTGCTAGTTGCTTGGGCAGTATCCGTCTCTAGTGCATAATATTTCAGTGCGTCTGCTGATTGATCGCTTTGGTTCGGGCCCTACATGGTTGATAAGTGAGTCCTTACACGGCCTTGTCTACGGGAGCGTGCAGGGTCACTATAGATTCCAAGTTTAAAATAAACGGCCATTTATTGTATTATTCACCATAGTACATATTTAATAAATCAACTTAAGTAGTATACAGAAAAAAAATGTATTTATTAAAAAAATATTTTAGTTGCTATCAGGATTTGAATCGGGACCGTTTCCAGTTCGGGAAAATGCGTTATCCAGTTTCGTCATATCGAATAAGTAGTTTTATGACAAATTTTAGAACTTATATTTTAAATCATTTGTTTTAAACTGTTTAGATAGTGGTTATGTAACATATTATGAATATTTAAATATAATGGCTTATATATTTCAAGTCCGCAAATTAATTGGTTAAGAAATGAAGCTTTGAGAAATGTATTGATAACATTTAATAATATTCGAAGTTATCGAAATTTGTATGATTTTAGTTTCACAAAATTTAAATAATGATAACACAAATTCTGTAACTTCAGATACACATTGAAGTTATCGAATAATCATAAGGTAAAATATTTAAAATATTACGAGTAGAATTTCTAATATGTTTTGAATTTATTTAAATTCATTAATTTATTTTAAAGCATTAAATGTCAGAATATTTTTTTATTATATATCTACTATACTACAAACGACCGTTTCATGTATATCATAATATTTTTATACTCTAGATGAACGGCTAATGAAAATGAATACCGCAAGTAATTTAAATAATAAATACAAATAAATTGAATACTAAATTAATGTATTAATTATAAATATATACATATAAAATCAATTTCGTCGAAAAATATTGTTTTTGCGTCACCGGGATACGAACCTGGATCTCTATTTTCAATCCGGGGAAGTGCTTTGTGCTATAACGCCAGTATTTTTCTTGACAAATTTTCGAACCTATATGTTACATTTTTCAAATTAGTACACTTGTCGTTCCATTATTTGAAAGCCATCTACATTATTTTTTCAGAATCTCAAATACCTTTGAGTAAACCGACTGCAGACGCCAGAATTATCAATTCAATATTTTTCGAAAAAATTGATTTTATATGTATATATTTATAATTAATACATTAATTTAGTATAAAATATCACAGACCTATGTTCTGAATAATTACAACTTCACATTAAGAATGTGTTTTCCTTAACAAATAAAATGTATTTAATTCATAACAAAGCAACTATTACGTCATAAGTGAAGTTACACATATTAAATTACCTTTTTTACTTTAATAAATTAGGAAATTGGTATTTTAAAATACGTAGAAATTACATTACTTAGGGTAGTGACTCGATTGTTCAATCTTAGAATAAAATAACATTGAAAATGCGCCACCGATAATATTTTTTTGGAATTATTTAATTATGTTTTAGAGAAAGGTCACACTTTTTTATAAAGTAAATGGCATTAAAATCTAACATGTAAATAATAGAGGTCTTAGATTATTTAAATATAATTTTTTTTTAAATATTAAATCTAATATAAATATTATCATTTAATATATATTTATACAATTTTTCCCATAACATTCTTTTTTTCCTCCTTCCCACTATAACTGTGGCAACGCTATAGTTCGATAATTGATTTATTTATGAATGATTTATAAAAAACAAAGTACGTTATTTGTGATCGACGCAAATCGCCGATCACAGTGGTGTGTGGTGGAATCGAAAAGGATGAGTGGATTGGAAATAGGGAATCGGAAATAAGGGATGAGGAATAAGGGAATCCTTCGATAACGGACCAGGATAGACTCACGGAACCAAAAGGACAGCTCGACTCATGCGGTTGATGACGCCATCTCTATAATCTTTCGGAAGTTCACCCAATGCACGAAACCGCCATGCACAAAAAAGTTTGATGAGTTTTGACGTCTACAACATACCAAAATCACACCGGTATATGAACTAGCGATCCAACAAATAATCTCACGAAAACACATCCATCCAAATCAAACCAGTCGAGCCAAAGTAACAATGTGTACTAATTGGAAGTGGGCTAAGGGGTAGGAACATAACTAAAACTGGTGATAATAACATTATATTTTACAATAACATTTGTTTCAAGTTATGGTAGTTTAAATTCACCTATTAAAAAAAATATATACGAAAAGGGAATATTATTTTTTGAATGTAAAAATATTACCTACTGTTTTTGAATTTCAATTGACCAAATTTCTGAAAATATAAATGGAGTAAAAATAAATACGTACTAAAAAAAATTAATGGATTGTAAAATCTTAAACAATGATAAAATCTATACATATAATAGCTGTAAAATTTTTTTTTTGAATAATTATCTACCGTGTTTTTAATAAATATTATACGCCATCTATAGCAACATTCTAGTTTTCTAATTATTAAATTTCTGGTAGTAAAAATGGACTTGTTTGTTTTCTATTTTAAACGTTTACTATCGAAATCTGGCCCTGTTAGTTTACAAATGTTAGATTTATGAACATTCGCTATCAAGAACGTCATAATTCATAAAAAAAATTGAACCCTAATAAAGATATTAATAAGTGAAATTTGAGTTCTGTTTGTACATTTGTTAAGTTATTTATTTTTATTTTAAGGAGGGGCACGCATGCGACGGCGTGCTGAAGTTTGGTCCTTTGATCGCTTTACTGTGGAATAATACGAGTTCTGCGTAAAATAGATTTACAAAAACAACGATTCTTTTATGATTGTTCGGTATGGATGAACCATAATTTTTTGTGCTTTTGAAAAAAAATAAAAAAATCTACAGATTGTATGAATGTTTATTTAACTGAAAGAGCACAATTGGGCAAATCGTGTTTTAAAAATAATATCGTCTATAAGTCCACCATCACGCCGCTGGCATTACACGAATCTGAATCTGAATGACTGGTTTTAATCCTTTAATATGACTGCTATCATATACGTTACGCATTGTAAAGGGTGTTTTTTATAGAGGTTTGTTTTTCGAATTGGCAACACTTTTTCCAGCGACAGCCAATTTGAGAGCTGACAGCTGATGTATGTCAGTTTGGTTTGAACAACGCTTGAAAATGGTGCATTGATCGTTTTCACACTACGCATTCCCTAATTGATAATACGCTTCCGCAGAGATGTACATTGCGCACCGAAGAAGCTGTTGCTGCAGTAGAGTGCAGTATTGAGGAGGAACTGAATGAGTCTATTCGCCATCGTGTACAGCAATAAATCCATGATTACTGACTTTTTCGTTCTCCAATTGAATGGTATTAATGTGAAAGATTTGTGTTTTCAACAATACTGTCCAACATGCCACACAGCGCGCGCCACAACCAATTTTTTGAAGGAAACATTCGATGAGCGCATGCGTAATGGACCTATGAATAAGCCTCCAAGATTGTGTGATTTAACACCTTTGGATTATTTTTTGTAGAGATATATAAATTCGCTAGTCTACGCCGATAAACGAGATACATTAGACGACTTGAAAATCAAAATTCGTCGCGTTATTGCCGATATACGTCCCCAGCTGCTCCAAAAAGTGGTCGAAAATTAGACATCCAGATTGCGCTTTATTCGAGCCAGCCCCAGCGCCTATGTGCGGGAAATCATATTTAAACACTAATGGTATAGAATTATCTTTCCAATAAAGCCAATACTATGGACTTCATTACCACGATATGTTTTATTTCATTTTAAAGTTCTATACCTCTAAAACAAACACTCTTTATAAGAATACAAGTTTCACTTTACGAATAACACCATGAAAAGTAACTCGTTCATAAACCGAGAGTTGGATGTGTAAACAATACATTTTAAATTTTCAATAAAAACCTCAAACCAGTTAGAGAATACCTGTACGTTAATTAAGATGAAAATTCTTAAAATTTAGGAAGCTTTTAGAAGGAAATGCCTGCCGATGTAATCTTAGAATGTGTTAGGGGTTTAACCGAATAATTTCCATTTTAATGAGCGGTCTTAACATACAGCGCACACATGCCTTACATAATAACATGTTCATAAAGAAACCTTGTAAATATAAAGTTCCATTGTACACAGAATATATTATAAAATTGTTGGTTTTGATATTCCTTGAATTTATTTACAATTTCTAGCCTCGGGGAAGATTGTGAAAAATGAGTTTTATGACAAAACAGACATGCTTATATTCGAACTTGATAGTTTTATTATTCGAAGGATTGTCTCTACGGAATGGTCGCACTATCAAGATCGATTGTCGTATGCTATGTATAATTTGGTTTGTTTGTTTCTATATACACAACTTTAACTTACAAAACATAATTGAATTTGATGTGATAGTGGTCCAGTGGTCAAGACACTCTCCTACTGATATAGAGATCAGGGGTTGGAGCCATTTTCCAGGAAACCATCAAGTTGATTCCATTTTCATGGCACAAATGTTTAGATTAGTTAGAAAATACTAAGAATATTGATGTTATGTGTATTTCATATACGCATTTTTATTTATTTTACATATATCTACAGATATTTTAGAATGAAAATTTAAACCGTAACTCAAAAATTAAAATTTATTAAACTATACTCAGACCGATTGTATTATACGGTAATGTGGGTCTTAACTCTGGCAATAGAAAACAACAATATCTGAGAAAGAAAAGTTATGTAGCTACACGTTATGACCTGCAAGTTTCGCGTGACAAATCATCAACTCGAGGAAAATCTTGAATAAAATTGAAGAATATTGAGAACTTTTCAAGAAAACAACTGGATGACTATGAATATGACAATGGAGAAAACTCCTATTTAGAAAGCTAAAGATTATCATGGCATCGTATGACGTTTTTATCAAAATTGCATACTAGTAGTTTTTATTAGAATTTTGATTGATTACTTCATGGGGACCTGTTTTCAGTACAATCGCGTCCTAGTAGGAGGTAGTGTTTCTAGTTAAGGATTGCGATTTATGCCCGATACAATCTAGAATCGTACAATAATTGCAAGTAGCATTGGCGTGTATGTCTGATAATTAATTATTACAATACATTATTACAGAATGTTAACAAGATTATTTCATCATCAAATGTACGGGACCAATCTGCCTACGGTTACATCTATTGTAAGTGTAACTTCCATATATATTACACTGCATCACTTAAAATAATGTAAACGAAAATCAATTTGCGGTTGAGTTCCAATTCGGACAATTTTTATGTCATACTATTTTAATTTCGGTAATATATTTTTAGTATTTTATATCATTTATCTGTTTACAAATCTGTGGTTTTATATTTATTCAATTTATTATTTAAAGAAATATATTTTAAACCACGCAATTTTACGTCAAGACGAAGTCATGAGAAATTATGTAAAAAAAATTTTGAGTGAAAAAATAAAAATAGAACCAGTTATATGAATATAAAAATGATTCAGAAAATTAAATCTAGTTGTATCACCATTTTTTATATGTATGCTTTCGATAGCTGGCCCCCGGGTTTCCGATCGACAATAAGGGCACATATGATACATGAGCACTGCACTAACCTTTTTATTGTACTTGCTGATTTTATAGTCTGATGTTCTTGTTATTTTTATGTTCGTTTGTAGTTTCTTCTAGTTCACACACACACACGCACAATACTACGTATCATCCAGCAAATCCAGTGGTGCCAATCGGGCTAAAAAAGCGCGTAAACATCCCCCCTCTAACCAAGGCCCGACTTGTTTACTAATCTGATGGTTGTCTTAATAATTTAGAAATAGTAAAGTTAGTTGCGTTCGTACCTCCGCAAACCGAATTATTCCATCTTTGCCCGGTAACAATCTGATCAACCGCCCGCATCTCCAATGCATAGTAGATAGGTTGTTCTCACCGCCACCGAGGTCCACTTATATCTTTTTAGGGTATGAAGATATTCGGTCCTGTATCTCTGCCAAAAGTGTTGGGATATTTTTTGATATATGTGTTGGTAGCGAGACACCGAGTAAGGATACTCGGGTAACGCGATCAAAGGTTGTCCGATCAAAAAATGTCCCGGAGTTAACACTTCGAGATCCGAGGAGTCTGTACTCAGAGGACACACCGGCCGCGAATTCATCATAGCGTCTACCTTGGCAAAGAACCACCTTCCACCTTTCACCTGCCGAGCATGAATTTTTTAATGTCTTATCTAATAAATAGCTTTAAATATTACCAAGTACGTAAAACAATGTTCCTTCGCTTGAGTGTAAAATAAATATTATCACTACATAACTCTTCTTTATTTAGCACTTCATTTTTAAATACAACTTGTACCTCAATGTAGCTCTCATTAATACAATCAAATAATTGAAGTGTAATAATTTAGATATACCTACTATTATATACAATGTTAAAAGAAATAAGCCTTCCTTTATAATATGATTCTAAACTCAGGGTTGAAATGAAATGTACCGTTAAAATATTTATACATTATTTACTAACAAATTTTGTGTTGATTTTCAAACGAAAATTTTTCAGTTTTACAAAATAAAATAAATAATCGAGCGTTTTTGATTCTAACGACTTTGTGACCTACTTTTTATGGAGTTCTGTTTAATAGTTATCTATTTAAATGGTATTTTATTTTTAAAGAGAACACAAAAATGACATTACACAAAAAAAGTGTTCTCCTTTAAAAATATATAAGTTGTATCAAATTTTATATAAATTTAATAAAATGGATTAATTATTTAAATTCTAGCGTCTCCGTAGTATATTTGTTTTACTCAAAGATATTCAAGATTTACCGCGATATAAAGTTGATTGCTTTTAAAAGAATAATAGACCTATCAATTGTAAAGATTACAGAATATAAGATAAAAATTTGTCGAAAATGTATTCGATTACTCTGGCGAAAATGGTAAACGTGCTTTCCTTGTTAGAAAGAGGTCCTGGTTCGAATTTTGATAGCAACTAAATATTTTTTATATTAATAGATTATTTTTGTATACCTTTGTAGTTGATTTACTTAATGTGTTGCGACATTACAAAACTAATGTCATGTTCGAAATCGCGCCGTCATTATTTGTAATGCCAATTACCTTAGTAATTACGAACAACGTCCTAAGCTTGGCAGTGCGCGTGGTTTTAACAGTTATAAAATCGGTCGTAGTCTATGGTTTAGGCATAGCTATGGCCAACGAAGCCAAGATGTAACCGTATGAATCTAAGATTTTTCCGAAATGTAAATACTTTATTTATTATTCAATTATCAACGCACAATTTACTGTAATTTTTTTTAGCTAATTGCATGATGAACGATCTTTTCAGGAAACATGATTTCTTACCCTTCTGTCTACCCTATTTTTTTTCAACATTTTTCTCTACCTTCTTATTTCGTCGGCTTGGGAAGATGAGAAGGTAACTACGTGACGATGGTGTCATTGGGATGCTTTATTTTGAATGGATGCCTAGAGAGACCTGATTTGACGCAACGACGACATCTACAGTATAGAATACGGTGAAAGGTCGCACGGACGAGGATGGACTTTGAGGTTACTCCATCTTTTTGGTTAAATTTAAATCTTGTCACCTGCTGCATCAAATTCACACTCAACCTGACAGAATTATTGATAATTTTATTTCGATTGTAATTTTTTCTAACATAACCTATTTATTTGATTAGATTCCTTTTTATAACGTTATACTTACTTTCATTTATCTCTCTCAGGAATTAATAATAAATTTTTCCAGTTTAGGGCGAAGGCAGAATGTGACAGATCGAGATTGGTTTCTGGGGTGAAGAATTCGGCGTTTTCATATTTTCCACTGACTAGCCGGAGATGAGGATAAAACGCCAGTCTATACTCTCACAGTATATTATATGATAAATTGTTTATTACTCATTTCACATTACGCGTCATTCTTATCCATCACTTTTCTCTGTGATGTCTTTGCGTAAAAACCTAATACATCTTCATCGTTTTACTTAATTCTGCAAATCTTCCACAGGTATACGTGTTCATTTATAACCTGAATCCTTTCCGCCTCTCAGCGTCTTGTTACGTAGCGTACCTGGATCCTACCCTCATTTAAGATTCCGGGGGCTGCCTTTGCAAATCTGTCATTGTTCCGACGGGATTCGCCCTTGTGTTTCGCGAGGGCTGCCGATTACGTTAGGGCGGACCGCCTTTCATCCCTTTTCTATGTGTGATATACTATTGTTTGCTCCGGTACTTAGCAAATTTGAGAGAATACTCGGAACAGAGATTGGGTTCTCTCATCCCCGACTCTCGTTTCACCCGTTCGACCCCGTCGTAAC
The DNA here is from genome assembly GCA_022840565.1 of Eubasilissa regina. Taxonomy (NCBI): domain Eukaryota; kingdom Metazoa; phylum Arthropoda; class Insecta; order Trichoptera; family Phryganeidae; genus Eubasilissa; species Eubasilissa regina. The sequence continues at coordinate 24,168,892 of JAINEB010000025.1, forward strand.
TAAACGGTAAAGATATATTCCATCTCGCCACATCTCTTTCCTATATTCCGAATAACGCGAACATTGGGATATTTTTTATTATTGCACGTTAATTCTAAATAAAACTTCTTTGCGTTTTTTCATTTAGAATTATTTTACGTTATATTTAAAGCAAACACAAAACTATTTTTAATAATTAATAGTTTATAACTATGTTTTATTGACCATTGTGAGTTATTTATATTCAATCAGCGTGAATAAACTAAGTCAAATAATGTGTCAAAATATTTCCAATAATTTTGGATTATTAAATCAACATTCACATCTTTCTTCATCATAGCAATTTAAGTTAGGTAAGTACTAGATTTATTTTTAAAATCATTTTATATATATAATTTTTTTAAATTGAATTTGAAAACAATAATATTTTGATACATTGTTTTAATTAGTAGTTTATAAAACAAAGTAAATAAACTATTAGTTATTAAAAATAGTTTGTGTTTACTTTAAATATTAAAATGAAATTATTATTTTACGTTATTCCGTTCGACAAAAAAAGAAGAGCATTTGAATTTTTAAATCTTGAACATGATAATAATAGATCACACGCTCGTCATTATCACGTGTTATAAATATCATTATGAACAATGAAAATAATACTGATATATTATTCTGATAATAATAATGCCATTACACATAATAGCGTCATTCCATATATTCAATAATTTCATATAGTATTTGGTTAAGGTTAGATTAGATTTGATTAAGGAAAGTATAGTAGTGAGTAACTAAAGTAACCAAAGATAATTCTTATAACAAATATTTATAATAATATGACATGACAAATCACACTCCTGTGAACGCCGCATTTGAAAATTAAATTGCGAGCGGTGGCCATGTAGATTTGACATTACAAAATCTCCGCGTCAACGGAACGCGAGCGAGCGGTCCCCTGGCGGTGAACGGGAGAAGCTTGACGCGATCGGTCACATTTGAGCGAGACGAGACTGGAGAGGCCACCACCGCGCCAGGCCTCAGACTTGGCCAGCAAATTTTTATTTGCCATTTTTTATTTTATTTTATTTTACTGTTCTTTGTATATTAGAATTTTTTTATATATTATGTTTTTTTGTGATTATATCCTTAAATGTATCTTTTTACTTTTCTGAATAAATGAAAAGGTCGAGGACAATAAGGGTGTTTGTGATGGCGGCTATGCCGCTCCATTCTGTCACTGAAGCTGAGAGGATGATCAGAATAACGGACCAGACGGGAGTCGGAGGGGGATCGTCACAGTAATTTTTGCAGCTAGGAGACGGGGGCCTACAACATCGGGTCTCCATTGGGTAACATTGAACCAAACTCTAAGATGAACGAAAAAGGTATAAATAAACTCATTAACCTATGCCAGACCAGAAGATCAAGAGACTAAAATTAGTTGTATTTTACCTAGGTTAGCTTGTGAAAGCGATATTGTAAATATATTTTGTATGAAAAATTTATCGACTTTGAATTATACGGGTCCATTCTCTCTTTTCTTACAGAATATCCGGTACCGTACCAAGACTGAGCTGGTCGGTGGTAATGAGTTCTGGTACAAGCAAGCACTGTAATAATGTATCTACCCTAAACAATGGAAAAATAATCATTTTCGTGGGTGATACCGTGCTTTACTTTGAGGGTAAGTCTTGGGAAGAGGTCAATACTCGTGCACAGGATGGTCTGAACAAGGCGAAAAAATGGTTGGACACGAACCTCCTACAACACTCTCACTACATATATTTTTATTTTATTTTTACTTTTTTATACATATTTGTAATTTTATTTTTATTCCTGTCGATGACTTAAATAACACCACAATAGCACGGAAAAAAAAACTAGCTACTTTAACACAGACTTCAGTCTAGCAAAGTAGCCAAGACAACGCTGTATATATCAGAGATGAAGTCTACTCTATACCACACAATAAACTATAAGTATAGTAATATCTTATGTTTATTATGTATTCACCTCAGTTAGAATAAAAATATGTATGTCAATATATATATATAAATAAATAAATCTTATGATAATTGAACGTTTCCGAGTATATCTAATTTTCATGATTCGTCCTCGCAGCTGGTTTCAGAATTTCTCCAGGAAGATGCAACGTATCTAGCCACTGCTGTGGCATTATTCCAGGTGTTATTCGGCCCAAAGTTATCCCTAGAACAATCTCCTTTACTAAGCTATCCCTTTGATGCATAATATGGCCGAAAAATTAACACGATCATTTATAGTATTTATATAGTAGGGCATGCATAAACGGTTTTCGGTAAACCAATTTACTGGTAAATAAATATACCAAAATTCCATTACCAAATTACCGGTAAATTCTTTTTCAAGTATTGGTAATTTGCTTAAATTATTTTTCACTTTTTAATGTATTATATAATAATATTGTTAAACCACGATATTATGTAACTATGTTTGCAGAAAGCAGGATAGTTGAGTGTTTTATTGTATGGTTCGATTACATGGAATTTTGTGGAATTTTTTTCCGGAGTAATACAATGTGCGTTGGGGATCCGAGACAAACCATCACAAAAGTCATCAGTCAAGCTTACGTTAATTTAATAATTGTTATTCATCTTTGGCTGCATGTATAATTGATAAAGCAGTGTATAATATTATAAGTAATCTTTGTGCAAAATAAATATTAATATGTAACAATTAGTTTTCATTAAAATGTTTTTTTTTTTAAATTTGTTGTTTGATATCATAATATAATGCCATAATATTCATTTTTTGACATATTCCTTATTACCGGTATTAAATTTAGAGTTTTTTCGATTTACCGATAATGTCGTTTTCCGGTAAATTTGCATGTCCTAATATATTGATCTTGGTGTGGTTGGATTTGCTGTAAGATTGAGGCGTTTGTGCGTCATTATGTATATGAATAAATTCAATAGCAATAGTAAATAATTAGCTGAATATACAAAACCATGGTCTGTCTGGTTATGTTGTATTGTGATAAATGTTGGTCTCTGAGACACAAGATGGAGGAACTCCACAGTACCGTAGAGCGCATGCTCTGATGTCATTAAGCATGATCAGATTAGATAAAATCACAAATAATCGAAGAACAATGGGTAATGAATAAAGTCTGCCAAGTACGGAAATGCTAGTCCAACAAAATGAGAAGCCTGGAATAAGGTTCTAAGCTGGCAGATTCGTATAGGTGCTGAGATAGACCGAAGAAGACACTGAATATGAAATCATGTGATGTAAGACGTATCCCAACTTGGATGATTGGCCCACTGATTGAAGTAATTGGGAGATATAAAGGAAACAGCTAAAAGTACTTAGTATGAAGATGGAGATAAATTCTTTATTTTTATATTTAACGGTCTCACAGGACTCAAAAGTTCATAACGGAGTGCCATACATCATTCGACATACGACATTCATCCGCATACCTCTCATAATTCTGTCGTGATTATGGGGTCTGTCTTCAATAAAGATAAATTCAATATCGATTATTTATTTATACATCTAATATTAATAAAATTTATGGGAAAACATGCGAACGAAAGAGAACGGATGGAACAACCAAGAAAAGGTGAAAGATGAAAGAAAAGGGGGAAGATCCGTCCCTCAGAATATCCCAGCCGAGCGGATACACGTGCACTACATGAGAATAGGGGTTCTCATGTTGAGTGAGTTGGAATGAGTTCGAGAATAGGGCTTCTCAATATAATATTGATCAGTGGACGCAACCCGAATTGAAATTATGATGGAAAATAAGACAGATTAATCTAGCCTACCTTGTTCTAAAGTCCTGGATTGGGCGTCTTCTTCACCTCCGGTTAACTAGCACGTTTGTTGTGCTGTACTGAGAGATCACTAAACTTACGGCACTGTAAGAAGACAGCTTCTTCTTGGTCCGAACGTTACGCACTATGTGGCTATCGGACGGCAGAAAAAAGGCACATCTTGATAATTCTATGTCTGAGAGCAATCTGTCCCCCTGTCGGCGAAATCGAAAGTAATGAGTTGGCCAGATCAGGACAGGTATAGATTGAGCCGGAAGATATTAGATGAATAAAAGGGAAAGGAAATGGGTATTCGACTTGCGTCAACACTGACGATAATAAAAATTTCAATATTGATTATTTAACTTTATTTTTAACCACTTAATGAGTTAAAAATAATAAAAACAATTTGTTTATACTACTGTTTATTGATAAACCAACATATTTCAAGACCAGTAGTTCTTTTTTCAGAATATAATTGGATACATAAGTTTCAGGATAAATAAAAAGGGACCATTGATCTTGAAACATGTTAATTTATCAATAAACAGTATCATAAGTCAAATTTTTTAATTATTAATAATACAGTATGTTGCCACAAAGTTATTCTGCAATTATTGAAGACTTAATGAGTTATTTTAATACGGTTTCGGAAAATACCATATCCTTCATCAAGATGTCAAATTAACTAACCAAAACTATAAATGACAAGTTATTATGTTTTAAAAAAATAAATTTAGTTAGAACCTTACTTTAACGATGATTAACGATGTGAAAATTGACTTATTGATAAAAAATTATTTAAAAAATTTTGTTGGTTACTTATAATATTTTTGTTAATTTTACACGCTTTATTTATTTATAATGATTCAAAATTATTCAAATTAATTGTTTATGTGTAAAACAGACAATCACAAATTTTTATCAAAAATATGATCATTTCCTAATAAATGAAGGGAAAATTTAAAAAAACCATTATTATTTAAACATTTTAATTGCTCTTTGACTTCTATGTTGAAATTTCGAATTGTTTTTCCAATATAGAAAGGAGTACAATCTTTACAGCTAAGTTAATTAATGATTTTGTCATCGTTGTTTTTGAAAATTACAAGTACATTTCCTACATTATTTTAAGGAGAACATATTATTTTTGTAATGTTGCAGTTTTTACTTTAAATTTGAATTATAATATATATAAATTACCGGTAGGTGTTTGGATATTTGATTTGAAAATTTCAAAATCCCATCAATAATCATTATGATTATCTGTAAGCCATATAAAAATTGACTAGTAATATATTTTTTATTAATTAATATGCGTTATTTGTTTGATGGTATTTATTTCAATATTGAAATTAGATAGTGACATAGGAACGTTGGATAGACGACATATCATGGAGTGGAACTATGAATGTTTATGTGATAAACGATGATTAGATTTAGTATTATAGTATTCATGAATATAGGTTTCCAAAAAATTAATTTATTTTTAAATAATAATTATTTTTAATACAACTTAAATGTACCAGTTAGAAAAATATTAATATAAAATCAATTCTATCGAAAAATATTTTTCGAATTTGAATCTAGATCTCTTTGAATCCAGGGAACGGGCATTAAAAATATCACAGACGTATGTTTTGAATAATTACAACTTCACAATAAGAATGTGTTCTTCTTAAGAATATATAAGTTGTATCGATGTGTTTAAAATGTAATAAAAATCAATTATTAATTCTGGCGTCTCCTATCAGATTACTCAAAGGTATTTGAGATTCCGTAAAAATAAAGAAGATGGCTTTCAAATAATGGAACGATAGATGTATTGATTTGAAAAGTGAAACATGTAAGTTCGAAAGTTTGTTGTCACTCCTGTGTTAGTATAGTATAATCGGTTAATGCACATTCTCGGATTAGAAAAGATCCAGGTTCGAATCCCGGTAGCAACGAAAATATTATAGATTTAAGTTGATGTTACATGTGAATCTTTATAATTAATTAAAAATATTAAAAGTTCCACAGACAGTTCTGAATAATTACAACTTCACAATAAGAATGTATTCTTCTCAAAAATTATTTTTTTATCTCTTTTTTAAAAACATTACAATAACGTGACATACTCGTGTATAGTTTTAGTTAGTTAATGTGACCCAGATGAAGGAAATTGTATTTTACGAAACCGGTTAGTATATTAAAATAACTAATTAAAATAAAATGGTTAAATAATCAATATTAAAATGAACACTAACCGCAAAGTTCAATTTGCAAATATTAAAAATATTATACAAATTTCAGTAGCGATAATTTATATCTCTAATGATGAATAATAAAATAAACAGCGGTAAATTTATTTTCGGATGGTCAAGTAAACCTTCCATATGTGAAAACCCTACGGGAGCGTTACACAAATTCAAATTCTTTAGGTACACATAATAAATATTTAGAAGGAAACGCGTCCTGAGGGATTTAAAGGGCTAATATGGAAAATTTCAGAGCGTTACGTGAATATTGGTCCTACTCTATTTTTACGACACGTGAATGGCTGAATAAATACGAAAGTTTTCCCGATGAAGTAAGGTTCTCGGCGACGATTATTATCGGAAGCTTTTGATATTCCCATTTTATGTTTGTGTTTGACACTTTAACAGCCAATTTTACGAATTTGAAAATATGACTTTTTATTCTATTGCGTCAGTATTTTCGCAAAAATCTAATTCAAGGACATTTTTATTTTTATAAGCAAACGAATTAAAAACACGTTTTTATTTTTATTTTCCAGGCAAATAACGAGAAAAAACGTCCTTGAATATTTTAAAATGAAAATTGGGCGAATTCTCGCAGTCATCCTGTATCACGTAGGAATGTACTATTACTCGAGTCTTGACTTTGAAGAAGGAAGATGGTTGAAGAAGGTTAAAAAGTTTCTACTTGAGTATATACTGCAGTTAAACATTTAAGTAGGTTGAGTAAGTGTGAATTTTAGAGGAGAAAAGACATCAACCGGTTTCAATCAGCTCATGCTTCGTCAGAGCATATTTAAAAATTATATCCATCAATATTAAACTTTCTCCTTTCTTGACATAGTATGTATTATGTCTGTCTTTCGCATTTGATTTTATATTATATCTCACTCTATATGTATATACAAATGTTCTCATTTTGTACTTATCGTTAGTTTTAAATACGCCCTTACGAAGCTTGAGCTAAGCGAAACCGGTTGGCGTTGAATAAAATGTATGGTTTTGTACAAACTGATTGTGTTTTATTTAATCTAATATGTCAGACCTCAAAGTGATTGCTTTCTATGACAACAGAAAAAACATATATTTACTTCAATTTACGTAAAATTATAATCCACTTGTAATTACAATCATGACCAAGAGACCTCTAAACTACCATCCATTAAAAAGTCTAATAAGTCTTGCTATATTCCCGCTATTTTGTTTTTTGTGAATAACTACTTTCGATAGAATTTTTACTACTCTAAAAGATAAGTGTCGTTTTCCTGTATCTTGTAGATATTTTTAAATTTTGGCTTAAATAATGGAGTATCAAGGTGAAAAAAACGAACATTTTTGACACATATGTATTATCGCCTTTAATCAAGGTGAAATGGTCATCCAAGATCATAACTGGAATATTCTGCCGTATACACTCTACAGTCCCGACTTTGCTCCATCAGATTATTACCTTTTTCGGTCGCAATCTAATCAAATGCGTGGCGTTACGTTAAAAAACGGTGATGATCTCAGAAATTGGATATATAATTATATCAATATCAAAATAGCCTATTTTTAAAGAAAAGGCGTCGATAAATTGGTTGAAAAATTAAATAGAGTTCTAAGTAATTATAAAGAATACATCATTGATTAAAATGTTGTAATTTTTGTTTTAAAATTTGATTTTATATTAATTAATTGAATAAAACAGCAAAGGTCTATGAGACAATTCATAATATTTATTTAAGTATTTTGCATTTGGACTAATTTTTTTCAATTTAGTAACTTTACTAATAATTATATCATATTATATATAATATCAATAAACATGTATATTTTTTTATCAAATATCAGTTTTATGGCCCAATACGTAATAATCTAACCGTAGAATAAAGGAATTAAAGAACCTGCAATTTCGCGGACGGTAAATTATTCTAGATATCCCAAGGAAGGTGAAAGCAAGAATGTTATAGTAGGCGGAACATGTAGCAAGAGCAGTTGAGACTAGTAACATGCACAAACCCCTTATATACAAGCCAACAGGATCAGAACCGAATGGAATGCACTAAAAGAAACTAAAAATAATTTGATATATCATCAAACAAACCGAATACACGAATAATATTATGGCATTTAATAATGTTATAAATAATGACTTGCAAGAGGTAGACTGGTATCTGATAGACTTAATCACGAAGGCGATGTCAAGGGATGTGTGGCGTTCCGTCGTACTTGAGGACTTCCGAGTCCCATGAGACCATTAAAAAAGAAGAAGAAAACTGTTTGTTAGTCTGATCACCCATCTCGTTTTTGTTCTTCGACAAGGGGTTGAAAAAACGGGATTCGGGAGAAGGACAGGAATAGGGAATAGGAGGGTTGAAGGACCAACCAGACACCAGGAAGAAACACGACCCACCTGAGAGTTACTTTTTAGGCATCTATTTTTTCCTCCACGGGTATTCTGGCTTCAGGAAACCACAGTTCGGTGATGATGCGAAGTCTTATACAAGTATCGTGCACAATAGCAAGATGCACAGCACTGACATAAAAATATCAATATTTTCAAAAAAAAGTGTAATTTTTCTGAATTTTCAGACTAACTTTTATAAATAAGTCATGCTTTTGATAAAGAAAATGGGATTGAAATTTTACATCCAACAAATAATCTTTTATTTTTATCATTTTGTCTCCTCCTCCCGCCACCATCAAGACTGCAGCCATGCCAGAATGTCGTTAATACATATCAATGTTAGTGTCCGTTCGTCCCGATGAAGATACTAAACCAGTTGATTTTAAATAAATGAAGATGGTTTAAATAAAGTTTTATTTTTTAAATGTTTAAAATAAATTTGATTAATTTTTGACTTTAAGATTTGTTAACCCTGCGTCCACAGAGTTGTCTGTTTTGAAAAACCCATCAATGTGACATTATTTGTTTACCTGTAACCGACCGAAAGCAGCCCGACTCGATGGTGTTGAGTTAACGCAGTACATACATCACACCAGCACACCACCTGTCAAACGGTATGGGTGAATACATTCTCTTTTACTCATAGCAAGACGACAGAATGGACCGGAAATTCCAAAGCCTTTTCCGGATTAAGGGAACTCACTTCCACACCCCCGTGGGAATTTTTCTCCGCTAGGGGAAGTGCGGTCTTGGGAGCTGTCGCTGGGAAGATTTATCCGTTTGCCTTCTTTATGTCCCGTCAAGAAATCAATACGAAAAAATGATGAATCGTGAGATGAAAACGGTTTATTTAAAGATTTTTCGTTGAAAATATTATTTTTGTTATGATGTTTTTCATTGGCAATATCGTGGTTAATTTTATTTACCAATAAATAATTAACCACGATATAAACCAAGAAATAATTAAATGAATCATTTTATAAACCTTTTTGTCAGGTTTCCGATGTTAATTTAACATTAATATCCCGATATTAGTATAACACTCCATGGCCGAGTTTTTTAACAATCTAAATTAATATCTTAAACCTTATATTTCGCAAGAATAATGATTAATGATTAAAGATTAAATAAACAATTAAATATAGGACAGTTAAAAAAATATAATAATCGAGGCATCACCATAAATAACTGTACTTAAAATAAAAATAAAGTTTCTTAATAATAGTCGTGCTTGTTCATAGCACAAGCTTAGTTTCAAAAAAGTAAGAATATTGATGTGATACGTATTTCGTGTACTCACAGTTAAATACAAAAAATCGCTAGCCATATAATGTTAATACAAATTAAATGTATCTATTATAAAGATATACGTGAAAATTCAATTTATCGAAAAAATATTTTTGTTGCTGCCGGGATTCGAACTTGGATACTTTCTTATTCGGGAAAATTCGTTAACCGATAAAATAAAATTCATTTCATTAAAATACCACAGAACTATGAACTGCAACTTCATAATAATAATGTGTTCTCCTTAATATACTAGTTGTGTCAAAGTTAATCCAAAATTTAATAAAATGGAATTGATTTAATTTATGGCATCTCCTAGCGAATATTACTCAAAGGTATTTGAGATTTTCGCAACAAAAACTTTTAAATTTGGAATAATAGTTGTATTAATTTAAAAAAACTGTAGCGCATAAGTTCAAAAATTTGTCGTCAGCTTACTATGTTGGTTTGGGGTAATCCAGGATCGAATCCAGGTAGTAACAAACATTTTTTCGATGAATTGAATTTTCCTGCATACCTTTATAATTGATAAATTAAATTTGTACTAAAACTATGTCCTGAAAAACTGTAACTTCACAACAACAATGTGTTCTCTTTAATTCATGTAATATTGAATGGCGTAATGTAAGTTAATAATAATCTTAAATTTGATAATTCCAAAATTTATAAAAAAAAATACAATTCACAATACGTTCCAACGACTTTTAATATTCTCTTTAAAATCACTTTACAACCCTCTTACAGCTTCGTCTTAAAATTTCTAAGTTACCAATTCTTCCTTTACTTAAGAGTGTCAACAGTTAGTGTGTTAAAAATGTATTTTGAAATGAAAATTCTTTTTCATATGAAGTTTTACATTATTTTACAATGTAAAACTTCTTGTACACATCACATAATCTACAAGCCATTAGTAAATAGTTTTATAATGAAAACAAGATTTTTTCTCAAACTTTTTTTATCTTTAGCAAGGATAGAAATAATGTATTAACCCAGTAGAAGGAAAATAAATTCTGTTATACACTAGCTGTAAGTATTTCATATGTTTCACGATACGAGCACGAGGGTAGTAGTTAATCTATGAGACGACTAGCCTTACATCTAAAACATTTTGATTGGTCCTTCAGAGCCTAACACACAACACATGACATATAGCATCCCCATAGACATGGAATTAGCTCTCCTAGATTCATCACATTATCAATACGTATGAATTTGTCAAGGAAACTAATAACAACTACCAAATGAAGGAAGGCTGCATACTTCTGACACATTATCCACAATGATAAATATCTCTTACATCTCATTATGCATGGGGAAATAGAAAGCAGTAGAAATGTAGATAGATGAATCATGCACAAGATAAATCTGAATCATACATTTTTTTTTTTAAATAGGGTTATGTACACGGAATACATGTCACATCAATATTCTTACTATTTTAAAACTTAGCTAAATGCTTGTACTATGAAAATAGGCCTAACTTGTTGGAACAATTCGCACACCCCCCGACCACTAGATCACTAGTTCAGCGTCTTAACGACTACTAAGTCATAGACAAGCTTGTCTTCATATCGTATCTCCACGCATTGTGGACAGAGAGGATAATTTACCACAATCTTCTATGACATACTATTATTGCCTCGTTCACTTTCATCTGATGCGCGTCTGTTAATTATTGAAGCAACATTCGTTGCACATATATATGTATTTATTTATTTTTCAATTTCAAAATCATTCTCATTTTCAAAATCATGAATCAATTGATACCAATTTAAAGGGGATAGATATATAATATGATTTATAGCGTACCCATAATACTTACATTTGATCTTATGATCAGCTAATCGTACACCTAATAATTAATCTTTAAACATTACCAGATTACTTACCGAAGATATCTGTCAACACAAATTTAATATTCTGTAAAAAAAAGTAGACGGCTTTCAAATAATGGAACGATATATGTATTAATTTGAAAAGTGTAACATACAGGTTCCAAAGTTTGTAGTCAATAAGTCAGTTAATGCACGTTCCCCGGATTGGAAGAGATCCAGGTTCGAAACCCGGTACTAACAACAATATTTTTCTATAAAATTGATTTTATATGTATATCTTTCTAATTAATACATTTAATTTGTATTTAAAATAGATTAAATTTACGTGATTTTTATTATGCTACTGGGATATTGCTATCCTTAGTAGCAACTAATTATTTTTTCGATATATATATTTTTTCTGTATATCTTTCTAGTCGATTAATTTAATGAGTATTAAAATGGCACAGAACTGTGTTCTGAAAATGCAACTTCACCACAATAATGTGTTCTCCTCAATATAAACATAATTTATCTTGACAATGAACAATAATAATAATTGTATTATTATTAATTATTTGAATAAATAAACTTTAAAATATCCTTAAAGAACACAGAATTAATAAACCACAATAAAATTTCTAAGAGCAAATAAGAACTTCCAAGTATGTTTTTATACCGATTTTAAAAATATTACGTAAATTCTATACATCAAAAATCAAACATTGAAGTACTGAAGTGGTTTTTAAAATACTGAAAACCCCATTCAAATCACAGGGATGCATTTCGATGAATAGTATTTGATTTTTCACCTTTATATTAAGATAAATTGGACAACCGTAATGATATATGAAGATATAGATTGGTGTCTCTCTTTCAGTAAAATTGAACTGCATCTACGATTTATTCAAAACACTTTCTGTAAGCATCTGACACTACGAACAATGATACTTATTATTATTAATATTATTTATAACTAATAAAATCTTATTACTTCATCATTGACATGATTGAAATCATCATTTAACGCCAATTATTAAACAAGGAATATATATATATATATTATCTGAAAACTATTTTTAAGTTAATCGTAATAATTAATAATATTTTTTTAAATAACTGATAAATATTTTATGCATGTGCAATATTATTATTTATTTATTAAAACCAGCAAAGAGACCCTAGATTGCCCAGCTCGAGGATGTTTGCCTAAATTTATTACCATTAATCATTTCACCACGGTGGTAGGCAAATGTGATAGAACGCCACACTCTTCTGCACATATATATACATTTCATATACCCTCGTGGATTGTTTTAGTTTTAAATATGATCATCTTTCAATAATTTGATCTTTTAAGAGATGTCATTATTAACAATGCTGTTAACTATCTGTGACATTTATTTATATTGGATAGAGCCTACAATTACTGCCGAATAATTTAAATAGTAGGTTTGTTTTTAAGTAATGCTTTTTAATGATAGAGGGAAGATAATCTAGACATTCCTGTTTTATTTTATTTTTAGTAGAGAATATATGCCACACAAATATTTTTTCATTTAAAAATTAAACTAAACTCTTGTGGTTTGAAAATAGAACGATTTTTCTAGTCTCCTAGAATAAGACTCGAACCCCAACCACTGGATTACTAGAGAAGTATCTTAACCACAGAACTAACAAGCATGTCGATCATTGTAGTATATGCAGATTCTTTGAAAATATTGGAAAACTATATCTAGACGCATCTCCTTCTCATCGTGTTCAATACAGAACATGATCCATTCGTTTTTGTTTATCCTGTGCCATCCCGCTATCTTCCTTATGTAATTTTTTCATCTAGTTTGAAGTCTTCCTAGATTTATTTTATTTCTTCATGCATTCATCTTTTGGCTTCATTTGTTATCCTCTCGCAATATAACACATCCTCATCCGTTAAGTTTTGTTTACCTCTCATTCGATCAAATTTGAATGCAAAGAATTATTGCTTTACTTATAAGATATCAAAATATTGACAAGAGTTTTGCTAATTGTTAAGAATGTGTATAACCGAGAATATTTATATGCATCTATCTACAAACAAACAAGTATATAAGTTTTAAAATTAGCAATATTAACTTGGTAGTCAAGATTCATATTTTTTATTTATTATCTTAGTTTTATTAACCACAGTTGAGTTTATAAAACATCTACCGGTTTCGGAAAACACTTTTCCTTCTTCAGGATTTCATAACTAACTAAAAATAATATAATATAATATAATAATATTTTTAGTTAGTTATGACATCCTGAAGAAGGAAAAGTGTTTTCCGAAACCGGTAGATGTTTTATAAACTCAATTGTGGTTAATAAAACTAAGATAATAAATAAAAAATAAGTATATAAGTGCGTGTCTCTTCTTGTGTACCATATTTAATGGAAAAAAAACTACATCTGCAACATCCGACCAATTCCCACGTTATTTCATACATAAAAATACGTGTCTTTATATATATCACGTCCGTCATACCCTAGTAAATAGCATGGAGACAAGAATTCTGGCTATATAATATGCCTGTAAATATTCTCTATATTAAGCACTTCCATTAAATAATTCTAACGTGAAATAACCTCCTCACTTTTTATTGATGGAGTACGTCTTTAAATCGTAATACATAACCTTCACGTTCATTTATATAAATAATTAAAAATTAATTAAAATATCTAGAAGATTGAAAAAACTAGCACCTGAGAACGGCAAAGAAAATGAGATAATAAATAATTTTTAAATAATGTATCATTAAAATGCTATATTATTAATTCCACGACAAAAAATCCCCCACTCAAAAATATTTGTCCTTATGACTATTAAAATTTAATACCCATCTCTTCCATGCGATCTCCGTTAGGATAATTTGCCGAACTTTCCCAACTCGGGTCTTTTTCCGCTGTTTTTTTCATACAACACAAGCTTTTACGATCATTCACGTATAAAAGCTTTGGCCATTCTCACGCAAATGAGCTTCCTGCTTTTTGTGGCAACTTGTGGCTGTCGTATCGTAATCTCTATTGAAATACTGTCTAGCTAAATTAACTTATGCCAACGCCAACAACGTTAATCATGTTAAGGGAAGGAAATTACAAATGAAAAAGGTGGAGAGAAATTTCTTAACATGCAATAAATCTTACCTAAATAATAGTACAAAAACTGTGAAAACAGAACTATGCACGTTAGTACCATATATTATAATGCCATACAAATAACTTATATTATTTTAGATAATGCTCACAAATAACTTGTCCATTTCAACACTTATATATTTTTCTTACTTTGAACGTTTTACGATAAAAAAAAATCGTTAACAGAATTAATCATAGTGTAGCTTGTTAGTACAGTGGTTAATACATAAATTACGCTGGCCTAATAATCTAGTAATCGACGGTTTGAGCCTCGTTTCAGGAGATCATGTTAGTTCTATTTTCATAGTCCAAGCGTTTAACTAAATTTTAAAATAGTAAGAATATTGAATTTACCTTATATTCCGTATATGCAAAAAATCGACAACAGAGCCACAGAACACATGTTCTTTCTGTATTTTGATTAAATTAAATCTAACACAAAATTTGTAACATCTGACATCACAAATGGTCACAGTTTGACAATCTAAACAAAAATTTCGACATAAATTAAAACCAGCTAAACAGATGGGATTATATAAACAACACTAAAATAAAGTTTTTATGGATGTTCTGAAACTTCTATGATTAGTTTACTGGACTATTATGCCACATCATAATATCTTCATTACGCAAACAGCGTAATAACCCAATAGTGTAGTGTTATGAAATCCTATAAGAATAAAGGGGACTTGACTTAAAAGTATCAAGGACAGTAGACAGTAGGTACAGTAACCATACGTTAAAAAATCTCGTTATAATTATAATTATTCTACCTTTGTTCGCGGATAGACAATAAAAATGTTTTAAATTTAATGTATTATTAATTATAAATATATATATATATATAAAATCAATTTTGTCGAAAAAAATTGTTTTTGCGCTACCGGGATTCGAACCTGGATCTCTATTTCCAATCCGGGGAAGTACACTACTAATTGTGTTATAGCGCCAGTATTTTTCATGATAAATTTTCGAACCTACATGTTACACTTTTTCAAATTAATACATCTGTCGTTCCATTATTTGAAAGCCATCTACATTATTTTTATGGAATCACAAATACCTTTGAGTAAACCGACTGCAGACCGACGACTGCCAGAATTATCAATTAATTTTTATTAAATTTTAGACACATTGACACAACTTATATTATTAAGGAGAAGACATTGATTTTATATGTATATATTATACATTAAATTATATTAATACATAGTATTTAAAACATCACAGACCTATGTTTTGAATAATTACAATTTCACAATAAGAATGTGTTCTCCTTAATAATAAAAATGTTATTTAAAATCGGATGAAAAACATAACCAAAAATAGTTTTTTTTCGACATTTCGGAAATTCTATGGTATACCATAGATAGTAAATATAAGGAAAAATGCCAGATGTCATGTATATTGTTTCTTACTGGTAATAAAGACAATGTACACTTCATTTCAAATTGAATATATGTTTACGTCCTGTTATTGAATATATAAAAGAAAAAATATTTAAGTTATCTTAAATCTGGAGATATTGAAAACAAGTTTGATTTACGTACGTCAAAATTCAATAAAAAAATGTCAATAGTACAGCATAGATAATAAAGTCAATAGATAATAAGACTTGTTATTAGTAATTCGTAGGATTCCGCTTCATTGATGAAAAGATTTAATTTCAATTCAATATATATTTACTTACTGTAAAAATGCTGTTTAACATTAGATGTACCCATAAGTAATAAATTATTTTGAGTGTGGAATGTTTGCTTCTGTCTAGCTCTAGAGCGTGAACGTGTAACGACGTGTTTTATATGCAATATTACAATCCGTGGTCTTGTGACTTGTAACAAGTAAATTTAAAAAAATTTATTACTCTGTTGTAAAATGACGGACAATCAACTAACATTTACGTTATTGCATGCTGTTTCATTTTCGATCGGGTGTTAATGCAACGGTTGCAACAAAGAAAATGTTTGATGTGTATGGAGACGTATTGAAAGTAAATAAGTGCCAACGTTGGTTTAGAAAATTTTCCGATGGTGATTTTGACTTGTCTGATAGCGATCGAAGTGGGCGCCCGGTAGGGTTTGATAATGACGCTTTAAAAACACTGGTGGAAACGAATCCTAAACGAGTATCCAGGAAATAGCAAGCACTCTTCAGGCTACTTGGTCAACAGTTCAAAGACATCTGCAGGTTTGCAGACAGGATATATGGGTCCCACATCTATTGTCGGAGATGAATAAAGATCAACGGCGTACAATTTGCACATCTCTTTTGTGCAGAGAAAGAAGTGATCCATTTTTACAAAAGATTGTTACTAATGACGAGAAATGGGTCTTGTACAACAACAACAAGCGCACTAAACAATGGCTTTCTCCAAATCAACTAGCCGTTACAGCATGCAATGACGTAAATGTTCTTCAGTTAGTTGAATGTCCGCCATTTTACAACAGAGTAATAAAAATTTTTAAATTTACTTGTCACAAGTCACAAGACCACGGATTGTAATATTGCGTATAAAATACGTCTTTACACATTTACGCTCTGAGCTAGACTGAGGCAAACATTCCACACTAAAAATAATTGATTACTTATGGGTACACCTAATGTATAAAAGAGAACACATTGTATACAGTAATCTTAACCTAAAGATATTAAAAACACATTTGACATATTCGTTACTTTGGTGAATATTTTTTTTACTGACTAATGACACTACATCCAAGATGTCCATAAAATCATAGGAAAAGATGGGGAAACGTAATATTATTTTAGATTTAATGCATAGAGTTGGAAGGTTTTCGATTATTTTTCACATACGTAATACAAATTTTGATTGATTTATAAAAATCTGAAAAAAATATTGCTAAGAGAAATTTTTGTGTTACTGGGTTAAATTTAAAAAAATGTTTTTTAAATTCTACAATGAAATGTCTTTTGACGTAACTAAGAGGTTAACACCACATTTAACACATCACTTTAAACACATTTCATTTCCGATAATTGTCGCAAAGCAGCATTATAAACACATCTTGTCATGGACCTCACTGAGCAACAGCTCGAGTTCTCTTCATTTTGAAAGTTATGGACTTTAATTAACTTCATCAGGTGTTCACAATGTCATAACCATACATGGCCTATGTAATTGACAGTGTGTGAGTGGTGATATATTATTGATCAGGCCTTACATCGCTGATGTACGTCCGCAGAATCACGTAGCAGCAGTTTTGAGATTCACAGTGTGTCACAAGAGGGTCTGAACTATGATTCAAGAATGATCCTCGTTAAAACTAGAATAGAAAAAGCCCAATCTAAACTAAATTAACATCTCAAAAAAAAAAGAACTTTCTTCTAGGAAAGATTAGAAGATTTATTAGTAACTACTTAGTCTTGAAAAATAGTATATAACTCTATTATTGTTCCTAGTATAAACTACTGCGGCAGCATTTTATTTGTGGTTATTGAAAATAAATGCAATAATTATCAGTAGTAATCAAAATAAAGCTTTGAGAATAATATTGAGAAAAAATAGATATACTTGAATTAATACAATGCCGAAAAATCTTAATAGAATGATTCTTAAACAGAAAATATATTCCAATGTTATGGTGTTTATTTTTAAAATCCTCACTAAGCAAATATCGGTAGAATGTATAAAAAAAAATTTTGACAAATCAGCATGAGAACTAGTATCATACAAGAGGAAGGTATAGAATTTCAATGATCCGCCTGATGATATAAGAAAGGTGGAGAAGTTATAATTTACATAAAATTGAATATATATATATAATATATATATATATATATATATATATATATATATATATATATATATATATATATATATATATATATATATATATATATATATATATATATATATATGCTATATATATGTATGTATATTGTGATATTACAAAACTAATGTCACATTCGAAATTACCCCGTTATTATTTTTAACGTCAACTACCTTAGGAATCACGAACAACGCCTTCATATTGTTAATTCAAGCGGTTTTGAAGGTTATAAAAATGGTCGAAGTCTAAGGTTCATTGAAATTTTTCGCACGGAGCTGTCAGAATACGCGGTTTGCTGCTGCAACCAGCGAATATCAACAATTCAACATGTAACCGTAAGGATCCAACATGTAACCGAAAGGTAAATACATTGATTATAATTCAATCACTTTTATTTGACCTAATCGTATGGTGAATGATCTTTTCAGGGAACGAGATTGTTTCCCTTCGGTCCACATTCATTTTAATTACATTATTATTCTACAATTATTTATACCAATCCTGCTGTATCGGCTTGGGATGCCTAGATAACTAGCTACGACGATGGATTTACTATAATGGAATGTACACAGACGAGCATGGATTTGGAGGTTATGACGTCTTTTATAACATTTTAAATCTTTTTGTCACCAGCTTGACCTGAAGAACGTCGAACTTACACACAACCCAACGAAGTTAGGATTATATATTTGGATTGTAATTTGTTGTAATTTAACCTGTGTTTTTTTGATAAGATTCCATTAGTTAACGTAAAGCGTCTTTTCATTTATCTCTCCCAGGTATTATTAATAAATTTACTCAGTTTAGGATGAAGGCAGTATGTGACAGACTAAGTAGATATGCGTTTCTGAGGTGAAAAACCCGCCGTTCTTGTGTTCTTCACTGACTCCGCTGACCGGTAAAGAGGACAGAACGCTGATCTTTACCCTCGCAACATTCACATAGTGTTGCCATTTTGTAGTGAGTGGTTGAAATATTTAAGACAATAGATCAGCCCGCCGGCTGTGAGATACGGTCCGTGATTCGTTTCTTGAATGCACGAAACACGAAACAAGCTGACATTTATCGCCAAGTGTTTCCTGATTTGGCGCCAAGTTATTTATAATAATAATTAATTACGATAATTACTAGGCACGTGGATAATGTTTATAAACAGATTGATGACCATATAATTATTTTTAAATTAATAATATAACGCATTTTAATGTACACGTAAATAAAAATAATAATTCCTATGTACTGTCTAGAGTTTTAAATTATTAGAGATAAACTCAATTTTTCGAAAAAATATTTTATCTGCCATTTAGCTGGAATTTGGATCTCTTCCTATCCGGGGAAGTGCGATATCCAATGACACTTTAGTAAATAATCGACAAATTTTCGAACTTAAATGTTGCAGCTTTTTCAAAATGATACATTTTACGTTCCATTTATTTGAAAAATATTCTCGAATAAATTTTTGGATATTCTTAAATACAACTATTGTGTTCTAAAAATAATACATTATTATTTACGAAGTTACAATTTTTCAGATCATAGTTCTGTAATATTTTAATACAAATTAAATGGATAAATTAAAAATATACACTTACAGATAATTGAGTTTATGTTCTGAAAAAATTACAACTTCACAAATAATAAGTGTTCTCTTTAAAATTTACACAATTCTCTGTTATTAAGTAATGCTTTTTACTTTCAACCGCTAATCATAGAATAATAATATATTGCTTAGCCGGTAGTTATTTGGAGCCAATTTATTAGTTTCATTTGAATTGTAGGCTATTTTTGGCCACTCCCTATTACCAAAGGACCCCTTTCTAATGTCATTAGTAATGTAAAATGAATCACGCGTGCTAAATTTATTTGACTGTTAAATGTGCGACATGCTTTATGGGCAGACATCATTTAAGAATTAAAAATGCGAACTTTCGGGCCGTGTTATATTCAAAGTAATATACGCGAGTCAAGTGAAATACAAAACGCTCGTTAAGGACGGAAATGAAGAATATAAATCACCGTCCCTTAGCATATCGCTGCCTCAAATGCAAACAAGGTTTATTCTTTTCACAAAAACCGTCACTTTGAACAAATATATTATCTGAATCTACATAACGTCTCTTCGCACCTATAAATGTCATAAAACACTCTGATTTATCCGCTGATTTCCGATATGACGATAATTATGTCATACATGGAATATAACACAAAAAAGTGTTACATATTTCGGACACATAAATTCAGTTAACTAAAAATAGAAAAATCTCCCCGGCGAAGAACAACCTATAAACGAGTAAGTCTTCCACGTGACAAGGCCGGGAATACCAACTACTACACTGCTAACGAGTGAGAAAATTGAAAATAGAAGTTTACAAATATATTAAGATTCTCTTTAATAATATTAAGTTTGTTCCAAAGTTCAACAGGTGCAAGTATTTTAAAAAATTAAAAATTGTTGATGAAAATAATGAATGAATAATAAATAAAATCAAAACATTTATTAATCCATTTAATTATAATGTTAATAAATAGACTTTATAAACATATATGAAAATTTGATACAACAGTCTAACGGGGAGTAGCAAGATAGCAGAGTATTCACTTAGCATATGAAATGTAAGCATAAGGTATAAATGGGATGAATACCTGATTCTTCTAAAATCTCTTAGATATCAAATTGATCCCGATACCGGAAAAGGTGAACAGGTGAATATTTCAAATTTTTCTAACGCGCTTTTCGTCACAAATTTTATAATTTTAATTAATTTTTTTTAAGAAGAAATAAAAAAAAATCTGATGTCATAAAATAAATTCCACCAATCATTTATAGTGTGTATTATATGAATGATTAAATAATTTATTTTGAACGAATTACTTCAATTTTAGTATAACAACTTATAAATTTATTAATTATTTAATTATTGTATGAAGCACAACGATATGAATGAAAGAAGAGAATATTAACTTAATTTATCACTTCCTTTTTCGATCCCTAATTATTACAATATTTTAAAAATCAAAATTATTAGAGTTAGAGCATCAGTATTAAGTGAAATTACGGGATAAAAAATAGTAATTGAAAATTATTTTTTATTTTCTTGTACGACATAATTTTCTACTAACGTTTAGCAATATAGAAAATATTATTTTTTAATCATAACTTACAAATATATAATTTTTAGTTATTTTCATATTTTGCCTGTATTTCGTACATTTTTGTTTGGTAACATGTTTTTTAAAATACATAGTTTTAAATAAACATATCACCAAAATTCAATAAATTTAAAAAATTACTACCACTTAAAATGTGTATTATATATATGTAAAATACTTATCAGTTTAAAATGACTTATAGTTGCTATACTTTATATAGAAGGGGTCGAAATTTTATATGACCATATGATGTATTGTTTATGTAAAGTCTTCCGAAGTCAATACGTATATTCAAAATGATTAAGATGTCTTAAAAACATCATTATTGAAAAGGTTTAAGATTTAAGAAGTACGCACTTATAAACGAGTGTGATAAAAAAAAAGATTTTTTTTTCTTAAATTTGTAAATTTATTTGTGTTTTAACTATTTGTTTATATTATATAAGGCTAAATAAAATAAATATCGTTAATTGTTTTTAAATCAAACTGCTGTAACCAAAATGCAATACAAATGCTAATGTAAGCGCTCACATCCGCTGCTTATTCTACCATCTCAACAATGGTTAGGAAAAGTCAGGTAAAGTGGCACTAGATAAGTCAGGTCAAAGTCAATCTATCATGTCGCATTTTCGTTACCTAACAGTTTTCTCCATCTCCAACAGTTTTCAGACGTCTCCAAAAATGTACGCTCATTAAAATAAATCATTTCGACCAACTTCTTTCGTGAAGTATTTCAGTAAAAATATGTAACAACCGAATAATTTTGAGATTTAAATAAAACAGAATTTGGACGAACTAAAGCCTATATCTCCTAGCCTAACGACAAGATCTCTAGCGCCCTTGCTTAGTATTACGGCATATCATCCGTTAACTTATATACGTACGAGTCGTTACGGACCCCTACCGGTAAACGAGCGAACCAGAAGCGTGAGAGCAAAACAAAGATTATAACCATACTTATTTTTCTTTAGAGCTGGGCTTGTTGAATATAAATAAAAGACCAGCTTTTTTGAAATTAGAATTTTAATGGTATGTAACCTTTTGGTTTTAAAAAACATGAAAAATCAAACTTTTACGAAATCGCCATTTTCATTGAAGTAACACAATAAAGAAATCCATACAAGGAGAATATCTGTGCAACAGGAAACATACAAAAAAGGCAATCAATTTGTAAAAAATCTATAATCTTTTATAATAATACAAGATTGACAAATACAAATTTGAAAATAAAACAATTTTATTTTTATGCGGAGGCCTATCGCCACCACTCTCGTAATTAGGACAGCCCCCAGCTGGACCAGCGAGGCTGAACGCACCCAGTAAGACGGTACTCACGTCAACTCCCACCAGCTATAGCGATATGGTGTACCCAAGGCGCGCAACAACAATAAAAACGAGACCAGCAGTACTCGGTCGAGCTGAATTCTATCCTATATTCTATTCCTATGGTTTATGAAAATGCCTTCGATGGCTCATTCTCAGGTTTCTGTTTTTTCTGTCATTCTGGTACTATGTTGTTCTTTTAGCTGGGTTATCTTCTTTAGATTTCGACCGACCAAAGCACGCACTGGTGGTTTATTTGGACAGCAGGACTGGTCGAAGAACGGGATGTTAATAAAACGCTTGTCATTTACCGTCTTCTTAGCTATCCGAAAAAAGGGCGGCAATACTCACACACGCATATACCCATACATATGTACACTATTGTAAACCAGGAAACCCAGTGGTGCCAATCGAAGTAACAAAGCGCGTAAACATCTATCAACTTCTTCCATGAAATAGTTCCAGAAACCGCCTTCAATAACAATTTATGCACCTTAACTTTTTTGTACAGTTAACTTCTGCTTTAATAAATTCAGTGTAATTCATAAGTAGTGTCTGTTCTAACCTAATCAAACCTAACCTAACCTGCCACCTGGCACACACTCATATCCACATATGAGTACATCCTCACATTTCGACACAAATACGCTCTATATGCCAAACCCCACGTTATTAAATGAGCACGAGGGTATTTGGATGAATATTGGGGCATCCAATACCCTGACACAAATCTCATCAAATCACGTTATATTCACATGACCATCTTCATATCTTCAAACCCTTCCGATCTGAAGTCATATCCGCACTCCATATACCAACATTCCAATATTGGCGATACAACTTCTTCCCCAAAGTTATATCAAGTATTCCACAATTTAGTCTAGATTTAATTTTGGAACATCAAAATTTATCCAAAATGCTATAAATCGAGCCGGGGGTTTGGATTCACCGATTCCAAGTATTCAAAATATATTCATCAATTTTAATATGCATTACAATACTATTAATAGGTAAGTACATTAGAAACGTGATCTGTTTCTTCTATATATCAACACTACGAGTATACTGAATATCACTGACCTGAATATGAAATAATATTCTACGGTTGCCTTGAGCCTCTACTGTAACTTCTAGATGACAATTAAATGTTTTTTTAAGCCTCAAAGATCAAACAACATAAGACATCAGTAATTAATAATGTTGACTATAAAATAAATATAATAAGGCAGTGTGAACTTGTATGTCTACCAAAAACAAATTAACAAACCTAGCGGGGCTATTAGCCTGTGTCGTTTAAGCGTAGCATATAACTTTAGTTTGCAAAGCATTTTATAATCTAGATATTTTGGGTGAAATAGAGCCTTTTATGCCGTATATACTTGCCATGGAAAAATCCATTTTCATTAAATTCTGAGATTCGCTGAAGTGAAAATAAAATTTTACCATATATTGTATGGTGATTTGAATGTCTCATGAGTATGAATATCTCACTTATTATAGTGAGTTTTACCTATACACGGACGATATCATTAATATGACATTGCAAAAATATCTTCTACTACATCGCGAATAAATGAAAAAAATTTTTCGCAAATCGTTTTTCGCACTTTACCGAAATTAGAAAAAATAATTGGCACCGATTGAAATTACAGTGTCCATTAATCAAGCAAATTGCGCAGAAATCTGCTTGAATTAATTTAATACGTCCTGAAAATTAAAAATATTACCAGCTAGCGGGGTAAACTGCTCGGCACAAACGTTCTTTACCAACCACCCCCGCCCGTAATCGGGGGTTGGTTTGGTTTATTTTCTACTGAACATTAAAAAATGAAACAGTGCTAATATTGTGATTTTCATTATCGTTGATATTGTGAAAATGACGTCCGTTAGGGGTGTATGCGGTGTGTCCATTTATGTTGCAGTAAATAACGAGCCAATTAGGAGTAAAATAAAGAGTGGCTATCCTTTATTAATCCTACGTAACTGGTTTTGATCACGTAGAATTAATGAATGAGGAGAGAATGATACACAAATTATGCGATCCAAGTGATGATGAAATCAGAAAAAGATTTTTGTAAAAGATCCCATGTGCTTGAACATGGTCCTGTTAGAAGACTTCATCAATCGATGTACGCATGAGAAGATATATTTTGAATTGTTTTTTAGTTAGGTTTAGTTTATATAATATATTTACGTACAAATCAATCAACCAACATTACATTATTTTTAATTAAAAAATCAAATCACAGCACAATATATATTTTTATTTCAACTTTATTACATATATATATGTATATATCAATGGCGTGCAGTAGGTATAGATTTAGGTTAGGTTTGTTACTTACTTACTTACTACTAAGATCAGATTTGTATTTTATAAAGCCACAAGAACAATTTGTAGATGAATTCATGGCTGCAATAGTTTTATTATTATTTATGTGTGAATAGATCTTTAAAAAAGTCTCGTAAGACCTACAGGAGTAATAAAGTTTATTGTCGAGAGATACCTACACGGTTCATGGTGACCGCTGCGCGACTAGGATTTCCTTAGAATCTATATTTCATCAAAAGCAATATAATAAGGATGCACTATTGTTAAAGCAATATAATAAGAGATTTCTGCATTGGAATATAGATTCTACTGACGCAAGAGCAGAGTGTCATCGTTTTGCCCATGACAACGTAGAAGTACTACATATATGCAAAAAGCGGAAAAAATTAGATATTCTAGAAAATATTGAAATTAATGTACTTAACAAACAAACACCCCCTCCTGTCCATATTAGCTCCGCCTTCAACTTCTTTCACTTTTTACCGAAACCCCTAACTCCCAACCCCGCTCTCATAACTCCCCTCAAACATTTAGTCGATTAAATATCTTCTGGTTTTAAGTTTTAGTTAATTACTGAAGATGATGCAGTAAGCATTAAAAATGTTTTAATTTTAATTTAAGTGTAGTGTGAAGAAAACGACGTATTTTTTTATTATTAGTTAATTAATTTTTCTAATAGTTGATTAAAATAATAATAATAAAAAAAATAATACTAACTTTGTTTGGACACGCAGATCCGCCGGATGACATCAACGAAATAGTGTATACTTTGCGTGAGCCACTTTACGGACACGCGGCACCTGTGTAATCCTCTTTATTTCTGAATAAACTGAAATTAATGTCCTTTGTCCTTTTTTTGAGGGAAGCAAACTATCTACTCAAGAAATATTTCAAGCACAGGCCAGGTAGGTTTAGATACAGCGTAATATTATGAAACGTAATAAAGTATATAAAGTTGAAAAGTAATATTTTTCGGTTTTTGTAGTGGCATTTAGGTGATTACACTAGTTTCTGGTAAAGAAACAATAATATATGTTTTTAGTTACTTATGACATCCTGAAGAAGAAAATGGTATTTTTTGAAATCGGTAGATGTATTTAAATTCAATTAAGTGGTTAATAAAACAAATATAACAAATAAATAATATGAATTTTAACCACAAAGTTAATATTGCTAATTTCCGATACTAGACGCAAGAATCGAGCATTATCGGAGTTATAAAATTGTAATTTAAAATGTGTAAGTATAAATGTATTTTTTTAGATAAAGTTTTTAGATGTTTTATTTTTTTTTGTATATTAGTTATGTATATATGAATATATAATTTACGTATTTGTATTTTTGTACCACATCAAGGTGTTTGGCATTAGTAATAATTAGGTGAGTAATTGTTACGAACGCGGATAACCATATTATTAAAAAATCTATAAACGTGCATTTACCTACAAAAATCGAATACATAAAGCTCCATATACAAACATTTCCTGTGTGCCGCATTTAATGGCAAAAAAGAACATCTACAAGTAATATATGCGACTAATTCCTACTTTTTGTATGTAAAAAACACGTGGCTTTATATATAAGGATCTATTTATATCACGCCCGCCGTACACTAATAAGTAGCACGTAGGCAGTAAGTTTGTTTAAATAAAATGTCGGTAAATATTTTGTAACCAGTTCTCTTGAATAAATCGAACGTGAAACAACCTGAATTTTTATTGACGGATTATAATCCTGAAATCATAATACATAATCTTCATGCATGTCTCTACGAATTTTTATCAGTCAGTTAAAATATCCAGAAGATTAAAAGAACCAGCATCTAAGAAAGAATACAGAAACAAGGAAATACTGTTTTTAATCTGTACATAATAGTAACGTCATATTGAAGTATATGATATATTAAATTGAATTAAATATGGAAGTATGGGTAATTATAGAGCTTATGACTTGTCTTCGGCTGGCTTAAGTGATCACTTTATACAAATATAACGTTCACTATTCTCACCCATTAATCAATTTAGAAATTATATACATGTTAATATGTGGAAACACTTCGAGTACCATTACACTATCGCCATCTATGGACTAAATTTGATATTCATTCCCTGAAACAGCATATATTTCAATTAAAAATAATAAAAAATAACTTCGTCTCTATGAGATATAGAGATATATATTATTTGTTTAACAACAGTGCCTCTGTGGGTGAAAATCCAGTAATTGTGTGTTCTCGGACATATTCAAATACAGCTAAATTAAATGTAATTAAATTACTTGTTTGAATTTAACAGAACTACGTCGAAACCTATAATTAAACACTTATATTTTACATAACGGTAGATATAGAGTTCCGTTGAAACAACCGCGGGCCTGGTAAACTACTCCCAGTTATATTGACGTCGGATGTTTCTCAGTTTTTTTCTGACTCATAACGTAAAAGCATGGTTTATCTTGTCGGATTCATCGGTAGAGAGATTATACATATGAAATGATGCAGGAAAAATTGTGGACTACAATATGTACCAACTTGGAAACATTTTTCCTACATTTTCTGTATAAAAGTATTATAAAGGATGTTTTTATTTTTAGAAGTATAAAACTTTAAAATTATTTAAAACACGTAAAAATTGTGGTAATGACCATCATATTGAATTTAATGGAATAAAAATGTTATGTCATCAGTGCTTAAATATGATTTCGTGCATACGGGTGCCGCGGCTGGCTCGAATAAAGCGCAATCTGGCCGACACCATTTTTAAAGAAACAACAGCTTTTTCAGTGCTCACAGTACGACGTCTCTGTGGATGCGTATTATCAATTAGAGTATGCGTGGTGCGAAAACGATCCATAGTTATTCGAATTACTCGCTCGGATGAACGATTATGTCGATCGTAAAATGAACGTAGCGTAACGTAGGTAAGTTTCGCGAACTGAACCACGTTTTCAGAAATAAATTTCCATAATTTACAAGCGTTGTTCTGGCGTAAGTCTATTCATAGTGAAATACAAAACCAAACTGAGCACAAATCAGCTGTCAGCATTTTTATTTATGTGCTGCTTTCTATATTCATTAATTATTGTGGAAAATACGACCAAAGTATGCGGTTTTTTTTTAAAGTTGTTATCAGTATACTTGACTTATTCATATGTCTTAGTATACATTTATTTGTAATATGGTTAACCTAGATTTTATTAGTACTCTTATATTGGTATGATGGTAATATTTTTAATATTTAAAAAATTTTGTGGAAGTCCATTACGATTAACTTTAAAACAAAATTAATTGAAGTTGTAAAAATGTGTTAATTATTAAAATAAAACACAAGGTCGTTTACTTTACACTATACTTAAATTAAAAATTAAAACGGTTTTGACGCTTACTGCATCATCTTCAGTAATAAACTAAAACGTAAAACTAGAAGATATACCTACTATCGACGATGTAATCGATTATAATGTACTGAAGATGATGCAGTCATCGTTGAAAACGTTTTAATTTTTAATTGAAGTGTAGTGTAATGTTTTTCATATTTTCTTCCCTAGCCTAAAAATAATATCATTGGTCCTCAAAATTCCACAACAGGTTTTTTATGCGCACACCGTTATCCGAAATTAAGAGGGAACATTGCTCGTAGATATATTATTAGTAAAGAAGAAAATATTGCCTATACTAGTTTATTAAACATTATAAAGTCAGCCGAACGATGCCTGAGGGCAAAGAAAACAGCTCTTTAACCACTTTTTCATTACCCGTTTCTATGTTTATTATAAACTTTCATTAACCACTTGTTTAGAAATGAGGTGTGCAAAAGTCCGCGGGGAACTTAAAAATCAACAAAGTTCTACAAAACCGCTATCTACTGAAACTGAATATATTTCGATAGATTTTGTAATTCAGTGAATAAGAAACCGAGGAAATTTATGTTTTCGTTTGGCAATCTTATAAACTATGTCTTGATTGCAAAGTATTTCCGAGAGCACGTATTAAATTGCCTTTGCTATGTTTCAGGCTTTTAACAAATCAAATAGGTTTTAGTTAACATAACTTTATATAAATAAAATTTAATTTAACTATTAAATGAACAATTCACGTTTTATTATTAATTAAACCGGTGTTTCATTTATAAATTTGTAATAATTGAATAACCTAATCCAATTCTAAAAATGAAATTTTAGAAGAGTGTTAGTTACTACATAAAATAATATAAATAAACATTAGTAAATAGTATATATTTTTTTATGCAGTAAAATTAAATAGAATATATTTTTAACCTGTCTTAGTATAAGCGATAAAGACGTACATATTATACAGGATATCATTTAAACCTATAATACATCATTATCACAGTTCTCATATTTAGGAAATACTGACAAAAAGCAATTGAAAAATATTTATTCAGAACTGAACATATCCACCTAATTTGCAATTCATAGGAAATTAACACTTCCATCGAATTTAATGTACCTATCACTTTTCTTTCAAACTTTCTTATGCGCCATACACAGAAAGACACTTCTGGGGTAATTTATTATATGTAAAGTGTAACGAACCTAGTCCACAATATTTTACGGGTGGATATCTGACTAAATTTTCAAGAGAAAATGTTAAGAAAATATGTACCTAATCCCAATCATATCTGATATATAAGCATTTTAAAAAAATCGTAATTATTTCGATTAATTTAAATATTTTATTGATTTCAAATTATATATTGAATGTAAAAAATTAAAGGTCATCGATTTTCGAATTTCTTATTAGATGATTTAAGGCCTGAAGCAAAGATATAGATTCATAATGGATACATTTCGCAAATATTTATTTCAAAGTAGGTAGACTTAAAGCTTAATATGATTGTGTTAAAAAATCAAATAATATTTTCCGTAGCGGTGCAGAATTTGAACATATTCCTTAAACATTTTCGACTCGTAATTTAGTCACGTATTCATCCATAAAATATTGTGGACTAGGTTTGTTACACCTGTATAATATGTTGTTGAGGTGTAGCCTGGCGGTCTATCCTCCACCAGCCAGATCAGCAGAAGAAACGTGAAATGTGATCTCAAAACTCATTTTACTGACAACTTTTCTTGTGATAAATTTATAACAATTTGTGTAATTCGGATGAACAGAAATCTACTCTGCATTATTTAAAGAAGTTATTATTAATCACAGTTATTTATTACAAGGACCATAGCGATAATTAAAAATGCAAACTAAAATTATCCTAAACAGACATATTCCGCGCGGAATGTCCGAAGTTGAAGATGTAGAACCGACGTCATGGTAGGCTCACAATCCAGCGCAGACAGAAAAAAAATGAATATTTCCTTGTCGCCGCGTACTGATTCGGAATAAATTGGCTTATTGGCCCGGGTCATCCTATCCTTATCGGTAGATCATGGCCAGCGATCGGACACCCATCCACAATCCGTTTGCGACATCGTCCATTGTTAGTTCAGGAAATAAATTTTTTCCAGGATCCCATTATGGATATATTAATTTACACGAGCCTAAATTAACTCATTCTATGGCCGACAAAGCCATCCTGGCTGCCGATTAATAATCCACTCGCGATTAGCGTGGCTAACGGTTGGGCTTGTCTCTATGCGGCGCGCGCGCGGGTCTGACGCCCGGTCTGCGATCGCGACAACCTACCGCGCACGTGCGAAAGTGTTTATTTATTATTAAACATTTTATTCTCCACTACAATTATTTAAATGATGTAAATAATTCAACTGCTAACGTATCTATAATGTTACAATGTATATACAATTAAAAAGAAAGGTACTGCATATTTATTAAAGTTTACTTACCGCAGCCTTACTTAGCTTGAATTAATCTTAACTATATAAGCAACATTAACATTGCTGACGTGCTTGTGGTCTAATGGTTACGATACTCGCCTAGTGGTCGGAGGTTCGAGCCTCATTCCAGGAGGCCATCATGTTAGTCGTATTTTCATAGCACAAGCGTTTAGCTATGAAAATAGTTACAATATTTATGTAATATAATAGTCATGTATTCCGTGTATGCATCTATATTTAAAAGAAAACACATATATATCTCACCAGTATACTAGATTGTGAGTAGCGTACGTACAGCACACACGTTATTATGTTGTTTAATGCATATATATATATAAATTCATACATAATGTTTGTATTAAATTAAGCTGTTTAAAAAAATCAGTATTTTTTAACTCCAATTTAATTTAACAAATAGACACATCGGTATGTAACGTAAGTATATAATATTAATATACCATTGCACTTGATGTAACTTTAAAACGTATTATTTCGTAGTCGGATGAAATTATTCATACATAAAAATATGATTTGCTAATTGAAACGATGAAATTCTGAGCCTACAGTGTAGGCATTATTTAAAAAAATATATTTAAATTAACAACATATTATCACCATTTTTAAATTTTGCTTATTATATAATGAAATCTTTTTATAAATATTTTTCGCATTGATTTCTCTTTTAAATAGAGATGCGTGTGTATAAAGAAAACATATTAATATTTTGATTATTTTAATCTTTGCCTTGCGGTGCGAAAATAAAAATATCCGTTCCGGTGCTGTAAACTCAGTGTACTTTTACGATTTTTAAGCCGGATAAATATGAATACTTTACATTTATTATTTATATTAACCATTAAAATAATACTTGATATATATATATATATATATATATATATATATATATGTAAGTGAATTTTATTGTGTAAAAGTGCTAAAAATGAGAAATAACATTGATCATCACGAACGACAGCATAAAGACGCTAAATAAACTGGGTCAGTGCACGATCTTTCTCGCGCTCCGTGTATTGCGTCTGGTTCTTCGAAAAAACATTTCTTATTGTTGAGTATTGTAAATACTTATAAATTATAATTATTTGATCCAATACATAAGTATATTACGGAGGGATACCTAAAATATGAACTCTGTATTTAGTATATTTAAAGAGATATTCACATAATTAGAGGCAATGTCAATTCAGTTCACATCGTCGGAGAGGAAACGTTAAAATGAAGCTAAACGCATGTATTGTGAAAATATGACTAACTTGACGGCCTCTCGGGACGAGTCTCGAATCCCAGACCACTTCATCACTAAGTGATAGTAGTCTGGTCTAGTCTAGGAGTAAACTGGTCAAATCTAGCAGTAGAGCAGTAATTTGTATGTTATTTGTACGTTACTACTTTTTGAAGTAACGGATATGGAACATTAAATACTGTAATGTACCTGTATATTACATGTTCCGTCGTCTCTGATGAAATAAACAAAGTACCTATTAGGTAATCTGTAGTACCTGAGGAATCGGTATCCCTGGGGCTCTATTATATAAAAAAAGCCTGGAAGATTGGCGATACGGTAATATGACTTTGTTGCACGATTAACCAAAGTAACGGGAACGTTTCAAACATAAAAAAACAAACGCAAAATAAAAAAGTTTTAAATTTTTTTACAAACGGAACATGTTTAGAATTATCTCCGTGCTTAAATATGGTTTTGTTGGTTAAAAGCAAAAAGTTTTTTCGAAATTGAATTTCAATTTTTTTCATCGTTTTTTATTGATAAATTGAATAAATGATAATTTGAATATATTAGATTTTCTATGACTATTTTAATATCATAAAATAGTATAGTTTAACTATTAGAATAGTGATGTAATTCTAAAACAAATAACTATTTCTAATGAAAATTTATTATTACATTTTTAAATGTCAGAAAAAATGAAATATTTAAACGTCAATTTAAAGTTAATAGAAAAAATCTAATTATTATTTATCTAAGAATGATGAAATCGCAGTTAGCTACTTTTCGCTCTTAACTTATGGTTCCTGGCTTAAAATATTAATTACGACCGACATATAAACAAGTAAAGAAAGAAAAGTTCACTTAAATATTTCTGGTATGTACTTAGATGCATACGATGACCGAAAAATATTATAATAAAATAATAGAGAGGAAGGAATGAAAATTTAGATTCAGTTTTGCAATGTCTCGCGTTATACGTATTCCTGCAACTGTTTAATTAAATACTGTGTTATGGTGTTGTTATGTTGTGTTGTCTATCAATTCTTTTCTATTATTGTATTAATTTCACGGTGACTTGCATAATTTTAACTTAACAATTCATTAAAAAATCATAATACACACAGAGAGTGATTTGATCATCCTTGCTGTATTTTAACTTCAATTTAATTTAAAATTTTTTGTAAACAACATACAATATTAAACAGACTTAATCTTATGTTGTACACCGAAATACCTCCATAAAATATATCAATAATCTATTAAATATTATGTAACCGTATTACCACACAGTAACGGAATGGTTAGACGTTAATTATAAATTATAACTTACAATGTTAAATTGTAGATGTTGGGTAGGTACTTAACCCGCATCTGATTTTTCATATGAAGCACTTAGTAACAATATGGGTAGTGTCCAAAAATTAGTAATCTTACATTAAAAAAATTATATGTTTGGAAAATAATAAAATTTTGGGATGAAAAAGTATTTTTTTGTAATGGACACTGCTATTTTTATTTCTCCCATTTGGAGATTTTAAATAATATTATGGTATAATTTGTACAGCGCCATTTTCGTAATAACTTTCACCTCAAGGGCGCTTTACACATAAACTATTTATAGTTCTAAATTATCTTTGTTTTTAAAACTAAAAATTGTTATTTTAACTAATAGAAATGATTTTTTTTTTGAAACCCAATGATTTGACAAAGCGTTTCTCACGAGTATGAAATAGTATGATAATTAAGAATTTGTAGCATCCAGATTGGTTTTTTCTAAAATTGATGGACACCGCTGTTAATTACAAAAGAATTTATATACGAAATATACTTTTTTTTTTAAATAGGCATACATTGAATACATGTGATATCATTATTCTTAAACGCTACTTAACTTAACCTAAACGCTTATAATTTAAAACTATGTATAACTTGGTGATACAAAGAAAACGAGGTTCGAACCCTCGTAAGTGTCTTAACCACTAGATCAAGGGTCGGTAGACTTTCTAGTGAAATGAGAAATATTAAGAAATCAAAAATTTTCACAGAGCCGCAACGAAAAAAACGAGATAAAATCAAAATTTGTATTTAATACTCAAATGCACAATACAATCGTGGGCTACCAAGAAGAATATATTATATGGAAGTTATTAGCTTTAGTAGCTCAGTGATCTACTTATAAAATAAGAAATCCTAAATAATAAAACACTTTTTAATCTTTGTAAAGTATGCTAATTAGAACTTGAATTAGAATTAGAATTAGAATTGTATCGCTTTAGAAAGTTTTGCTATGTCTGTCAAGTAATTAGTTATGTAATTTTAAGCATGATTGTTAATTACACTCCATTAATTTGCTTCTTAACATATTTTTTATTTGATTCGTGGGACCTGACATTTTTTTACTGAAGTATAAATATTTTACTTTATATTTACAATCTCACCTCAATTTAACAATGTTGTGCATATATTTCTACATGCCTTGTATACGACTGCTTAAAAACATTAATTTACAAATACTGAAAAGTATGTACGCACTCGATTGCGTCCAAATTTAGATTGTCAATGGACAGCATTGCCACTGAAAAAAAAATCTGTGTACGAACTTTTTGTCTACATCTCGTGTATACTAAATTCAGGTGTTCATGCGTGATGTCCAGATTAGTGATGGTAAACTTACGTGACTGTGATTGTGTCGATGATTGGCAACTGAGATTTTACTGTTGAAGATTTACTTTTCAGAGTACCAGTCATTGCTCGAAGAATTACGTAAATCAGTCATCAATCATCGTCACAATCGAATACAATCACAGTCACAATGACAGTTTAAATAACGACTTTCTGTCAGCTGACGAGTAAACGTTTGACAAGCTAAGTAACGTTTAAATGCTTAAATTTATTTTAAAAACATTATTTCTTACTTACATACGTAACGGTAAAAGTAGAATATTTCGAAAATCTCGAGAACATCAGAAGGCATAAAAATATCATCCAAATAGACTATAGTATTAGAAAAACTGGGTAGCAACCGGTAAAAAGTGACATCAAACGTAGCCCAGGCACGTGCGGCCCATTTGCTCTCATGGCTCGGTTATCTACATAGTCCTACGCGATTTCACTTTAAAGTCGTCTTTGGAATGGATGCCTATTAAGCGCAGAAGCCGAGGATAAAGCGAGGAAACAATGACGACTCCACGCACACGTAAAAATCCAACAGGTGCGATCGCGCTGACTTTTGGGAATATTTTCCGTAGTAATGATTTTATTCCCCACACCGTATTATAATAATCGTCGGCTGTCTCTATGGCATAATAATCACGTAATATTACTATCACCTATCGCTTTCACACTTGATAAAAAGAAAAAATCATAAAATAAGTTAATTCGGCGGGTACCATTGTAAAATTTGTAACGAAAACTTATTTTTATCTTTACCAGTACCCGAATCTATAGCAGGTCCTTGCAAAACCTTTTTCGAACAAAAAAAATCAATTTATCGATATAATATTTTTGTTGCCACCCGGACACGAGCCAGGAACCAGGATAAAGTGGATTTCTTTACAATAATGGAATAACAGATGTATAAATTTTAAAGTGCAACATACACGTTCGAAAATTTATTGTCGATGACTTACAATATTGACGTGGTGCAATATTCAGCTCAGCGCATTTCCCCGGATAGTAAGGATTCCTGGCTCGTGTGCAGGTGGCAACAAAAATATTATATCGATAAATTGATATATATATATATATATTTAATAATGTGTTCTCTTTAATAAAAAGATTTTAATATCATTAATTGACATGGCGGTTACTTTTGGTATAACATGATTGTTGATGATGAGAGGTATTGCACCTCTCAAAACTAGTTGTGATAATAACTCAACGTGTGTGTAGTACAAAGTTTAGTTGTGAAAATAAAAATAAAATAAAAAAATTTTGATCGATCCTAATGCTTCTGAGATACTAGCAAACGCTATACTATCATACTATTTATTTCTAATTTTTTGTATTGTATGTAATCTATTAAGGAGAACGCATTATTATTGTGAAGTTGCAGTTTTATCAGAACATAGTACTGTGGTATTTTATTGAACATTAAATATATCAATTAGGAAGATACACAGGAAAATTTAATTTATCTAAAAAATATTTTTGTTGCTGCTAGGATACGTATTTACCAGGATAGGAAATGATCGTGGTTCGGTAGCAACAAAAATATTTTTTCGAATAATTGAATTTTCCTTTAATTTGTATTAGATATATTGCATTGTCTTAAATTTATGATGTACTTTTTTATTGATTTTTTAAGATTTTCAATTACACAAATAGTTACCCCTCATGAACTTTGTAACAAGCTAATATTATTAAAAAGTTAAAGATATTTATAAATGACTATTTCCACATATTTTTTTGAAAATTGGCCAACTTGGTGGTCTTCTAGGAGGTACTACATTGAATCACCGACCTCTTGTAGTAGTCTTACCGCTAAAAAAAATAAGGATTTTCTATTTGTTAATCTATTTTATTACTAATTTTTAATTATTTTTAAACTAAATTATTTACAGATTTTTAGTGACATATAATTAATTGCCGTTTAATTGCCGTTTCGTATATTATAATAACTGTTAAGTCGTGTGTTAACTATCAATATTCTGAAAAGCTTAGTTTTTATTCTTACCTTAGCCGATATATAAATTTATTTTATTTATTCTGACAGTACATGAATAAAATAATACATTTAACAAAATTTTTATCGCTTTATAATTAATCAGTAAACAACAAACTAATTTGTTGCAATCATTCACAATATGAACTAGTGATGACTTTTAATCATTAAATCATAGTTAAAAATCATCGTTACTACTGAATACCGGTCACAGTCTCAGTTATTTTGGCTATGTTACCAGACATATATGTATACTATGGAAAGGTTTATGATCCAATAGACCGAACTGGTTAAAACTCTAATGAAGAGTCCACTCTCAGAATTTACAGGAAACGAAATAGGTGCTGAGATCATTCATGCCGTCATTTTACAATATTCGCAGTTCCAAAATAATAACTTCACGAAAGAAGAAACAATAAATAAAAATCAAATTAACATATGGGTGTGTAAAAGTCTCAAAAGGTTAACCATGCTAACGCATCCATTCTCATCAGCTATCTTCGGAAAAATGAAGTTGAACGCAGCTGGCATAGCGGTAACCAACAAAAAATATTCAAATAATAGCGACAAGCGTCAACCAGCGCCCCGGGCAGGCCAAGCTACTCACCTTTCTTCACTTCGTATACTAACGTCGTTCACAGTAACAGTTTCCACGGCAACAGAGTCGCCGATTTTCGGTAAACAGATTTACCGGTAAACATGGCTAAATTCTATTCCCAAATATCCGTTAAATAAATTTCTAAATTACCTGTATAATAATATTTTTAAACTACGATTTTATTGTATGTGACGATATTTGCAGAAAGTAGGATCGTCGAGTGTTTTATTGTATAGTTTGTTTACCTGGAATTTTATAGAATTTTCTCCAATGCGCGCACGTGCGTAGGGGATCTGAGACCAACCATCGCAAAAATCACTAGTCAAGCTAAGGGTACTTTATCCCTTGGCAGCTATTTTTAGTGTCTTCTGAAGTTTTGTGAAGTCCGGTTGCCCTATACATTGTCTCTTTCAATATTTAGTTAATGAAATTTAATCAATTATTAAAATAGCGATATCCTAATCTGCGGGATAAGTGATTTTTAAGTTTTGTTTTATATCATAATATAATGCCATAATATTTACTTTTTGATAGCGTCATAATTACCGGTTAATTATCGGTAAACCGGTATTGAATTCAAAACTTTATCGATTTACTGGTAATGCAATTTTCCAGTAAATTTGCATGACCTAGTCACCTTCGATTTGTGATACTTTCGCTTGCTTAGATTTAAACTTCAATCTTTGTGATAAGTTTGCTTCAATACATTAAATGTCAATAGTAAGTAATTTCAATCCACAATATCTGCCCGCTTGTTACATTTACGAATACAAGGGTAGCGATTGATTTAAACACAAGAGTAGCCGTACTCTCACATTTAAAAACACGTATGAGCTTAATACGTAATACGCGGCATATAACATCTCCATAAACCTATGAAAGAACTTTAACCTCTAGCTGATTTTCACTCAGGAGGAATATGTCTAAAGCTATGATATTCAATAATCTAAGTGCTCTTATAATAGATGTAATCATTGACAGGATGGTTCTGTACTTACACTGAAGATGAAATTACCTGTGTTGCTGATGTCTCAGGTAATTATCGGATTGGAAAGATCAATATTTTCCATTAGTGCGAAGTTCCCCGGTGTTCTCCGCGCGTTAGTCTAAAGAAGAATATAATTGATAATATATTTATACAAACAATACCTCTAATATACTGTGAAATTAAAGAATGGCGATCCTGATCACCGGCTAGTCAGTGGGGAACATACGAACGGTGAGTTCTTCACCTCAGAAACGCATACTAACCCTGATCTGTCACATTCTGTCTTCGCCTTAGATTGGGAAAATTTATTATTAATACCTGGGAGAGATAAATGAAAAGATGTTTTACGTTAACAAATGGAATCTAATCAAATAAACAGGTAAGTTAGAACAAATACAATTGAAATAAAATAATCAAAATTCCGTCGGGTTGAGCATGAATTCAATGAGCTTCAGTGCAGACTGGTGACAACAGATTAGAATTCAACAAACGGATAAAGTATCCTCAAAATTCATCCGTGCGACATTCCATCATATTCCATTATTTAGGCCTACATCGTTCATATGCGCCAGATGTCGCCGTCACGTCAAATCAGGTATCTCTAGCCATCCATCTAAAATAAAGCATTCCAATGACGCCATCGTCACGTAATTACCTTTTCAACTTCCCAAGCCGACAAAATAAAAAGGTAGAAAGAAATGTAGAAAAAAAATGTAGATAAATAATGCAGTGAGATGTAATGTAGACATAAGGGAAACATCTTGTTTACTGAAAAGCAATTAGGTTAATTATCATGCAATTAGGTTAAAACAAATTATAGTAAATCGTGCACTACTGATTTATTAATAAATGAAGTATTTATTAGGAGAACCCTTTCTTATTGTGAAGTTGTAATTATTCAGAACATAGGTCTGTGATATTTTAAATATGAATTAAATATATTAATTAGAAAGATTTACATATAAAATCAATTTTAGCGAAAAATATTGTTATACCACCGGTATAACAATATTTACTGTACCTGGATCTCTTTGTTCTGAATTATTACAACTTCACAATAATAATATGTGCTCCTAATAATAAAGTTGTATCAATGTGTCCAAAAATTTAATACAAATGAATTGATAATTTTGGCGATAATTAATTTCGAACCATATGTTACCTTTTTGATAATATCAAAAAGGAAACATATAGGTTTGAAAATTTGTCGCTAAAAATATCGTCGCTGTAGCATAGTTGAATAATGCACCTTTCCCAGTTTGGAAAGAGATCCAGGTTCGAATCCCGGTGGTGCAACAATAATATTTTTCGATAAAATTGATTTTATATGTATATCTTTCTAATTAATATATTTAATTCATATTTAAAATAAAGTATTCACTCTTTGGTTACATTCTGGATCCTTACGGATATATTTTGGATCCTTAATAAATGGCTTCGCTGGCCGTAACTAGCTAAGCTGCGTATTGTGATAGCTCCGAGCGAAAATTAGCTTAAACCACAACCGACTACAACCGATTTTATAACAGTTAAAACCGCGCGCAATGCCAACCTCAGGTCGTTGTTCGTAATTACTAAGGTAGTTGGTAGTAAAATAATGACGGGGTGATTTTGAACGTGACATCAGTTTTGTAATGTCACAATGTATAATATCTATGAATACATGATATTTAATATATATATATATATATATATATATATATATATATATATATATCGTGTAGTTATACAAGTATATGTATTATATAGACCTGTATCATATTTTGCATTGTGGACATTTTGAAAGGCATGAAATGCCATAAATTAATGTTAACTAGTTATTGAACTAGAAGCTTTGAGACTAGCATCCCAAGAGCATTTACGTACAACTACCTAATCATCGGACGCCAGAACCTAAACAATATCTTCATTAGTCAATTTACCGCACTAATATCATGTCAAGCAATAGGTCACAACCCTCACGATCTTCAGTAATGAGAGAACCGATTGGAAGAAAAAATCATGACAAACTTCATGCCTTAATCAATTAGGTCTTGTTTTTATTTATTATGGTATGCAGCTTAACGTATAATTGCTTTAATTAATTACTCAAAGTGATCCAGGGAAATAAAAATTCAATCCACTCATAATAAATAGTTTAAATATCAATCAATGTCATTCTTTCATCGAAAAGTCTTCGTTTCTTACGAACCACCTCTCATAATATTAGACTGCACGATATTGCTGTATCGCTTTAGAGGTACAACAATACTGATTGATCACATTTGTACAATTTCCCTCCACCAGTCGTTAAAATTCCTTTCGGCACTAGTCGAAAAAATATATACAAGCATATTTAGATTCAACTGGCGTCTTTTCTAGGTCAGATCGCATGTTTTGTAGATGGTTTCCATAAAGCATGGTAACACGTACCATTGTCAAGGTGAAAAGAAAAAATGATAATGAGCTAAA
This sequence comes from Eubasilissa regina, assembly GCA_022840565.1. NCBI lineage: Eukaryota > Metazoa > Arthropoda > Insecta > Trichoptera > Phryganeidae > Eubasilissa > Eubasilissa regina. Next base: position 24,209,901 of record JAINEB010000025.1, read on the forward strand.
TATAACTTTAATTTAAGTTACGCATGAGACCCTTTGCAATATGTAATAATTATATAACCAAAAAAGAATTCCACCTCTCTAATATCATATATTTAATACAAATTAATTAAATAAATCAACCAAAAAGATATTTAAAAAAAAAAACATATTTAGAAAACATACATACGTAGAAAGTAATCAATTTGTAGTTTGGCGTATATTAGATTAAATAAAATACAATCACATTGTATGAAACCACGAAATTTATTATACGTCAACCGGTTTCGCTTATATTAAGCTTGGTCAGGACGAATTTAAAACTAACCATAAATACAAAAAGAGTGCATTTATATATACATAAAAAGGGAGATAGAATATTTAATTACATGCAAAAAAGAGAGACAGAGTACATATACAGTTAGACGGAACATTAAGAGAGGGGAAAATACAGTGTTGATGGATATTAAATTTATTTAAATTTATTTATATTTATATTTATATTTATATATATATATATATGTATATATATCCCTTAATATTTCGTCTGTGTATGTATTATGTCTCTCTCTTTCGCATACTCCTTTGATGTTTTATCTAACTGTATATATATTCTGTTTTTTTCTTTCACATGTAATTTTATATTGTATCTCCCTCTTTATGTATATATAAGTCCACTTTTTTGTATTTATGGTTAGTTTTAAATACGTCCTGACCAAGATTGAGATAAGCAAAACAGTTTGACTTATAATAAATTTGGTGGTTTCATACAAAGTGATCTTAAAAATATTCTAGTTAAAAATATTCTAGTTAAAAATATTATTAGGTTTTTACGGCCGTTCAGAATCTTCTGTGTATAGTTTTCTGGGCTAATCTGTCGTGTACATGTGATCTTTCTGGACATCAGTCCTGATGATGGACCCAGCAATGGGATCCGAAACCTCAGCCAGAATGGTCAGATATAAATGGGAGATTAGCCCAGAAAACTATACACAGAATATTTTAGTTGCAACTGAAATTTAAACCAATTAACAATTTAGCGCATTTCTCGCAGTTACCATACCACGGAACTTTAAATTGTTATTTCACAATAAAAAAGTGTTCTGCTAAAAAAAAATTATATATATATATATACATTAATTAATTTCTGTAATTTTAGTTAATATTTTTATGCTATAAACATAATTTTATAAAATGTTTAAAATAATTATATTTTTCCATAGGCCACACAAAATTTTTAATTCGATTGGTATTAATTTATATTTAAGTATTTTTCTATTTTCGTGGAATTTTCAGAATCCCAGGAATACCGGCAACGCGGTCCAAGAATTCGGAAATAATAAAATGCCGGGAATGAGAAACACCGCTCCTTCCCTGCCGCAATCCTACCTGAAGGTTACACGGGGAAAAGAGACTCATTAGCATTCCTGAAATATTTCTTGAGATCAAAATATTTTAAAAAAGATGAAACTCGTCAAGTGAGTCGAGAACGGTCGAATATCTGTAAACTGGGCGTCAAATTATATAATATTGATCGTGCATACTAAACGACATTTTAATAAATCAATATGATAAATGATAATTTGTGGCTGCAAAGTATTGTACAAAATGTAGTTTTGTGACCTATAATCATTATATTGCATTTCTAAAATATATCGTTTTTTAAAACCTATATGTGGATATGAGGTTTGGTGGTCAGTAGTTTTATCCTATCATAACCCTAACAAAGAATTTTAAATTTGAAAAATTTTTTTTAGGAAAACTTTAAAGTACACGTTGAATTAATCAACTAGAAAGATATACAGAAAAAATCTATTTATCGAAAAAATATTAAGTTGCTACTGAGATGTTTCTGTATATCTTTCTAATTTATATTAAAACTAGCGAGTATCCGGCATGCGTTGCAATGCCACTCAAAGGAAGAAAGTGTTTTAATTCTGTTTATTGAAGTGCTTTTGGATTCACAACATTTTTTGTTTTTTCCGTCTGGTGCGTATACACATAATTTATCAATTTTTCCAATAACTGCACTTGGGTGAAGACTGTATTCATAGTTAGCATCGTAATGTGATGCACTAAAATTAAAATCAGCGTGCATTGTTCGTCTGGATCGAGCAGTGCGTACTCGAACGGTATCCAGTCTTGCTTCCCGTTGCTCGACTGTTTCAGACGAACAGGCTTGAGCATTGCGTAATCAAGCGGTTTCCAGTCTTGCTTCCCGTTGCTCGACTGTTTTAGACGAATAGGCTTGAGTAGTGCGTACTCGAACGGTTTCTAGTCTTGGTTCCCGTTGCTCGTCTGTTTCAGACGAATAGGCTTGAGTAGTGCGTACTCGAACGGTTTCCAGTCTTGCTTGCCGTTGCTCGTCTGTTTCAGACGAACAGGCTTGAGCATTGCGTAATCGAGCGGTTTTCAGTCTTGCTTCCCACTGCTCATCTGTTTCTGAAGCTCGTGATGCCTTTTTCTTTCGTGCTTGAGTTTTTGGAATATTGCAATGTGAATTTTAAAAAATAATGTGATTAAAATTTTGAGTTGATACATTGGTTATAATTTCATTCATTTTATTGACTCTGCAAATTAAAAAGATGATTCACTAATATGAAAGGTGATCTAGTTCATAAAAAGCATCGCTTAAATAGAAAAAAATAGCAAAAATGAAGAACTCGACCAAGTAACAGTATTAAACGGACTTTTTACAGAAAATATAGATGGAATGGTCAATGTTGAAAGAAGATGGGAACAAACGATGCTGCTGATTTTTTCTACCACGCCCATGTACGTTTTTGGCACCCTTTCTAGGACGGGGTTAAAACACTAGTAATATAAGAATTATAAATTATATATCACTTTAAACGGACCAAAGATTAACAGACCAAAAATTCGTTAATGTTTTAATAATAGTACACCGTAAATAAATTAGCACGCGTGAAATAATTAAACCCCGTTTTGTTTTAGTCCTCTGATAAAAGCACAGGCTGTTGTCTGTCCGCACAAAATGGCTGTTTTGGGGCGAGACTTAATAAGCTACATTTGATTAGGTTCGGTCGTGTCAGGTAAATGCGAAGACAATGAAATAGCAAAAATGTCACGCGTCAAAACGTCCTAAACCGGCGCCCCTCCGACCTTCGTCCCGACCTCAACCGCAAGGACGCTGGTCCTGCGACATTAGGCCGCGTGTCACGTGTCGCGCAATATCTCTCCTGGCAGACCCGCTTCCGTCACGTGTCCGGGACATCAGTGAAGTGCCGATAGCGCCAGGCCGAACCGACAGCACCCGTCAAAAGTCGGTCTATCTATTTTGGACTGCTGATTGCTTCCTTTATGTTATATTCTTAGACTCCACTAGACATCCCCTATGAGGGGTGTAAAAATAAAGGCAGTCAACTTCATAAATTATTTTGTTCAAAGTTGCCTTCCCATACAGTTTTTACACTTTATGTTAATTTATGCGCAGTCAAAATGAATTTTTTTATTGATGTATTATAAATTGGTTATTCAAAATCTGTTTAGTTGCAAAATTAGTCGCTTTTTCCGACGGCCATTTATATATGAATTTGTGGAAATCTATCGCCTCCACAACCTGCACGCACTCTGCGTAAATATGCATGCAAAACGGGGCTTTCAATAATTTTAAAATTACGTCTGTACCGACCGAAAAACATAGACAAATGTAGAGACCCGCCCGTGCGCACTAGTTCTCTTGTGGCAGCCTTTCAGACGAGTTCATTAACGAACGCTTCACGTTGTAGAACATTTACTGCTTATACGTAACTGTGTTTCAAGTACCAATAAATATTGATCTATTGTGAGTAGTAGTAGTAAATTTATTTGGGGGTACTCGGACTCTCATACGCAATTTTCTGATATCTCATAACCTATATTATCTACATATTAAGCGCTACATCTTTTAATTCCCAAAAATCAACCAATAGCGGTTTTCGCTTCTCAGAAATTTAAATGGCCACCAGTATGGAAACTAGTTTGTTTTTCAAATAAAGCGTTATATTTATTTTGTATTTTAAATCAGATTATAGGAATTATCATTCATAATAAGAATTGCATCAATAAATACATTGTTTTTCAAGCTCTTATCAGTTTTCACATTTTTCTCCAGATATAAATATATGGAAATTGTTACTTTATCCCCTCATATTATATATGTTACAGTGAATGTATATAAACCAGCAAAATTATATTTTCACCAGTATAAATATAATTTCACTAACTCAGCCAGTTAAAATGTATTAAACAGTTGATTTACAATTTCACTACTCAATATCAGTGAAACGATATTTGTTCACAAACGGACGATCTGATATCATTAGTTATGTTTTTATAATTATTATTGTTTATGTTACGTTAGTGTTTGTTTTAGAACTTCAAAGCATATCGGTATAATTGCATTGTCCATGTATTGGTTCGAAAAAATAAAATATTTTTTTATCATAAACAAGCATTATTTTAATAACTAGACGACAAAATAACTCAGTTGTTCATTAGATTATTAGAATTTACTATTCCAATTAGTTCTAGATAGATAAAGCTATAAATTATATGTATTTTGTATTTGTCTCAGGTGTGAACAAATGTGATGTGGATATGCTTGCTAAGTGAAGTAATTTGCGAGATCCGGTGATATTTTAATTATATGTATCTTGTATTTGTCTCAGGTGTGAACAAATGTAATGTGGATATGCTTGCTAAGTGAAGTAATTTGCGAGATCCGGTGATATTTTAATTATATGTATTTTGTATTTGTCTCAGGTGTGAACAAATGTGATGTGGATATGCTTGCTAAGTGAAGTAATTTGCGAGATCCGGTGATATTTTAATTATATGTATCTTGTATTTGTCTCAGGTGTGAACAAATGTGATGTGGATATGCTTGCTAAGTGAAGTAATTTGCGAGATCCGGTGATATTTTTTTGGTACATAGATTTTTGTATCTTTACAGTGCTTAAACTAAATTTGTTTATATAAATCAAAATTTGAAAATATTTCAAAGCATTAATTCCCATCTTTAGATATATTAATTTATGTTAAACTTCGTGTAGCCTCGGTATGATATAACAACGCAGTACGTATGACACGACTTATTAAGAAAATTTTAATTAAATATTTACATAAAATAATTTATGGAAAATTGTCTGATGTTTTATTTATAAAATATTCATTAAAGTTTGATGAATATAGTATTGTTTACTGAGATTTCTGACGAATATCATAATATTAAACTGAATTATAAATTTAAATTAGAAACGTGAAACAGATATAATTTTTTATGACTGGTTCATACTTGGTTTTGGAACAGTTTCCTTATACGACAATTGATATTGCATGACCATACCATATGTGAAGATAATATATTATCAAATTTACACAAAATAGTTCGTAGGTGCCTACTTACCTTATGGTACATAATTAAATCATTATTATTGAATGCATAGGAAGAAGGTACCTACCTAAATTATGTACATAACACTTAATTGGTTCGGTTGAAAATATGTAACGTCTAGTTAGCAACTTTTTTCATATTTAGTTAAATAATAAATAAGAATTATTTTATTAAGGAGAACACATTCTTATTGTGAAGTTGTTATTATTCAGAACATAGGTCTGTGATGTTTTAAATACTAATTTAATGTATTAATTATAAATATATACATATAAAATCAATTTTATCGAAAAATATTGTTTTCGCGCTACCGGGATTTGAACCTGGATCTCTTTTTCCAATCCGGGGAAGTACATTACTAATTGTGTTATAGCGCCAGTATTTTTCAGTACGGAAATAGAGATCCAGGTTTGAATCCCGGTAGCGCATAACCAATTGATTTTACATGTATATATTTATAATTAATACATTAAATAAGTATTTAAGAATTATTTTAATATATAATATATTTCAATCAATAATTTAAAACAGCAAAATTCGAATATGTCACAATAATGTTGAATGTGGTACACCGTTGATCGACGCAATAAATGAGAAAGTACATGTAAACTTTTTAAGTACAAAAAATTATTGGCAGAAGGAAAATTACATAATTAATACCGATTGATAAAAAATAATACGTGTAAAACGTTTAAAAGAGGTTCCCAAAGAGTTGTCTTACTCAATCTTCAAGAAGTTTCCCCCGTATGTAAACTACTATGAATAGAATAAAAAATCGTTGAGGTACAGTGTAATTTTTCGCTTCCGTTCACATGCGCATAAGTTCGAAAATCTCTCACTATTCAAATTATAAAAGGAAACGTCAAAACCATTCAAAAGTAGCTCCCTTTTAAAAAATTTTATAACAAAACGAATACCGCTTGTCTTAGTTATTTTTACAGAAAGATATTTGTTAATTTTTCAATTAATGATTCTCAGTTTTCCAAAACAATCGTAAGAAAATTACTATTGCTATCCAATTAAACGTGCGCTACAACATCGATCGAGGTATGGTTCGTATGTTAAATATGCAAATTTTACTAGTAAATATTTACAAATTTACTACCTCAAGAACTATTGAAAAAAAATTCTACTTATAAAAGACACTCATAAGTATGTGTATTCAAAGTTTCAAAAGGATTGTATGAAAAGTGATTTTTTTGGGAACGTCCTTAAGTATTATATATTCATTTTGCTGATGTAGTTATATTATTGTTTTAATTGTGAACTTATTTGGTCTAGCGGAAAGATACTCAGTTAGTGATAGTAAGGTCGGGAATTGATCCTTATCTGGAAAAAACCAAGATAGTCTTATTTTTCTAATAAATAATTTTATTATTGTTATTAAAAGTGTAATCTAAAATTATTATTTTTAAAACTATTCTCAGACCGATCGTATCATACGGTAGAGAATCGTAAGCCTTAACCCTGGCAGAATAAAATATGCTAAAAAACTGGGAGAAGAAGATACACTAGAAAATTGATCTAACAAAATTAAAATTAATTATGAGCACGATTACTCAATTGAGCAAGAAACAGTCGTAAGATTCTGTAGGTCCCAAAAACTACAATGGGCTGGCCATGTTAAAAGAATTCCAGATAAAAGGACATCAAAAATCATGATCATGAAGATATCCCAATGGAGCGACTTAAGAGCAGATCAAGGAAGAGATAGGCTGACTGTGTGGAAGAAAAATGAAGCAGGTTAGGAAGGTTCGGGAATTGGTGAAGAATGTCCAGGGATACGCACTCACTGAGAGCACTTACAGAGGAGACCAAATCCTATCCATGACAGAAGATTTTTAATAATTACATTTTATTGTTAAAATAGTACCTTCCTTTAGAAGGCTGTAGAGTTTTTTAAGTGAAGGAGTCTTTCAAATGATATTCGTGTACGATAACAGCCTTTTGTTCGATAACTGAATACGTGTATTGATTGACTTTACGATTATATGATAAAAAATAAATTATTATAATATTCTACTAATTTTATTATAATTTTGTTAATAAAACTTTTAAAAAAGATTTATAAAAGCGTTTAATTGAATAAATTTATCTTTATTTAAATTAGTTTGGAATAAAAAAAACTTCAAAATATGATATTTCCATTAGATTTTTTTATTTCTTCATCGTATTATCATTCAAATAAAATTCAACATAGTTGCCTTAAATACTACAAGCTTACCTTTAAGAGATATAAAATATTATAATTTTATGGATAAAGTTGAAAAAAACTTTAATATACTAATTCAAATGGAATTGTAATGTACTATTTAAAAAAGTCATAATGACGTTCGATAAAATATTAAAATTTGTATATCATTAGCTACTTTATAAAGAAAACAATAATATCTTAAGCAAAAATGGAAAAAAATTAGCATATTTTATTGATGACAAAAAATAAAAATTGTTTGTATGAATTGTCTTCGATTTCTTATTTGACAATATTCTAACAGGATTCTATTATACAAACTAGATTTTTTTATTATATTTAAAACATACCTTGCTTAAAAATTATATATGTATGAAGTACATAATTTACTTGTCGATGATCATATTATTTAACTCTAACTGACAGTTTACTTGTCATACCATTTTGAATTGTACGTTTATGATGACTTTTATATAAGACGAGTGACTACACTTGAACTGTGAGATAAAGGTAGAAACAAACTTTTTTTTTATTAATTTTATTTATCAAAAAAAGGTTGACATATAATGTGACATGCTTGTGATCACAATACCCGCCTCATAATTTAGTGGTCAAGGGGTTCAAGCCTCGTTCCAGGAGGTCATCAAGTTAGTTTTATTTTCATAGCACAAGCGTTTAGCTTAGTTTGAAAATAGTAAGAATACTGATGTGACACATATTTCGTGTGCGTATCTCTATTTAAAAAAAGCAATATCGAGTGTTACATATATTTTTTTTATTGTTATCGCAGACTATCACATTTTATTTCCTGTCACACACTTTTAAAATATATATTTTCTGTACTCAAATTCGGTTCCGCTCGTTATTTCTTTCCTAACCATACATACAATAATTATAAATATTCAATCTTTTACACACGTACAATAATTATAAATATTTAACATTTTACACACGTACAATAATTATAAATATTTAACCTTTTACACACATACAGCAGTTATAAATATTATTGCGTGTAAATATTATTTTTCATCTAACGAGGAAATTATTAGACGAAACAAGTAAGTCTATTCACCGATTATATTATTACGTTAGTTCCCAAATATTATTAAATTCATACAAAATTATATTGTGAATGCCAATATTAGGTTGATCTGATAGTGATATATGTAGATTCAATAATATTTTTTAATGGAACCAAACAACTATGTAATAACCCTTTGATTACTTTGGCTTTAATCTTTGTATCTTCATCAGGGCAAACAAACACTAACTACCTAATCCATAAAATAAATACGAAAATAAATTAGCCATAGGGTTTAACCGTAGTCATGGTGGGGGTGAGGGGGTTATAAGGGCATATAAATAAGGAATATATTAAATATAGGGTTTTTTTTTTTTAGATTTAATTGACTATAGCAAAGACTGTTTTTACTTACTTACCAAAAGAATAATAAGTTTATTTTTCTCTGTTATTTTTATCACTTTTTAGATAATTATATATTTTATTTCATATTTATATGTTTCAACATATCAACACATAGTTTTTATAATATTTGTTTAAAGTTTCATATAACAAAATGCAATCTTAAAAATAATATATTTATTAATATACTTGTATTCTACTATTTATATTATTAAGTAAGTACCTAGTACCTATATATTACAATTTAATTTATGTTTTTAAACATTTTTATTAATGGTACATACCGTGTATATATTTAAATAAGTGAATATAGTTAATAATAAAATAACGCAAAGTAATTTATTTAAATTAATCATGTCCAAGCACAAAAGCTGTAAACATTGAGGTTCATAAAGTAGATTAATCAATTATTGTTTCTAAATCTTGTATAGGACCTCTTTGAAGAGTTCATCCAAACTCTTCTGGTACAATCATTGTCTCCCATCTTTATGAGATTACTTTTTACTCCATTTCCCGCCTTCGCCTTCAGTCAGCTACAAATCCAATTGTGGTTCTTCTATCGAAGGACAAAACCGAACGGATCCCACACCGGTAGTTCGTAGGTTAACCTGAACCATTCTTCTCGAACAATCGGATTTCAGGCCTTATTTCTTACTACCCCGCACACGAAAAGGGTAGACATAAAATTGTACTCATCCAAGCCTTCATTTTTGTGCTTTGTCCCATCCCTATTGGTCTAATTTAGACCCACGTCTCACTCGTATGAATGTCTATCATCTCTTCAAAAATGTTGCTGACCCAAACAATTATTTATACAAAAGACTTTCAGGACATTGTATTTATAAACAATTTATTTTATTTACAGTTGTTAATGATTACGTTGAAACGTGGTGAAATATTCCGAGAATTCAGTCATTATCTGAATCTATCTAAAACAGATACACTATGTACAAATGATTTATTAATATATTTACCGCACCAACAGCCAAATGAGAAATACGTGCATGCACAGAGTGAATATTATATTCCAGGCCGATGTTGTTTTTTAATAACTAAAAAATAAAACATTTTTTTTAAATTTAATTTTTATTTATGAATTAATTGGTTTATTTCAATTATGTATAAAATATGAAATTGGCCAAGTAGCTGCTTCTGGCAGCGGCACACATGCGTGGTTTTTTAACCATATCTTTCAGAACATTCTTGCACACTTCGCGTGATATTTCAGCAATTTTATTTCGATTATTTTTATTCTATTTTTACCACGTCCACGAGTAAATAACACATATTATAAATCTGTTTATAAAATAGCACAGTGTACCTATATTTTTGAGACCAGTTCTCTTTAATTAATTAGCAGTATAACAAAAAGTTTTTATATATTGACTGAGTATATCCTGAATCTGCTCTAACTAATATATATCTACCAGCACCTGACAAACATTACGAAAAACGTAAATACAATTTATTTATGCGTCTTGTAACTTCTATTGGCACCGCTGGGTTTCTTGGTTTATGTGAGTATTGTCGTCCTTTTTTCGAAAATATAAGAATACGGTAATCGTCAAGCATCATTCATTTCATCCCATGCTTTGATCAGTTCCGCAGTCCAAATAAACCACCAGTGCGCGTTTCGGTCGGTCGAAATACAAAGGAGACAACCCAGCTAAAAGAACAACAACATCGGACCAGAAAGACAGAAAAAATAAAAGGTTAGTGCAGTTCACATATCACATGTGTGCTTCTTGTTAATCGGAATCTTGGGAACCAGCTATCGAAGGCATTTACATAAACACACTTATTATTCTGTACGTAACAAAGTTATACAACATTAGTTTATATTTTCGTATTTGCAAAATATTCAAAGCTACTATATTTTACTTTTAAACAATATCTTAGGAGCTAATAAAGTAGACATTTTGTAAATAAAACAATATACTCGTATTTCGTGACGGGACCTAATGAAATTCGAGCCCAAGAAATATTGAATAAATATTTTACTTTGGAAAGTATTATTACAATTCATACTCGAATGAATCTCATAAAGGCTTTTACAGAACATTTAGAATATCAAACGTTTATTCAAAGGGGTGTTTTTATATTGTATTTTTGGTTATCATCCATTTTCAGAAGTCCTGGCATCACCTAGTAGGTTTCGCTCAAAGCTAAATGGGATAAAATAATGGATGCGTCACCATAGTATAACGTTTCGAGCAAATCAGGCGAAGATTACTAGTTTAGTTGGACAGAATCAGTCAATCAGAAAAAAATACGTCTACATTTAAAGTTCTGAATCCTGGATCTTTCATTAGTATAACAGGTCGGTTTTTATCGAAAAAAAAAAATTTTTATTTTTAATGAAACACATTTTTATTGTGAAGTTACAGTTTCAAAACATAGTTCTGCGATATTTTTAATACACATTTAAATGAATCAATCAAAAATATATACAGAAAAAAACGATTTATCGAATTAATATTTGACTACTACCGAGATTCGAATCTGGACCTCTTCCTATGAATATACTATTTTCTGGTCCAGCGAGCCGGAGTAATTTTTTAAGTTAAAAAAATAGATATTTATAGAGAGAACCGAATTAATTTCGCTTCTAAAAACGTGTTAATTTGGTCGCCATACTATAAAGAATAAAACCTGTGTAGTTTTTTAAATACGCACCGATCACTTACCTACAACGAGAATTACCTGCAAAGTGGCCGCGGGTACCTTCTACATAATTTCTGAGTGTCTTAAAAGGTGACTCTTAACATCCGTCAAGGGATTCTTCATTACTGAGCGTAGAGAGAGAGGTGGGACTTTGAAAGGTGAGTGGTAGTTTCTGAGTACTATGTCATCCTGTTTCTTCCTTCACGTTTCTTTCATATAGTCCACTTGATTATCCCTAACATCCTATTTTCTGGTCATCAATAATTAATGTATCAACAAGCAGCAAAAAGCAATCGATTGCTTTTCTGCTAGTGAATTCTATATATTACCGTTCTTTGAATTAATATAAGATTATTAGTAATACGTATCAACTTAATGGACTTGAAAACATTCTTCAAAAAACTGAGAGCATGTTTACATAAATGATTATTAAACACGCGTAAATTTTACAATCCGTCAGCGTCGCGTCATTCTATGGTCGCATTTGATAGTGCGATAAAAATTCGAACGATTTTATTCATGGCTTCTATAATACGACGCTAGATGACCATAGATAAAAGCGATGACAGCTCAAAATTCGTACGACTTCTTTGAGTAATTCGATAAGAGACGCTTGAATTAATAATTCATCTTATTTCATTCGGTATTTGAGATTCCGTAGATATCCGCTTTCAAATAATGGAATGATAGATGGATCAAATTGAAATGTGTAAGATATAGGTTTGAAAATTTGTCATCTATGCACTGTGTTGGTGTAGCATAATCGGTTAAAGCAATTTACCCGGATATGAAGAGATCCAGGTTCGAATCCCGGTAGCAACAACAATATTTTTCGATAAAATTACATTTAATTTGTATTTAAAAATCATAATTGATTATAAAGGGTATCCAGCGTAAAATCTTCAAGTTTAATATTAAATAATAATAAAAAAAAACTACAATGTTATTCTCATATTTTATTTATATAAAATATAGTTTAATGATGCAGATTTTATGTTTTATAAACAATATCGTTTAAACCCCGTCCATTTCTCTCAAGACACTCTTGCAATCAGACTATTAAATTTGCGAATACGCGAGAGCAAAGCGTTGGTTCAATGGCAGCAACTTCACGGCGGATATTTTCTTGTAGAGCCTGATTGTTCAAAGATTGTTGTTGTAAACTCTCGACGTATCCCCATAAAAAAGTCACACGGTGTAAGGTCCGGTGACCGAGGTGCCCAGGGTATGTCTCCGTACTCGCTGATTAATTTATTTTGAAAAAGCTCCCCCTCAGCTTCTCCATTGAAACTCTAGCTGTATGTGGAGTGGCCCCGTCTTGCTGAAATTGTATTCTATTGTTGAACACGGAAAATAGCTGCAGTTGCGGTACCAAAAACTCGTCGATCATTCGGCAATATACGTTAGCAGTGACTGTTTTTCGCTGGTTAAAAAAATAAGGGCCAATTATCCCTCGGACAGAAATTGCACACCGCACTCTCGTTTTTGGACAAGGCAAACGTTTTTGATGGCGTTTCCTTGGGTTGTCGGGGCACCAGTATCTCATGTTCTGTTTATTAATATAGCCATCGATATGGAAATATGCTTCGTCACTAAACAATATGTTTTCAAGCGTTCGTGCTGTTCAAGAACATTTCGGCAAGATTTCACGTAATGAATAGTCATTTTCGTTGAGAAACTGTACGGTTTGCAGTTTGTATGGGTAAAACTGTAGCTTATTTTTCAAAATAACGTGGAATGTTGATGTTTTTTATTCCAGTGAAGGCTGTAATCTTTCTGAAGTTTATTTTTACGGAATCTCAAAGTAGATGCCTTTTCAATAATGGAACGATAGATGTATTAATTTGAAAAGTATAAGTACCCAGTACTGACTGCAATCGATTTACATGGATTGCGCATAATTTCACGTCGAACTTGAGCCACATGTTCTAGCATCGCTGCTGACGTTGATGGTCCCGGAGGAGTTTGGTTAACCATTGGCCCTTTTTGTCTGAACTTTTAAACATAATACCAGATAAGTTGCGTGCTCGGACCATCGCTTACTAGTCGAATATTAAAACGAGTATAAAAAGCGCGACGCGCACGAACCAATGAATCACCGCACTTGAAATATTGCTTAACTGTGAATACGCGGTGCGCTCCCGACCAGCGATTCATTGCGGCTGGCAAATCAGCAAATCACGCGCATCGAACAATACCCCTCTCACTTACCTCACTCTGATGGTTTATGAGAAATTACAATTTAATCTTGAAAGTTTTCTGATGGGCACCCTATATTTCGAAATCAATCTCACAAGAAGACTGCAAGCACAGTCCTTATTTGAGCATGTTTTATATGATATGTTATATTAGCGAATGAGGTATGTTATACGTAATCAGGTTTTAAGTGAAATAATTCAAGTTTAGTGGTTTCATTGCTCGCAAAACTTGACTAGATTATATACTCTATTGACTGGTTCTACCGTGTACACCAGGCATTGTCCGATATAAATTGAATTCTTGATAACATCAATGAGTCGGTGATTGATGAAGTGATTAATACAATTATTTATAATTTGTGCGATTAATTATCTCGTCGTAGTGTTCACATCATGATAGCTAAGCTAATTGATAACGAAGCGATGAGATCGAAGTAGATTGCTTTTAGCTATCTTTTTTGTGAAAAATGAGCTTAATAATAACCTATATCACATTATATAATGACAGCACTGTTGCTAATAAATTGACCGTTGTGAACGTTCAGGCCAGTAGCGTGCCAAGTCTCCTTCGAAACACGGAGAAGTTAGCCTGCATGCTGAAATAATTATCCAGAAATTTCAGATACATTATTTAACAGATTTGCCCAGTTGTCGGATAAACATTTGTGAGTTGGTTTACCGCAATGTATTTGGTTATTTTATTATACTCGGTGAAACAGAGATCTGAAAAGCAGATGTTTTAATTAATTTAAATAGTAATTTCAATGAAAGTGCTTTGAAAAACTTTTCACTAGTTCAATTACGTTTCAGTATGTACTGAAAAATACTACGATACTCGGCATCCGTAAACGTAAACGATTGACGTTATTTTAAAAATAACGAAACGTTTTTCTGAACGACATGTGAGGGCTATCGTTGGTCTGATTGGTTGGTTATTTCTTATAGTGCGGGTGTTTTTCTCCTTTGAATTTTACTGTCTATCCTATTTTCTATCCTCTCATTTATTCAGTCCTTGTTAACATGGATATTAAAATAAATCATGAGTAATCTTTTTTTTAGAAGACTCATATTTAAAAAAAAAGTTTATCGTGAGGCGAATAATTATGACATTTTGATTATTTAAATGTGCTCATTATTATGAATGGGGTCTATGTCAAGAAATTGAAAAAAATAAAGCGACATATTCAGTGTGTTACGACGTTTAACGGTATTCTGCTAATGTTTATTTTGATAATAAAGTAAATACTAAATTAATGTATTAATTATAAATATATACATTAATTTAGTATTTAAAATATCGCAAACCTATGTTCTGAATAATTACAACTTCACAATAAGAATGTGTTTTCCTTAATAATATATGTTGTATCAACGTGTCCAAAATTTAATAAAAATGAATTGATAATTTTGGCGTCTGCAAATCGGTTTACTCAAAGGTATTTGAGATTCTGTAAAAATAATGTAGATGGCTTTCAAATAATGGAACGACAGGTGTATTAATTTGAAAAATGTAACATATAGTTTCGAAAATTTGTCAAGAAAAGTACTGGCGTTATAGCACAAAGGTAGTGCACTTCCCCGGATTGGAAATGAAGATCCAGGTTCGAATCCCGGTGACGCTAAAACAATATTTTTCGACAAAATTGATTTTATATGTATATATTTATAATTAATACATTAATTTAGTATTTAAAATATCGCAGACCTATGTTCTGAATAATTACAACTTCACAATAAGAATGTGTTTTCCTTAATAATTGATAATAAAGTAAGTAATTTCAACTTTGATTATTTTATTTCCTTTTAAGCCAGACTAAATAAATTTTGAAATATTGTGCTGAGCAGTATAAAAATATAATTTTTTAAATATCAAAATACATCACTACTTTCATAAAAATGAAGTACTCTTGAGATATGATGCTGGAGAAAAATAGATAGAATAAGCTGGGCCGAGATAATTACATATGAGTTTTTATAGAGTGCAAGAAAATAGGTCTAGGATAAATACCACCAAAAAACGAAGAAGCCAATGAATAAGAGAAATTCTTAGACATATAGGGAGAAAGAGTATGCAGTTATGGAAATATTGTTATTACAAATTTTTATTGTGTGAGTAT
The DNA here is from genome assembly GCA_022840565.1 of Eubasilissa regina. Lineage (NCBI taxonomy): Eukaryota > Metazoa > Arthropoda > Insecta > Trichoptera > Phryganeidae > Eubasilissa > Eubasilissa regina. The sequence continues at coordinate 24,225,868 of JAINEB010000025.1, forward strand.
GTTGATGACTGTAGATTGATCAGATGATAGATCGAAAGGAACTGCTATTTTTTTATTTTTTTATATAGGACAGCTGAAAGAAGGGGGGGGGGGACTTACCCTTTCTCGGGATCGCTAGAAGCTAGCGCTTCCTGGTCAGTCCCGCTCATCAAAGTTAATAAAAATGCGCGACTTTAATTCTGTAACATATTCAAGTTTTTGCAAAACGAAAAAAGAGAAATAATTTAATGTGGTTGTTAGCAAACATTGCAAAGATTTTTAAATTTTAATCCTCCAGCGTCTCTTGAGTGCTGTCTTTATTCATAAAAATTATATAAAATAAATTCATAGAACATAGTTTTATATATAGATGGAAAATTAAGGTATAGTTGTTCAAGGCAGACTCTCAGAGATCTATTCATCAAAAAACACTCCCAAAAGAGGGACAGTAGACGAAACACAAAATGGATTGAGTCACACTTATACGGACAGTTTAATTGGTCCGCTATTGTGTAAGATGGGTGCCCCAATAATTCACCTAACACTCACGTATTCCATGTGTGGTTAATCACATTGATGTATTATATTGTATATGAGTGTATTAATACTAGATTTATTTTCGATCATAGTTTTACAGAAATGCGGATGATATTTGACCGTACAAAACATCATGTGATCAAAAAGACGGCGGAGAGCAAAGTTTAGCTCACAAATGTGTCCTACTTGGTTGCGAGCACATGTTATTGGCACATGGTAGCATATGCGGCGTCAGCGTTTATCATGTCGGCTGTGGAGGCAATGGAATTCCACAGACACAATACATACCTCAGAAATGTAATTGAGAGAAGAAGAAAAGAGAAAATGATACATTCACCAAATAATGTGCAAAGCGAATGTAGACAACTTAGACCTACAGACAGATTTTGATTCACCATCTAAATGTTCGCCGTGCGTCCTGGAGATGTCCACACATGGCGAACATTTATTTATATGATATTTGACAACAATTATTTGTACATCAGAAATGAACATAAAATAATATAATACGCTTATTAGTTGACTGTGTGGGATGCAAGATGTATCCACCGCTGATATATAAATTATTGTTCTGGCTACTTTGTTATATTACCGTATGTGTTGAAGTATGAAGTTATTGAATAAAAATAAAGAGTCAGATTCGACAGAGGTATAGAAAAATTAACATAGATAATAAAAAAGTATAGTGAATGTGTAGTAAATCTATGGTGAATTATTAGTGTATTGTATTGTGATTAACTTGGAATGCACCAACAATAGCCTCTCTATCTTGTTTCTCCAGATAAATGCAACGCGTATGTAGCACTCTTCCAAGTCTTCTTCGGCTCAAAGTTGTGTCAAAGATAATCTCCTTTTCTACCCTATCTAGTACCTAGGATTGACTGACTAGCTAGGATTGAGGCATTCGTCCGTAGTGTACAATATTCTGTAGAGGTACATTTCGAAGGCGTCTATTTTACGATTATCACCATTGCGTCTAAGTCTCTATGGCATACGTAAAAATTAGAAAGACCAGAGTGTGAACCAACATAATTAAAAAATTTAATGAAAACACATTTTTATTGTGAAGATGCAATTTCAGAACATATCTAGTTTTGTGATATTTTTAATACAAATTTAATTAATCGATTAGACAGATGTACGAATAAAATATATTTATCAAAAAAATATAACGTTAATTACATTTAAAAAAAATAGATCAATTATAAAAATATATTGAATAGAAGTTTTACATTTTAGTAAGCGTAATCAATTTACTGTAGTGGGATGGTAACACCTCTCCCAGAATAAGGGAAGGTCCAGGTTTAAATCCCGATAACAACCACATATTTATGTTATTATTAATCGATTAATAGAATCTGTATTAACATAATTTCAGTTGCCTGCTTGACATCACTATCTTTCCACATTCTCTTGAGCAACTTTAGCTAGTTGTACACATTTCTTTTTAAATTATCTCACATCTTGCTATTTGGGAAATCTATTGCGATGCATTAGCACGATTCACAATCGACAAAAAACACTTCTTTCAAATAAAAATGAATAATAATTTAAATACAAATGAAATGTATTAATTAGAAATATATACATATAAAATAAATTTTGTAGATAAATATTGTTGTTGCTACCGGGATTTGAACCTGAATCATTTCCAATCCGATTATGCTATACCAACACAGTGGATTGACGACAAATTTTCGAACCTATATGCTACACTTTTCAAATTAATACTTCCATCGTTCCATTATTTGAAAGCATAATCGGATAATGTGCGTTCCCCGGATTGGAAGAGATCCAGGTTCGAATCCCGGTGGTAACATCACGATTTTTTGATAAAATTGATTTTATATGTATATCTTTTTAATTTATACACTTAATTTGTATTTATAAATTTTCACAGACCTATGTTCTGAATAATTACATCATAATAAGAATGTGTTCTCCTTAATAATAGAATAATAATTTAGTGAACGTGTGCGTTTTTTTTTAATATCCGTTGAAAATGACATGTTAAAAGAAAATTGTTCGTTCACGTAAAGTTTTTTTAAATAATTGGCTCTCTTGTTCGCAGTATTAACATAACAAGGTTAGCTCACTTTATAAGGTTTTTATTTTAAAAGTTTAATAAACCTCTTTCGCTCAAAAGGAAATTATTAAAAGATACAAAGCCGAGATATTGGATAATGCTTTCAATTTATGAAACTTATGATCGAAAAATTAATCTTAAGTACACTTTTATAGAATTGAAATGTAAAACACAGCTTCAATTACTCCGGGGACTAATTGATGCCTACAATGAAATACAACTCGAAAATAATTCAACGGTTTTGGTATAATGGGCTAATAAATGAATTAAATTTATTAAATTATACCATTCCCTAACAATTAGTTATTGGAGGTATTTCGTATTTATATTTTCATTTCTACGCAATGCGACTAATTTTTTATCCCTGGGATTTAAAATAAAGTATTATTTTACGAAATTTGTTATAATTTTTTCGTTATATTTGTAAACTTTTTTAATTGATTTTTTTTTATAATACAATGAAAATGCATTTGAAAAAAATCTTACAGAGATCTGCGAAATTCTGTTAGGGACAATTACTTATCATATTAATATTAATGATATTAAAGTAAAATTATTTCCTCGTTTTTTTTATAAATTACGAGAAAATTTCCAAAAATAAAGATACATACATACATAAGCACAAGACGTCTCTATTTTCTATAATAAATTAAAATATAAATAGTTTATAGCTGTTTTATATTATGTTATTTTATCTCGATGATGGTGTAAAATAGGATATGTACCAACAAAAATTTCTTCTCATATCAACGATCAGAAACCCACTGTACGATTATTTCTAAATATTTGTAAGTAATTATTCTGATAAATTAATTAAACATATTATTTAAAAAAAGCATATTTTAATTGTTGTGGTGTTACAATTTTAAAATTTAATTCTGTGATATTTTTTGCCTTGAATTAAAATAATCAATCAGAAAGATATGCAGAAAAAATCCATAATATATTTTCGATAGATAGATTTTCCATGTATATATTTATACTATATTTTCTTTCTAAACTATTATAGTCTGCATGCTTAGATTGAGTTAATGTTTAATTCGCCATTAATCATAACACAAGTACAAGTCATAAAAAAATATTAAAATATCAATTTTTATTAGCTATCAAATCGTAAGAAAACATTAATAACCGTGTTTTGCATGTCAATTATTGTTTTCTGTGTAACTTCCATGGCTAAGAAAATGGTACATGATTCTAAACAATCAACCCCCATTAACTACCCCAGAAAATTATAAACCTTCCTAGGAAAGACGTTGAATCATAACATTAGCGCCGTTAACCTGGTATTACTATTTTCAGAATGAGCGACTAAATTGTACGTTGCAGGCTTTTGAGTTTGGTGAATACGAAACACTTTAATAATAATAATAAATTAGGTAATTCGGTCGAAGATTTTATTTCATTTTTTTTAGATAACTACATATATTTTGCTAAAGAAGAAAAAAGAAGCTGAAGATAAAAAATATTTTTATAGGGATTCATATTTTCTGATTATTTTGCACTAGGGTTAGTCACAGGCAGTTTTCTCAATCAATTTAGTAAACACAGTTATTTTGTGGTGATTCTAATGTAAAAAATATACAATTTGCGGTGGACCCCGCGACAGGAGCAGCCTGTCTAAGGAAGCTGTGAACCAGTATGACCATTTGAAGTTTTCAAAACCAATGCAAATTTGATACATTAATTAATTCCTCAGAATATGAAATGAATCGCGAATTCAGTGAGAAGTTAGAACTCAAAATATTAAATAAGATAATAATATTACGTTTCCCCGTCCTCATCTGTGACTATCTAGATGTTGGATTTGGCTTCAGTAGTATCATTATGGCTGTTTAGTACTTAATTAAACTGCCTGGTCTGTCAGACTCTTGTCATCTCATCTATGTCTCATGGTCATATCGCTCCGTTTTCTATGACTTTTTTTCCTTACCTATGTATGTCGCTAGCAAATGTGACATGACAGCGAAAATAGCATAGAACAACGTAGAAATAATTACCTGCAATTACTGATCAGCTAAACTATTATTTTAACTGTGATTATGAAATATGCGTTCTATTTGAACAATGACAAATAATTGAATATGTCTAATTCGTCGAGCAATCACTGGTACATTAGAAAGAAAACTTCCAATAGTTAAATGTCAGTAGCCAATCGTTCAAATCAAATACCTAACCGTCACTATTTCAATTAAATAAAAATCTTGTCACCCTCGTTTTGAGAACCGCCGGAGTACCGTTGTAAACAAAACAGAGTAAGAGACACCATAAAAAAATAGTTTCCTGTCAATTTTCAGGTCCACAGTAAAATACAATTATAAAGGAATTCCGAGTAAAAAGGCTAAAGTTGAAAGGTTAAAATACAACTTTAAATACATCTTCTTTTGAATAGTGGGTCAAATTACATCTAGATATTCGAAAATTGCGTGTATTTTTTGTTATTTTGCAGCTTGCGCAAAGTCGTAAAGTTCTGGAGGCGGGTTTAACCTGCCAGTGGAAAACGATTAAATTGTGATGTAAATAGAGCTGGTGTTTTACAGAAAGTTATGCTTTATTTGTTACATGATTTAATTACTTTTTGATGAAATAATACAAACATTAGATCGTACATGATATTTGATTCAATAAAAGTCGAAAACTATAGTAAAAACATTGAAAATTGAATTTCGATTATCTCTGAAATAGGTGAGAATGGTAGCTTGAACATTTTCGACTCATATTTTTAAGGTATTGAAATATTGTAAACTAGGTTTGTTACACCCTGTATATGCATTATAATTTTTTTTTTCCAAACTGCATGACAGTTTTACAGGAAAGATCGCTTTTTATATAGTTATTAATGAGGTTTAATAAACAACATTTTTTTATAAATGAAATATAACAAGAGGAAAAAAATATATAAGAAGATGTTAATGAACTAAAAGTATGCATTATCCTATACCTAATTAGTGTATTAATATAACATAGTCGTTTCTATTTAGAGCGGTAGGGCATGCTTATAAATCATGTTATAATAAAGTTAAAAGTAATCAGATGAATTACTTAATATTAAATTATTTAAGTAAATACCTACTTGCACAATAGCATCCTAAAAATACTCATCAATGAAACATTAATTTGTTTATTGTTTATAATTTTACGATATACAATATTTTTATATTATTTTATAACTTACATTGTTGTAAGTCATAATATAAAACCTTCATTGCCTATAATTTGTGTTGAATGAAAGGTTATGCCAACGAGAATTTTTTGGACCAATACCGAACCTTCCCGTGCCATATAATCACTGTACCTACTTCGTCTGCAAATGTGTATAATATATTGGAAAAGTTTGCAGAACAGCCTTGCAGCGGAGCCTCAACAAACAGGCGACCATCCGCATTCTTTCGTTTACCGAGCCCTGCCTCGGGTTGAAATCCGTTACCGCAAATATACATATTTAAATTAGTTTATCCTAAGATAAGGTGTCTTTCGACCGAAATACTACCCCTCATTTCTAGTAAATTACTAGATTATCTGTTTATTTATAGTTATTGCTTTATACACGACACTCAAAACGGTTATGAAGTCGCTATTGAATAAATATACAAATACAGATACTAACGCACCCTGTTTCACACTCTGTACACATTAAGTTATGCTGTATTACCTAAATCAATCATCTTTCATTGAACAGTAATCATCAAAGTTGTATATCACATCTGTTTTAGAAATCTAAGTCATATCTGTTTTAGAAATCCAGTACTGGCAAGAAATCAATAGCAGAAAATTCTTTAGGAAGGGCAAGATCCACTAAGGGTTTATGGCCCAATCAACTAAATAACCGTTCATAGTTCAATATATTATTAAATTAATTAAAAAATATATATTTGTGTAGTTTTTTTCAGAACGTATACTTGTTTATTTAATTTAATTTTTAATATTTTTATTTTGAACACTAAAATGGAACATGAGGCAAAATTACTGTAGTGGAACTCATCACAAAAACACCCGGGTTTGAGACAATAATATATACGTACCTAGAAGAAAGTCGGAGTCCACGGTTTTAGAAACCAGTTTCATATCCACTGTACTGTGAAGGTAGCCATTATTTATTATCAATATGTTCCTAGGGGTGTATGCAGGGGTGAGCACTACATACAAGCAATAAAACTGTGCATTACCAAAAATTTTGGGAAACAATTGTAAATGAAATAATAGATATCTCATAGAGATGAAGTTAATTTTTATTATATTCAATGAAAATATATATATATATTTGTATATATGGGTGAGACTGGTGAACATAATATTTATGTAAAGTGATTACTTAACCCAGCCGAAGACAGGTCGTAAGCCCTGTAATTATCATACTTCCATATATATTACCATTAAATATTAATTAGTAATTGTGTACTCTTGGCCATATTCAAATATTGATATAAATGAAAAAATCCATATGATATAATAAAAACTACCACGGCTACCCCGCCGCTGCAGCTGGGGTGCTGTAGGGTGCTGTTGTGCTTTTTTTATTTCTATTTAAGTTGCTATCCTCTGATTTTAAGTTATCGTTCTACCATACTACAATACAATTGGCTAACTACTAAATCGAAAATTTCATTCCATTTATCCGTGTTGTACGGAGTCCATACTTAAGCTGTTTCTTAATAGAATAACATTTGAAAGGTTTTCAGCTTGGATTTCAGCTGCGTGCATTAAAGTATCAACATCGTCTTTTAATAATTCGCGAATTTTACTATCTTACTGTTATTGATATGATCTTTTCATGATCGTTCTTTGAGTTTGAGGTTCATATTGGATTTGTTTTTGATTTGGGTAAAACAAAAATAAAAGCTTTAATAAAAATAATAAATACATTAATATATAAATATCACAGACCTATGTTCTGAATAATTACAACTTCACAATAAGAATGTGTTCTTCTAATAATACATTATATATTACGTGAAGGATTTTCAAACAGTAAAATAATCACATTCAAACATAAAAAGTGTCCGAAAAAAACGTTCATATTTTTTTTAAGTGGTAAGGTAATATTTTACACTAAAACTTTATCTTTAAAAACACTATGAATAATTCTCAAAACATACAAATAAATAAATGGTATAGTCGTATAAAAATTCTTATTGTTAAGTTGTAATTATTCAGAACGTAGGTCTGTGATATTTTAAATACAAATTAATTGTACAATAAATATTTTTCGATAAAATTGATTTTATATGTATATCTTTCTAATTAATATATTTAATTTGTATTTAGAAAGTTCATAATCTCATGTGCAGCATACATGAGGTGAATATATTATATATGATTGTATAATATCATGGGTTATGCTCTATATCCTAAATCAAAACTTACTGCACGCCACTGGTATCATCATATTTATATTATTTATTTTACCTACTTAATTTAACAAATCGATTAATTTTAGTATGCACACATTCTTATCATCAATCGCGAATGCTATGACGACAAAATGACGTAGAATCGCGTCATTCTTTCGGGGTTCGCTAGCGTATTGTAAAATAATTCAATACGCTGGTCGTTTTATAACCAGCATATTAAAAATCATCGTAAAAACATCGAGAAGTTGTTATTTTCTCAATCGACGCGAATAAAAATTTAGTACTAACATTTATAAGGGACGAGGAAGTAAAAACATAAATTGCGATTTCATCGATGAATTTGCTCTACAACCGAATATTTCCGAGTTTGTAGAGTTATGACACCGATTCCACTACCCTTAGCTATTGAAGTTTATGTGAATAACAGAAATGGTTATATCGATGTGAACGAATTTGATCTAGTTATTTTAAAGCTTGGGATGTTCCGGTATCAACCTTTTAAGGGTGCAAAAAAGCATCCCTTATTTTTAATAAAGAAGCGAATAAATTAAACAAAAACTTTGTGACGCACGTGTTCATATTATGTCAGAACTTTGGTTGCAAACGAAAACTGTGGGGTTTGGTTTAGGTGGTAACATAACAAAAAGGTATTTTGTTAACGTGGCTTTAACAAAAACCAACCCCCGCGTTATATGCCTCTTTTTTATCTTTTTATTCTGGGTCATTCGAGGCTACATCAATCAATTTTATAATACGTATATTTTAAAATTCTTCTAAGTGTAATTTTCATATTCTTTTTCTGTTCTAGTATGTGAAACGAGAAATAATATATACACAATACGAGACTTAAAAATACTGCTCAAAATTCTACAGAATTTGCCAAATCCCACATCATATTGGTTTTATTTATTTTATTTTAACTGAAACCACTTAGAATTCAGAATGAACATTTTCAAATGTCTTTATATACCTATCATATATTAGCGTAGGTAATTTGATATTTAATTCAGAATTTATTAAGCTTGGAAAGATGCAAGAAAACAATTTAATAGTTTTAATAATAAAAATACTAATTCATATCTGTGTCTTTAAACGAGTTTAAAAACGTATTACTAGTCTCAGCTAGATGTATCGTATAACCCCAGTATAGAATATGTTGTTTTGGTTTGAAAGTAATATGCCTAATTCAGTTAAAATCGAACATCGGTCTTCCTCGTGACAGACGGGGATACTTAGATTACACTTAGAATCAAGAAATACAAATTGGAGGTTACAGATATCTTAAACTTTTTATTCATACTAACTTGTTTTAAGTTCAACAGGGGTAACTATTTTTTTAAAATAACATTTAAAATTATTATTACAATTTTATTTTGAAAATAGAATTGAAGATATTTGAGATTTTGAAAAAATAAGGCAGATTACTCTTTCAAATAAAGGAACGATTAAATGTATTAATATCAAAAAGGTAACATATAGGTTTAAAAATTTGTCGCTAAAAATATTGTTGCTAAAAATATTGTAGCATAGTTGGATAATGCACCTTCCCCGGTTAGGAAAGAGGTTCAGGTTCGAATCCTGGTGGCGCAACAAAAATATTTTTTGATAAAATTGATTTTATATGTATATCTTTCTAATTAATATATTTAATTCATATTTATAATAATTAATTAATTAATTTTTGCGTCTCCCATCGTATTTTACTCAAAGCTATTCGAGATTCTCCTTTTATATGACGTAGATTGCTTTCAAAAAATGGAATAACAAATGTATCAATTAGAAAGTAAAATATGGTGTAATGGACAGCGCACTTCCCTGGACAGGAAATGTTCCTGATTCGTATCCCGGTGGTAACATAACATTTTTTCGATAAATTAATTTAATCTGTATATCTTTCTAATTAAAATATTTAATTTGTTAATAGTTTTTTGGTTATACATTTTTTAAATTGACTTAAAATATCTTTGCAGCATAAATTTTATTATTTCACAATATCTATTCGTTGATCAAGGCAGAATATAATATTATTCAGGATAATGCTTTATTTTGCCTTGTAAAATGAAAAGGTCATGTAACATTTTTGACTTCGGACACATTCTCTGCAGTGAAAAATATGATCTTTTACAAATCATTAAACAAGGAAAGATAAATTGAACCAGAAGTGTAGGTAAAAAGAAAATTTAATGCTTAACTTTATATAATATCTACAAAAGACAAATGCTAGAGTTATAAGAGATAGGTTTTGGACTGTACTCTCTGATTACAGGGTGAATAGTAAACTTATACACGCAATCACATTCCTATATGAAGGAAGTTCTGCGTGTGTAAGAATCAATGGAACATTCACGTCATGGTTTGACATTACAAATAATTGGAATGTATGAATGTAGAAGCAAAAATGGGCGATTGGATTGTATACTGTTTATTGTACACCGATGACGCAGTACTAATGGTGAATAATGAACAAGAATTATAGAGTCTAGTGAGTAGAATGTAATGTGAGTAGAAAAGTAGCTCAATGTTCAAAATGCAGGTGATGGCAACTTGATCGCCATATTTAAAAGATGCACAGAGTGCCATCTATCAATTCGAAACCATAATTTGTTTTCACAGTAGTTCCTAATGAGATAGATATACACCACCTGTACTTTTTTTTAATCTATGCTTGTATTTTTAATTTTAGTATAGATTGTTTCCTAAAAAAATATCATTGGTATCGAAACATGTTGATGTACGAGGCTTGTCCGTAAAATAAGTTCCACGGACTGCCGCTGGCGCTAGGATTGTTTCTATGCGCGACCAGACAGCAGAGGCAGGTTATTTGGTTCCCCCACTACAATTCCTCACCAAGCCAGCGTCGCTGCGACGTTTAGTCTAGGCCCAGCAGCCGTCAACGATGGAGCTTCCTCTTGCGTCTCCCGCCAGCTGCGAGTTGCGGTCTGTTATTCGTTTCCTGGCCGCTAAGAAGAAATCGGCGAAGGAAATTCACGAAGAACTTTGTGAAGTGTATGGAGAAGAGTGTATGAGCTCCGGGATGGTGCGCAGATAGGTCAGGGAATTTAAAAATGGCCGAACAGACGTCCACGACGAAGCCCGTGCAGGGCGGCCATCGGTTTCCGACGAAACAATTGCCAGAGTCGAAGCGGCAATGCTCGAAGATCGACGGATTACAGTTAGGGAGCTGTGCGAACAGATTCCGGAGGCCAGCAAAACCACAATCGACAAGATTTTGACTGAACATTTAGGCTATTCAAAGGTCTGCACAAGATGGGTACCAAAAATGCTCACTGCAGATCACCAGCGGCAGCGGGTTGAAGCGGCCCAAGAATTTCTCGCTTTTCACGGAACAACCGAAGAGGAATTTCTGGACTCCATTGTTACTGGCGACGAGACCTGGGTACACTACACCACACCGGAAACAAAGGAGCAATCGAAGCAGTGGAAGCACCCTTCTTCGCCAAGAGCAAAGAAGTTCAAACAAATCCTGTCTGCAGGAAAAATCATGGCTAACGTTTTTTGGGATCGAAAGGGCGTATTGTTGTGCGAGTTTATGCCTCGCGGGACAACAATCAATGCTGAACGGTACTGTGAGACCTTGAAAAATCTTAGACGTGCAATTCAGAACAAGAGAAGAGGAATGCTGACCAAAGGAGTGCGTTTTCACCATGACAACGCCCGACCGCACACCGCCTATCGAACCACAGCCCTCATCGAAAAATTTGGATGCAAAATGGTGTCTCACCCACCCTACAGTCCAGACTTAGCACCAAGTGACTTCCATCTCTTCCCCGAGTTGGAGAAAAACCTTGGCGGAACCCAATTCAAGACAGATGAAGAGGTACAAAATGCGGTTGTTAGTTTTCTACGCGGACAGGCGGCAGAGTTCTATGACTCTGGTTTAAAGAAGTGGGTGTCTCGAATGCAGAAGTGCATAGAACGCAACGGCGATTATGTAGAAAAATAAAAGAAGGACTGAACTTTCCAAAAATATACTTTTCTTTAAAATTAAACCAGTTTTTTTATGTGAAAAAAATTCGTGGAACTTATTTTACGGACACGCCTCGTATCAATAAAGTGTTTGAGATTCCGTAAAAATAAAAATGATCGTTTTAAAGAAAGGAACGTGAGTTGTATAAATTAGAAAAGTAACGTATAAGTTCGAAAAATGCACTGTGTTGATGTAGTATAATCGGTTAATGCATGTTCCCCGGATAGAAAGAGATTCAGTTCCAATCCTGGTAGCAACAACAATATTTTCCGATAAAATTAATTTTAAATGTATGTCTTTTTAATTTCTAACATTTAATTTGTATTTTAAAAAATATCAAAATATGAACGTATGTTCTGAATAATTACAATTTCTGTCTGATGCTGACTTCGTGTGTATCATCGAAGTGTACTTTCGAGAGATTTCGTGCATAACATGTTGCAACAGCGAAAGTAAAATCCAGTAAAGAAGTTACATTGCCAAGTAAGTCGTATTCTTCCTAGTGTCAGGTTGGTCTTTGAGCACCCCGTTCCTTCCATTCATCATACATCCCTCTTCCCATACCTCGTGCAATCATTTTGGTTTGACCGTAGGTTGCGCGCACACACACATTCATCATATTATAAAGATAATCCATAATAATTTTACGATTCCCCGTCTATATCTATGACTTTCTGGATGTGGCAGCTTGGGCAATTTCATTATTGGTAGTGTCATTATGACTATATAGTGCTTGATTAAACGACCAGGTTTGTGAGTCGCGAACATGGTAAAAATAGACGTGTTTTTAATATTTTTAGGTTAAGATTACTTAAATGTTTTCTCTTTTTTATATTCAATAACTGTACGTAAATATATATTTAATTTGAAATGAAGTGTATATTGTCTTCATTACTCGTAAAAAAAAACTAATTTTAGCGAAATCGTATATTGACATCTGTCATCTTTTCTTCTGTCTAAGATAAGAGAGAAATCTTATTTATCATGGATATTTTCTACGCACGATTCTTATATGTTATTTTTGTTCATTTTGACAGCCAATTTAAATAGCTGTCCGCAAGGCCTAGCAGTAAGCATTCGATTGTATTATAATATTCTTGGTATATTATTTTTATCGACGCTATAATATTGCAGGTATACAAGGTATTAAATCGAATTTATCATTGTCGGATGATAATAAATATCATTCTTATAAATGTTCCAGTGTTGAATGTTGAATGTGATCAAAAATACACAATTTCGGCACAGCGTGTATTTTTGTTTGCCAGTACCTAATTTAGGGGTGGGTGCAAATTCACGGATCGGGAGAAAATAACCCGTTCATTTCCACCCTGTCGGAACAATTTCCTTGCGAAGCCGCCAATTCGGGCAAATTCATAAATCATATCGTTGAGATGACACAAGCCGTTGCGATCCAAATTCATCGTTTACTAGAATTAATGCAGAATGTGATATCGGTAATCTGCGGAAGCACCGGGAATCTATTTAAGGAGTTTCAAACCACTGAGCTGATGTAATATCTCTCACAAATATTGAACAATTTATAAATGAATATTTTAAAGTGGAATGAATAATTCATGATTTGGTTCTATTTGAAAATGAATAGTAGATAGGACCACAATTTTTTTGGAAATTAATGGTGTATCTAAACAACTCTTTTGGCATTCTACATTTTTTTGAAAAAATAACGTATAGTGCGTTTTTGAAACTCTACACTATTTTTTTATAAAATGAAAAATTGACAAATAACAACATTACGTATTCCTTATCTTTTAATTTTTTCCATACATGAAATAAAAATTATGTGTCATATACAGTGTGTCCCAAAAGACTTTTTATTTTGGTTCATTCGCTACATCAACGCAACGAGAAGGATACGGGTGGGGGGTATGCTGATCGCTAGTCGCGTCTTGGGAATTCAGTTGCTATGGAGCGTGTCTTTACCGGTTGTTCGTGTATCCTGGAAAATAGATATCCCAACTAGGTGACATAAACTGGCCTCTACGTAGCCCCGATTTGACACCAATGGATTTTTTCCTTTGGATCTCCCTTAAATCAAAGGTATTTTGATATTTTGAAATAATAAAATAGAAAAGTCAAATACAGTAACAATCCTCCCTCTCTGGACCAATTAAAAGAAAATATCTGAGAATACGTGCCGAGTAGTTCTCAAAAATTTTTCCTTCCGTTTAGAAGAGTGCCAGCGAAATAACGGACCACACTAAGAAAACACAATTTTGAGACATAAATTCCCATGGGTTGTACTTAAATTTAAAATAAACATTTTTTTATTAAACCCATCCAATATTATATTACAAATTTTTTTATTATGATGACTTTTGGAACACCTTCTATTATATCATGTGGGATTTATTACAATTCATATTTATTTATTACACTTGTAAGTCCAGGTATGGGCACCTGTCGTTATTGCTTTTCTAAAATTCTTAATCAGCCATCCAGTTTATGAAGGACTTCAAGAAATAATTATGTATCAGTAGTCAATCACTAAAATTGCCTACTTTCGTGTATCCCTATATGGTGAGTTGGATATATGTAGAGTGGCATCTATAAATACAAGTTGAAACTAGCACGATGACGCACCCGCCTAGTGTCATATAGCGGGCGCTTCTCCGGGCGTTCCGCTCAACGCTTCACTTCTTTACCGGGCTCCATCCATTCAGTTTTAGAGTTGGGTTTAATATTTTAACCTGTACACAATAAATATGTGAAAAGTTAGTAAGTACTTATTTTAACGTACTCTATAGCCCGAACTTATCACCTCTATAAGCCTTGCAAAATGCATAAATACACGAATTTTTAAATTATTGAACGCAAAATATTATTACCTTCTGCCGTATTTTTCTAATGTTGACGATCAGATAATACATAGAACTCATTTTTGTTCGGTTTTATTAATGTTAAAATTTTCACAAAAAAAAACATCTTTAAAGTTAAGGACTTTTCTGTAGTATTCAAACCCTCAAGTCCTATCTCATTTTAAGGGATGAAATCCTTTCAAGCAACAAATCACACCGCGTCAATGGCGCTGCGCTGCTTCAACAGCTGACCGCTCGGGGTGGTACTCACTTACCCTTGTCCAAACTTTGCAATGCTTTATTGGTGATTGAGTGTTTGTCCATGACAAATGGATGACTCGTCAAGATAAAACATTCCAGACAAATACTTTAGTAGAGAAAAGAAAGACAAAATATTTTATCCTTTGGCTTACTAAACTATGGTGACTGGCAGATAAAATGGAGCTTAAAATTGAAATAGTGTGATCGTTAATGAACTCAAAATATTACATGAATTATTACATGTTTTTATTAAGGAAAACACATTCTTATTGTGAAGTTGTAATTATTCAGAACATAAGTATGTGATATTTTAAATACTAAATTAATGTATTAATTATAAATATATACATATAAAATCAATTTTGTCGAAAAATATTGTTTTAGCGTCACCGGGATTCGAACCTGAATCTTCATTTCCAATCCGGGGAAGTGCACTACCTTTGTGCTATAACGCCAGTATTTTTCTTGACAAATTTTCGAACCTATATGTTACATTTTTTCAAATTAATACACCTGTCAAATTTGTCAAGAAAAATACTGGCGTTATAGCACAAAGGTAGTGCACTTCCCCGGATTGGAAATGAAGATCCAGGTTCGAATCCCGGTGACGCTAAAACAATATTTTTCGACAAAATTGATTTTATATGTATGTATTTATAATTAATACATTAATTTAGTATTTAACATGTTTTTATGTTTAACGAAGAGTCGTTATATAATATATATGTGGGACTGGCGTTTATATTATTAACATAATAATCTAATAATCTCATTTTATGTAGATGAGATTCCTTGAGGAGATGGTTTCCTCGAGGAAACTGTGGCCGACGTTTTGGCATGGTAACACGCGGCATTGTCAAAGTGATGCCTCAATAACTTAATTGTTCACAGGAAATATAAGAAAAATCGCAATCAAACCTAGAAGAGACGTCAGTTCCATTCACTAGTGCTCGCGGAATCTTTAAATCAAATATATTACATATATAAATAATAAGAAAAACACTTGTTTAAACCACTATTTATTGATTTATTAACATATTCTAAAACCAATGATTACATTATCGGGATATAATATATACTAAAATTAAAAATACAAGCGTAGACAAAAAACAAAAATATAAATATAAGTTAAAATGTTTAATTTACTATTAACACGTTTTATTATTTTTAAAATTTCTAATTTCAATAGATAGTGGTTTAAATAAAGTATTTTTCTTAATATTTATATAATATGTTGTGAAAATATTATATATATATACATTGACTTCTAATCGATATACTGTTAAAATACTTCCAGAAAAAAAAAACACAATTAGGCTATATTCTGTGGATAAATAGTTGATAAGAATAAGGCTTCAGAAAAAATTAAGTGACTAGAATAATTAGTCTATTCAACAAACAGCATGTATGTGTGTAATTCGTCTACATATATATATATATCGATTACACGTATATGAGTTTAATTGTTTGCAAGGAATCGAATCGGTTTAGATGACTTGATTTATAAATGTAAGCTTTCCGTCCAAAGCACACCTATGATTTTACTTATAGTTCACACAAACGTGTAATGTTCGAAGAAACATTTTTACTCAAAATAATAGAGGAAGTAGAAATAACACAATTTCCTTGGTATAACGACGTAAAATGTTGTGTTTTACAACATTTGCTTTGAGAAAATTGCCTTTTCTATTCGCGAATTTGAAAAACTCGAATGAAAAATTATTTGCAAAATTATTTTGAGTGAGAAAATTAGAATTTTATGCAATATAGAATCGAAGGAAATGAGCATATGTTCACGCTGAGGTCTATATGAATTATATAGGCAATTATAAACCAGAAAATGTTTTCTTTGAAGAGGGAACGTTCAATACTAATTCAATTTTTCACGTCTTACAAGAAAAATTGAGTTTTCAACACGAATTTATATCAGAAATTGAACAGTTAATTAATTTATTTTTACTTTTAAAATTAGCAATATTAAATTTGTGATTAAAATTCATATTTTTTATTTATTATATTTATTTTATTAACCACTGAATTGAGGTTTCTACTTTCATCTACCGGTTTCGAGAAATACAATTTTCTTCTTCAGGATGTCATAACTAACTAAAAACATATATTATTGTTTCTTCACCAGAATCTATTTTTAAAAAAATAACAATTATTTAAAAAATAAATTTAGTACCTAACTCAAATAAAGGTACTTAATTTAGGTACTAAATTAATTTTTTAAATAATTATTGTTTTTTTTTTAAATAGAATCTGGTGAAGAAACAATGATATATGTTTTTAGTTAGTTATGACATCCTGAAGAAGAAAATGGTATTTTTCGAAATCGATAGACGTATTTAAACTCAATTCAGTGGTTAATAAAACAAATATAGTAAAAAAAAATATAATTTATTTTTAAACAATAACTTAGATTAAACTTTTATAGTAATATAAAACTAATCAACTAAACATTATTTGTAATAATTTTGACAATATAGGGATTCATTGAAAGACTATCCATTAAATTTGTTTTTAGTGTGCCAGATAACTCTAGTTACGAAAGATTTATAAATATGCACAATGCTTTCTCGTAAGTCCAAAGTAAAGATTTTTAAAATAAATGTGTATTAAAGAAATTAAAAATGGTTTGTTATAATCGATAAATTTGCGTGACATTATTTCATATACTTGTAGGTTACGAATGTTCGGAACAAGTATATGGGTTTGTATATTTGGGAAGAATGTTTAATAGAAACGGAAAGACAGAGAAAGATATCGAAAAGAGGGTGACTTCAGGTAATAAAGTGAACAGCGCTTTGAATGGAATTATAACTAATGAGAACTTGTCAACTGAGGCAAGACTAGCTGTTCACAATAGAGTCCTGATACCGATACTGATGTATGGAAGTGAGGCCTGGAGTTTGCAGAAGAGGAACGAAAGTAGACTAAATGCAATGGAAATGAGATCATTTAGGCATATATGTGACAAATCCATTTATGGCAGAGTAAAAAAGGAACAAATAAGAAAAGAATGTAGAGTTGATCATAGTATAGTGAGTAAGATTAAAAAAGAATCACTTTGATGATTTGGTCATATGGAATGGATGAATGAGGAGAAAATAGTAAGAAAGATACACGACGCAAGTGTTGGTGGCACTAGAAGTAGAAGACGTCCGCGTAAGACTCGGAACGACCAGGTAAACCAGATACTGAAGGTTGGTCCTGTTAGAAGCCCCAACAATCGTCGAGCTTGTATGAGAAGATGTATGAATGTGGATAAGGCTAGAAATGTGTGTCAGAACAGAAGAGTGTGGCGCTCTATCCTCTTTGCCTACCTTTGCGGGTAAACTGGGTGATGGTAAGTAAGACATATTTTCATTTTTTTATGATTTTAAAATGCTTCATATTCTTGCAAATAAGCATTTTTAACTATTACACTGTATTTACTAACATATTTTAAGGATTCAAAACAATATTTTGTATTAAAAATAATAATTTCTTTATATGTAAATAATATTTTTAGAGGTCTTATGAATGTGTGCTTTTTACTGTTTTTTATTGCTGAGTCGAGTCAGCGATATGAAGTTATTAGTAATTTGGAATATTTCTAACATTGAGGTTATCAAAATGCGTCCAGGTTTCGTTCATGTTTGATCTAGCATTAATACACTTGCCCAATAATCAAGTGGTGGGGTGGTATATCGAATTAGTGATATTACATGTTAGGAGTATACCAAATTAGTGACATTACATGTTAAGAGTATAGCAAATTAGTGATATTACATGTTTAATACAAATTAAATGTATTAATTAGAAATTGTTAATTCTCTTCAACGTCAATTTGATTTTATATAATTTTTTATTACATAAATTTTATTATTTTAATTTTCTGCACCAAGAATAATATCTTCATTTTTCCATACCCCTAACTATCTCAAATGTTTCTATAATACATATTTAATATTAAACGTACGATTACCTATCAGAGTCATCAACGAACTGTTGATAATATGTATATGAAAAACGACATAAACCTGTTGGTTTTTTTCATATATGAGACCCGCATGGGTCAGATATGATTATTTGAACATTCTGATGGTAAATTTATTTATTTATGAAATACTGTACAATATCATGACGATGATAAATAAACACATAAAAGCACTATGGAAGGTTACATCAGGGTCACCACTTGTGGAGGAATTTCGTATGCAATTGCACAGCTGTACTATAAAACTGGCTGAAATCTTAACCACACAAATTTGGGACAATGGCTGGTACAATATCTATACAGGTATCTATATATTTTCATTAGTTCAACATTAAAACATCTATGACGATAATAGGTAGATAAGTATGTATGAAAGATATAATAATTTTAAAAATTATATAATATTAAGAAATATATTGTATCATAATCTGATTTTAAATATAATAAATAATCTACAATATTTAAAAAGGATTCCACTTTTAAATAGATTCTATTACAATATATAAATGTATAAACTTACAAATATACAAGGATAAGTAATAAGATTTCAGAACGTACAGAATAAATATATCTACGTAAATTTATTATACTGCATAATGTAATAAAAATTACGTAAATGGAGGCTGGAGCCGGTAAAATAAAACGAATGAGGAGTGACTGCAAGGCCAAATGTAATAAGGTTAACTGTACTATAACTATTATTTCTCTTTTAATTATTGAAAACTGAGAGATGCTATGTTTATTGTTTAATGAAAGTCATCATAGCTCATCACATTCATATTTAAAAAATAAATAAAAAAATTTTAACGTTTAAAACTATTAACCGATAATGTAAGTACATAGTGGTTTTATTTTAAAGATATTTATATTTTAAATACTAAATTAATGTATTAATTATAAATATATACATATAAAATCAATTTTGTTGAAAAATATTGTTTTAGCGTCACCGGGATTCGAACCTGGATCTTCATTTCCAATCCGGGGAAGTGCACTACCTTTGAGCTATAACGCCAGTATTTTTCTTGACAAATTTTCGAAACTATATGTTACATTTTTCAAATTAATACACCTGTCGTTCCATTATTTGAAAGCCATCTACATTATTTTTACAGAATCTCAAATACCTTTGAGTAAACCGATTTGCAGACGCCAGAATTATCAATTCATTTTTATTAAATTTTGGACACGTTGATACAACATATATTATTAAGGAAAACACATTCTTATTGTAATAAGAATAACAAATAATGGAACGACAGGTGTATTAATTTGAAAAATGTAACATATAGTTTCGAAAATTTGTCAAGAAAAATACTGGCGTTATAGCACAAAGGTAGTGCACTTCCCCGGATTGGAAATGAAGATCCAGGTTCGAATCCCGGTGACGCTAAAACAATATTTTTCGACAAAATTGATTTTATATGTATATATTTATAATTAATACATTAATTTAGTATTTAAAATATCACAGACCTATGTTCTGAATAATTACAACTTCACAATAAGAATGTGTTCTCCTTAATAATATTTATATTTATTAAAAAACGTTGTGTATAATTTATAAATATGTAACTAATTATAAAAAATAATTTTATAATAATTTAAAAATGGGCGAAAAAATGTTTTAAACATATTTTATGCCACATGCAATTATTTTACATAAACTTATGGACCATAGTAAGAATGCCTTAGTTTTTTTTTTCAGATACTATACTATCCTATAAATTAATTTATGTTGAAATGGGTCATATTATATTACAGGAAAAAAATAATTTGGCTTATTTTTAAAAGCGGACTAATTCTTATTGTGAACTTGCAGTTTTACATATCATAGATCTGTGATATTTTTAATACCAATTAAATGTATCAATAAAAAAGATTTACATATAAAATTAATTTATCGAAAAATATTTTGTACGTTGAAGAACTTATCCGGGAAAATGCCCTGAACATTACACCATGTCAACCTAGTAAGATAACGACAAATTTTCGAACCTATTCGAATATTGTTGCCGAGATTCATACCTGGATCTCTTCCTATCCGGGGATATGTATTAACCGACTATCCTACACTAACACGGTGAGTTGACGGCAAATATTAATGCATCTCCTCGGATAGGAATCCAGGTTCGAATCCCGGTAGCACTAACAATATATTTTTGTTAATTAATAGATTTAACTTGTATTAAAAGTACCATAGACCACAATATATTCTATAAAATTGCAACTTCATGATAATAATGTGTTCTCCTTAAAAATACTTAAGTTATATTAATGTTTCCAAAATTTAATAAAAATGAATTATCAATTAATTCTGGCGTCTCCTATCGGATTACTCAAAAATATTTATATAAAGAATATGGCTTTCAATATAAAGAATATGGTTTTCAAATAATGGAACGATAGATGTATCAATTTGAATGTGCAAACCATAAGTTCTAAATTTTATCGTTTACTCACTGTGTTGGTAAAGCATAATCGGTTAACACATTTCCCTGGATAGGAAGAGATGTAGATTCGAATCTCGATAGAAAAAATAATATTTGATTTAATTCTAATTAATACAATTAATTATAATTATTTTTTCATGTATAAGAACAATAATCATGTTTGCATATATAATGAACTATTGATTGAATGGGAAGACAAAAAATTCCATAGGGAAAAATACATAAAAATAAAAATCATTGAATACTAGTCAACAAGGGTTGTTCGAAAACTCGTGTCTTGTAAATGGCGTACCTTTTATGTCACACAAAAGCACAAACTCGCTAAAGGTTTTTAAAAAAATATTCGCAAACAATACGATACACAAAATGACACATCGAATATCCATTTTGCAAAATTTTCAGCTAATTAGAATTCGTCGAATTCGCGAACACAGTTTTCAGTACATATTATTTCACTGTGCAATAATTCAATTACTATGTTAATTTAAAATCACGATTCATTTATATCTTCATATTACGTAAATAAATAAATTGAATTGTAATATTGTTTATACACAGAGCCGGGTTAACAAAATACAGAGTTCACTTGATGAATTCCTGCAGAATTAAATTGTATGTAACCTACTTGTCATAATGTTTGTGAATTACTATTTTTTTTATACGAATTAAATGTTTTGATTAAAAAAATATACATATATAATCAATTTATCGAAGAAATATTGTTATTTTTACCGGGATTCGAACCTGGATCTCGTCTTATCCGAGAAAATACATTAACTGATTATGCTACACCAACACAGTAAGTTGACGATAAATTTTCGTACTTATATTTAGGTTGCACTTTTAAATTGATACATGTATAGTTTGATTTTTTTTTTAATTTAAAAAAACAAACAGGGTAATTACATATAATATATTATAAATACTAAATTAATGTATTAATTATAAATATATACATATAAAATCAATTTTGTCGAAAAATATTGTTTTTGCGTCACCGGGATTCGAACCTGGATCTCTATTTCCAATCCGGGGAAGTGCACTACCTTTGTGCTATAACGCCAGTATTATAATTAATTAATTTATAATTAATACATTAATTTAGTATTTAAAATATCACAGACCTATGTTCTGAATAATTACAACTTCACAATAAGAATGTGTTTTCCTTAATAATATATTATAAATAAAATTTTAAATAGAAATTTTAAAAATGACGCTCTTCATTTTAAAATATTTTTCTGTTACTTCAAAAATGTATGGTTAGTATGTATTAAAGATGGTAATAAAAAAACCATGTAAATTTAAAATAGAATCATAAAAATAATAATAATAGTGAAATTGATTGACAGCAAATATATAATATTAAAAAAGGATCACTTAGATGGTTTGACCATATGGAACGGATGAATGAAGAGAGAATGGCAATATAAATGTATGACGCAAATGTTAATGGAACCAAAAGAAGAGAATATCCGCGGAAGACTTGACACGATCCGATAAACCAGATACTGGAAGATGGTCCTATTAGAAGTCTCAATAATCGGCGAGCTTGTATGAGAAGATGTATGGATGTACATGAGGCGAAAATTGTGTATCAGGACAAAATATTGTGGCGCTTTATCCTCTCTGCCTACCCCCGCGGAGAAACGGGGTGATGGTTAGTAAGTAATTAAATGTTATTGTTGTTTTTATAAATCCGCGTTAAATTGGAATTACGACTATTTTCGCAAATATTGTCATGACTATGTCGCGTTTACATTAAACTTTTATGCTAATTTATCCTTCAGAAACATTTACACGAAATTTTATGGCCCTCATTAACATTTTTTATTTATATATTTCACACCGACAAATAATTATTTATAAAATACAATAAAACTAGGCCATTCGATTGCACCATCACTTGACAGTAATGTGACTAATAATTATTAGCGATATTAAAAAAAAAAATGGCGTATTTGTGGCAAATCTATTTATGACAGAGTAAAGAATGAAGAAATAAGAAAAGAATGTAAAGCTGATGTTAGTATAGTGAGTAAGATTAAGAAAGGATCACTTAGGTGGTTTGGTCATATGGAAAGGATGAATAAGGAGAAAATGGTAAGAAAGATATATGACGCAAGTGTTGATGGAACCAGAAATAGAGGACGTCCACGGAAGACTTGGCACGACCAGGTAAACCAGATAATGGAGGATGGTTCTGTTAGAAGCCTCAACAATCGGCGAGCTTGTATGACAAGATGTATGAATGTGGATGAGGCGAGAATTGTATGTCAGGACAGAAGAGTGTGGCGCTCTATCCTCTCTGCCTACCCCCACGGGGAAACGGCGTGATGGTAAGTAAGTAAGTAAGTAAGTAAAAAAAAAAAATGTCACAATATCAATATAAAATTTTTACACATTCAGCGACACAAGTAAAATATATTTTGTTCATTGAAAATATAATATATTATCGATACTTATTTTCTATATATTAATTAATTATCCATTTTTATGTTACCTTGAGATAAAATTGAACAGGAAATGATAATTATATTAGAATAGAGTGTTAATTTCCTTTGAATTAGGTATGAGTAATATAATATGAGTTAGATATAAATAACGTAATATGAATCAATGGAGAAAAATTGTTGATGAAACCAAACCCCACCAGAAGGAAGAGTAATAAAATAGAGACAAACAAATCCATTTATAAAGTCAGTAATTTAAATATTGGAACACTGTAATACTGCAATTGAGTAGGTAGGTTATAATTAATATTATATCCTATGCGCACACGGACCATTGCATGAATTAACATGAAATAAAGTGCGCATACAGAAGTGGGGTTTAGAATATTGCTTTCGGGACGAGGGATATTCTGCAAACATTATTTGTGAATACATAAATCCGATACTTTATGGCACATTTCATTCACAACAGTAAAAATTCTTGATGAAACCAAACCCCACCAGAAGGAAGAGTAATAAAATAGAAACAAACAAATCCATTTATAAAGTCAGTAATTTAAATATTGGAACACTGTAATACTGCAATTGAGTAGGTGGGTTATAATTAATATTATATCCTATGCGCACACGGACCATTGCATGAATTAACATGAAATAAAGTGCGCATACAGAAGTGGGGTTTAGAATATTGCTTTCGGGACGAGGGATATTCTGCAAACATTATTTGTAAATACATAAATCCGATACTTTATGGCACATTTCATTCACAACAGTAAAAATTCTTGATGAAACCAAACCCCACCAGAAGGAAGAGTAATAAAATAGAAACAAACAAATCCATTTATAAAGTCAGTAATTTAAATATTAGAACACTGTAATACTGCAATTGAGTAGGTGGGTTATAATTAATATTATATCCTATGCGCACACGGACCATTGCATGAATTAACATGAAATAAAGTGCGCATACAGAAGTGGGGTTTAGAATATTGCTTTCGGGACGAGGGATATTCTGCAAACATTATTTGTGAATACATAAATCCGATACTTTATGGCACATTTCATACACGACAGTAAAAATATTTACTTTTCGATATTTAAATCTTTGTGTAAACAAGACGAATTTGGTACATTAATGCATATTATACTGTCAGCGATTAAATTTTCGTTCCTATCGAGTCATTTATTTAAAAAAAGTCTCGGATTTATTTGATTGTGTAAGTAGTATCAAAAAAATCTACAAAAAAATTTCGTTAGTTCATGTTGTGGTAACCCTGCATGCGTTCTACAGACATGGTCGTGTAGGGACTCAATTAACAACCATACGAGGCTGGAATCCAACCAACAAATCAGCAGACACCATATATCGTGACGGACACTGGCCTAGAATCTATTGACCACTTCTTCGCAGCCCTTCCTTTCATTGATATCTCAAGCAAGCCACTCCAGCATTCAACTATATACGCGCATTTAACTGTATACCGTCTATGTATAATTTATCCATCAATAAACACCAAACTTGCTCTAGACAAAACATAATAACCATACACGCGCACCTTAAGCACTGCGACATGCACTAACACGCGTGAGACTAGAAGATGTAAGTGCATCAGTCTCACATCCAAGAAACCTTCTGATAAATCACGGTCAATCAATATTTTACAACAACCACAACCTCTACAATGTCTATATATTTGGTAGTCTATATATGTACGCCTTATAATCTTGTCTTAAAATGGGTCTTAAATATTAGTATGTATAATAATAAACGAGTATGTAGATGGTGTTACGAAATACACGAGTACAGAGATAAAAAAAATTTGCAGACGTATTTTACAATACAGTAAAACTTAATTATTTTAAAACATAGTTTTCAACTAAAAAGTTTTAGTATTTATTTTCACGAAGACTTCAAATATCCGTATATGATGTGTTTTTATATTATTTATTCATTATTCATAGAAAATTTATAAAAATACTTTAAAAACTTTAAAACAAGTTATCAGTAGGTTTCTTTTATATCTAGATACAATAATAAAACAGTAAGTATTTTCTTAACTTTAACAATACTTTCTAAAATATTGTAAATCTTAATTCACAATTGAAAAATATGAAATAAAAAATATATTTATTTATTTTATTTCTGTCTTACATTTCAAGGTGATGTGTTGATGGTGTTCCGTTTTTATAGGTGAAATAATAGTATAAATAATAGGTGAAATAATAGTAGAAATAATAGGTGAAAATAATCAATAGAATCTCAAGTTATTCCTCTTCTATCTCACACGCCCGACTTTACTTTAGTTAGCTACTATTTTTTTTTGTTTTCATTTAAATGAAAAATGTAGATACATGCACGTAACATCAATCACATTAATATTCTTACTATTTTCAATCTAAGCTAAACGCTTGTGCTATGAAAGTAGGACTAATATGATGACCTCCTGGAACGAGGCTCGAACCCCCGACCACTAGATCACTAGGCGCGTATCGTAGACCACAAGCACATCACTCGTTCATATTTTGTTTCACTTTGGTAGGCCCGGCGATCGTTCATATTTATTTAGCTTGTTATTGTCAAGAATTCGACAAGTCAATCCTTTGTAATAACAAGGTTCCAACTAACAGTTTTGGATAATTTGAGTTATTGCGTGAAATGGGTTCCAAACGCATTATTCTTCATTTCTTCTATATACACCAACATTATTTAACAGATATTGAAGGAAAAAGCAAGAGCTAAAAGTTTCAACTGCATCAGTTATTTATTTATTTATGTTTAACTTCTCTCACCCCACAGTGGTTATTAATAATACTGAAAATAAGTTAAGGCCATTAATCTGATCATATTTGCATGCTCAAAACAAAATATACATGAATATATGTTGAAATTCAATCAACACTTTTGAAAGGGGTCGAAGTGTTAAAATTGCTTGGTTACTATTTGTTTACTGAAGTGCTAAATAAACTAGACTTTTGTTTGTGTTTTGAATCTTACTAGATTTTCGTATTGACCCTGAGAGTCCGATAGAAGAAGACGCAACATCTCGAAGAAGCTTTCGGCTAAGTCGATTCTTCCTCTCAACCATGCTCCTTCTCATTCATAACACCTGCCAAATCTTATCCAAACCCTAAAATCTTTCTGAGAGTTTCTGAGGAATTGAAACTGTCTCTCTATCACAATAGTCCAACTAGGAATTTAAAGATGAACTCGAACCATTTGAGGTGAATTATAGATATTAATTATAAGGGAGTACTCATCCACAATATATTATAATATTATACATAAATATATTTTTAACCGGTAGTTTATTATAAGTATTTAATTAATCTAGTTGGCTAGCTTTTGGTGAAAAAGATTTGACTGTAATTATGGAAATTTTTTATTTTTATTTGCATAAATACGATTTGGTCTAGTTTAGTTTTTAAAATATTACCCAATAATAGACATCGTAATCGTTTAAGAATATACAACTAAAAGTTTACACAGATGAGAGTTTTCTGGAGATCTTGACTAGAAGGCTGCAGCGAGAGGAGTGGCGCTCACGAGCCAGCCTTCCGAACGGCTGCGGGCGCATGTTATTGGCACACATTCGCGTCGGTACCGGGCTTGTTTTTGAAGCTGTCAAGAGCTCTGTATTTATGAGGTTGATGACGATGATTTCTACAAATACCTACTTAAGTTATATATATAGTTGCCAATAGAAGTTTTAATATATTTTTTACCTTTTTTGCCTTTCAAACGACTCCAATCTCGATAACGCCAAGATTTTATCATCGACTGTTCGTTTCCTTCTTTCATATGAGCTGCTTGGGTGTAAACCATATTAACTGTAATTTTTGCAAAAGTCATTTTTTTCGTGAAAATAGTGTTATTTGATATCTTCTTTCGCTGAAGATCATTTTTATAATGACAACACTATTTTAATGGACAATTTTAGCTACGTAATCAATGGTATCTGACATACTGTTTCATATAAAGAATGGTAAGTGATCGAAGATGGAGGACGCCTGAAACATACCACGTTTTGGGTCGTCACAATTAACTGATGAAGTGATTGCAAACATTGTTAATTCTGTAGATTCTTTTGACAGTGATGAAAGTGTAGCAGATCCAACATGTTTTGTTGAAAATAATAACACAAACTCTTAAAGAAGTGAAGATACGACCACGGTAATATTTTTATGATTTTCTGACCTGTTTCATTTAAAGCATGTTGTATTTTCATTTAACATGTTTTATACGCTACAATTTTGATCGATTTAAAAGGCTTTAATGGTATTTATATTAATATGCCATTAGATATTTTAAATGTTTTTACTTATTTTATATTCTCCTAGAATTCAATGTAAAATTCACTATTTTAAATAATTCGGGGTGTTATAAAAACATCACTAGCTAGTCCGCAAGCTACAACTAGAACCCGAAATAGAGAAATGTGGCTTAAATACAAAATGCAGAGAGAAAAAAGAAAGATAAAAGTGCCACTACACAAGTTAACGGGTGGTGTTATTCCATTATTAGATAAGAACAAAATATCCTAACCACTTTTGTAGTTCAAAATATGTTATGTACCATGTCATGTGAAGGATCCATTTTTTTTCCATTTCATCAAGTTTAATTATTTTTTTAATTATTTAATTTTAAAAATATTACTTTTTATATTATTTTCATCAACCCAAACATGTAAAATGCAATATATCAAAACTTGTTTTGTCAGTTAACATAGTCTAAACCCGAGCAGCTCACACTTATAGACGACATTGCCCAGCAAATTTTCCGCATAACCACCAGCGTAATATTTAACTACAATCTAATACGAGAAACGGAGCGATTTTTCGATTAAAGTCTTCAAAAATGATTGTCAGTATACACATCTACTTTTATACTTTGAATAGCGTACAATAATTGAGTACGGTACAATAAAGACTGACAAAACAGAGAAATTAAAGCTTACACTCCTGTAAATGCGTTGGTTTTGACGTAAACGCTGTGAATGTTGAAATAACGCAGTTTGTTTTAAATTAAAACTAGTGTGTATAAGGAAACATTTTATATTCTGACAGAAGAATGTTTCCGCTATGTTGTTTTTTCACTTCAAAAACAGAAATGCGATTATAAACGACACATGAGATAAATTTATATACGTTGTTGTATTAATGTTTGATATGTTGTGATAAAAACATTAAACGTATACAGAAAGGCCATAAAGTGAATTTACCATTTAAAAATCAAATAACTTTTTACATAATTTTGTTTTTTTTTTACTTATAAATAAAGCTCGCAATTGTGAAGATGTAAACGAGAGTCGTATACAAGATATTATTTTTCATGTATAAATAAAAAAAAAACTTGTTTGATTGTACGTCGTATATTTGAACAATTTTTAACATAAGTAGAAAAATATCCAGTCACAATAATTTTGAATATTAAACATCATCTAAATAATTTTTGACTATTTTAAATAAAGACATATTAAAGTGATTGTATGAAAAATTAAAATTATTTAAATCAATTAAAAATAACAACGCAACGTAGATTTTTGTACGAAATGATTAATGAAAAGAAGTTGCGAAAATTTCTTATCTTGTATCAGATTTAAAATCACGTAAGAACTTTAAACAATTATTTTATTTTTAATTTATGTTTTTAAATAACTACACGCACATTATTTCATTGCAATATATTTTTATTATTATAAAACATGGGGTTTTTTTTCCGAAAACTTATCTTGAATGCGAGAAAATATATCATTTTTTTCTAATTCATTTCTATCAAAGTCTTTCTCTCTGGCAAGATTTACATTAAAAATAGCGCTGTTTAATATTTAGATGGTGTAGAATGAAAATCAACTATTAGTGTAGACTATAATTTCAGTTCATAGCAATTTTAAAAATTGTATCTTTAACAAAATACCTTTAACATTTTGATACAATCGATATTTTCCGTTTTTTCGTCATTACTTATTTCTTCGATCCATCACTGTCACTGTTGAAAATCTTTTCTCTAAATAATGTACATTTTGAATAAGTAAATGTCTGATTTTCGTTTGGATCTGGTTGGAGTTGCAGAGAATTAAATTGAAAGAGATGTATTCCTTTTAATCACTTTATTATTTCTGATTGAACTATTACACAGATGGCGACAGGTGTCGCCCAACACGAATAATACCCGCCAGTAATGTCGCCCTAAAGAAGTTAATTGCGAATTTAATCATTCTTATTTGAATTGTGCTGGAGGCGGATGCTACGTATCCCGTAGCAATTTTTATATCTTCCAGGAGTTAAGTAAGGATTACGAAAAGACTATGGACACGTAGCCGGTAGAAACGATGAAAGTTTCAAGAAGCTCGTGATCATATTGACAATTGAAGGAAGCGGACAAGGGGATGATTTTCTGCAAGATGGATGTATCAAATAAGGGAGTGTAGAAGTTGTGGTTGTTGAAGATTATGGACTATGATTTATCTAAGGTTTTGTGGTTGTTGAATATTATGGACTATGATTTATCTAAGGTTTTGTGGTTGTTGAAGATTATGGACTATGATTTATCTAAGGTTTTGTGGATGTGAGACTGAAGCACCTAACATATTCTAGTCTCACGCGTTATATGTTAGTGTATATGACATGCGTGTGTGAGTATTTATGTTTTGTCTAGAGCAAGGCATTAAAATTAAAGAGCATTTACAAATGTTGGTATTTATTATACACAGGCGGTATACATTTAAATGGGCGTATGTGGTTGAACGCTGGAGTGGTTTGCTTGAGATGTTGATGAAAGGAAAGCCTGCGGAGAAGTGGTCTTTAGATCTAGGGCAGTGTCCGTCACGATATATGGTGTCTGCTGATTGATTGGTTGGGTTTCGGCTCTACATGGTTGTTAAGTGAGTCTCTGCATGGCCATGTCTGTGGGGCGAAGTGGAATGGAGACGTATTGTGCATCAAGTTCCAGACATAAAGAGACCTCGATGTTCAAAATTGACCACACGATGAAAAAAACAATTTGAATGACAAGATGTATCTTTGAGGAGGTTCCATGCATGGAGATTCATCATGTTGGAATGCGTCGTATTTGGTTTTTCCAACATTGATAGTGTGAGGTCCGTCAGTTGTATATATATATATATGTATATGTGTCGTCCGAAAATTATCATAAACTGTACATAATGTGATGTTTCATGTGTATATTATGTCAAAATGTTGACGGATCAGACGGATGTACTTTAACGTTAGTATATGAATGCCCTATTATATTTCACTCATCTATTTACTTGTTTGTTTGAATTATAACGCGGAGTGCGCGTCCCGGTGTATGCGTGTACGAGTGTGTGTCCAGAGTAAAATAAACAATTACAAGACTACTCGTACTATATAATAGGTTTATGTTTATTGATGCTTGAAACATAGTTACGGATACGAGTAAAAGCAGTAAAAGTTCTACAACATGAGGCGTCGGTTAATGAACTCATCTATAAGACTCCCCGGGGGGCTGCGGTGCATTGTATTGTTGTCCGTTTGGGGTTGGTACCAAATATGTTTTTGAGGTTGATTAGAGCCCCGTTTTACACCCAGGTGCGCGCAGATTATGAATGCGATAGACCTCCAAAAACTAATTATTTTCTAAACAAATTATAGATGTCTCATAGAGACAAAGCTATTTTTATTATATTTTAATGAAAAGATATGGAAGAATGGGAAATTACAGGGCTTATGACCTATCTTCGGCTGGTTAAGTGATCACTTTATACAAATGTAACATTCTCCATTCTCACCCATTAATCACTCTCCATATCTATCAAATTTTTGGAAGTTGTGTAAATGTTACCACGTGGAAAAACTCCAAGTACAACAACATTATCTCCATCTGTGAACTAAATTTTATATTACCTCTAATTACCTATACTTCCATATCTTTCCATTAAAATATAATAATAAAAGATTTATATAATTTGTTTTATAACAGTACCATTGCAGGTGAAAAGCAAGCAATTGTGTGTTCTTGGACATGTTTAAATATTGCTGATTATTTACTGTTTCCAAGGTTAGTTTGAAGAATTCTACAATGTATGTCAAAACTTGTTTTTTTATTCTACTCATTTAATTTACTTGAATACCGTTTAATAAAGATGTCTTTTTTCATTTCATGTAAATACAATTATATGGCTGTCCTTTACAACAGATTAAAATTAATATAAAAACAAATTATTGAGTTAAATTACAAGACCAAATGCGTATGAAAATAAAACGAGCAGAATAAAAAAAAAACAAAAACTTTCACATATCTGAACAAATAAATATTGTCGTTGGTCTATTAAAACGTATTATCTAAGAAAGTACTTTATTAGAGTGTTAGGTTATGAGCACAAAATATAGTGTGAACCATGACTTTGATTTTTTACTCAATGTTTCTAATTTTCTGACAGTTTTAACTCAGCATTATTGAAATACATTGCCTTCTTTAACAAAGGGTAGTGAAAATGGGGAGACAACATTTCCGCGAAAATAGCATTGAAGTAGGCGGAGAAGAACGCATGATACCTAGCCGTTGATTTATATCGGACATAGGTTCGACGTGTAATGATTGAAAGCGTATATGACGTAACATTTCCGTGAAAATGCGTGGGGACGGATGTACGTTTTGATATCCGTTAATTTATTAAATTTTCAACTAATAAATAATAATAGAACAGATGTGTTAACTTAAATGCAAACACATTTATCGTCCCACGTCGATAAGAAGAAGGCTAACAAGGTATGAATATCGCTTTGCGTTTCAATTATATGATTATTTTTTAGGTAATTTTGTGTTTAGTATTGTTTACAACGATATAATTTCCTTCGTCCGATGGTTTGGATCGACTGAAAATTTCCTGTAATTTAAGCTATATACACGTACATTTCGAATAAAATAATTTTGTAATCGTTTTGGTATGAAAAAATATTACGCCATTGGATATTCAAATTTTTTTAAATTTACTTTATTTTAACTCGATTCGTAAAGCCTGATTTTTACTAATTTTAAAGAATAGTATTTATTTAGAAATCGAGAAGTAAAATTTATACAAATATTCAGTTAAATTTAAAATTGAATAGATACATATTATGTGTAATCAATCAAGATAGTGTTTTTTGATATTTTGATGGACATAAATACATACAAATATTGTTTTAGAAATATTCCTAAATTAAGTTTTGTGACTGGATATTGGATTATTGAAGGAAGTCAGATAATTTTTGAGTTAAGTTATATGAAATAACTCCGAAGAGATTGTAACGAAAAATACATTGACCAAACCGTGAGAAATTTGAATACGCGAATTAAAGAACTAAATTTTCCGAATTCGCCAACCATTATTTTGATAGCCATAAATTACTCCACTAGTTACTATATAGGGGAGCAATAATGAATAATCTTGAAATGATAGAAATCCACAAAAATCTGGATTCGGAAATAATAAAGCTTTTAAAATTAGCAATATTAACTTGGTGGTTAAGATTCATATTTTTTATTTATTATCTTAGTTTAATAACCAAAAAAAAAAAAAAAAAATAATAATAAAGCCACTCTTATCCGTACGTACCCCACCGCTTCATAGCCAACATTATTAAATTTAGTTTATTTTACACCTGTAATCTGGAAAGACTGTTTTTCCCAAAACTAGTAACGTTATTAGCTTAAAAATTGTGTCGTACAAAGTTTAAATAAATATTATATTTGAAATCAGACAACATTAAAGGGTATGGAGATAGTTTACGAATTTCGTAAGATTAATATTTGAAGAACTTTAATAAAAATAACGTAATAAGATTTATTTTTGAGTTTACCTTTTATTTAGCAGTGTAATATGAATAAAATACTTTCACAAGGTCAACTGCTGGTAGTGTTATCTGAACTGAGGCTTTCGCACTTCTCATTTTGATGTACAACATTTATACAGCGTAAAGGTGTGATATAGAGGTCATCTGTGCGCGAAGTCATCGATACACTTTTCTCATCAGTTGTAATTTGATTTTATAATTTCAACTGTAAGTTTGTTGTACTGCAGCTCATGTTGTTAGTTATAGTTTTTCTAGTACTCTACTCAGTTTTTATTAAATTTCTAGTTCACCCATTTCCATAGAAAAGTAATGAGAAAACATCTCCTCCCAACTCACCTTTGTGAAAGCACCCAAAAAGTTGTGGGTATAAAAATGAATCCTTTTCCAGACTTGTAAAAATAAAAAGCTTAAACTCGACTGGACTGACCCAAATATAACACGTGCGATATATACACAAGTAATACTAGTATATTCACGTGCAATAAAAAGACGCGGCCATTCCGGTTTCCCTAGGGTAGTTCTGAATTTTCAAAAACATGCTTTATAGGGACGTTAGAATCAGGTAACTTAATTAAATCGGATATTATTGATATGCCGATGTATCGTTATAGGTGTACAGAAAAAAATGTCACTATAGAAAACATCTGTATCTTATGTTATCTTATTGGTTTTAGCGTTATTCCTTAGCTCTATTTGTTAAGTGTTTTCATACTTCTTTATACTTATTTATATTTATTAAATTCATCATCTTCCGTTTTAACATATGTGTGGGAATGGCGATTCAAATTTACCGTCATCGTTGCCGTCCCCAGTTGACCAAAGATGCGAGCGACATCTGTATCTAGGTCCTCAGGCTTCATCGGAGAGAAGCGATTCTCAATCCGGCCCGATAGTTCGCCGATACTTCTTCCGCTCCGAAACCGAACGCCGCGCCGCCGATTCACTCCTCTCTTTCTTAATATTTGACATTTGATATGAATTTTTAGATCGCTTTTTTTATTTTGTTCTTGATTTGCGCAAGCTAAAAATTATTTTTATTGAGAAACTAAATTAAATATGTCGACTCAAAATATCGACATTTTTTTTAATGTTTTACTGGAAAACAAAATGTAATAATATTTGGAGCGATTTTCTCGGAATCTTGAAAAAAAAATTGAGGACTAAAAAAATACATCATTGACTTTTTTGGACCCAATTTTATGAATTGTTATCATATTTATTAAAAAAAAAAATATTACATTTATCAAAACTTTTGATTCTATTATTTTATGCAAATTGATGTCTAGACTGTTTTCATTAATAAAAACACATGCATTGTAATTTACATGTGTAAATTCTGTTTTTTTTTTCGAAACAATATTCAGATTTTTCAACCTGTTTTAGATAGTATGTCCCTCTCCCCCGCGAGACTCTTAGTTTAATTTGCTCGAACAACATTTCAAAAGAATTTCTGGAATGTAAATAGCTGCCTAAAACAAATTTTACGGGCTCACGAAGCTTACCTTTTTGAAGCTGCCTATGACACATGGTACTATTAGGATTTTACACTTTCTTTATTATCATATGTACCTATACATTGAACAACGTAAAACTTTTTTTTGTATGACACGACTTGGTGAAATTAAGTCATTCGTGAAACATGTTTTGCCTCTATTAGTCACTGTTTATGTTTTTTATTTAATATATGGGGGATATGACGACGTTATAAAAGAAAGACGGCACCAGAATCGGCGAGGTCATTATGTATTGTATTAAAAATAATGAGACGTGATGTGTGCGGGTTGATGTTAAGTGGCAGCTGAATGAGAAGGATATTAACAGTTGACACTAGTGTTTTTTTATTAGTTGGTACGTTTACAAATTTCGAGAAGTGGTTAAGCCATTCAATAAAATCTCTACACGAGAAGAGTTACACAGGCGGTAGATTGAGCTGTGATCGGGAAGACAGCGGCGAGTTGTCGCATAGTTATCGTTACCTGCGTCGGTACTGTTTGTGTTTATGAGTTCTGTATGCATCGGTATATGCAAGGGGTTGGGATACAATATAAGCAAGTGTAATAATTAACAAATACGTACAAGGGCGAGTCAAAAACTATCTACACTTCGTTATAACACAACTTCAAGGTTATCATAAGGGCTTCTGCGCTTGCGTTCTTAAAGTTGGTACGACTGCGGTCACGTGTGCAAAATTTGA
The DNA here is from genome assembly GCA_022840565.1 of Eubasilissa regina. Classification (NCBI taxonomy): domain Eukaryota; kingdom Metazoa; phylum Arthropoda; class Insecta; order Trichoptera; family Phryganeidae; genus Eubasilissa; species Eubasilissa regina. Next base: position 24,261,787 of record JAINEB010000025.1, read on the forward strand.
TCCCGATTATTTGCCTTCCCGCTATTGCAGTTTAAACATGTCCTCTTCGCACCGAGTTTGCACCAAGGAAAAACAACGAGCAGTGATCAGATGGTCGGACGGTGTGAAAGGGGCTGAAATTCATCGCAGACTTGTATCACAATACAGGGACAGTGCTTTATCACATAAAAGGGTTTTTTTTGTGGATTGAGAATTTTAAAAGTGGCCGGACAAGTGTGACGCACAAAGAGAGAGCAGGACGCTCGTCAACCTCCACCACGGACGACAAGATTCAGCAAGCTCAAGAGATGGTTCTAGCGAATAGGCCAGTTACCATCGGTGAGGTAGCCTCTTCTTTGAACATCACTCATGATTCTGTCCATCAAATCATCAACGACGAGCTCGGCTTCCGTTAAGTCTGTGTAAATAAATTGTAGAACTAAAAATGTAAATAATTTTTGTCTTGCCCTCGTATATAAAAATTGTTTTCGCACATTTTTGGATATGCTTTTCAGGTAGTCCATTACAATGATTCAGCCAATGTACGAGAATAATTAATAACGAGAATAAAAAGCCTCCTGATACTCAAAATAAACATTATTTAATGTGAATGACAAATATTTTATAAGCGATAATGGTTTATGCTTATTTTTATAAAAGCTTTTTTTTTCAGTAAGTTGAGATAAGAATTATTTTGTCATTACTATAGTTTTTAGAGGTGGTGTCCTATCAAGTAAGATCTAAATACAATTTGGTACTGAAGGGAAGAAAGAGGGCGGGTTTCGGTCTTCATTGGGAATATGGAAACTAGGGGTGAAGTATTAAGAAATGTGATGAGCGGACGGGTTTCGGTCGTTAGTAGGAATGTGGACTGTGGAGTGAAGTATAAGGATACGTGATTAATTAGTGGGAAGGGAGGGCCGGGTTTCGTTAGTTCATGGAAATATGAATAATAGGGGTGAAGTTTTAGGGACCGAGATTAATTAGTGTTCACTTGATGATGACAGGAACTGTACCTCTCGGAACCATAGTAGTGATACATGTGTGTACTATACAGGCACATAGTTTAGTTTTTTGCATAAAATAAATTAATCATATTGCCCACAAAGTACCTATCTTGTCAATTAATAAAAAATATTCAACATTCACGAAATGTACGTGTTCCATATTCATGCGCACTCTTAGACGTATTACATAAATAACGAATCCAATATCTCCTGACATTATTCTCGACGCACGATTTTGTCATTTTTATTCTATTCGTTGGATTTTACGGCGGTGTAATGTTCGTCAGATATTTTTTTATCTTTTGGTAAAATAATTGATGACCCTATAAAGATGATGACGGGATGGTGGGAAAGACCAGGTACCCCTGAACATGTTACGATATTTACATGGATACTGCGTACACATGATGTGTAAGTGGACCCAATGCGCACAAGTGGTGAAATCCACACTATATAATAAATAAATAAAATACCCTGTTTATCATAGAGTGTTCGGTAAAGTACACAACTCCGTTCGGTGAAATATATGGAGAATTTGAAAAATAGCATTTGATCGGAGACATACGATCGAAAAAATAATTCACTAAAATTCACATTCACAAGAAATGAACAAAAGTATTGGGAAATATATTATTACGTACGCGATTTACGTCAATGCGTCCACCGGCTTCACCCAGAACATAGCATGAGATCGGTGAGTGCTATGTACAGAATTAACTATTAGATCTTCCACCCGCCTTCAACAGTCACTTTTAAGGGAAAATAAATAAAAGTAAATAAGAAGTTCACAACATTATAATTGACAAAAATATTACACGATTGAAATAAATTAGATATGAACGTTAATAATCTGTTTTTTAAAACTACAATCTAAAGTACAGAATAACTTTGCACTAAAGAACAAATGGAATAAATCGTCAACATCAAAGTTCTTTGTGTAACCGTGGGTTTTCTTCTCTAACCTCTCTGGCCGATATTTTGTATCTCATTGCAGGGTATATCATCAGATCACTAAGATCAGCTCTGCTGACGGATCTTACAATGGGATCAAAAACGTCGGCCAAAGATGTCGCAGAAACACGGTATGATAGCCAAGAAAATATGTATTTTGGATATTAAGAATATAAAAAAATAGTAGAAAAACGTACACGGAATAAACGTCACATTAATATTCTTACAATCTTAAAACTAAACTAAACACTTGAACTGTGAAAATAGGATTAACTTGGCGGTCTCTCGGGTCACCTCGAACCCTTGACCACTTGATCACTACGCAAGTGTGACCGCTTGACCAAACTAGCACGTCCGTCGTAACAATCTATTTTACGAGTTGTTACATTCTATTGACAGAGTCAATTGGATTAGGCGACGTAAAAGTGTAACAAGGTACACAGTCAGTTCCTAGAAGAGACTGTACTGTTTCTAAAGAAGAAACAAAAAATCATTCAAAATTTTCAAAAAAATATGCCATTTAAAAAAAGTATCGACGAAAAATCTTTCACATTTTAATTAATCAAATGTTTGCAGTATCGCGAATCGCTTCCAGACTTTCCAAGGCTTCCAGTATTTGTTAAAAAGTATATTTTAATGTTTTCTCATTAATTTACACTCTGTCTTTTGATAATTCATTTTATCTCACGCAATTTTAAGCAGCTGTCGCGTTTGAATTAAAACATCTTCTTCTGAGTAAGGATTTGTTTTAAATTAAAATGATTATGAAGAAATTCAGCAGCGCGTAGCGTTAAAAGGACTAAATTATATTACATTTTACAGAACTTCAATTTTCGGGTCAAAAATCTTCACATCTAATTCTAACAATGATTGTATTTCTCATAATTATAAGTTGTACCGTTTGTATTTTCATAATATATTTTTATTTATATTTTATGTTTTTTTTTTGTGAGTTATTTTTTTGCATTGTCGGCTTAAATCATAATTTTGTTAATGATGTGACTAATAACTATAAACTGAGTTGTATAATTTCAAATAATGTCAACTATTAAGGAAAACTCATTCTTATTATGAAGTTGTAATTATTCAGAACATAGGTCTGTGATATGTTAAATACTAAATTAATGTATTAATTATAAATATATACACATATGTATATATTTATAATTAATACATTAAATTAGTATTTAAAATGTCAACTACGTTTCTGAAAGTCAATAGATAAAATAATTAAACTGATACATCAGTTGAGGGATTTATATCGGAAACATAAATTTGAAAATGATTTAAAAATGGTAATGTACTGAAAATAAGATTTTTTAAATTTAAATCAAATACGTTTTGATTTATTTTAATAATTATTGTTTTTTTAGGTTGTAAAATAGAAATATATTCAACATATTATGCAACATATTTTAAAAATTTTTTTGGAAGTAAAATTAGATTTTAAAACAGTTAAATATTTCACGTCTAAAAATACATTAAATTATATTATATGTATGACTAGTAGATAAATAATCGGCTTGTTTACTGCTAGGCCCTGCGGGCAGCTTTTGAGACCTAACCTGATCTAGCTGACTTAACCTAACCTAGCCTTAAACGTTCATTTTTGCCCTACTGGCGTCCAACATACCTGGTCGTTTAATCAAGCATTATAAAGTCATAATAACTTTACATCCTAGACATTCTAGACGTCCAAAAAGTCATTGAAAATAGACGGGGAGAAGTAATATTATTATGGATGATACTGTTTTCCAAGGAATTTGCATACACTTTTCTATAATGAGACGCGCAAATTTATATTATTTGTATGAAAACAGCACATTTATTACACAAGGACATAGATTTTTATATTTTTTTAGAAACCAATGACTTTGTGGTTTGACATATTAGATTAAATAAAACACAATCATTTTTGTATCAAACCACAAATTTTATTAAACGCCAACCGGTTTCGCTTATCTCAAGCTTCACCAGGGCATATATAAAACAAATAATATATACAAAAACAGTACACTTATATATACATTAAAAGGGAGACAGAATATAAAATTACATGCGAAAGAGAGAGACAGAATACAAATACATTTAGATAAAACATCAAGGAGGGGAAAGTATATTGTTGATGGATTTTAAATTGATAGATAGATAGATTTTTATCTTTGTTCACAAGTCTTTTGCTCAAATGAAAAATACAATGAAATACTCATTTCCACGAAAATTTTTGCAGGTTTAGCTCAAGTTCCTAATATATCTGCTCGGAAAAAATGCGGAAATGTTTTTCTTTGGCTGAAGGAAAGTTTACCATTGTGAATAATATATTATGTTTTTAGCGTATTTGTGTATTTACCAGGCCTTACTTACGACTGCGCCCTTTGAATGACAAAGGCGGAAAATCTTCGTACTTCTGGAAAGGCCACAGATGTGTTGGAGGGATTATCAAATACTCGTTTATCTTGCGTGTGTCAATACGAACCCTACGTTGAACTAGACTTCAGTAAACTGTACCAATGTATAGTATTTGTATATTTAAATAAACTAGCATAAAACATGGTAGTTCGACCGCTTAGAATAACAAGGTTCCAACTAACATTTTGGACTAATTTGATTTATTGCATGAAATGGGTTGCAAATACATTATTCTTTATTTCTTCCATACACACCGACTCAATCGCAAGAGCGTAAAGTTTCAACTGTATTAGTTATTTATTTAAATGTATGGATCATTATTGTTAATTTACATTAATGTTTTTATTTATTTCTAATTTCCCTCATCTCACAGTGGTCATTAGTAATACTGAAAATAAGTTAAGACCTTAAAGCTGATCATATTTGCACACTCAAAACAAAATACACATAATTATATGTACAAAATTCAATCAACACTTTTGAGCTAATTATCTCAAACAGTGTCATTGTCAGATGGACCCTTGTTATTCTGAGGGGTCTAACGCGTCACACACTTCAGTCCACTTGATACGAACGCCTAGTTTAAAGACAGTATAGAGGCAGGATCAGAGCTAGCGATAGATGCTGATGATATATATAATAAGTTTCACATTCTGAGGAATAGCATATACTTTGTATTTTATTTTATGAATTACAATGTTCATATTGATTATATAGTCAAAAATCTTTACAAAAATGATTTACGTATTTATCTAATTTGTTATTATCATTCTGAAATAAATATTTTATATCATTTTTATATTACTCATCTGAGACAGAAACACTAATTATATGTTACAACATATTAAATGCATATTGCTTAGTATAAAGTCTTAAAAATATAAACCGTGCAATTTTTACTTTCAAGTTGGGAGAATATATAGAATATCAAGGATCTTAGTGAGCACGAAAATGATGGTGAAGTATTATCGGGTGCACACTCTTAAACATGATCTGACCGAGGTATCTTTTCTAACTTAAGACTCCTTTGAAGAGAGTAAATAATTAGTTATATAAAATGATCAATATATCTCTAAATTGTTACTAATTAGTTCAATAAAAATGTGTCCCTAAATTATTACTAACCAGTTCTTTGAAAATATTTTAATAGCATCCAAATATCTGAATTATCAGTAAACAGTTCTTAAAAATATATTCTAAATTTCACAAATGACACTAAGCCGTCAATAAAAATACTTAGTATCTAACTACCGGGTGAATATTATGATGTTCCAGCCCGATTTTGGTTTAGCAGACATTTGTCAGTTCGTATTTGATGAGATTTCCTAGTAAGAAATTTTTTGAGAGTAGTGCAAGCTAAGTTTACATCAAAAACAATTTAACATCCCCAGTTAATAAGACCTTCGATGCATTAGATTTAGATTTACTTTCAAAATGAATTATTAGAGAAATTATGTTCCTAATCCCGATTCCATCAATGTGGGAATCAGTGCTAATTTGGTCGCCGTCCTGTATGCAATACAATCTGTGTACCTATTCAAATACGCGCCGGTCATCTACCTACATCGCGGCGAAGTGGCCGACAGTACCTTCTACAACAACTCCAAGTGTTTTAAAAGTGACTCCTAGCATCCGTCGAGGAATCCTTCAATTGCTGAGCGTGGAGAGAGAGGTGGGACTACAAAAGATCAGTGATAGTTTTCAAAGTACTGTGTCATCTATTTCTCCCTTCATATTTTCTTTCATACAGTCCACGAGATAATCCCTAACATGTATTAAGCGAAATTAAAATCAGTTTAAACACATGCAATATATAAAATTTGATTTCGCGATGCACATGCTAAGAATTAAAAAAGTCTGTTTATTAAGTGTAACGTATATATGTCTGTCTTGATAACTCCAGAAGACGCAGTTCTAGAAAAAGTTTCATAGAGTCGTCATAAGTCATCTCGTCTTCCGAGATTCCTAGTATTTTTTCAAGGGATGAATAGCAATCGATGATGAAAATTTTACCGGCTCGATTTAAGAAAAGTATATATCTAAACTGAATCCGTTTGAATATCAAGTTCAGTCAACTGTTAACAGAGATTATATCGCATTGAATATTAATATTGTGTAAATTATTTAAAGTAGATAAAGTAATATAAAAGCCCATATTTTGAAAAATATTAAATAATTCTGATATTTAAAAAATATTATAAATTCACACAATTTGATTATGCATAGGCATTTAAATAAAAACATTTTTCTAAGTTAATAAATTGTTTTTTTTTTCTCAAGCCGGCATTGATGGTGTTGAAGATTAGTGGGATGAATAATAATTAATGGAATGAATAAGGAATAGTAAAAAACTTAATACCGGTACAAGAAAAATCAGTAGTTTATCAATTGAGTGCTTTAAAACTATAGAAAAACAAACACAATAAACCTTAATTTAATTTTCGGACTCTTAAGTAAAGAATGCATTTTACGACAACTGTTTAATTAAGCGAATAACACTTTGAAATACTGGTCATTTATTTGTCTTAAGCGGCGATAATATCAGACAAATTGTTGGGCTAAATTGGAAGAAAAACGCAAGAAATATAGAGCTGTAGAACGAAAATATTTATAATATAAGTATTATTCAACATTGGGCGTAGATTAGCAGAAAGAAGATGATTAAAAAGATAAAATTATTTTTTAAATGTTATAAATCTTTAGTAGGTATATATAGGTTGTTTTCTAAACTGGACTTCTTTCACATTTATTTATTTAAAACATTATATGTACAAATAGTATATTAATATCTACCTCGTCTACGTATTTTAATATCGGCTTCGTTCATGGTAAGACAAACACTTTACATGGTTAATCAATAATCAGAAGACATGTATACATACATTTCACAAAAAAATAGTAATTAATAAAAATTTTATATATGACATACATATATAGTGTAGATATTTAGATGTCTCAAAGAGACGAAGCTATTATTTATTTACATGCGAAGGTTTTTATGGAAGTCTTGGATATTACAGGGCTTACGACCTGTCATTGGTTGGCTTAAGTGATCACTTTACACAGTTGTAACGTTCACCAATTTTTACCCTTGCTCGACTACCACACCTATTAATTTTTTGGAAGTTGTATGTATATATATTATCGCGTAGAAACCTTTTCAATTATTTATTATCAATTACGTTCTCGCTATCAATGGCTTGAAAATTTGATATTAATTCTCATATAATAACAGTTTAAATGTCTCCAAAGCTGGACTCTTTTTGAAAGAAGTATGGAGCTATAATATTTATGTGTGTATATGAAATTCATCCGAATTATTAATACATATACTAGAATACGTCTAAAAAGTATTTTTAAATTTTTAAACTTCTTATTTAGACCAGTACATTACACAATATTTATTTTTAAGTATGTCCAAATCTTTGTAGGAACCATTTACTGGGATTTTTTTCCTAGGAGATTGTCAATAAGATATACAGATTTTTCACAGAGATGAAGCTATTATTTATTTGTATGCGAAGGTTCACAATAAAGATTTGGACGTACTCTAAAATATTGTGTATTTCGAAAAAAAAAACTTAATTGTTATCTTTGGAAACATCGTAAATCGAAAAGTCATAAAAAGTATACTTATACTATGAACTTTATAAAATAAAAATAGAATATGGAATATTTAGATGAATACAGCCTATACATAAATTGAACAACTATTGAGAGAACAAAAGTTTGTAAGAAAAGTAGGTAATACTCAAAATGTTAATACGAACGAGCTCAAAAAAAAAAAATCAATAAATTTGAAGTTCCGACAATCTTACAAATATATACAAAAAACTTACTTATCTACCAATATAAAAATCAGAAAATTGTCCAAACACATAGCAGCTTAAGCTCACGAGACAGCAAATATAAAAATAAAATTAAATAGAATTAATATTACTTCATAAAATCATATAATGATATGCAAATGGAAAAAAGATTCAACAAATGGGATAATTTTTAAGCAACTAATTATATAATGGATTACAGAATAAAGTAAAGTAATGATTAAATATGAATTAACGCGAGCACTACTTATAAAAAAATAAAGACATAGTCGAAATATTAATAAAGACTTATTAAATCTAATAAAAGTGATTAAAATAATTTTTATTAAAATATTAGAATAACTTTCAAATAGCTTATCTTAGTAAGGTGGCATTATTATTATTAAAAAGAGTAAACATATTATAAAAAGAGTAGAAAAAATACACAGCTGGTTAATAAACAGTAAATATAAATTGAGAATAATGAAAAGAAAATATAAAAAAAGGAAAATAAAATTTTTTACATATGTAATAATAAGAATAAGGAAACCAGGAAACGATGCAATATTTAAATGCAACAAATATATAATAATACCTAAAATAAGTTCACGTACTCGTATGTAGGTACTTTTAAATTGTATAACAAAATACTACCAAATATGAATACATTAATTTTAATTAACGATTTAATTAATTAACGATCGTTCTGAAATAACAAGAAACTACGCATATAATATTCTTGTTACTGTCAATTTATATATTTTCCTGTCTACAGAACAGCAGCTTTATAGTGTTACAATAAAAATGTATATAACATAATCCAATCATAGTGACATTTATCATCCATCCCCACAACTTAACAAACGATTTTCTTTCAGCAAAGCAACTCTCGAAAGCAAGTAAGGTTTTCACTTAGCTTTTTGTGTGTATTTTCTGAACGAAGCATTTTTTGCTAAGATAAAAGGAGAATTCATTATCTAGATTTGGCAAGAGCGATACACCCGAAATGGACTCTTGATGGCTTTTTTCGGCCTCCTGTCTACTTGTTCCCCTTTTTACCGACACCCTGAGTATAGTATTAACAACAGTAGAGAAAAATGTTTCAGGAAGGAAAACAAGAAGATGAAAAACGCGATTACACTACAAGGCACATGAAAGATCTTTGAACCTTTTTGAAGACCGCGACTTTTTGTGTAGCCACGGTGTAATATTTTTAATTGCTATTCAAGGCCATCGTCACACGGATTTGAAACAAAAATGATAAAATATAGATTATTTAATTTTAATTATTTTTTTAGATTATTTAAGAGTTATATTTGATACCATTCCATACAAATACCGTTCCCTTCATCAGGATGTCAAATAAACTAACTTGTATTGATCGGTGTATTAAATATAACTCATTAAATATATATATATATATTAAGATAAATATAAACCACAAAGTTCAATTCGCAACAAATACTAAAAATTAAAAACAATATATTTAATACAAATTAAATCAATCAACAAGAAACATATAACTACAAAAAAAATCTATTTATTGAAAAAACATTTAAGTTGCTACCGGAATTCGAACCCGAACTTTTTCTCCTTAAATATATATAATTTTTATCAAAGATTATCTAAATTGAATAAAAATTAATTAATTGATTTCTAGCATCTCCTAACGCGTATTACACAAGGGTATTAGGAATTCATCGCAATATAAAGTTGATTGCTTTTAATAGTAAAATAATATAAGTATCAATCAGAATATAAATCATACACGTAATTGTTTTATAGCGAAATTCGTTAACTCGTTTCCCCGAATACGAAAAGGTCCAGGTTCGAATTCCGATAGCAAACTGCTATATCTTTTAAATTGATTAATTTAATTTATATTAAAAATACAATAGAACTATGTTCTGTTAAACAGCATTTTCACAATAATAATGCGTCCTTCTTTAAAAATAAAAAAATTTTGGATAATAAAAATATGTTCTTAAATGTTTTAAAAAACCGCTTTGGTTTAAAAAAATTCTCGTCGATTGCGCATTTGTAACGAAAAATAATTAAAATCCATTTCTTTGATCCTTAAAACGTGAAATAAAAATAAACCGTTCATTCCTTGGAAATAGCGATCATTTTTACATGAGTATCTGAAGACGCTTGTTACGTTTAGTCTTTAAACTGATAAATTATATATTATACGCATAACTGATTATTATTTTTATCGTGACTGAAGAAATGCGGTTTCCCTGAATCTAAATTCTTAAGAAACGTAATTTTGTATCAAAAATATTATTTTTCTAATACCCCTTATTTCAATATTTCAAATAATTACCACAACCCTTTCACGCCGATTTGTATTTAATTTAGTTGTAATTAAAAACTTGATTTATTTTTCATCTACATTCGATCACTTCGTTAAACTCGTTTATGAATTTTCATTATACTTTCGTATCTTTCTCGCTAAGCAGTTTTTCCGTATCATTCAGATTTATTTAATTTTTTTCTTTCCAAAAATAAAGTAATCTGTTTTAACCGTATTTTCTTCCACACACTACAATATTTTCCGATTTTCATTCTACGAAGTATTGATTCATAATATGTTGAAAGAATACACTAAAATAAAGTATATCGCTACCGATAGAATTTTTTTACTTTTCCACTAGTGTTTTATCTTTTAGTTAATACCAACAGGTTTCGGTCAGTAGTTAAATACAAGTTTCAGTTTCAATCAATAGTTTAATAGTCAAATTTAATATCTAACCAAAATGTTATCGCTCCCCCTTTCGCCATCCTGATGATCAATTATGCATGGAAATCAGAGCCATAATGTATGATCTATGGTTAGATAAGATCGAGATTGTCTTGGCTTGGATCCCAAGTCATGTAGACATTTCTGGTAATGAGATGGTGGACTCTCTGACTAAAGAGGCAATCACACAAGAAGATGACACATTTTCCTCCATACTAGTTAGTGATCTCCTCAAAATTACCAAAAGAGACCTTGAATTCCAGTGGCAAACGCATTGGGATAAAAGCAAAGTTTCAAAAGGTCGATACTATGCCTACATTCAGTCAACTATCCCAACTCGTCCCTGGTTCCACAGGATTAAATTGAACGATAGAAAGACGTCAATAATGTCGAATGCAGCTGAGTCATTGCTCTATATGTTACCACCTTGCCAAAATACACGTGTTTGATTCCCCAATTTGTGAATGTCAACAGAAGGAGGAGGATCTGAACCATATATTCTTTAACTGCCTGATAAATATTGGTACTCCGACCCTTCTTCGAGACCTAAGTGAGCTAAAAATTCATTTTCCAACAGGAATACAAGTATTATTCACAGACTGCCGCTATTTAATTGCAAAAGTAATAATAAATTTCCTAAAAATTAATTTTATCCAGCTTTAAGCGTGCGTTTAACTGGTAGTGAACATCTCGACTATTGAGTTGGTCCATATGGAGAAATCCCCATCGCTAGATTCCTCTGTCAGGGGCTGCTCTATCGAGCTTGACTAGTGGTTGGCAATAACATCCTATCGTTGGGTATTAAAAAAAAAGTTATCATCTCAAACATATAAAACAAGATATATATATTTTGATGTAGATTGTTAAAGTAATATAAAAACAGCGGTTTATTCTTTATGCATTATTCTCTTTGAAACTTTATCACTATTAAAGCTATTACTTTGATTGAAATAGATAAAATTCATCAATAATATTATTTAGTTTCATTTTGAAGGCCCGTATCCATTCATGAGAAAATCTCAGCGATTCATTTGATACCATGTACACGTATTGAGATTTTGATGTGGAGATAAACTCAGAGATCAGTTTACAAAAACTTCAACTAGTGTACACGACGTTTGATTTTAAATCAAGATTTGATACGTGCATATTGACGTAATCTATAATCATCATAGATCCTTAAAACTATATTTTCTAAAATAATATAGGCATAAGTCATTAATACAAGGCGTTAAATTACAAACATTTCTTCCATTTTAATTGCTGCTGGGGAGATTCAAAATCACTTAAAAATAATGGCATTTGACACTTCACTTAATAACATTTATTTTCATGTGACCAAATAATATTCATCAAACAAACTAACTCGTGTATAACTCCGTTGGCCTGTACCTGTACCGGGTGTGGCGTGACTCATAACATTATTGTGTTTCGTCTTAGTCTCTTCGTAGGAGAGGAGAGTCCTTAATAGTAAGCCTTTTGATGGCTGTCTTGTACCCACTAGTTTCTGACCTTCCTTATATAACATATTTTATTATTTGTTTGTTATCTTTGTATGTTCTTTCCTTTGTATTACATTGTAATTTGTAATATTTATATGTAGCTTGAATTGTTAATAATAAAATTTTTTTAAATCAGATTAGAATAAATATTATTATTCAGTTCTGCTAGTTTGGGTAAGCATTATTTAGATGTTACAGCTATTTCGGCGATTAAGGCCATTTTCAAACAGTGGATAAACCACGTACAATCAACTTATTTCAATAATTTTAGTTACCCCTTCCCTTATGGGTAATCAGATGGTTTCAGTGGAACCGATGTATATTAATATTCTTATTCTCAGAGGCACTACACTTATCATTAAAAATTTCTCGTTTATGTGTATAATATTTATGTTTGTTAATGGTTTTATTGTTGTAAAATTTTTATGTTTTATTGTCAATTTTCCCGTTTTTGTAAATGATTAGTTGAAATATTTTGTAAGTGCCTCTATTTATTTTAATTACCGAGATTACCACATTGTGTGTGATAGGTTATTTTGTCTTGATTTTAGGTTTTTTGAACATATTAAGAAGTGAGGAGAAGATAATTTTTTAAATACTATTAAATGTATTTATTAGAAAGATACACATATAAAATCAATTTTATCGAACAATATTGTTGTTACTACCGGGATTATAAACCTGAATCACTTCCCAATCCGGGGAACGTGTATTAACCGATAAGCACATAGTACTCTTGACGACAAATTTTTGAATCTATAGGTTACATAATTACAACTTCACAATAAGAATGTGTTCTCCTAAATAAGATAATTTTTTTTTGGCTATTGATTTTTGATATTTGGGTCATTCATTATTTTGTTAATTTCTAATTGTTCAAGCAAATTTAATCTAAAACCTTTGGTTTCTATATGCAAAAGTGTTGGCTCGTGGGTCCTCCTCACTCCCCCTTTATGAAAACGGTATTTGATGTTTGACAAATGATGAACGTAAAGTGAGGCACCAAACGGCGAATGTAAACATGGTGTGATCTTTAGAGGAAACAATAAATTTAGATAATGATGGTGCGCCGATCTCCATTTCCCTCAACTGGCGATGATGATAATGATGATTGTGAGGTTGAAAGAAATTAAACACAAAAGATGTTAAACGTAAGTACACTACGGCGACAGAATCAAGAATGGTGTTCCCGCCTGCAGAATACATAATTTTATTTCAGTACATTAATTTATTCATTTATTTGCAACCATATTACCATGACGTGACGTGTTTTATTAAAAACGATAGTCATTGTTTAACGAAATCTCTCTCACGTATTCGTGGCGCACCGCTGACCTTTGTCGACTAATTCATAGTGTGTACACGGGGACTACAAAAACTGAGAGTTGTCTGCAAAGAATCTCATGGGAGTGAAATCCGTATCTCAAAGATTGTGTTGAGTCCTAAATCTTTTAAAAATCTCATTCATGGACACGGATCATAAAAGTAATATTTAGTTATACGTATACTCTGTACAACACATCGTAACATTTACATTATTCACATCAAAGGTCCATCTCAGAAATCAATACCAAATTTACGATTCAATGTGCGGATCTCCAAGGACCCTGTTTTAGTATTGGGGCACATTCGAGCCAGAAGAGGTCCTCTACTAAAAAACCTCCCCTAAAAAATGGCAATTGTAAAAGGTTAAGCGGGAATCGGAGATAAATTTAAGTGTCAGTGATTATTTTCGAATCTCGGATGGTGAGGGCGGAAAGCACTCGCGTTAAATAATAACAATGTAGGGTGTTTATTTCACAAGGGTTCGATACTGCCTCGCATGCACACCTGGGGAGCCTTTGTTCCACCAAGTGTATTGGGTTCAAATTAAATGTGTAACGGTAGATGCGGGTAACGCTAGTAATCACCCCGTTTCAACACAAGTATAGACAAGGAGGGTAGAACTCTTAAGACTTTTTTGAATCGGTAAATTTCCTTGTACGTCGTCTATCATTTTCGTGCACCCTCGCATTGTACTTTTTAAAATGGATGAAATGGATCGTAAAAAAAAGATTTTTCCACCTTTAATATCTTAAATTTTATTATCACGTGTCCGCGTTCAAATTCCTACCCTTAATCCATCTTATCTTTAGTACGCTGAACCTGGCGCTATCTATGCGTCACTTCATCGATATTGTTTGTTTGTTTGATACCATTCACGGTGTGGACCATTCCTCCGGTGCACCAACACTATATTGTGTAATCTTGTGATTTGTAATTAGTTTGTGCGTGCCGTGGGTGAACAATGACACCACAGTCTTCAATCAGGAGCGGAGGTCGTCACCATCCTAGTGCGCGCAGTGTATAATTCCAGCGGTGACGGCAAGGATACAGGCGTACAAGGCATCAGATCAGGGTAAGGCGAGCATTTTTTTCAAATCTCGGTTCCCCGAGATCTCTGGTCCTTTGGAAAATCCCCTTTCCCTCACCGACCTCTTTCTATCCAAATTTAGAAAGAATATCTCCCGATATTCCTTCCCCACTTTGCGGTCATTCCGTCTTACAACCAGAATTATCGTAATCGTAAGAACGACCCAGAAATCGCACAATTATATTACTTTAATTGCAACAACTATTCTGAATTCATCAATCATTTTTTGGAAACAGACAATTATTTTGACACTGACAAGGGTTTAGTGAATTTTGTTAGTAATTTCAGTTAGATAAATTAGAAATTTTATAAACAAGAAAAGTGTTTGAAAATTCAAACATTATTAATAACCAAATCCTTTTTACAAATAGCCACATTTTAAATTTGTTTTCACAATAGTCCTAATTAGTTACCCACCCTTTTCCTCCGCCCCTCTTTCTTATCCACTCTCATCAATTATATTTACCGTTGTGTTTATGTCTATTCTTGCAATTTTAATTATAATATACATTTTATCCTGAAGAAGGGACCATTGGTCCTGAAACATGTTGAGTAATCAATAAACAGTGGTATAAACAAAGTGTGTTTTCATAATAAATATAAAATGTTGCCATAAAATAAATATGCAGTTATTTTTTAAACATAATCTATTTTTAAAAAACATTCAGTCCCATACTAAATATTCTAGTAATTTTGTATCAAGTAACAATTTAAGTTATATACTAAATTTAGTTTTTAAATATTTTTTTTTTATAAAATAGATTCTGTTAAAGTAACAATAACACATATTTATGATTAGTTATTGACATCCTAAAGAAAAAAAAAATATTTTTTGAAACCGGTAGATGTATTTTTTATTCATTAAGTGGTTAATAAAATAATGTTAACAATTTAAAATAATAAATAAAAAATACATAATTTACCGTTTTGGTAACACACAACATATATTACTGTGTAAAGTATAATATAGCTTTTTTTCTTATCATATTGAAAGCGTATCGGCCAAATTACAAACCACCATATGACGTCACACTATTTGCGTTTGTAGCGCAATATAATACAAGTTGTTTAGCAGGAATATCCAAATTCTATTAGTATCAGAGGCATAACTAAAAAAATTTGACTCCAATGCAAAATAAAAAAAAGGGCCCTTTGTAATATGTATTGTAAATGAAATATAAGAATATTATGCCGTTTTATCCATTTAAAAATAACATCAAAATTTGTCTATTTTCTCCTATAATATTAATATTTTCTAAAAACAAAATGAAAGACAAAAATTAAATTTATGCAAAACTCGCAGCTGAAAAAAATCCTCGCTTGGCTTTACGGCGATTTTCACTTTTCGGCGATGGTCTGGTCCCTAACCGACATATTAGCAGGATACTACTACTGTACACATCGATAATGTTTTTAAGTATTTACGTAATACATGTGATTAATGTGATCAATTTTCAATAAAAATTAAATGCATTTCTGTGGTTGTTTAAATAAATATAAGTCCACATTTGCGCTTGGAAAAGTACTGATATTAGTAAAAGTATTGATACTCACAAAAGTATTGATACCAAAAGTAATGTAGGGCGTGAACCTTTGTGTCCCTAACTAACGCGGGCCCTGATACACCGCATTTGCATAATTATGCTACTGATTAGTATTCTAACTTATGCGATACCCCACCATACAGTGAATGTATAAGTCAAAAATATATGTGGAATCTTGATTGAATGCGCTCACGTTTGTTCAGGGATTCATTTTTTATATTTACATCTCTCCCGCGATACATCATATAAATAGTTATCTTTACCAGTCAGTAAAATATCTTATCGATACGGCACCAACTGTACGGAGACCAAAAGTGTATAACGGCAATTAAATATACTCATTGTTTACGCGTTTTCATACTTCGATGGGTAGGCCTGATATTATAGTTTTAAAATGTGCATTCCATTTTTGTAAATTTAAAACAGAAAACAAAAGAGAAACTGCTTCTGTTCAGAGACGCTTTCGGAGTCGGTCATATATTTATACGGTGGTGAAAAACATTTTATGTATCGGTTGTGTAAAGTTTCGGAGGCTGGCTAGCGACCATTGGTGGAATAATCAGCGAATAACAGCCCAATTTCCAAAGGTTGGTGTCTTTTCATTCACATAGATTGAATGAATATATTCAACAAACTAATTAGAAAACCCAGGACTAGCTGTCGAAGGTAATTACGGCAACACTCGGAAACTTTTAAAATATTATTAGATAAGGAGTGAAACAATACAGGTACCCATGTATTTCATTTCATAAAATGTATCTCAGAATATACAATAATAATCAACAGAAAAACAATCTCAGAATGTACAAGTAATGTGTAAATATGAATGTATAAAGCAATTCAGATTTCATAATTTTTCTTTGACCTTTTCATATCTTTATATTTTCCAAACATCATTGTCAAAAGATAAGCAACAAGACCTACCATTATAACTGTACCGCTGTGTATACTTCGTACCTTTATTCCCTTCTTCATAAAAATGTAAAGATATCTACGGATGTCGACGGCTCATTTCATCCTTATCCGTACCGCTGTGGGACCTTAAACATTTTTAAAGGGAAAATACCCTACCAATAATATTCCCTTTTTAAAGAACATCACACAATCTTTCTACCCTTGCAGGTACATTAGGCAAGCAAGGAAGATTCAGGTTTATATTCATATTACAATGTTTATTTACATACATACTCTATTAATATTATTTATCATTTATTTACACGCCTTACACATTACGAATACATAATTGGTAAAATAACAACATTTCATCAGAAGCGCAGTACACAAAGAAAAATATTATATAATGTCAGCATGTTTTTTCATAATCAAAATTAAAAATAAATATTAAATATGAAGTAAAACAATTTATTCGTCACTATTGAGTTGAGACACAAAAAATGGTAATAATGTAGTCCTATAAAGAGTTAAATTTGCGACAAAAATATCGACTACCTCCGCATATTCATTACCCAAAGAATACATTCTGGAGACTGCGGAGTTTAGTAATGCATGAGTTCTGATATTACTACTGTAATAGAACAATGAATAGTGTCTCGATGACCTCAATGGAGCGTGAATGTCGAGTGAATTAAATATTTTTAGGTACGTACTCTTGAAGTATGGCATTATATGTTTGATGAACATGTTGTATCAGAAAGATTAGTTGTAAAAGTATAGTTTTATCTTCGCACTCGTATATGTAAGTTGTGGAGTCAATCTCGATTAATGTGTGAGTGTAGGCAGGCAGTAAATGTGATTAATACAGAAAAGCGAACTTACGATTGATACTGAATATATTTATTATTAAGGAGAACACATTCTTGTTGTGAAGTTGTAATTATTCTAAACATATGTGATGTTTTTAATACTAATTAAATGTATTAATTAGAAAGATATACAAATAAAATCAATTATATCGAAAAATATTGTTGTTGCTACTGGAATTCGAACCTGGATCTCTTCCAATCCGGGGAACGTGCATTGATCGATTATGCTATAGCACCACAGTGCATTGATGACAAATTTTCTCTCTTTCAATATTTCCTATCGGATTACTCAAATGTATTTTAGATTCCATAAAAATAAAGAAGATGGCTTTTGAAATAATTTTTTTTTTTTAAATTTATTTGTAACTATATAATACATATAAAAATTTGTTTGGACTGTGCCCGTCTCACTAGAGAAATTCTGTGTCGAGACGGGCATAGTTTACAAGCAATTGTTTAATTGGTTAAAATTACAAGTAGAAAGATTTATTAATTTATAAAAGGTGTATATGAAGAACAATTTTAAGGTGGACTTAATTTTTGTAGCAATAATTAATATAGGTATGAGTCAATAATTAATATAGGTATGGATCACTCTGCAGCAATAATTAATATAGGTATGGTATAATGGAACGATAGATGTATAACTTTGAAAAGTGTAACATATAGGTTCGAAAATTTGTCGTCAATGCACTGTGGTGCCATAGCATAATCGGTTAATGCACATTCCCCTGATTGGAAGAGATCCAGTTTCGTATCCCGGTAGCAACAACTATATTTTTCGATAAAATTGATTTTATATGTATATCTTTCTAATTAATACATTTAATTTTTTTTTAAATATATTTATGTTTTACAAATAAATATACCAATTGGAGTTCATACAGTGGGAACGCAGTTAGGAACAAATACAGGCCATCCGAAAAGATAGAGCTGACTCGGCCCGCGCAGAGAGCGCGGTAGCCACTAGCTGCATTCATGTGCCTCACTAGCGATCAGTGGCAGCTAGGTACCATTTTCAAAAGAACGTTCAACTAGGCATACAGTTGCTCGGAATTGTGCTCACGACAATAACGTTTTTATAAATTATTAATTTTTTTTTTGATGATCGGATAATCCACGTGATAATATTTTGCAACCATTTCGAAGGCTTTAGAATCGCCAGGTGGCGCTGCTGGTCTTCAAAAGGAAGAGAACAGTGAACATAAATGAACATTTTCATCAAGATCCACAACTTGTCCACACCCATACAGGGGAGAGTGAATCAACCCTGGTTGGTTTTTGAAACAGGTACCACACCATTCCTTAATCTATTTATAATGCTGAATTCTTCTGTGTTCCTCACTTAGTATTCATGATCATGTCTAAGGTAGCAAATAATGTTTTATATTTTTTTTAAGTTATGTAAAAATAACTTTATTACGAATAAAAAAAATATATTTAAAAGATTGGAATAGTGAATTGGAAATGTTAACGCGTCAATAATTTATTTACTGTGTTTTAACACTAGGTATTTTATATGAATCCTTTCATGTCACTGTAACTTATTTTTGAAGTCAGCATCTACACAGTACCTTCCTAAACTTTGTAATTATAAACATAATATATACCTAGTACTTACCTACACAAAGTACAACCTTAAGTAACCGTTTTCAACAAACAAAATATTATTAGAACACATTCTTATTGTGAAGTTGTAATTATTCAGAACATATGTTTGTGATATTTTAAATATGAATAAAATATATTAATGAAAAAGATATAAAATCAATTTAATCGAAAAATATTGTTGTTTAGAAAGAGATCCAGGTTCGTATCCCGGTAGCGCAACAACAATATTTTTCGATTAAACTGATTTTATATGTATATATTTCTAATTAATATATTTAATTCATATTTTAAATTAAATATTAAATACAATACAATAAACAATGCAATAAACGCACATGCACACACACGTACTCACTCGATTTTATTTTAAAAATATATATGTGATTTTTGGTCCTGATATTTAATCACAAATTTTTTCTTCACGCTTGTTTTACGATTAGCTTAATTCAGATAAAATAAGAAAAAACTTAATTTAGACAGTAATAGTAAATTATATCACAGAATAACTATATCTGAGTAAAATTATATAGTTAAAAATTAAAAGAAAAGTTAATTTTTTTTTAAATTTGATATAGTATAATTTTTATACGTGTAAATAAATAGCTCTCACGAATTATCCACAAAAAATAAATCATTGTTGTAGAGTAAAATAATTTTAAAAGCTAAAAATTCTCAAGTAAATTCTTTGTCAAATATTCATCCACGTCAGTACACTGTTAATAATATAAATAGTCGAAATTCTATAATAAATACTTGACTTGTCCGAGTATACTGAAGGTACTGTTCAATATTTTGAATAACTATTTTAAGTCAACATTGTTTGAGAAATTTGAATCGAAATGTCAAAAGTCGTGAGCGTGGCTCCACGAAACGCCAATTTAAACTCAAATATATGATTGTTCAAATTTAAATACAATTCAAAACGTAAGCACCTTGGGAATAAATATATATTTAAGCCGCATTACGGGAAGGTTTATTCGAGGTAGTTCAGAATATAAAAACATTTCAGCTTTAAATGTTTTATTAAGTTTTATATTTTAAGTACACAATATAATTATCTATTTTTTCATTTAATCACTCATTTATCGTCACGAATTCACGAGTTTAAAGTCACGCTGTTTCAGTCGTTTGCTGTCAGTACGTTCAACCAATTGTGGCCAAAATTACCCAGCAAAATCTAGTAGTAGTTGTCCATTGCCAAATATGGGCAGATTTGGGTTGGAGGTTTTTGATCATCTACCATATATTCCGAATCTTGATCTGAGCAATTTTCACATTATTCCTAAGATTAAAGAGTTCCTGGGTAGAAAGAATTTAAGAGGCAATAATGACTTGCACTAAAAAATTCGTTGCCTTAATAATACAAAACCTATCTACATATTGTAAGTTTTCAGGAGAGAGGAAACAAGTTTTTATTAAAAATTAATAAAATGTATTCATTAATTTAATTCTGGTATCTCCTAGCGTATTTTACTCAAAGGTATTTGAGATTCACCGCAATATAAAATTGATTGCTTTTAAAAATGGAATAATCAGTTGAAAAGATTAAAGAATCAGTAACAGTACACAACAGTTCAAAATTTGTCGAAAATCTATTTGATTGCTATAGTGAAAATGGCAAACGCGCTTCCCCAGATAGGAAGAGGTCCAGGTTCGAATTGCGGTAGTAACTAAATATTTTTTAGATATATAGATTTTTTCTGTATATCTTTCTAGTTGATTGATTAAATTTGTGTTCAAAATTAATGTTTGATTTTTAGTTAATTATTAAAATTAATAAGCTTACCTAATTTTATCACATACTTGAATTTTTTTTTTCAATCTAACAGAAATATAAAACACTAATATTTTAACTTCGAATTCATGACATTGATTTTAGATTATTTCATTTTCTAGAGTGTTAAAGGAAATATTTATTTATAAAGAACTATTTATTCTGAATAAATTTGCAAACGCAATTTTTGATAAATTTTTGGATTATTAATCCATTGATTTGGTTAAAGGACTAGAACAACTATAAGAGTGGGACATTTAAACTCGTGAAGAGATAATATAAATAATTAAATATTGGTGACTATGTGAATTAAATATATTAAAGTTTTGTGTGCTTAAAAAACGTAAAATTGAATGAAAAAATATGTTATTAATTTTTTATAGCTAAAAGATTCTTACTTTCTGGATTATCTTGTAAAAATGTTCAACGGATGTAGAACGATATAGGGTCAGAATTTTTATACTAGTCTAGTATTTTTCTTTTGTGTGCACGTAAATTGTCTGCAATTAGAGAAATTTCTCACAATAAGGGTGAGGGTCTATACACAATGGCCCGCGGAATGGTAATTTTGGACCGAGTTAACTATAATCCAAATCTGGGACCTGTAAATGGGTCCTAGCCCGAGGTCTGTACCTTGTTAATTGCCGCTTCAGAATTATATTCAAGAAAGCATAAATTTAGCTCCTAATTTTCTAGTCTAAGGTTACCTTTCAAGTATAGGAATAACGAGGGGGGGATTTAGTTAATCCATTACAAACATTGATTGCGTTCGGGTAAACCGAATCATTATGTCGCAATATTTAGTACACTTTAAGAAATTCCCAGTTCTCAAAATAGAAAATATTTACAAAAAATTCTCAATTAATCAATTACTTAAAGTGCCACTATACTGTAAAATTTGAAACAAGCACATCATTTTAAAATCCCTAAATGTAACACCAAACACTATCAGCTAAATTTTATATACTTAGGGATAAAAAACTTCAAATTAAACACAAACAAAAGAGATAAAGGGCATAAAAGAACTAAAAAATAAATGAAACGAACATTTCAGAAGCACGCAATAAATAATATTATTAAGGAAAACACATTCTTATTGTGAAGTTGTAATTATTCAGAACATAGGTCTGTGATATTTTAAATACTAAATTAATGTATTAATTATAAATATATACATATAAAATCAATTTTGTCGAAAAATATTGTTTTAGCGTCACCGGGATTCGAACCTGGATCTTCATTTCCAATCCGGGGAAGTGCACTACCTTTGTGCTATAACGCCAGTATTTTTCTTGACAAATTTTCGAAACTATATGTTACATTTTTCAAATTAATACACCTGTCGTTCCATTATTTGAAAGCCATCTACATTATTTTTACAGAATCTCAAATACCTTTGAGTAAACCGATTTGCAGACGCCAGAATTATCAATTCATTTTTATTAAATTTTGGACACGTTGATACAACATATATTATTAAGGAAAACACATTCTTATTGTAATAAGAATAACAAATAATGCAACGACAGGTGTATTAATTTGAAAAATGTAACATACAGTTTCGAAAATTTGTCAAGAAAAATACTGGCGTTATAGCACAAAGGTAGTGCACTTCCCCGGATTGGAAATGAATATCCAGGTTCAAATCCCGGTGACGCTAAAACAATATTTTTCGACAAAATTGATTTTATACGTATATATTTATAATTAATACATTAATTTAGTATTTAAAATAATATTATATATTACAAATGTATAACATTATATAAATTATTACAGTGTAACTCCTTCTCAAAGCATAAGAGCTAGTCTCTTTTTTGGAGAGGTAAACGATAAAAAATATGTAATTTTAGTCATGTAAAATACTCAATTAACTCATATGTTATAAAAATAGTAAAAAAATTCTAAATAATAAAAGTATAATAGTATTTAATATAGTTTATTTTCGTTACATATGTAAAAATAAAATACTTGTTTTTTGATTCTACTCGTTTAATTTACTTGAGACGCGTTTTGCCTTGTAAGGGCATTATCAATCTGACAATTGTAACTCAACAATTTGTATTTATAACTATAATGGGCGACAGTTATACAATTTATTTATATGAGATGGAAATGGGCAACATTATTCATTGGAATTCTAAGGATTTCCATATATATTGAATGCTTCTAATTATAATAAGTAACCATTCAGTTTCAACCCTAATGGTATTTTAATTTCAGGGGTAATTTTTAGAAAAGGACAGATATTTTTGATGTTTCCTTGCAAGGCGAAACGCGTCTCAAGTTATTTAAACTAATAAAATAAAAAAACCAGTGTTTTATTTTCACATATGTGATAAAACCTCGGAAACAGCAAATATTTATTTTCATTATTTAGAAACAAGTGAATTACAATATTTTGCGAAAACAATTATTTGTTTACAACAATCTAAGAAATATCTTAATACATAGAGGCAGCTGAACATGTACAGTGAACATAGTAAACATAAGCAAAGAGAAAACTTTTACAATACGTAAATGTTGAAACAAATAATGAGGTGAATTTTGGCAAACTGTTTTAAAGAAACTTAAATGTTTTCGCATATTCTACAAGTGATTAAAATATTAATGTTTTTCTACTTCTTGGTATAATTCAAGAACATTGAAAAGGTTAAATTTATAAACATTTGGGTATGCGTATAGAAACCATGGAAAGAAATGTCGGTTGCACAGTTATGGATGGTTAAATGAATGTATGGGGGTTAAAGGATGAATGTGCGTCGAATTATAAGGATTTTGAGTGTGTCGAATTAGAAGGTTCTGTTGTAGATGATGTGAATAATGTGAGAGTAGTGGATGCTCCAATATCAAGTCTCGCTGTTTCACTGTTTCACTAAGCAATTGTGGCCAAAATTACCCAGGGTAGATTTTTCGATCACTAATCGTATAATCCGGACTTTGTTTCGAGTAATTTTTATAATTATACTAAGCTTAAATTAAAGAGCTCGTGAGTGTAAAATGATGTATAGTTGATGATGATTTTCAGCTAGCAGTCAACCGTCAAAGTTAAAGCTAAACAGATGTGATAAATGCCTAAATGTACGAGGTTATTTTGTGATTATGTGAAGAATTATATTATGTATTTAAAATAAAGTTTTATTAAATAAAGAAATAGTGCAATATTTTTTTTTTTTTTGATAGCTTACCCTCGTATAATTGTTAAGTATTTTTTTTAAATTGCTGACGTTTAATTGTGAGCTTATTTTACTAAGACTAAAATTAAGATCTTTAATATTATTTTTACAATGAACACATTATTATTGCGGAGATGCAGTTGATTACTTTTATTAATGGAATAACAAATGTATAAATTTAATAAGTTCAACAATTTGTTGTAAACCTACTTGGTTGATATGGCGAAACTGGATAACACATTTCCCCGGATAAGAAAAGGTCCCAGTTCGAATCCCGGTGGCAACTGAATACTGACCCTCACCAAAGCTATTCACCAGATCAACCATGAGAGTACCGATCGCGAACAATGTGTAATTGTGATAAGAATTTTTAATAAAATCAGTAATGAATTATTAAACATTATAGAAAATAATGAGACATCAGTGAGCACACTTAAATATAAAGTTAAACATATTCTTATCTAATTATTTAATTTTTCTATAACATTAAAAAAAAATTGTTGCTGAGAAAATTTTAGTTTACTTTATTATGTTATTTAAATTTTTACGATTTTTTGTACGCACTCTTAACTTTAATTTATTATATTAATTACTTTATTAATATTTGCTTTGACAAAATAAAATTGTTATATCGTGAATGAAGTAAAAATATAAAAAAAAACTTTTTTTGATAAATAGATTTTTTATGTATATCTTTCTAGTTGATCCGAAATCTATTAGGCTCGTCGGCTATATTGTGGTTATTGTGCGGCTCTTTGATGACATTTATTTCTTTCATATATAGCTTTGAGACTGATTACAGAGGAACTAATTACTGCATTCTAGTGTTGTGAAAGTTCCCATGAAATTTTTCAATAAACCAAAGAAATAATATCAAAAAAATATTGCAGCTATGCTAAGATTGATATAATTTATTTTATTTTTTTATAATATTTATTTAATCTGAAATATGTTTTCTATTATATCTTTCGATTTTCATTTATTTATCATTAACTTAATTATAACATATTATTAATTTTTAAAGAAAATGATTTCAATATCGTATATCTCAACTTGATAGTTATTGGCTGACTGATCTAACTATATACCAATATACACGCATATGTGAATGGCGTGCCTCGATTTAGGATAATTATGGCAATCCCTGTTGAAATACTAAATTAATGTATTAATTATAAATATATACATATAAAATCAATTTCGTCGAAAAATATTGTTTTAGCGTCACCGGAATTCGAACCTGGATCTTCATTTCCAATCCGGGGAAGTGCACTACCTTTGTGCTATAACGCCAGTATTTTTCTTGACAAATTTTCGAAACTATATGTTACATTTTTCAAATTAATAATTGATTGATTGAAATTGATTTTATATGTATATATTTATAATTAATACATTAATTTAGTATTTAAAATATCACAGACCTATGTTCTGAATAATTACAACTTCACAATAAGAATGTGTTTTCCTTAATAATCCCTGTTGATAATTTATTACGTGTGCTGTTTCGATCCACAAACCACTAAGAAATGGGCTTTTATAGTAGGTAAAATTTAGAAAGTTTGCGGAAAACGTATTAAAAAATTTAGTTTTTTTAATGTACTTTGAGTTGTTTGCATTTATTTTTTTTTATATTGTTGATATGTATCGACTTGTATAAATGTTCTGTTGAATGAATAATGGCTTTCATGTTATCATAAAGGGTAATATTTGTATTTTTATTTTGTTAGAACCTAAAATCGGCTTTAGAAAGAGGCACTGTATTGAAAAGTCAAAGCGTAGGTTGTCCTCGCTGACCTTAGTACTTCAAAATAATTGAAAAAAGAAGTTTGATGTGAAGGGTATAGAATAGAAAGGATCGGTGGTCGTTAATAGCAAGCTGAAATAAAAAAAACAGAAAAAAAAATGATTTCAAACAAAAAGCGTACAACTATTATCAAAGGATGAATCTAATATTTTTAGATTTGTTCACGCATTACCTACTCTCGTTTTTGATCACCTTGTTTCATATGATCTACATTATCGATTCTTTTGATAATACATGTAATAAAAAAAAACTATTCACGCCACTTTATGTTGAAAGCATTGATAGCAAATCATGAAAACGTATTTCAGTTGAATAGTCAATACTTCATTTCTTTACAAATCTACAAAACGAAATATCTGTAACCTAGTCTAAAAAAATTCCATAACAAATAAAAAGCTTTAAATAAAGACAGAAAAATCTTTTAAGAATAATATTCAAAATACAGAGAAACGTTTCATTATTCAATTACATGTATCTTACTATCATGGCATAAAATAAATTTTTCTTGTTTATAAATTCAGTTAAAACAAAAAATAAATAAAAATATCCCTTGCAAAGAATCGATACCTAGACAATCTACTAATTTATAAAATTTATATTAAAAATATTATACAATAAAAATTCAACTTCTCACTAAAAATGTGTTGTCCTTGAAAACAAAAAAAAAACATTGTTTACCTATAGTCGCTTGTGTGATCAGTAGTAACTTTTTACTATGGCAAAAAATGTTACGAAAACCGGTTGTTCGTTCGTTGCTAAAAATTATTTACTTCTCGAAAGTACATCCAGTAGTAAACTAATTTTACTGTCCGATATCCAATTGTAAAAATGTAAATCGATGGTTAAATATGGCGGACTCTTCACAACTGTTTAAAAAGTCATCTGTCACATTGATACGTATCGATTATTCTATGAAAGTTCGTCCAATGTTGATCTCGTTGCTTAATATACATTAGCACATAATCCGAAAAAAATTCGCTACCAAAGTGATAGGTCTCGAGAGCAAAAGCGAATAAAGTCATATATAAAGCATATTTCATAAATTCGCTTTGCCACACTGAGAGGCGAAATTGTCTTTGACAGTAGTAAATTTGACGTACCAACAACTCGTTTTTTACCACGGGGGATAGCAATTTAATACTGATTATACAACCGACCTTTATATGATTATTCTGGACACAACTTTGGGCCAAAAAAGAGCTGGAAGAGTGCCACAGGGTGGTCGGTAACTACATTGCATCTACTGCAGAGATCCTGGAGTCAGGTGTGAGGGCGACTCTGGACCTGTGGAAGTGCAT
Source organism: Eubasilissa regina (assembly GCA_022840565.1). Classification (NCBI taxonomy): domain Eukaryota; kingdom Metazoa; phylum Arthropoda; class Insecta; order Trichoptera; family Phryganeidae; genus Eubasilissa; species Eubasilissa regina. The sequence goes on from JAINEB010000025.1 coordinate 24,289,570, forward strand.
TAGAGCATCTTCTCACTTGATTAAGGCCACTGTATATCTAACGTGAAAGAAGAAATAATAAGACTTGTAGACAACTTTGACCTAATTTGGGAAGATTAAGTTGGCAGAGCAATGACTTAGCACGCAAGAGGTACCAAGGACGACATTAGTCGTCAACAAAATCTTTTTGATTTTAATGAGGTATATATATTGGTATCTCAAGGCAAAGGTGAGAGAATCTAAAAATGTTACGTAATTTTATAATGATTTTTTGTAACACAGTTTTCATGACAAATTTTACTGAAGTAATTCGCTGAATGAATATATTCTAAGTTAAAAGTTTAATTTTCAAAGTAAAATCTTTAATATAAAGTCAGAAAAATCTATAAATGTAAAAATCTATATCTATAATATACAAAAAAATTCCAACATGAAAAACATGGAGCGATTTTATTTACATAATTGATTCGTATTTTCTTTGACTTTAATTTTTCCACTCAGTTATTGCGTGACCTGGACACATCATCATTTATAAAACTTAGAACATTTGGAACGTTAAACCACAGCATGATTAGGTAAACCGAAGCAAGGGGATGGCAATGTCAAGGGTTTTGTATAAAGGAAGATTGCCGTAGGAATATATACGCGTGTTTTTTAATAGTTTTAAACCTCGAGGCTTAATTATGGTCAAGTAATTTTAAACCGTCTATAACCATTATTATTAATTTCTTCCCCTATGGAAAAGAAAACTTAAATATACCAGTTTTAATTTTGTCTGAAGAGCGGATTAATGAATCCGATGCTTAAGTAAGTTTACTGGGACGAGGTTAATTAGAGTCTAGCGAAGAATATTCTCGTCTATAAGGTTGATTCATAATTACTATTTTTAACAGCTTTGAGCTTTACGTATATTAAGGGTAGGTTTGGTGGTGGAAGCGCGGGTTTTGTGTAGAGTTGTTTATTGAGTACGGCGTAGAAAAGGATGAGTAAAGAAGATAGCGGAGCGTGCGGTATGAAGAATTAGCTGGCGAGCTGGCGGCACTTGGTCTCTGGGCTGTGTGCGGCTTCTCTCGGCGGAAGTTTGGTTCCCTGGTATGTCCCCTGGATGTCGCCGATATTGTCGGTCAGCTAGGAATGACAAAGATGGCGGCGGATTTGAATCGCCTTCTCCGCAGTTTAAATGTATGTAAAATGATTTTTTTTTTCTATAGAGCATTACAATATTTATTTATTCTTGAGATTTTTTAAATGTCTTAACCATTAATGAATATACTAATAATAGCACGATAGCTTAGTGTCTACTTCTCAAATATCTTGTTGTCTACATCTTAAATATATTGGTGTCTAGATCTCAACGTTTATTGAAGACACGATTGATTAGATCGGATATATTATAAAATTCTGGAAAAGCCATTTTTATTTACCGAGATTATTTATTTATTTATTTATTGATCAAGTTGATGGCATCAGGAACAGAGCTCGCACGCGGAAGACCTGGTGTTACAGATAAACCAAGTACTTACTGGAGGTCGGTTCCATTATATTAAAATCATTAACAACGAATACGTATGAAAGTGGACGAGGAAAACGTGGTGAGCGAGGACACGAGGAGCAAGAATGTTCTACCCTCTCTGCCCACCCTTGTAGAAATGGCGTGATGGTAAATTAGTTATTTTAGACTTTACATCATGATTTACTATTGGATAAATAATCAAATGTAAATAAATTATAATGTTTTCGAATAAAACGATCCAACGATGCTATCATGAGTACTTTGCGTGAAATAATGAGTTGAACATTAAAATTTTTCACCACTCGAGCCAAATTTCTTCACAGAAATATCGGAATACTCTCGTACCTATTCAAGCCTGAATTCGAACACTGAATTTTATGACTGATTTTCACAAAAAAAAAAATTCGATATATGTCTGACAGACACGTGTATCATACCACTTTTGCATAGAATATGTTTTTACCTACGTATTTTATTCTTGATGATATATATAAAAATATATAGGTAATAAAGGGTATCCAGCGGAAAAATTTTAAGATTAAATTTTAATTGCTCGAAAACCATTAGAATGAGGTAAGTGTTCGACGCGCGTAATTTGCTGATTTGCCAGTCGCAATGAGTGACTGGTCGGGAGCGCATCGCGTGTTCAAAGTTGAGCAATATTTAAAGTGCGGTGATTTATTGACTCGTGCACGTTGCGTTTTTTGTACTTACTTTAATATTCGATGAGTAAGTGATTGGCAGAGCACGCAACTTATCTGGTGTTGTGTTTAAAAGTTCAGACAAGAAGGGACAGTGATTAACCAAACTTCTTCGGGACCATCAACGTTAGCTAAAGTTCGACGTGAAGTTATGCGCAATCCGTGTAAATCTATAAGAAAGATTGCTACCTGAACTGCAATAAAAAAATGTACGTTATTTTGAAAAAGAAACTACAGTTTCACCCGAATCGAATCGTGCAGTTTTTCAACGAAAATGACTATCCTTTACGTAAAACCTTAGCGAGAATGATACTGGAAAATTTTGGACGAAGCACATTTTCATATCGATGACTACGTTAATAAATAGAACATGAGATATTGGTGCCCCGACAACTCAAGGTTACGCCATCAAAAACGTTTGCAATGACCAAAAAGTACAGTGTGGCGTGCAATTCTGCCCGAGGGATAATAGAATAATAGACAATAGGATAATAATAGGCGTATGCATTAATTCATGCGTTTTTTTTTCGAAAATTAAGGCTTTATTGTGAAAAAATGGTTATACATTCAATGATCTTCTCCGGCTTGGTGATGAAGAACGAATCAAGCCAATTTTTGATACCCTGTTCTGAAGTGAAGCGTATTCCGGTGAGGGCATTCTGCATTGATCTGAACAAGTAGTAATCAGAAGGGGCTATGTCTGGGCTATAAGGCGGGTGAGGTAGAACTTCCCACCCACTGTTCTCCAAATAGTTTTGAACCGGTCTTGAAACATGTGGCCGAGCGTTGTCATGATGGAAAATTATGGATTCGTGTCTGGTTGCATATTCTGGTCGTTTTTCCGCAATCGCTCTCTTCAAATGAATTAATTGTGTTCGGTAGAGGTCCCCTTTGATCGTCTGACCCGATTTCAACAGCTCATAATACAACACACCCTTCTGATCCCACCAAACACAGAGCATGTCTTCTAAGTTGAAATCGCCACTTCTAAACCGTGCAAACCACTTCTGGCACGTTCTTTCAGCTAGAGCATGGTTACCATAAACCTCTACTAAAATACGATGACTTTCGGTAGCACTTTTCTTCATGTTAAAGTAATGAAGAAGAACTCCCCGCAAATCACTTTTTCTGGCACAAAGTTCGACATGTTCAAATGAATAGAAAAAAATGTTGTTTACACTTCAATCAAATGACATATACTGAAAAAGACGCGCAATGACAGTAGCTTTCAAATGAATATAGTCACGGATGAACACGGCGCGAAATAATACTAGTAACGCCCTCTCTTAGAAAACCGCATGAATTAATGCATACTCCCAATATAAATTAATCAACAACTACGGAGACATACCTTGGGCACCTCGGTCACCGGACCTTAAACCGTGTGACTTTTTTTTGTGGGATTCCTTAAGTCGAGAGTTTACAGCAACAATCTTCGAACAATTCAGGCCCTACAAGAAAATATCCGCCGTGAAGTTGCTGCCATTGAACCAACGCTTTGCTCTCGTGTGTTCGCAAATATAAGAGTCCGATTACAAGAGTGTCTTGAGAAAAATTGACAGAATTTAGACAATATTGTTTATGAAACGTAAAATTCGCATCGTTAAACTCCATTTTGTATAAATTAAATATGAGAATAACATTTTAGTTTTTTTTTTTATTTAATATTAAACTTGAAAATTTTCCGCTGGACACCTTTATTTCTAATTAATATACGTGACAAAATTAAAAAAAAATGGCAGTGATTTTGAAATTATTAACTGAAGTTATTATCTCGCATTTCTGACCAACTTTCATTGCCAAAAATCTTTCTATCCATGTTAAAAGAAGAGTCGATAAATCGTCAAGTTAATGTTACACAAATTCATTTGCTGAAATGTAAAAACTTGATAAATAAACCTGTAAACTCCACGAAAGCGTTATTATTACAGTTATCATAAATTTCATGATAGCTGAAAAATATACACGAACTTTGAATAAGAATATAATATAAAATCATGGTTCATATTTTTGCGAATCTCGTAATAGCATTGAGGAAACTAGGGAGAATAGGAATTGTTCATTTTGTCGAGTACCAAACGGATTTGATATAACCGACCGAAAATGAATTTGAAACTTCAAAAAGAGCGTACATTCTTACGTGCTTGGTAACGGTGCTTTTGTGATTATTTTTTTTATATATTTATTTATTCTGTAATAAAATATTAATATTCAAAATTGAATTACTCTTTATGACTGTGAAAATTTGTTTTTGATATGCAATCACAAAGTAGAAAATAAATAGACATGAAATAAAGTATACATATAGGAGAGGGGTTTGGAACATCAGTTGTGGGACGAGGAGCATTCTACACACATTCTTGGTAGAAATATAAATCCGACAGTTTATGACATATTTATGTAATAGTAAAAGTATTTACTCTTCTAAAATTAAATATTTTCATTAATACATTGTGACATTTTACAAATGATACGCGCCAAGACCGAGGGCGCCATCTACCGATGCGAGTAGGCGCGGCCGGTGGAGAGGGAGGTTGGAGGAAGTAGCGGGAACTTCGTTGCGAGCGCCCGAGCTGAGAGGTGCGTGAGGCGAGCGCCGAGCGGCGCTCCGCCGAAATTATGGTATTGGCGACGGAGATCGACAATTAGAGGACTGTTTTCGCGGCAGAACAAGAGATGATTGGGCCTTGTTCTGCCCGTGTATATCATGTAAGGAGGGACTCTCCGTGGGAACGAGCGGGAGGCAGCAAGCATGCAATGGAGGCGGGACGAGCACTGTCTACGCCGCAACGTCAAGATAGAGCCTTTTAGAAGTCTTCAGAAGTCGAGAGATGTTGTTGTCCGGCCTAGTAGCGATCCGGGTCCCCGGCTGCCTCATCATACCATGGCAGCCAAGCGTGTTTCGAGTAATATTTCAACCTCTAACCTAACCATAAATATAGTGTCAGTTTCGTAACCAATACTGTCCGCACTCAGTGGATGGATCTAAGGCGTGTAAAGAAGATGCAAGACTCTGTTCGTGCTCGCAATGTCAGGTTTTGCTTTTATATGTGATTTAATTTTTCTGAGTATTATAAAATGTTTTGCATTGTTTAGACCTCCCCCATCCATCTGAGACAGACGTTCCGACACCAATCTTTATCAACCTACAGACTGAGTCTAGCTAGTGGCGTGGTGCACTGGCATTCTATCCACCGGTGACAGCGCGCGACGTAACAACATATTATATTAACAGCGTTTAAATTTTCGTTCTATTCAAGTCATATATTTAAAAAAATTCGCGGAACTATTTGATTACGTTAGTGGTACCAAAGTGATCACGTGAGTAATACCAACATGCAAATATTAAAACAAGGAATTTGTGTTAGTTTGTAAGTATATATTTGGTAGTATGTGTATGCAATGTCATAAAACTATCGTGCTCTTGAAACAACAAGCTATCATTTAACATTTACATCAGACTGAGATGTTGAGTTTTAATGTTTTGAATTGTTTTCGGCGGAATTTGGTTCATTTTTCTACAAAAATGCTGTTCTATAATTTAAAGTAAAAAAAATAATTCCATTTCTGATTTCGGGCATATTATATAACTGCTACATTTTATTTAAATTCAAATCAACATTTGTTGTTCTAAAAAAATATTACAAGTGCTACTAAAATACAAGGAACGTTCTTTTCTTGTTATCTTCTAAACATCTAGAGAATTGGATATGTTTGTAAATTTTTAAAGAGAAAATAATTAAAGTTTGTTTGAAAAGTCTCACGACATAATAATTTGTCGCTCCAAGGTCATGCTATAATGGTGAAGAATATTTTGCGTATCATCAAATTGTTAAAATATTTGATGTTATTGATACACCAGAGATTAAATATCATATATTTAATTTAGGGTATCAATGCATAACGGTTTAAACAATGTGTTTTAACTCATTATTTATAAAATTTAAATTTAAAAATTATTTTTTATAAAAATATCTATAGTGAGCTGATTCTAGTGTGCCACTTTTTGGAATAAGTGCCAACTAGTACCACGAAGTACCCTGTTACATTTTTATTTTTAATTCAATTAAAAAAAATTAATTATAATACATATTATTATTGAGTTTGCGTAAGCATTTGTTACTTCTCTGACTACCACATTTCACTCTAAATCTTCACATCGTTTATAAATTGTAATCATGCATTAATCACCCCGCATCGAGGCTCCTTTCCTGATACTGGAGCGGGGGGCTTCTCCGGAGGCTGGGATCTTAGTTGACACAAATCGACTGAAACCACTCTTCGAGGAGCATCTCTCTGATCAGTACCGGACTTGTATCTCTTTCGTAATTGGAGAAACTGAGACAATATGATATCAGAGTTAACCTATGATGATAATGTTAATGACTGAATGTAATAAAAAAACCATTTATAGTAATTGTGCCATAAAATAAAGAAAAAGAAAAAATGAATATCAAATTTTAGTCCATAGATGGCGACAGCAAAGTTGTAATTTTTACTCAAAGTATTTTTATAACGTTACATTTATACAACTTTTATAGATATGGAGATTGATTGGGTGGAATGGTGAACGTTACATTGTGTAAAGTGAACACTTAAGCCAGCCAAAGACAGGTCGTAAGCTCTGTGATACCCGTACTTCCATATTTTCCATATAATATAATAGCTTCGTCTCTATGAGATATCTATAATTCGTCTTAATAAAAATGTCTTTGGAGGTAAAAATCCAGTTATTGTGTGTTCTTGGACATACTCAAATGCTGTTAATATAACATACTGGTCTAAATAAAAAATGTATAAATTTGAAAATTTACTTTTCAGGCGTATCTATTTATCGTATCGTAGGCGTATTGATATGGAGGTTGATTGGATAGAATGGTGAACGTTACATTGTATAAAGTGATCATTTAAGCCAGCCAAATACAGGTCAAAAGTCCTGTAATATCCATATAATATAATGCTACGTCTCTACGAGATATCTATAATTAAATAACTGCCGGAACTTAACTAACTCTTCTTATTTTTAAAATATACTCCAAAAAGAAACTTTTTATATTTCATAAAATTTTACACGCGTTGCTTTATTGAGTGGAATCAAAACGAGAGTAAACAACTCCCAAAACGATTCCGGGATAGGATGAGACCCTTTGGGGTTTTCTTCATTTAATCACGCATTTCACTGTAACATGTATTGATGAAATAAAGCCTTCTTAACTAAGTGCTAAGCTAAGTTCACACCACGCCATTTTTTTTTATAAAACTATAGAATGAGTCCATACGAAATGAAACCATACTGAGTCAGCCGTACGTAAAAAGGTATGCAATTAACGAATATCCTCATTCAAATTCTTGAATCCATTCGGAAAGAAAATCTTTTCGTATCATCCTGATACGATTTGAAATACCTTTATTGTAATAAAAATTTTGACGAGAACCAAAACCTTTAAATCTTCATACATTTTTCTTATCTATTTTTCATCTTTCCTACCTCTTCGAAATCGATCGCAACTTGACCTAAGACAGCACGAATAATAAAAGAAAACTAAAAAAAATATTTTTTAAATATTCATAATTAAAAAAGAGTTAATGGTGGAAAATCGTACTATCTGGAGTATAGAATGTAAAGTTTAGGAAAAAGTATACAGTTTTTCCTTAGGTTATTTATAGAAATTTTATGAATATGAACTTAACTCACGCTCTTTGTCGAAGCTTTTATCAGTTTGCTTATATTTATTATGATTGACTTAATTTAGTAACGTTTAACTTATGAGAGTTTTTATTATATTTATCTCCATAGATATTTTCACAGTAAAATCAGCTTTTCATATTTTTTCAACTAATAATTTGAACATATTTTCATACAAACATTGACAAAGTTTTGATGTACAATTTAGGTGAAATACCTGTTTGATTTATATGTTATTGTTAATAGTCAAATATCTTTGGTTTACAATATGTATATACATAATCTAAACAAGTAATAATTGTGTAAATATTATGTATGATTTTGTGGGTCTAAAAACATAGAATCAGAACGTATGTACGTACTCGTAGTTTGGATCACACAGGCGACAATTTTCAACGTATATGCAGATTATATAAACTTCTTCAAAAAAAGTCTAAGTACTAATACAAAATCAAAATATAATACGATGTTCTTACATCGTATTATATTTTGATATTCTTAGAAATAAGATGATTAGAAGAGTCAAAAATAGTTCAAATAATTTTGAGGTAGCATTCACAATACTTTAAATAGTCAAGGAAATGGGAGATGCAAAAAGGTTAAATTCAATCCGAACTATGTTTGACCTATAACATAAACTTCTATAATTTTTATAATTTCTATAATTTCTATGATTTCTGTAATTTCTGTAATTTAAAAAAAATTATAATTTTTATAATTTTTATAATTTCTGTAACTTTTATAATTTCTATATTTTTTATAATTTCTATAATATGTATAATTTCTTTAATTTATATAATTCCTATAATTTGTATAATTCCTATAATTTCTATAATTTCTATAATTGTTAAAATTTCTATAATTGTAAAAATTTCTATAATTGTAAAAATTTCTATAAATTTAAAAATTTCTATAAATTTAAAAATTTCTATAAATTTAAAAATTTCTATAATTGTAAAAATTTCTATAATTGTAAAAATTTCTATAATTGTAAAAAATTTCTATAATTGTAAAAATTTCTATAATTGTAAAAATTTCTATAATTGTAAAAATTTCTATAATTTTAAAAATTTCTATAATTTTAAAAATTTCTATAATTTTAAAAATTTCTATAATTTTAAAAATTTCTATAATTTTAAGAATTTCCATAATTTTAAAAATTTCTATATTTTTAAAAATTTCTATAATTTTTAAAATTTCTATAATTTTTAAAATTTCTATAATTTTTAAAATTTCTATAATTTTAAATTAAATTGAAGTAGACGGGAGGTAGATAGCACGAGAGGTGGGGGTGGTGAGCCATAATTGGTTTAGTTGGAGGCAACAGGTAAGGGAGGTAATATGGAAGGAAATATAATTTGAGAAACCATCTTTAAGTAAGTCGTAAGACGCTCTATATAATATAATGACATTACCACATGTTTGTATTGTGAAAAATATTTTAATGATTTTTGCAGCACGTGTGCGAAATGTAAAAAGATTTATAAACATTCTTACTGCGAAATTATAATTATTCAGAACATAATTAAATGTATTAATTAGAAAGATATACATATAAAATTAATTCTATCGAAAAATATTGTTGTTGCGCTACCGGAATTCGAACCTAGATCTCTTTCCAATCCGGGGAAGGTGCATTATCCGACTAAGCTACAGCGACAGTACTTTTGACGACAAATTTTCGAACCCTTATGTTACATTTTTTCAAATTAATACATCTATCGTTCCATTATTTGAAAGGCATCTACTTTATTTTTACAGAATCTCAAATACCGATAATCTCAAATAAACCGATATCGCAGACCGTCTGTTCTGAATAATTATAACTTCACAATAAGAACGTGTTCTCCTTAATAATACGTAACACTTTTCAAATTAATACATCTAGCGTTCCATTATTTGAAAGCCGTCTCCTTTGTTTCTACGGAATCTCAAATACCTTTGAGTAAACCGATAGCAGACGCCAGAATTAACAACTGATTTTTATAAAATTTTTGGACACATTGATACAATTTTTATATTATTAAGAAGAAGACATTCTTATTGTGAAGTTGTAATTATTCAAAACAGACGGTCTGTGAGAACGTGGACTATGATTACAACGAAAACCAAAACCGGCGTCCTGTGAAAATCAAAATTGATGAATTTATCGAGCTAGCTCATCTTATTCTCTATGCCAAATTTTACTTTCAATTAATGAAATAAACACGCGCAATGCACCTGGCTGTCAATCCAAAAACTTGACAGCCAGATTAGTCTGGCTGGTACCCATAAAGATGCTGTTATTAACAAGTCATATATGCTAGCGAAGGCCAGCTACTTCTCTGCAGTCCATCCTTTCAGTAACACCTCAAGCGAGCAACTCAAATGACGAACTTTATTTGTGCAAATTAACTTACTAATCGTTGTACTTTTAATTGTGAATCGACTGGCAATAAACGTCGACTTTGGTAAGTCCTGTTTCAATTAAATACCTTGCTCTAGTCACAGAATATATGCTCACTCGCATATTCCATATTCATATATATCCACACGCGTGACAGCTGAAGAGAGATAGGGCCTTCAGTTACACCATACACAAAACCTTCTCATCCGAATTACATAACCTTCAAATGTTAGCCTTTCCATCAGAGTGGCTCGAAAACTAAAATATCACGCATTTCAACTCATATAACGAGATAATCATCGCCGTACTAATAATTAACTAATCATTTAAAATTAAAATCAAATGTAATTTGAATCCCAATTTTTATTTATTCAAAGTGTAAATATTAAAAGCCTCTAAAATATCGAAATCTTTTTTTGAAAATAAAAAATTCTACTGCTATTTCTCTATATTGCCGGTGGAGTCTACTCTTAGCTAATCACATCAATCTTATTAGATTTATTCAACGCATTTTACTTCAATAACGCTATTTATTTTTTTCACACTTTCCCAGCCTGGTAGTTCTATTCACGATCACTTAATTTAATAAGTCGATTCACAATTTGTGTGGGTGCATTTTTTTAGAACTCACTATTTTCTCACAGAAGTAATGTCAGAAGACCTGTCGAAAAGCTTAAAAATGGAGAAGTATTCAAACGTATCCTGTGAAGCTTCGCCAATTAGTCGTTTGAGCTTCTACTTCCGGGAATGCTTTAGGAAGTACTTACATTCAAATTATTACTCTCTCTTTGACCAGGGTACACAACATTTTTTAACTAGCTCTTTGAGGAACGGCGTAATTTGAGAGGAACTTAAGTTTAAATATATAATATTATTTATTTAGGGAAACGTATTATTTAATTAAAAGGAAGACTCTTATTTTAAAATATAATGAAAAGGCTTAAAAAAAGTCTTTCATCTCTTAAACAATTAATGACTTTAATTATTTATGATTAGCAGAAAGCAATCTGGCTATCGCTGATAGCTGTTACTAGATTATGCGGGCGGCGGCTTCTGGCCGTTGCGAGGCCATTTGGTGGCCGTTATACAATTGTCTTGGAAATTCACAAAAAGTAAAGAAATTTATCAAATAAATTATGAACTTCCCTCCAAAATAATAATATCCGCTCGTTTTCAGATAATTACAGAGTTTTTTCTACAAATATCACTACAATCTGAAGGAATATGGAAATAATATTATATAATAAATAAAATTCTATGGAGCGATTTTATTGTACATAAAATTAAAATAAAACGTGACTCACAGTATATATTTAGATAGGTACCTACGTTGTTACGGATATTGAACTCGATAATAATATATAACAATAAAACAATCCGAGCTTATAACTAATTATTAAATATCTTTTCCGTAAATATATATGTTGTTGATGAAGCCAAAAAAATATAATGGTTGAAACCAATCTTATTAGCGTCATGAAAACATTTTCAAAATATTAGGATATATACACTCGTATGCGAGTATATTAATATACACATATGTTCACATTAAGTATTTAAATGAAAATTTTTTAGGTTAACATTGTTCATACAATATTTTCAGCTTTCAGAGAGAAAAAAAAGTATCTTAAAATCAGCATCTAATAAATCTAATTGAGTTCACTTAAATAAATTCCAATTTAACTTGTTAGAATTTATATTATTTTTGTTATAAAACTTTATCATTTTTATGAAGACATGATAAAAATTCGAATTGGAAATTAAGATTCAATAAATTTATAAATATTTAAATCGTTAAAATTTTACAGACCATATCCAACTAATTGATGAATTTCTTAATATACCTAACTTTGTCCAAAAATTATCTTTAATTATAATATTAAATAAAAAATTTTCTCTATTGTTATTATTTGTTCATTAACGTTTCTCTTTAGAATATTAATTAATATTTTGAATTATGTACGCGCAAATATATAACACTATATTTTTTTTCAACACATCGCTTTGAAACACTTTTCATATTTTTATTTATATATTTTAATCTAGGTACAATCAATAATTAAAATTTTATTATCCCATCTGTATCGAGAATTTCACGATATTCCTGAGTTTATACTTTAACAGTAATATATCCATACCTCGTGACCCAAGGGTCAGTGTTACAGAATGACCCTTGCTTTTGGGAAATCAAAAGGGTTTCCAAATAACGTAGTTAGTCAACGTCAGACGCAATTGAGCCTGTATCCATTAAGCAAACCTACGCAATGGTTTCTAACAAAAAATCTATTATATTCTCGCACTTTGGACGCTACTGTGTTTGTGAAGCATAGAAATCCCTTTGCTACTACTCAATTACTTCACTTAATCAAATATCTTTAAAGTTACTTCACAATTGAGTGCCGCAGCAACTGAATCCAACATAGCTTTTCAACATGTCAAACAGTACAATTTGCTTTTCGAATAACATATCTTTTAGCACCAATGTTTTTATACAGTTTCAAAAATATGTAAATGTTTACAGGGCAATATAAATATATTGGTTATTTTAAATTTATTACAAATACAAAAATAATAAAACTGGCTTTTTCGACAACAGCCGCCTACTGATTTTTCAAATCTTTGAAACAATGATAAAAATAAAAATAAATGTATGTCAAAAGTAGGTTTGTATAATATTTATTTAGACAATTTAAACACACATTTTAATTATAACATGTGTAGATTTTATTATATACAATACATCATTTATATAACTAAATATAATAAATATTAGACAATGTTAGGATATAAATTCTAAAGAAATCTTTAGTTACCACTGGGACTCAAACTCGGAAACCTTACCAGGAGAATGAGTTACCAATTACATTATATTAATTATATAAATTCACCCCAAAATTAGGTACCTCATATAATGAGACATTTATCATTTGTGATAATTATATATTTATCGGCACATACATAAATTTTTGTAGTGATCTCAAGTGATTAATTTAATTTATTTTAAAAATAATAACGTTTTTAATAATAGGTACGAGGTTAAAAATAAGAATATGAAATGTAAATAATAAAAAAATATGATTATACTTATATCAAAATAAGTTACTTTCAATTCGTTAAATTGTGTGAATATTAAATTATGATACATAGCATAAATTAAAATTGAAATTACCCCTAAAATTAAAAGATTTTGGAAAAACGACAGCATAATTTTTATAATTGTGAATATTTTAATATTAATTTAGAATAATTTATTCAAATAAAACATGTTACAGCTATGTTATGAAATATGCCATCGAATTGAAACTACTTCTCCAGTATGCATTTTTGTTAATCTACTTTTGTTCATTTAACTTTCTGTAGTCAAAATGTTAAATGATTTTATGTGCATAATAATAATTGCAACAAAGGTGAATCCTGAAAATGACTACAAAAGGAAAGTAATTGAAATGTGTATATGAGTGTGTGTGTGTGTGTGTGTGTGAAAAGTAAACGAAGAAAAATATAAGAAAATAAAAATATATCCAATAAAATCTAACAAAAGGGTATCTATAAATTATACACAATATTTTGAGTACATCCAAATCTTTGTAGGAAATAATTACTGGCTGTTATCCCCTGGGGGATTGTCATCAAGATTAAGATGTCTCACAGAGACAAAGCGATTATTTTTATATGAGAAGTATGGAAGTCTTGGGCATTACAGGGCTTACGACCACAAATTATATTTTGAGATAACCGCAAGTTTTAAAATACAATATGTATAGGTATTATAAAATAAAATAAAATTAAAATTCTTCGTTTTGTGACGTCATTACTCCATATAATGGAGGATTTGATCTTGAATCGGCTGGAATACTTCGTTATTATCTATTTTGGAATCGTTAATGGAGAGTTTTATTTGAAAAGTAGTTTTTTTACGATATTACCGAATTAGAATTCAAGAAGCAATGCTTCACAATTTTAGAGAGTTTTATTTGATGTTTCTGGAGAATTTATCATGTTGAGGAACAGCATCGGAATATTTTATACTCTCAATATCAACATTTTATAATGTAGTATAAATGTAGTAATTTTTGTAGTGATCTCAAGTGATTAATTTAATTTATTTTAAAAATAATAACGTTTTTAATAATAGGTACGAGGTTAAAAATAAGAATATGAAATGTAAATAATAAAAAAATATGATTATACTTATATCAAAATAAGTTACTTTCAATTCGTTAAATTGTGTGAATATTAAATTATGATACATAGCATAAATTAAAATTGAAATTACCCCTAAAATTAAAAGATTTTGGAAAAACGACAGCATAATTTTTATAATTGTGAATATTTTAATATTAATTTAGAATAATTTATTCAAATAAAACATGTTACAGCTATGTTATGAAATATGCCATCGAATTGAAACTACTTCTCCAGTATGCATTTTTGTTAATCTACTTTTGTTCATTTAACTTTCTGTAGTCAAAATGTTAAATGATTTTATGTGCATAATAATAATTGCAACAAAGGTGAATCCTGAAAATGACTACAAAAGGAAAGTAATTGAAATGTGTATATGAGTGTGTGTGTGTGTGTGTGTGTGAAAAGTAAACGAAGAAAAATATAAGAAAATAAAAATATATCCAATAAAATCTAACAAAAGGGTATCTATAAATTATACACAATATTTTGAGTACATCCAAATCTTTGTAGGAAATAATTACTGGCTGTTATCCCCTGGGGGATTGTCATCAAGATTAAGATGTCTCACAGAGACAAAGCGATTATTTTTATATGAGAAGTATGGAAGTCTTGGGCATTACAGGGCTTACGACCACAAATTATATTTTGAGATAACCGCAAGTTTTAAAATACAATATGTATAGGTATTATAAAATAAAATAAAATTAAAATTCTTCGTTTTGTGACGTCATTACTCCATATAATGGAGGATTTGATCTTGAATCGGCTGGAATACTTCGTTATTATCTATTTTGGAATCGTTAATGGAGAGTTTTATTTGAAAAGTAGTTTTTTTACGATATTACCGAATTAGAATTCAAGAAGCAATGCTTCACAATTTTAGAGAGTTTTATTTGATGTTTCTGGAGAATTTATCATGTTGAGGAACAGCATCGGAATATTTTATACTCTCAATATCAACATTTTATAATGTAGTATAATATTTTTATTTAAATATAATAAATCCTCTAAATATATGATATCATCTAATTTAACATTTCTAAAACATTTAATTTAAATGTATTCGTTTAGTTATAATAAATTGTACAAATGTCTATACATTTAAATCATATGTATATGTGTGTGTAATAATACATATATGTAAAACATAATCTTACCGAATTATTCATCTGCTATTTATGTGCATCTTAAAATAATAAATATTTTCTAGAGGTACTTTAAAACAAATTTATAAATGCATTATAATCTGTAAATATTTAAAAATTGATTACAATATGTATAATTCTCAAATAAATAATGTTTTTAAATACGCGAAATGAATTATATATTTTCTCTGCAGGAATAAAAATATCTTTAACCGTTGTAATCAGCTCTTAGATTGTAATTTTTTTTCCTACCAAAATCGGCCGTTAAATGAAATTTCTTGATGCATGTCATAACCTAGATAAATCATCATAAAAACAATGTGTTAATTATATAAAAATAAATCAACTCACTGTTTTGAAAATTGTCAGGTCTGCTGAGCTTCCTTGCACAACAATGAACCAATTAAAATTAAAATAATAAGTGTAAAATGTCGTGAAAAAATTATCACCGTCATCACGTCATTTGTCCGTTATCAACAACGAATAGTTTATTAACAGATAAATGTGTGTTTATTTAACTATAATAGTGTCTATCGAACAGAGCGTATTTTGAAAATTTAATTTAACTGATAACTTTGTTTTATATTATTTTAAAAGTATTTTTCTACGAACACCTGTTTGATTAAACAGAACATTCTTTTATATTTCCCTACTTTTCGCACGTCACTGAGCCCCTTTCAGAGAAAATCAGCGATATTCTGAAAACATAATTAGTTCGTCTGTCGTCATATTGACGATTGGTCGCGGAGTAATGTGGAGCAACGCATATCACACGACCGTCCAGCGAGGGGTTGAAACGCGACTGCCACCCGTCCATGTATACATCCTCCGCGTTAAACCCTCGCTCCGGGGTAAAAATCTATCCGGCCGGTGAAACGCGGACACCTCACCAAAAACCAACAAAAATATTGGCAAATTTTCAAATTGAGATAACAGATATTTTTGCCGTTTTTATAATATAGACAATACTATTTCAAGTACTTTGTATTATTAAGACGAAGTTGTTATTTTTAGGAGAAGAAATATTACGTACAGAAATTTTTATTGAAACAGAAAGGTGCAAATCCAGATAATGCTACATATTTAAGTCAATGTAAATAATATATCTTTTTTACATATTTCCACTATTTCTCCCGCATCTTGAGATATCATCTGACTTCCTCGGGTTCATCCTAATGAAAGCACCGGCTGCTTCAGAACAGCGTGAATAAAAGTTTCGTAATCTTTCAAAACGTTGTTGCGCTTTTGGTGGCTGCATAGTAATGAATTCGCTGGACAATGGTATTCCACCAGCCTATCTTGTAAGAAATTTGAAACTACGATGTTTAATTTTTAAATAACTCGATTTTAATCGTGTCTTTTAATAAATTTTTAATATGGTCATCTAATAAATTAGTAAGTCAGTCATAATTCTCATAAATAAGTACAGCGTTTAAAAAAAATCCAAAAATAATATTTTAATCATCAATTGAGGTTAAAAAATCAAATTCATCCCGGATTCATTTTTCGAAATATAACAATGGAGTGCGATCTGATACTTCTTTATATGTCTAATCATATGTCAGAGATGTAGTAGTATTAGGATTTTTATTATTTTAATACTTATTTTTCATTATTCATCCGTACCATATCATCTTTATTCGTAATACTGTTCATTTTAATTTATTCCGTAAGAGTCCATGATTCTTTTTCATAAAATAATATCGGAAACACACGACACCTAGTCATTCGCATTCGTAATCTAAGGTTGAGATCTTTTTCATAAGGATAAAGATTATACGAAATTTTTCCATTGCGGTATTTAATTTCAACCGAAGCATTTTATTTTTTATGTATTATATATTTTACAATATTTTGGTATGCAATATTTTGTACCTTTTCCGATTTCGTTCCAGAAATATACAGACTTTCATTGTTTGTTTGTTAATAAGCATTTATTTTATTTTAGTTGTATTAAGTTTTAATCCTATAATTTAGATACACTAACTTGTATAAACAAAAACAATAAAAATTGTCAGACTATGAAAAACGAATCAAAGGTTGCTTCGATCTTATATATAATTTTTATCATTAAATAAATTTTATAACGACATCAGTCAGAAAGTGTAAAATCAAGAGAATTTGGTGGATATTTAATTACATCTCAATTCAGTCCCATCATTTTGTGCTGGGTCACCATCGCCGAACATCACTCGATTCAGATTGGACTCTGACAGTTAATACAGAATACAATGATCGTATTTGGAAACCTTCCCAGTGCATGATGATACCTCACTACGGTTCACTATCATATTTATCGTGATGTCTTTATCTAGTTTTGATGAGGTTTTCCAGCAATTATGATTATTGATGTACTTTTTTTTATCTTTATATTTTGTTCCATTATTGTTGTAAAATACCCATATCAAAATTTTGAAAACTGCAATTGGATTAATCTGACTTTATTTAAGAAAAAAAATGTTATTAGGAAGTAATTGCAGCACTATCATATTGTTTAGATTTTTTGTGGTTGTCACAAGAATTACAGAGGCTAGTGAGTAGAATGTACGATATATGCAAGGAAAGTGACCATATTATGAATGTTAACAAGTCGAAAGTGAAGTATTCCGGAAGGAGCAAAGCAAGACAGCGTGTTAAATACTTATAGGTAATGAATGTTTGAAAAAAGTAGATGAGTTTGTGTATTTGGGAAATATGTTTGATAGAAACGGAAAGACAGAGAAAGATATCGAAAGGAGAGTGATTTCAGGGAATAACGTTAACGGCTCTTTAAATGGAAGTATAGCTAATGGGAACATGTCAACTGAGGCAAGATTAGTAGTTCACAATTGAGTCATGGTACCGACACTGATGTATGGAAGTGTGGGCTGGAATGAGCAAAAGAGGAACGAAAACAGACTGAATGCAGTGGAAATGAGATTACATAGGCGTATATGTGGCAGATATATTTATGACAGAATAAAGAATGAAGAAATAAGAAAAGAATGTAAAGTTTATGTTAGTATCGTAAGTAAGATTAAGAAAGAATCAATTTGGTGGTTTGATCATATGGAACGGATGAGTGAGGAGAGAATGGTAAGTAAAATATATGACTCAAGTGTTAATAGCACCAGAAGTAGAGGATGTCCGTGGAGAACTTGATACGACCAGGTGGAGGATTGTTCTGTTAGAAGCCTCAATAATCGTCGAGCTTGTATGAGAAGATGTATGTATGTGGATGATGCGAGAATTATGTGTCAGGACAGAAGAGTGTGGTGCTCTATCCTATCTGCCTACTCCTGCGGAAACGGCATGATGGTAAGTAAGTCAGTCACGGTCGCGTCGTTGCCTTCACATGAAATATATGATGAAAACAATGATGTAATAATACTCTTTTTACTACCATTAAAAAAATATAAATAATGTTTACACGTAATTGTTAGGGTGAAATTGAACAGAACATGAAAACAAATGTCATTGATCAATTCAACTCAATACGTTTTACTGCGGATAATCCAAGGTTTCAGGAAGAGCTATCTCCTTAAAGTAATATATATATATATATATATATATATATATATATATCACAAAATAAGTATATGTGATCTTCAGAACAGCTTTTGTTGTACTCACGATTACGTCGTTGTGAAGACTCCCATTTTCATATCCGTTCATAAAATATGGAAGTGATTGATGGATTCAAGAATAGGTAACAATAATGGCAGGTGGTTGATCGGTATTGACAGGTGTCATACGAAAAAAAAAATCAAAAAACATACCTGCGAAAGGTACTTTTTTTTTTGTAAATAAAGCAAATAAGTCGGATAACGATGATTACAAATGAGGGTTTTAGATTCAAAGTCAGCAACTTCTGTTATTTTTTTTATCTAACTTTTAATGCAGTTGTCTTCTAATATAGTTGTCATAAAATTGTTTTACATTATTGATAGTCACGCTTAATTTTTTTGATATAAATTGATCATTTAAAATTGATACTAGTTACAAAATCAGTTATTTTTGCCCGCTGCCATATTATTATAATATTAGAATTTAACCAATAGCAGTCTTTGCAATTTAGAAATTTGAATAGTTGCATTGTTATTGGAAAAAAGATTTTGTACTTTAAATAAGATTATAAGGATTATAACTAATAAATAAGAAATGCATAAAAAATATATAATATTTTTAATATTTAACGCAAATTTTACATTGTGGTTTTTCTCACCAACCGGTTTTGGAAAATGTATTTCATGTGTGTTTCATCAGAATGTAAAATAAACTAACTAAAACCATATGTCAAATTGTTGTAATGTTTTCAATGGTTTTTTTTTAATAATAATTAAAGAAAACACATTATTATTATGAAGTTGCTGTTTATCAGAAGATTGTAGTTTTGTGGTATTTTAATACAAGTTAAATGTATCCATTGGAAATATATACAGGAAAATTAAATTTTTCACAATAATATTTTTGTTACTACAAACCTGGATCCTTTTCTATCCAGGGAAATGCATTAACCGATTATACTACACCAACATAGTAAGATGACAACAAATTCTCCCTGTAGTCCTTTTAAATTGATACATTTATTATTCTAATTTTAAAAGCATTTCCCCTCTAGGAAAGGATCCAGGTTCGAATTCGGGTAGCAACAGAAATATTTTTTCGATAAACTGTATATCTTTCGATTTGATTTGTATTAAAATAATTATTACTTAAAAATAAATCTAGTACCTAATTAAAAATGTTACGATGTTGAAAGATGTGGAAATTAACAATATGATCTAAAACTATTGTAAATTTTTTGGATAGAACTTGTGGGTAAATTTAGTAATTTATAAAATTTTTGTTAATTTTACACATTTTAATTATTTCTAATGATTTTAAATTATTCAATTTAACACCAACATTTTTAATATATAAATTATCTTTGACTCTTACGTTAAAATTTTGACCTGTTTTTTCAATATAGAAAGCCGTACAATCTTGGTTATTCGAAGTTTATGAACACCGGATTAGTAAATTTTCTTTCTTTTGAATTTATGAAAAGTTTTTCAATACTATTATTTTATTACATTTTTACTGCATTCTGATAAAGGAAAAGGTATTTTCCAAAACTGGAAAACGCCTTTCGGGTTATAAAGTCTGAAAAGCAAAAATCATATTTAAAATACACTCACACACACATACACTACATACAAACATACATAAGGCGTAAACAAGTTGATTCCTGATCGCAGCCTCCCGGTATCCCGCTGCCCGTCGTTAGTATCATGTCAATTTTAATGAGAAGAGCGCGCGCCAGTGAAATAATAAAAATCCACCAGAAACAATTAAATTAGTGTAAATATTTTTTTGTTTATATCCGTCCATTTCAATAATTTAAGTTGTATATTGGGTCAACAGCAGAATTCAATTCTTTAATTGTTGCTTATTTTTTTACTATAAAACCTTATTATAGACGTGCCTAAAAAAATAGTCCAATGACAAATGCATCAAAATATATTATACTATCATGATGTTAGTACAGAGGTGCTAGAAATGAAATCATAGTTGGACAAAATCGATGGACACTGGATTTTAGAATTCACGTCTCGCGCGTACACATTGTTTGGGACACCTTGTGTTTATGTAAACCCCTTTGATTGCTGGTTCCCAGGTTTTAGATTATTAATAGGTACACATATGATACATGCACTGCACTAACCTGTTAACTAGACTAACTTAGATTAACTAGGTTAACTTAGATTTCGACTGGCTGAAGCGCGCATTGGTGGTTTTAGGACTGTTTGACTGGTCGAAGCACCGAAGGTAATGAAAATCACACCTTCGTTACCGTCTTTTTTTGATTACGACAATAGGCGGCAATAATTACGCACACACATGCACATTATTATCAACCAGGAAACCCAGTGGTGCCAACCGAAGTAATAAGGCGCGTAAACACTCTGTATATTTAAAAAATATATATTTTCGCAAGCCAAACACGTAAATTATTGACGCTTACAAAATCTGTTGAACTTAATATCACCTGTACACGTACTTAGTGTATTATAAATCTAAACCCTTCGTAAATATCCACAGCGCCGAGATAGGGAAACCAGAATGTAACACACATTTCCTATATTTTATGATAATATTGTGTTAGGCTATAACGCTAGACGTAAAGTTACATCTTGTTTTATTTTGTATATGTAAAGTGTAAATTATGTTAAAATGTTATTTGAGAGTATTTTTTGTGTTATATATTGTGATATTCATGTATATGAGGATGTTAATACCATAAAATAGTGGACGGATGATAACTTACTATCAATTAATACCGATAAAACATACTTTCTACGATTTGCTATTCAACAGAAACAAAACACCGAAATTCATATTAAAATTCACACCAAGGCCTGTACTCGAGAAAACACTTGTGACCAATGTTCATCAATTGAAGAAAAATACTGTATCAAGTACCTTGGAATCATAATAGATAACAATCTCAAATGGAAAAAACATATTACTAATCTCACAAACAAAATAAGGAAAACTGCCTACATATTTTTTAGACTCGGAAACCTCTTATCACTTACATATCTGAAAATAATATATTACGCGTTTGTACAGTCACATTTGCAATACTGTATTATTGTATGGGGAGGTACATATAAAACTTCAATGTCACAATTAAAAATCACTCAAAAAATGATAATAAAAATTATTCTAAAAAAAAAAAGACTATCCAAGTATACAACTTTTCACAGATTTTAAAGAACCAAAAATAGTAGACATACAAAAAAAAATCAATAATTCAAATTTACAAAATTAAAAATCAATTAAATTTTAAAAACGAATTCCGATCTACGAGATATAGAGATCAAATTGATATCCCAAAACTAAAATATCCCGCAACTCAAAATCAATATATTTATCAAGGTATCAAATTTTTTAACAATCTCCCCATCACAATTAGAAAAATTACGGACTATCATAAATTTGTAACTGAAGTAAAAAAATATGAACACAGACTAACCGAAACATAAATTAACTCGAATATACTCCTTCTCTATACACGAGTCTCACTCTCATAGAGAAGAAACAAATGTTAATATATATATATATATTGATATCCACTGATTATTGAAATTGAATTATATTTTTAATATTAATAAAAATAAAAAGTTAGAGCGTGCATAAATGTGAGTCTTAAATGTAATAATTACATTATAAATATTACATTAAATTAGTATAAAAAAATTAAATGTAAAATAAGAATTTATTGTAAAATGCTGTGAAGCAATAATTAATAAAATTAATTAATAATTAGGATATGATATATACATAAGGGTGTCCCTTATTTAACAATGTTTTATTTATTTTACCCTAAGATACATGTATAATACATTTTTCGAAGTTGGAGTACCTTAACCTGTGCCGACTTGCATTAAAATATATGGGTACACATTACGCTGAGGTAGTCACTTGTCTACAAGACGGTTTTCTTTTTATTATCAGTTTTTTTCTTATAAAATGTATTTGTTTTATTTGTTTAATATACCAGTGGATTATGCAGTGATAGAAAATGTATGTTGTTAGTGGGGGGTGTAAGCCACTAAATAACGGGGGAAGACCACCGTCGAATCGGAAAGTTCTTGCAGTTTTATTTTTTAACATCGTGAAGTTAAATTAAGTCAGCGAAAGCACGAATCTTGTAATTAGTGAGTGCATTATATTTCTATTATCTATATGGTTGTATAAAAGAACTTCGTGAACTTGTATCATATCTGAAGGGATTTGCAAGAAGCGGAGAGGAGAGGGTTTTTGAAAATAATTTGGATAATGGACGGATATAAATGAAACAATGTTATATCTCTACTTAGAAACAGTAACTTTCATTGACAGGTGAAGTATTAATAAACTCAAGTAGAGTTATACAATTGTTTTATTTATATCCATCCATTATTATGCAACTCTTCAAAGTTAATGCCGATTCTATTAACAATATAATTTGGATAATTTGTTTGATATTTCACATGCTTATGCAGTTCAGTGAATTAACATCGAAGAGAATAGGATATTTTCATAACGGCAGAGAGAGCCAAGACGCCCTGGCTACTTAACAGGTGTAAAAAAACTAACTGAATAGGACAAAAAGCAATAGAAGAAGAGAAAATATGATTTAAATACATCTCATCAGCATTAATCTCTTTAACATCATACATACATTCCACTTCTTCAAAAATTCAATGAAACATCTTCCGGTTTAGATGAAAGTTGTCTCAGTCAGAAATAATTTTTGTTACTTTGTCCGAGAGCATACAAATTAAGACTATCACAAAACAAAGAACAGATTTTGTTACACCAAAACAATTATCCATCCGAATTAATTACAATTAATTGTATTAAATACAAATTAAATTTATTAATTAGAAAGATATACATACAAAATCAATTGTATTGAAAAATATTGTTGTTGCTACTGGGATTCTATTGATATATTTATTTGAAAAAGTGTAACATATAGGTTCTAAAATTTGTCGTCAATGCACTGTGGTGCTATAGCATAATCGGTTAATGCACGTTCCCCGGATTGAAAGAGATCCAGGTTCAAATCTCAGTAGCGACAACAATATTTTTCGATAAAATTGTTTTTACATGTATATCTTTCTAATTAATACATTTAATTTGTATTGAATAATTACAACTTCACAATTATAATGTGTAAAATTATAAATAATAATCTCTATAAAATTTTAAATAACTTAGTTGACTCATCCTATTTATTATAACAAATAACTTTAAGCTATCCCACATACCCAACATGACCAAATAATCTTTTTTACCTAAATTTAGACAAAAATAATTACATAAAAAATTGATTTATGTTCCACTCTACGTCAAAATATAATGCCGTAAATTCTTCTAATAACTCAGACATTTTCAATCATAAATTGCTTTCCTTTAAAATGAAACTACGCTAACCTTTCAATAACTATTAACATAAATTGTATATATTGCATCCCATTTCCCTCCCCTCCTTACCCTTTTCACTTATTCAGTTCAGTTTAAAAACACTCTTGTTTATTTTTTCAGTTATTATTTTTTTTAACATGAACTATTAAGTTTATTGTATGTAGGTTTATTGTAATGTAAAAGCCTTTTTGTTTATCAATTGTCACTGTTACACTGTTTCTCAAAAATAAATAAATAGTAGAAGGGAGCGAATTCTATCTCTTGCTAGCGATGGATCCGATGACACGGCGTTTGACATGAGGGCGATAGTTGTCGTGGTGGAAAACGATTCGGTTATTTTTGCGTGGTTTTTTCAGCTGAATAGTAGTATAAAGCCGGGCCCGGTATATTTTGCTATTGATGTTATCCTACCTTTGGCCCTTTATGTCCAGTAGCGGGATTCGCCACTTCTGACCCTCATTATTGTCATCAAATTGACTAAACAAAACATCGCGGATAATTATTAACCTAATAGTGGTAGCTTTACATAGATGTCATTTAAGTATAAGATACTGTTTATATTATTCAGATCAAAGTGAATGTATGTATTTAGAAGTTGTCACTGTTCACTGGGATGATAAATAACTCGCTTTAAATGTGAGAAATTCCAAAGAAGAAATGAAAAGCAACTCATTGCTATATCAAAACTGGATAATTCTTCCGATAAAGCGGAGGACACAACCTGTATAAAGTGCAATCAATAACTGGAATGTTTGTGTACTCTTAGAATAAAAATTAGTACGAGATTTGTTACTTTTCACTAGCCGACATAATGTTTGTGAATTAGTGTTAATAAGTGAATTTGAAACCAAAATCCATCAGATAATGAGTAGGCCCCGACATGTAACATCAAAAATCCAAGTTAGAAAAAATCCATTTATTATTACTTAGTACTTAGAAGTATAGCACGTGCAATCGTTCTTAGTGACACTTCCATCTTTTGCGTTTCTTGACTCAGGCGACCGTTTGTGCTTTGACTCAGGCGACCGTTGAGAAAGTTCGTACTGCAGTTTCGAGGGAAATAAACTTTTCTTCGTTCTTTCATTGCTCAAACGGAAACTGGCAAAGTGAGGATAATGCCTCTGACTCCAACACCACGAGTATTGAGAATGAAACGTGAACCTAATTACCACGCGTCGTATAGCCGAGCCGCGGCACGTGAACTGGCTAACAGATTAAAAATGATGAAAAACGCTATCAGCTGTCTATCTACATACCAGCTCCATTATATCTACGCTCAATATACTCTTAATTGAAGTCTGAAAATAATATGAAATATTTAAAATACTGCATTTAAGTAACGTTGGTAGGTACTTAAACACAAAAAAAGAATAACGTTTACTTCTGTATAAGCTTATGATTAACTGCGCTAGACTGAATATGGAAAAAATGTAGTTTCTTCGTAAACTTCGAGGTCACTGCCTCCATAATCAGCGCGCTTGCTGCAAATGTCTGAGAGCAAAATGGGGCTCTCATCAATCTCAAAAACAAGCCTGGTGCCGATCCCCAACAAACAACAATTCGATTCGAACCTGGATCCGTTTCCAAACCGGGGAAAGTGCATTATCTTATTTATAACGGAACAATTTCGCATGCGGAATACATTCATTCCAAAGTACGTAGATACCAAGCTTAAATTTTGTAAAAATTTCAAACAATAATATTTTTTTAACAGCGCAGAATTTTCACATATTCCTTGAACATGTTTGACTCGTAATTTAGTCAGGTATCCACTAATAAAATATTGTAGACTAGATCTGTTATATCCTGTATTTTCATTGTAATTTCATTGTAATATACAACTCATTATAAATAAAATAAAAAAAACAATATATTTTTTTAGAAATATTAGAAATTTCCTTAATATAATACTTCTTAAAACTGCATACTACGCTATCTGTCAATCAATCATAGAGCATAGTAGAATTGCTTGGGATGAAGCGACTTTGTCTGCAATTAATCCAATAATAGCAGCTCAAAAAATTATATTAAAAGTTATCCTCAAATCCCCAATCACAACGAGCACTGACGAAATTTTTAATAAATTCAATGTCTTTGATATTAGACAAATATACAAATATACTACTCTCGAATACATATATAAATACAAACAGACACATTTTTAAACAACCCAAAACATAATTTCCACACGGACAAATACAAATAACCTACAAACCCAAAGAACACATACTACATTTGGTCAAAGGAACTACAAATATTTTGGACCTAAACTGTTTAATATAATGCTAAAAGACTTAAATCAATTGAATTGTCACAAGAACATGAAACTATATATTAAAACTTGGATTCGTAATATGGGTAGAGCCAGTATTGGTGTACTTACCCAAACATATTGACTCATACCTATATTAATTATTGCTACAAAGTGATCCAAAAATTAAGTCCATTTTAAAATTGTTCTTCATATACACCAATTACATGGTAATAAATGTAATTCTATCTACTTGTTATTTTAATTAATTGAAAAATTGTTTGTAAACTATGCCCGTCTCGACACAAAATTTCTCTAGTGAGACGGGCACAGTCCAAACAAATTTTTATATAGCATTATATAGTTACTAATAAATAAATAAATAAATTGTATTTCAATATAATTTTATGTGAGATATTTATATCATTTTTTAGATGTCACTTTTAACAGAGTAATATTTTATTCATTCCATTGTAACATAACCTATTATTAAACAAATGAGTTCAGTATGGGTACCTGAAGCACCAGGTGAGATGTGAGGTGAGAAGTGAGATTAGGCGCGAAATAACGAAGTTCTGGGGCTTGTTGTTTACGTGGTGAACTCAGTGTAGATATTCTGCATTTAATCCTTATCGCGAATGCATTGAAATCAATTAAAAATATCCGTTTTTTAAATGGTATTTGACAAATACAAAGTTAATTGATAGCCGAACAAATATGTCACATCGGATACGAGTGAGGTTGGCGAATTCTACAGCCAATAAGTCAAGTGGAAATCTTCGCTATAACCAATTAGTAGCCCCAATAGTGTTGTCATAACCGTCTTTCGTTCAACCAATTACCTACATACAGAAATTGACAAATTTATGTGAGAAGTGACAGGTGTCAGATGTCAGAACACAATTGACTGAACGACTAATTCATGACTGAAATATAATGTGAAATTATCTTCATTAAATGATTATCTCGCGAATGCTATCGGCGCCGGTGCTGTAGTGGGGTCGCATCTGGGACCTTACTGTACTATAGTATGTACAAAGTCTTGTGGATATACGGAAAAGGGTGCAAAATAATGGAGAGCTCTAGTCATCTCGGACTACCTTTACCATTTGACCAAGCTCTCCAATAGTGCGTGTGGGTGATACTATGCAATACCAGCTACACCTCAAACAATCCCATCCACAAGCCTCTGTTGTGAACAACTGAAGAAACCATGGCAGTTATCCTCGTATCAAAAACCACAGAAGATTAAATATATTTTATTTTATTAAGTGAATAAAAATATTATAGGTAAATAAATATCAATATCTTTAGTCGAATTATTTAGATGCGGTTAAGTTTTACTACTACAAAGATGGCAAACCAGTGACTAACTTTGATGGGACGCGGCCAAAGTTCGAATTTTTTTTACAAAAAGTGTTTATGTTGAGTCATCTTTTTCTTCAGCCTGACTGCGTCCATTGCTGGATATAAATCTCCCTCTTTGGCTTCCACGACTATGTGAATAAAAAACATAAGCAGTGTTTTAAATGAGTTCATAGTTGAATCAGGAAAAACAGTTTAAAAAATATGGTGTTTTTGAAAAAAAAAAAATTTATATTATTTATAAGGAAATTGTTTAACACACCCCATCAATGTAAGATGTAATTTAAAAACGTATTTAGATTTTTTTCATAATGTTTCAATCGGAAAGATATACAGAGAAAATCAATTTATCGAAAAATATTTTGATTGTCTAAGAACTTATCCGGAGAAATGCGCAGACCATTACACCACGTCAACCTAGTAAGATAACGACAAATTTTCGAACTTCGAACTTTCAAATTAATTATCTGCTATTCCATTTTTAAAAGCAATCTACTTCAATTTACGGAGAATCTTAAATAATTTTGAGTAAAACCCGATGGGAGACACCAGAATTAATAATCAATCAATTTTGTTTAATCTGGTAACATTAATACAACTTATATATTTTTAAGAAAAACACATTATTACTGTAAAGTTGTAGTTTTTCAGAACATAGATCTGAAAAATTTCGCAGAACTATGTTCTGAAAAACTGCAACATCACAATAGTAATGTTTTCCTTAAAAAAAAATTTATTTGATACGAGATGAAAGATTATTACGTGCATTAGTATGTTCCTAGATTTACTGACGCCCTTTGTTTCACAGAATTAACAAATTTATGAAATTACCCAATTTCTTGGAGTTATGTTAGAACAATATTTTGATATCTTTATCAGAGAAATATTATCTTTTGATTAATTTCAAGTTAGGGTCCAAACAAGCTTGCGAGAATCGTTCAACATTAGAGACAATTTGGGAGAATATAATTCAATAATGCGCGATTAACACGGAGTCTAAAACACACGCCAAAATATTATGAGCGAATGTATAAAATGTATTTTTGAAGCAATGGTCAAAGATCAAAAAAATTATCATAAATACACCTTAAAAAGGTTGTAAAAACCTTTGTGACATTGTGAAATATTTCAAACGTGTGCCAACGGTCGCGGTGTCGTTTCATTCGCATGCACGGGTCACAGGACCGCACACGTTATTCCACTCGTAAAGAGCGAAATTACATTTGCAGTCGCAATCGTTATTCGTTATTTAATTAGTGTATTTCTATTTTCACGTCCCGATATACATACAATGTTCTTGAACATGTCAGTCGAATGAAAAACATTAATTTGTTTTTTAATACTTTATTAATAAATTGTTCCAAAATCAAGTGGGGACGAGGAATCAAATTCACGTCGCGAGAGAAAACTTACGAGTGAACCACATTAAGTAAAAAAAACAAAAAAAATTGAAGCTCTATGAAAATTGGAGAGAATTGTCAAAAAATCAGTTTAATTACCATTAACGTATAACTTAACCAATAAATTACTAAAATAATCAAATTTATTCATTAAGCTCTAAAAATTGTTTTATTTTTTGTATTTTATATACTCATGTGCAAATTAATAATATATACCTACTATAAATACTATAAATAATAATAATATACTTTAATAAAATATTCTTCATTATAATTATTTGCTCTACAACACTTGGTGGGTTCTGGCCTCGTGGAGACCCCGAATGCCTCACAGTTACCAGCCATAAACACTCCTGGTAACGACATAAGGTGACATCCCACAATAATATCAAGCGGCAACTATCGGGAAAACTGACGCGTGAGCTTCATTCGTCTACCTGCCGTCTTCTCGACCATAAGCGTTACATCAGCCTTCAGTAGCTACTCGTGCTCAATTTTATAAAAAAGTGCTGAATAATTCTAGTGTTAACCGTAAGTATTTTCGTATAACTTGCTCTAGTGCGTCATCATACTCCGTGATTACTCAAACACTGTGACATAATCCACACTTTATTTCGCCACAACGCAATTAAAACACCTAAATTTGATGACTCCATATCTGGCGACACACATAATACTTATTTGATTATGGTTAAATAAATAAAAAACAAACCATCTATAGCTTCTTCGAGGGTTTTCCTCTATTTATATTTGTTAACGCGCCGCTACTCTTTACCTTTTGAATCTTTAAGGCAGATATGTCTTCAGGGATATTGTCAATCCGTCTTGGCTTAGGCCTTACCAAACTCCTGTGACCTGTTGGTCCGGTATTAAACAGTAGAAGCCTTCCTGAATGTAAAAGTTAAGTTCATAAATTTTATTGTTGTAGAGTCTACACCAATATTCATTTTTTAAAACAAAAACACGCCCCATTATTTTCCTTTCAAAATCTTCCAGTGCATACTTTTCTTCTTGTTAGTGTTTATGTCGTGAATCTTTGCACTGTTTCGATATTTTGGCGTCCACGTGAGTATTTTTTAGATACTGTTACGTCGTACGCTGTCACCGGTGGATAGAATGCCAGCGCACCACGCCACCAGCTAGATTCAGTCTGTGGGTTGATAAAGATTGGTGTCGGAATGCCTGTCTCAGATGGATGGGGGAGGTTTGAACAATGAAAAACACTTTATAATACTCAGAACAATTTAATCACATATAAAGGCAAAACCCGTCATTGCGAGCACGAGCAGAGTCTTGCATCTTCTTTAGACGCCTTAGATTGGTTACGAAACTGACACTATGTTTATGGTTAGGTTAGAGGTTGAAATGTTACTCGAAACACACTTGCAGGCAGCCAGGTACCCGGATCGCTACTAGGCCGGACCAAAACATCTCTCGACTTTTGAAGACTTCCAAAAGGCTCTATCTTGACGTTTCGGCGTGGACAGTGCTCGTCCCGCCTCCATTGCATGTTCGGAGCCTACCACTCGTTCCCGCGGAGAGTCCCTCCTTACACGACTTTCACGGGCAGAACAAGGCTCAATTATCTCTTGTTCTGCCGCGAAAATAATCCTCTAATTGTCGATCTCTGTCGCCAATACTATAATTTCGGCGGAGCGCCGCTCGGCGCTCGCCTCACGCACCTTTCAACTCCGGCGCTCGTACCGAAGTTCCCTCTATTTCCTCCGATCTCCCTCTCCACTGGCTGCACCTACTCGCGTCAGTAGATGGCACCCTCGGTCTTGGTGCGTTTATTTGAAATGTCACAATATACCTAATCGTAATATATTATAAAATATTAACAGATATCTCTTATTTTAATATAATGTATATTCTCAATCTAGTTAGAATAACGAAAACTGAAGTCTACCCTAATTGAAAATTTTTAAATATCTTATTAAAGTGTCAAATAATTATGCTATCCAAGTTGATATAATTTCGTTATCATGAGAAAATTACATACCTATATTTGAGCGTTTAATATACACCATTACATTGTAAATTTTGATACAAATTTGGGGGTTAGGACGGTGGTTAAATGAAGTAAATGTTTGTTTGCACGTGTGTAGAGATTTATTACATTATGATGAAAACAAGAAAGACATAGAATGAAATGAATGAATGAAAATGTAGAAGGTGCGTGTGTATTACAAAATGAAATGATGTGAAGCGAATTGGCGGTCTCGCTCGGCTCTCGCGAGCCGGTAAGACCGCCGCTGTGGAAAGCTGGAACTAGAGAGACTGCCTAGCGGTGAATTTCGAGCCAGGCTTGTGGCAGCAGCCGGCAACGCTGTCGCTAGCGTCGATGCCGACTGAGATGGCGGTGGATTTGAATTCCGGTCGCTACACAAAATACATTTTATTTGGAGATCACAGTGAATGGATGGGAGTGTTCAGATATGTTTTAGGTAGTTTTGATGAAATGTTCAATTTTTGAATAAGTAAATAAAATTAAATTTAAAAAATTTCATATTTTTTAAATGTTAAATGTCAGGGCTGGTAATTTGTTATATAATTAAATATAATAAATTATTAATAATGATTTTGTCTTATAAAAACCACTTTCGTGTGTGTATGAAAATGTTTTCTCACAATTGTGTGTCTTGTGAAGTGTTCCACATATATTAGCCCATGAGATAATACCATAAAGATACAGTAGGTAGTGTGTACTATTAATTGAAAAACGATAATCAAGGGTTTACAATAATTAATATCCAAATACTTTAAAGTTATTTGTATCTGTCAAAATACAGGGTGAATATTATGTTCCAGGCCGATTTTGTTTGGCCGTCATTTTGATTTGGAAAATATTTATTAATTTGCATTTAGTAGATGTAGAGAGTAATTGATTATATTTTATTATGAATCATCTAAGGCTTCAACAACGTGTTGAAGTTATTAAAACATTTTATCTAAATAATTATGTGATCTCTAATGTGTTGGAATACTTATTGGTGTAGTAATTGGGTCGATTGTGCTTTGGATAGCCCGAGCTATGCTTGAAATTTTGCGAGAAATTTTTCCCGGCCGCATAATGTCAAGAAGCGGTGATAAAGACTAACCTCTTTGATCACCTAATATGACGGCTCCCGGCTATTTTCATTGGAGGTACATGAAAAGAAAGATCTATGCCAAGAAGCCAACAATAATTACGATGCTACAGGATAATATTCGAAATGAAATTGCTGAACTAACACGCAAAGTGTGCGAGAATATTATGAAAAATTTGGTTAAAAGAGCACGTATTTGTGCCGCTGCCAGAGATGGCCATTTGGCCAATATAATATTTTATACATAATTGTAATAAACCAAGTAATTGATAAATAAGAACAAAATTTAAAAAAATATGTTTTATTTTATAGTTACTCAAAAATAACATCTGTCTAGATCATAATATTCACCCTGTACTACTGTATTAATGAATTAACTTACAACTAATACATGTACGAGAAGATCACATGCTCAGTAGATGTTTGTATTTTGGGTGTGTAGGGGCGTCTATTGATGCATGAAAATATGTACATCATTCGTAATATTTTTTAATTTTTATCTTTAATTTTTTTAGCAGAAACATTACGGCACATCATGGCTATTTCATTAAATCATATTTAAAATGAAATATCTATAAAAAATCTCCCACAAAACGGTCGAAAAACTGAAAACTTAAGTTAAGTTATGAGCGCATTGCATGCAGCAAGGTCCGGTAAAAAATTGCATAACTATTAATTTTGCTAAACGACTATGGCTTAGTGTGAAATTTCCTAGAAGCGCTTAAATCTCAGTTCCATGATAATGTCTGCTGACACGATTGTTTCCACGCGCAGTGTTATCACATTTGATACGCGCGCAGTGATATCACATTTGATACGCGCGCAGTGATATCACATTTGATACGTATCACATTTAATACGATATAACATTTGATACGTATCACATTTGATACGTATCACGTTTGATACGTATCACGTTTGATACGTACCACATTTGATACGTTTCACATTTGACACGTATCACGTTTGATACGTATCACGTTTGATACGTACCACATTTGATACGTATCACGTTTGATACGTACCACATTTGATACGTATCACATTTGATACGTACCACATTTGATACGTACCTCATTTGATACGTATCACATTCGATACAAATCACATTCGATACGTATCACATTCGATATGTATCACATTCGATACGATATCACATTCGATACGTATCACATTTGATACGTATCACATTCGATACAAATCACATTCGATACGTATCACATTCGATATGTATCACATTCGATACGATATCACATTCGATACGTATCACATTCGATACGTATCACATTCGATACGTATCACATTTGATACGTATCACATTTGATACGTATCACATTTGATACGGATATCACATTTGATACCCGCGCAGTGATATCACATTTGATACGCGCGCAGTGATACCACATTCGATAAGCGCGCAGTGATATCACACACACAATGGAGAGTTGATGATATAAGCATGAGATAATTATTTGCCAAAAAAATCTATATTTGATTTATTTATTTTATTAGTCACTATAAAATGCTTGTAAAAATCTATTTTGACTGTGCCCGTCTCACTCTAGAAATTCTGTGTCGAGACGGGCATAGTTTACAAGCAATTGTTCAATTAATTAATTCTTATTAGAATTACAAGCAGATAGAATTACATTCATTACCACATAAAAGGTGTATATGAAGAACAATTTTAAAATGAACTTAATTTTTGGATCCCTACAAATAGCAATAATTAATACTAGCATGCCCGCACCGGCTATCGCACGGTAGCTGACGTATCCTGCAGAGACGCAGTACTCTGTTGTCAATTTACAGAATAAAAAAATAATTTAAATCGTCAATATACTTTATAAAACTATAAAAAGTGTTTTGATAGGAAAATAAGAAGAATAAGAAGTTGGAAAGTATAAATCTCAATACGTAACATATTAACATATCAATAACATTTTAAAAAGTTAAAATCGCACTTAAACTAACTAATATAAACAAAAAAGCCATATTATCTATATTGAGGCATCCATGTTTCCCAAAAATCATTTCGACATCTTACTGCCCTCTATCGAATTCATTTCACGGCTCAAAAAAACATGGCCGACCAGAAACGTCAGCCAAAGTTTAAGGTTAAATTGAATGACATAAAACAGATGTTTATTCAACGACCATTTAGTGAAAATTTAAAACGTCAAAAAAGCGCGCTAAAATTATGGCACAGGTAAAACAGCTGATCATTCAGAGTTTTCAGGCGGCCATTTTTTAAACCAACGAATCAGAGCTCCTCCAATAAGAGCCCTCGGTTATCGCTTGAAAATATAGACTAATAAGTCTGCAAAAAATCAAGCATTCCTACATTTTATTCGTATGTAGATAGGTATGTCGATTTTTCAAAAGCGACAGAGCCGACGTGCACAGCTAACAACCAAATATGGTCAAAGGCGTGTTGATCTTTGAGAAAGGTTAGGTTAGATTACTTACCACGTAAAAAATACCACTATTCTCGGCATCCTAAAATTGTACAAAATAGAGCCGACATACACAACCAACCCATCTTTCCAAGTTTTAAAAAAAACAAACATTTTGTTAATACTCATTGATAAAACCATAAAAAGTGATTTGACAGGAAAAGAAGAAAAATAAAAGAGAAGAATAATAATCCATCACTCATCGAGCTTGTATGAGAAAATGTATGAATGTGGATGAGGTGAGAATTATGTTTCAGGACAGTAGAGTGTGGCGCTCTATCCTCTCTGCCTACCCCCGCGGAAAACGGCGTAATGGTAGGTAAGTGAGTAAGTTACAGGTTTATCTATTACCAGAACTGTTCAATTTAAATATTGAATAACAGACGCGTAAAAGAACAAACTCCTTCGGCCGGTCTGTAGTAAGGCAGACGTATTTAAGTCACGTGTACAACTGCGAAATCATCATTGTGTCATTCTAGACCTAACCTATAAAAATCGAAAAAAACGTATAAAAAATTTTTCACCATAATTAACCAAATTCTGGAGTGAAATCATCAATTTTATCTTGTGCGGGAAAATATAAAATATCTATGACTTGTAAGCTGTGAAATCTGGATGTCGATACATGACATAAAAAAACGCGCGAAAATCAACAGCTGTTTATTACAATGCCGAGTCGAAATAAAGTCATACATTTGAAACGTCAAAAAAAAATTGCGCGAAAATTACGCACTGCAATAATGACAGGTAAAACAGCTGTTTATTTATTTTTCAGGCAGCCATTTATGAAATATAACCAATAAGTGTATTGACCAATCACAGCCCACAGTTATTGCTTGAAAATATGAAGGGTTGCGTTTGATTAATACGTCTGCAAAATATCAAGCTTTTTCTTCATTTCATTCGTATGTAGGTAGGTACGTCGATTTTTCAAATAAAAATTACGCGTTTTTTAGGTTTTAAAGGTGAATTTTAAACGATAGAAACTTACAAATACGAAAATAAATTATATTTCATTGTGATGTATGCACAGATGTAATAAAATTATATTTTGGTCGTAAACTCGCAGAGAAAAGCTCAAAAACACGAAATTTCACATAATCAAGCTTCACAAAGAAATTAGAAGAAGAAGATTTTTTTTAAAGTGTGTAACGGAACTACTCATTGGTGGAAATTGCCAAAAAATATTTAAATGATTTTAGCTCTTAAACTCACAGAGTTATAAGCGAATGAAAAAAAATTAGGCTAATTAAAATGTTAAATTTTCAAAAAATCACCAAACTAAAAGAGTTATAACAAATAGAGGAGAAGAACAAGAATGAAAAGAAAAATATTTAAAGATACAGTCAATCTTCAGACGTCTGGGAAAAATATCAGAATGCGGATAGAACGCTTAATAACTGAGAAATTAACCAAAACGTGTGTGACAAAATCGGTTACATATAAACATATAAACATCGCGAAATAGGCCTTGTTATTTATATATATATATGATATTAATAACAGAAAGTAATCTACTATCACCGGTCGCCTTGGTTAGGTATTGGCTGATTTGCGACCAATTGTGGCCAAAATGATTTGTGGAGGCTTTTAGTAGTGATGAAATAAAATGTGCGGTTTGTGTCGAGTCGTCTATTGTAGTCAGGGGTAGGTAAGGATGAATACGAAAGATAGCAGAGCGTAAAATATGAAGAGTAAGAGAAACGAGTTTACGGCGTTCGATTTCGGTCCCATCCGGTGCTTGACCAATCGAGTGTCTACTTACTGCGAGCGGTCTGCGGTACACTGGGAACCGTTCATTTCTGCTGAAGCCTAACCTGGATACAAATGTCGCTCACGTCATGTCAACAAAGGATCCGAATCTAGAATCTCATAGATATAGCTAGACATCTTTGAATACTTAGCTACGACCAATAATATGAGATGTGTCGATATTTATGCGTACTTATACCATTCGCATTATTTTTGGAGCAATACTAACAAAATATTAACTGTTGACAAAAAATTGATTTTTAAAGTAATTTTTGTAAATAATATAAACCCTACGGATGAGCCAGCACGCGAGAGTAAATTCATATTCAGTTTGCCTTATATTTTGGATTATTGAAAACTTGCAATCATTTTCCGTTGTTCGCCTTAATTGGATTTTGTAGTGCTCTATCACGAATCCACGGGCCACATAGATATAGATGGATCCTTATTATTTACCACAAAAGGGTTATTGATGGTGTAGATTCGCGAGTAGATGTTAAGTTTTTTTATACATGCAATAGGTGTATCCCCTATAGTGATATTGTGTTATGCACTGAATTATGATATCTAGTGCTATGATATAAATAAATAAAAACGGCGGGTTATCTCGATGGTGGTGTAATATAAAATACCTTATTTTATGTAAATAAAATACTTTCTTGGACCAGGTTATAACGATGGTTTAAATTTAATTAGTCAGTTCAAATTACTTGGTATTACCTATGACAGTCAAACCCGACAATCCTATATCTGGGTAACTCCCACAACAAAATAATTAATAACTCGCTCATATTACCTCCGCCTAACCCGGTTCAGTTTACTATCATTTTGTGTAAAGTTTCGGCATTATTTAGTAATAAAACATTGAATAAAAACCATGGCATCCACATGCAGACGTAGCTGTGTGAATCATCCAGACGTTTTTTTGTTATGTATTTGGCGAATGCACTTTGACAGAAAGCCAGGTATCTTTGGAATCAGCACATCAAAAGTATCCAAAATCAATTCTTACTTTTTCGGCACCAAAAAAAGAAATCTTATTGCCCAGCGTGCGATTGGAGTTAACGGTCTTCCACAACAACTATCGTCTTCGATGCCTTCACGTCCACTAACAAAACAATTAAGTAGTTCGGGAGAAGCACTTTAATTTGGCGGATCGTTTTCATAAACTTCTATTTTAAACTTTGATGGAGTTATAATCATGGGAGACCACAAAGTTATATATATTATTTGTAGAACAAATGGTTAGTGGTAAAATCATAAGAACGTTAATGTGACATGTATTCCGTATACGCATTTCAATTTATTTTATTTAATAAATATTTCCTAAATTACAATAATTATTAAGAATACATTTTTCAAAGCATAAGTTCCGTTATATTTTTATCCCGGTCACAACTAAATATTTTTCGACAAATATATTTTTTTATGATTAATTTAATTTGTATTTTCAATAATTAATAATTTACGTACATTAGTTTGCAAGTACCGCTAAATATGTTTTCACACAAATACACATAATATTGATTCCTTGGCTAATTTTCTTATTCCGTTATATATTTACAACGCAGTTGGCTAAGGATACTATAAATACATCGGCAGAGTCAGTTATTTTAATGATATTTGTACATTGTTTATTAAATCATTATCTCCACCCGCGAATATCTCGAGACTGTGGCTATAAACATTTATATTGCGTCTTCATTTTCATTTTGTGTTTTGTACTTAAATGTGCATATTCTCTCATTAACTGGTGTTTAAAACATAAATTTGGTTGCAAGTTTGAACTTGTAGTAGCTTTAATTGTTTTAGTTAGCAATGTATAACATTATGTGTAACCAGAACTAATTAGCTAAATCATAGAAAACATTGGCGCGCAACCATTCCCACAAAGACGAGAATACAAATGCGCGCTAAGTGAGTTGAGCAAAGTTAAAATGTATGTATTAAAATTATTATAATTTTGAGTTTTATTTGACAGATATGAATAAATATACCAAACGTAATACAAATGTGTAATATACATTTATATTTTTTTATTTTTATTTTTTATTTATTATCTTAGTTTTATTAACCACAACTGAGTTTAAAAAACATCTACCGGTTTCGAAAAATACCTTTCCCTTCTTCAGGATGTCAGAACTAACTAAAAATATAGCATTTTTTCTTCACCAGAATCTATTTTTAAATTTAAAAAAAAAAACAACAATTATTTAAAAAAAAAAAAAAAAATTTAGTACCTAACTCAAATTGCTGCTCAATACAAATTTAGTCGAATAATTTTTAGGAAAAAATTTTACAATAGGACTCTTAGTTAAATTTAGTTGGCTGTTTAAAATTTCCTGATTACTTTTACATGCTTTATTTATCTCCAACGATTCCAAATTATTTAATTTGTGACCTACACCGTTTATATGCAAAATTGACAATCCCAATTTTACATATACAATATACATTTACTGATTTATTTATCTTTTTAGTCGGTATCATAAATCCATAAAAAATTTTAAGCTTTCGAGGTAAACACCGTGAGATTTTACTTACATATGTGCCTGCAATATTATCTGGACAAATTTGTCTTGCCATAATGATTTTTACATTCATGGGTATTATTTGTGATGAATACACTCATTGGATTTTTTTTATTTCTTAATCAGATTATAAATGAAACACGCAGTGCACGTGTATTTCAGGTGTGCGCGCGCACGCGCATTTTAAGGGAAACTGTTACCAGGTAGGGAAAACAATTGAGATGCTATTGGAAGAATATCTATATGAAAAGGATGAACTATTTAAGATTACTATTTTTTACAACAATATCATAAACCCAGCATTTATGACAGACTTCAATAGATTGTACTTACATTTGAGCCTGCAATATTATCTCTTAAAATTTATGAACAACGTCATAAAATGCACATTATTTTACAATGTTGACTCGAAAAACTAAATTTTTACCACTTATGGGTATATCGGATCAGTACAGTGCTGAAAGATCTCAATATAGTGACCTTAAAAATATATATATATGTATTTTTAAAATCCTCATTTAAAAAATGATAGCAGAATTTATAAGAAAAATTGATGCAAATCAATATAAGCACGAACGCCATACAAGAGGAAGAGATAGACTAAGACTGTATTTTAGGGTGAAGGCTAAATCTTAGAAATTTGTGATGTACAGTGCGATAAAGTTTTTCAATGAAAGCTAGATGATATCAGAAAAGAGAAGAAACTACATAAATAGATTCAAAATTAAACTAATCAAATATGTGTAATAAAAGTTACAATATAAAATAATTGTTATATTTAATAAATAAATATTTGTGATTACGACATTCATTAGATATTTTTATTTCTTAATAAGATTAATAATTTTTAATAAGTAAGAAAGAAAACAGATGAAAAGGCAATAGTGATGCTATTGGCAGACCCACACGAAAGGAATGGATGATTTGAGATTATCCTTTGATGAAGCTGCATATAAAACCTACTGATAGATGTCATCCTGAAAGTTCCCCTAAAATATGAAAGATAGCAATCAATGACTCAAGAACAGAACGTTCCCGAAAAGGGGTAGACTAAAGTCTAAAATAACATAAAGAATGATGATGAAAATGAAGGTATGGTTTGGGAAAAAAAGAGCTTAGAAATAAAATATTTATGTCCATGGATGGACGATAAATTTATTAAAAATACTGTGCCACTGGACTGATCGTAAATCATTTAAAGGATTTCGAAGCTCTACCGAAAGCATCATCTCAGTCGATAAATAATAAACGTTCTCCAAGTTTGTATATTAATCACCCGTGCTCTATTCCGCTCGGCTCCAAGAACTGCTGCAAGTTTAGTGGATGTGGCTTTCTCCCGAGCACTTGGTGGAACTAGTCAACACAGGACGTTTTGGTCTTTGACCCATAAATAACGAAGTTCTGTTGACGCCAGGTGTACAATCAGCAAGGCTAGTTCCTTCTTTTGTCGACGTGTTAATTAAGCTAATTAAAACTGCACGTGCATGAAATATATATCATACCTACAGAATCTTATGCATTTACCAAATGGCAAATTCCTTTTCTAAATTAAATTTTTATTTGGGAAGGTACGATTTTTCTGAACATGGTGTTGTGATAATTAAAATAAATTAAATATATTACGATGAAATATATATATATACCTGACCAGAAAATGGCATCGACTACAGAATATTTAACTAACTAACTAACTTACCATTACGCTATTTCCCCGTGGGGGTAGACGGTGATGATAGAGCGCCACACTTTTCTGTCCTGACACACAGTTCTCGCCTCATCCACATTCATACATCTTCTCATACAAGCTCGCCGATTACTGAGGCTACTAACAAGACCATCTTACTTACTTGGTCGTACCAAGTCTTCCGTGGACGTTCTCTAT
Source organism: Eubasilissa regina (assembly GCA_022840565.1). Classification (NCBI taxonomy): domain Eukaryota; kingdom Metazoa; phylum Arthropoda; class Insecta; order Trichoptera; family Phryganeidae; genus Eubasilissa; species Eubasilissa regina. The sequence goes on from JAINEB010000025.1 coordinate 24,330,834, forward strand.
TTATGGTGCCATCAAAACTTGCGTCACATATCTTCCTTACCATTCTTTTCTCATGCATCCGTTTCGTATGACCAAACCATCTTAATGATCTTTTCTTAATCTTATATTATTTCCTTATTTCTTCACCTACAGATACTAGGTAATAGCCTGTATAACTGTAATTTATTATTTATATTTCATTTATACATTTATCTTTATCTTACTTCTTTACCTTTTTTGTAATTATTTTTAGTCATTTTATTAAATTTGAAATATTATTACAACTTATATATTTTTAAAGATTATTATAATTGTGAAATTGCAATTTTTCAGAACATAGTTCTGTGATATTTTAATATAAATTAAATGTATCAATTATAAAACGTGCTGACCATTCACCATACCAACCTAAGAAGTTAACGAAATATTTTCGAACCTATACGTTTCCACGGAGAGGAAAAGTTCCTGGTTCAAATAATATTTTTCTGGCAACCTTAATATTTTTTCGATAAATTGATTATATCTTTCTACTATTTTGTTACTTGAATGTATTATTTTCATGGTGAATCGGATCTTACATAAACAATCCGATCACGCTGGAATATACTCAATATTATTATTTTTTTACTTGTTTAATATTATTATTTTTAATTTATTTATCAAATTGACGTGACTGTATTGGTATCTTTATTACAACCATTCGTAGGATGACGAGAAGACCTACTAGCGCAACCGCATCATCGTAGTTGTGCTGCACTGATGCTGTGGTTGACAGAGATTGTCACAGGTTGGCAGCTACGTGTACGACCAAAGTTGAACTTCAGTTAACGTATCATATTTACCTGAACATGTGTACATGTAAGGTATATATGTACATATATGGCCGACTTGACAACTCTCACAATTTCATAACTCAGTGCGTAACTTCATTGCATTTTATAATGTTAGAATGCAAAATTATCCAAAACAATATTTTGTTTTTCAAGGATACAAAAGCACTTAGTCGAAGTAAGGGACGGAGGGCAATAAACGTCGGTATTGTTAGATGGACGGTGCGGCGTGGGAACGCCAATAAAAAATCCAACGAACGTGACTTTAGTCACGTAGGCAAATGCACCATAAGGGATGCATCACCCTCATGCGTCAGTCTGTCTCCCAATCCCAGCCGGGAGAGATCGCTCCATAAATACGATCTAGTTTTCAATTAGAAAACAAAAATACTTATCATCTCTGATATGTAATTTGTGATTCCGGGGAAAATTCAAACTGTACGTCTCGAGTATAAAGCTTAGACTGTGATGTTCTCTGTGTTTAATCGTTGATGTAGTGAGAATAAATTGTCATCATCAAAAGAGACGAGATCATATACAGCACGTGTTAGTTGTAATTAAGAACATCGCGTCCAGAGTCCCGGTTTGCCTGGATAATTGGACAACGTCTGGTGGTCTATCCTGAACTCCGTCACTCTACCCTGGCACCACAACTATTGGCCACACTTCACTTCCAGGACCATCATCTACACGTGGAAGCCGCCTCCAAAAGGTAATCACTTACGTGAGGGACCTGTATAATCAACATCACACAAGAATCGACACAGAAAATTTGGTAGTTAACTTTATATTGGCATGATGGGCGCATATATAATGTTAAGTTAATTGTAATTATTTTTAAATTGTATTATTAATAATTAATTAGGTAAAATGCTTTTTTTTAACTTTTAATACATGCAAGTCACAATATAGATAATAAATTTTATTGTAAACAATGGCATTCTGTTATTTCATTTAATAACAATTTGACTTGATGATAATTTAAAAAGAACCAGTTAGGCTACATGCCTCCCCCCTGAACATGAAGCCGAGGCAGAATGAAGAAATAACGTAACAATAATTCAAATCCCGTTATACAATGTAATTTTACTGAATAAACCTGTGGCTAACCAGTAAATACTCTTTTATTCATCCGATACCTTGTCTGATCACTTATTTCCTCTGTGTAAAATCAAACTGAAAACTTTGTGAAAACAAATGATGGATCGAGATCGGAGGTAATTCATCAATACTCTTGGCATAAGCTATCCTTCTATTACGTGAACACTTCATAAATATCCTCCAAACTTTTTGTGAAATAAAAAAATATATGTATATCTTGATTTAGACAATATTGGTCAAGGCTATGTGAACGCAATTTGATTAGGTTCGATTAAGTCTTGATTAGAAAAAAACTTTTTTATTTGTATTTAATCAAATTATTTATCATAACTTAAATACGTATACAAGTGTATTAAAAATTGTTGATGGAGGATTTATTTTATTTTTGTTGTAAGTTGTTTGGAACACGAATTAGATTTATTAAGTATTTAAAAGGTGTTCACAGTGAAAAAAATTATGTTATTAAAATAAGCTAAACAAACTAAAAAGCAAACTAAGCTAAATGTTTGTGTACTATGAAAATAAGACTAGCTTGTTGGTCTCCTGGAACTAGATTACTAGGTCAGCGTCTTAACCACTAGAGCAACAAACGTTTGCCTACAGAAACAAAACGTTAGATTCAAACCTGAGCTTTTATTTTTACGGGATCGTAAAGCTTGTAATATTGATTAGTACAATACGATATTATGTATATATATATATAAAATAATTATCTGAAAAAGCTTACAACATATATAAATAATATATTTATTATTTTTAAGTAAACATATATTATAGACTAATTATACGCTTTCTTTCATACACTGTATTTCTTTAATAAGTGAGAACAAATATTTATTTCATAATTAAATTGTGTTGTATTATTATACTGTTTAAAGTACGGAAATATTTTTTTTTAAGTAAAGTATTGACCTGCGGATATAAGACGCAATTGTATTTGACGATTTAAATAAAATAACGCACAGCTCAAGCAAAAAAAAACAACTTGCGCAAAGAATATTTCGCCTCGTCGGTATTTCGCTTTTATACAAATAAAGTTTTCGCATCAAACGAACAAATGCAGGATAAATAGGCAGGGGCGACTGGCGACGGTTCTTTTAGGTTTATATTCAAACAACTTCCGGCTGGAAAAGTTCGTTTCAAAGCTCTTTATCGAATTAAGAATACGAAAATATAAACAACGTACGTAGCGCTGTTTTAATTTTGGAAACAAACAATAATAATGCAGTCTTTTCTCATCCGGGGGAAGCTGTATACATGGCGCACAGCGTAGGTATAATTAAAAATATTATGATACTCTGTACACTTTTACAGAATAAAACGCAGATTATACCCCGCACTTAAGGAATGAAAAGTGAGCAGGGCTGGAGCAAATATATTATGCGAATAATTTATCTATATTTTTTATTGTGTGGAGGTTAGGGTGAGTAAATGGCACGGTTGGAGTATAGTCGTTTATTGTATCAGAGGATAGAGCTAGAAAAATACAGGAGATAGTGGCATGTGATGATGAAGAGGAGAGGGTCGAGCTGGCGACGACTGCGTTCTCAATACAAGTGTCGCTCGTGTCGTCCGTCGGATAGGAGCGCCGATGCTGGCGGTAGATTTGAATCGCCGCCTGTACAGTTGCAATTTTAGAATAAAGTTCTTTGATTATTAAAACGAATTAGATGAATCACAGAAAAAATCTATGTATCAAAAATATGTATATTGGTTGCCACCGGGACTCGAATCCAGAACTTTCTTTTACCGAGAGAATTACACTACGTTTATCAGTTACTTTCACGTTAAATTTTTGACTTTATATGTGTTCTTTCTATTTTAGTGAGACATCGATGGGAGGCACCAATTATGAGGTTTACGATTATGGATGAATGTTTGTGTGTGTATGACTTTAGTATATATGTAGTCTGGATGTATGATACTAGATCAGAAGGCTATGAAGATGTGATGTGATATTGGATGCCCCTATATTCACTCAAATACCCTTGTACCGCGGAGTGTATTATGACTCATTTTTGTGATGAAATATATGAAGACGTATGTAGATAAGAAAGTGTGATAAGAAGCAGGTTAAACTAATCAAGGATGCACTGAATTTATTAAAGTTATATGTACCAAGGTAGAAGTTACTGCTAGATGCGCGAACTAAGATTGTGGGTGTATTGTGATTTGGCCCGTCCAGGTGCCGGTAGTCGCCCTTGTGTTGTTACATGCTATCGGTCGTATTGGGTGCGATCAGTTTCACTGTGCGGTCTCGGTGGTAACAGTATACTTTCTCGATCCGTAAATTTTTTGTGTTTTTTTTTAAATAATTAATATAATTTGTTTTAATATTTAATCCTACTACCTGTTGCCGTGAATGCCTTCGACAGCTGTTTTTCTCAGATTTCCTATTGATAATATGGCAATGTATGCAGAATGAACACTAACTACCACTACCACTAACCTTGATTGACAGTGCTGGTTTTCTGGCGTTGTTGGTGGTCCGATGTTATTGTTTCTCTTATCTCTGGGTGGTTTTCCGATCAAACGAAATACACACTCCCTACTAGATGATTTACTTAATGCAATTGCGCTCCGCTGGTCGTTTGATCGCTATTCTTCAGTCTCCGAAAAGCGGCAATGTTCACACAACATACAATGACCAATACCAATCAATAAAAAATCCCAGGGGTACTAGTCGAAGGAACAAAAGGTGTGTAAATACTACCTCTAACATATTTACAACTTTATTAAAGATATTTTTAAAAAAATAATCTTAAAATAAATCAATTGATATCAAGTTGAAATATGCGGCAGTAAACTCATTTTTTTCTTATTATAATGTTTTTTTTGACAAATAACTTTCACTTGAATCACTTTCAAAATAAATATAAATATATATATTAGAATTTTCTGGGTTAAAGAGATGGTTTTGTGAGGTGCTTTCATCTTTGTGTAAACGGTGCGTTTACATATTGGTTCGCTGTTATTTTTTTATTTAAAATTTTTCTTTTATGATTTGATTTCTGCGTATGGCGTGTAATATATAAAAAAAAAAGATTATCATGTATGAATTGTTAGGTATAAAATCAAAGGATCCTAAAATGAAAAGTTAAACATAGACTAAACATGCAAAATATACGAAGTATGAAATAAAAATACATATTTACATTTTAAAAACAGATCAACGAATAAGTAAAATAACACAATGTCATATCGGCGTAAAGTAGTTAGGAATAAATATTCAAACATCTAATTTATATTGTTTGTAAGATTTTTAAAAAAAGTATTGTTTTTTTAATTGATGAGTAAATATTTAATAACTTAATAGTTTTAATTTATTTTTTTTAAATTGTGTGTACGGCGTACACTCGAAAGTATTTTTTTTTTATTAATCTGTGAGTATAATGATACAATACAATCATTTTTTTTTGTTCTACTCTTCTCTGAAAAGCATATACTTATGCAGAAAAGAGTATTTCTTATTAATAATTATTGTTTACAATAAGTATCTTACAAAAATATAAAATATAATAAATGAACAGCAACGATATAAAAATATTGTAAGTTTCGGGGTACATTTTTATTTTTAAAGTGCTTTTTGATAACATTTATTATTTATTTATTGTCTTTAATCTTCCTAATGATTTCGGGTAAGCAATTGATTTTTTTTCCTATGTGCGTAAAATGGTGTTGAGAAAATGATGTGTCGATTTTTATCACGAAAATACGAATTAGTACGATTTTCAGTAATAAAATAATATTTTTCTTTTTCTTTTAATGTTTGAAGAATGGAATTTATTTCAAATAGATCACAAAATGTTGGTACTTTGAATTTTTCAAAAAGTAATTTTGGCGGATAATCTTTTGGGTTTTATAGTATTACTTTTTATGTTAAGTTTTTGTGCACTTTTTACTGGAATCAGGCTAGTATTATAAGCTGATCCCCAACTAATGATGCCGTATTGTAATATAGATTGAATAAACGTATAGTATACTAAGTACAAATTTTTATCGATAAAAATATTCTAATTCTTAAAAATATATATATTAATTTTCTAAACTTTTTAACAACTTGACAAATTTGATTTTTCCTTTTAAGATTTTTATCGATGATTATTTGATTTTATTTGTTGTTTTTAAAATTGAGCTTTACATAAAATCTTCTAATATTTTAGAAATGAAAAAAATAATAATATATATTATTATTTGTAATTCAGTAGTAGACGACGAAAAAAATATTCTTAATTTAAAAAAAATTTATATCTAGTATCAAGCATCGTTTTTCTGTGTGAAAACCTATTAACACACTTCGTATATGGTGTAGTGAGTGCATCCCAGTTGCATTGCAAATGTGTTATCGGTATTTTTACTGGAAAAATATCGTACGTAATCACGTGTTGCGGTGCGGCACGCATCATGATGGTAATCAAGTTTTTTACATTTTTTAAAAAACTCTACCCATTTATTAATTTATTTTCAGTTTTGTCTATAAAAATTTACTGTATTCCCAAAATATTCATATCATTGAATAACATATGTAATACTCTTAAGTCTAACATAGAATGACAGGAAGTATTACAATGAAGAATTGACTTTTCAACTGTAGCAGAACAAAGAAGGATTGAACCACAAATAACAGCGCATTGACTGTAATCATGGATATTGACAAATAACCCGATACTGTAGGAAACTAAACTATTTTAGACTTTTTTACTAAGAACCATATATATTAGCTATTTTCGAATTACTCACTTTTACAAAAAGTTTATATCTACATATATTCTGAATCTAGATGCTTACGTGCATACTTATATTGCAAATTATATTCCAAACCACCGCCGATAAGCAAAACATGGTAATTTTTTGCTTTCCAGGGCACATAAAAACAAGTACGCAATAGAACTAGTTCTAAAAAACCGACATACATTATAACATTACAAAGTGATGTCATGCATTTGTAAAAAATAATTTTAGTCAGGTCATAATATTACGAGATTTTTCTTTTTAGTGAGCTTCATCATCTTTGAAATTTTTAATCTATGGTATTATGGGAGGGGTTCACTCTCGCCCTTACGCGGCAGACGCGCTCTGGCCGCGAGCAGAATATGTTGGCTCTGTGTTAGCTACTCGGTCAAGCGGCCGAAATCGTTCCACGACCGTTTCTTCAGAAATTCACGAGTCAGGCAGGCAGGCTTAATTGTTTAATTGACGAAATACGCTGGTGGACGGGGCATACTGGATATTGCGCTGGAGATTATTTTTGTCTCTTGAGGGACGGCTATGCTTTGATGGATCTATCTAAGTCGAGATATTCGACGTCTTGGCTAACTATTGATGAGAATAATATGGAAGAGACTATGGAAGGGAGGCAGGGATCTCATCTCGAATTCTGCATATATTTATGAACTCGGATGGAGCAAGATGGTCTGTAATACGTGAATAATATCGGTGATTTTTTAACTATAAATTTATATAGAACAAATAATTATTGTTTTAAAGTCCGCTTTCAGTATGGAAACCTTTCTTCTTATCTACACACCACAATTTATATTTCATATAAAAAAAACACACAGTCCTCCGATAATAACCAGTAGATAAAATAAGAGGTGAGTAAGTGATCTAAATCTCGTATCGAACACACGTTAAATATCATGTTCTATCCTATCTAGTCGATGAGGAACGTCCAGTCTCACTTGGAAGGGGAATCGCACCCTGTAAAATTTAAAAAATAAATTTTAAATGTGAATTTGAACTGTGAAGTTGCGCGAATTTTGCGAGATACTTTAAAGATGTAGAATAACTGAACAGGGTTAATGTGCACATCACGTGATGTGCGCTGCAGTATGACCACTGCGCCATAAGAGCAATGCAACACAATTAATTTTATTTATTTATTTCTGTAAGATACTTGCTTAATTTCTAAAAGAATGGAATAAAGATTTTAAGTTCTTTTCATTAAAATGTTATTTATGCAGCTGTTAGAAGTTGACAAATCTGAATTAATTAGTCTCAATTTTACAGTAATCGTAAGTACTTACTATTTTTTTGCAGCTGTCGGGTGTTGATTATAGACAGCTGATATTCGCACGAGGAATCAATTTAAAACCTTCCAGATACGTACCCCAGAAGAAAATCCTTTTTATAAAATTATACAGAATCTCGTGAATGTTGCGGATTTGTCGGGACGTTTCGTGACAATATTATAAATCGAGACATTTATTTCAAGATGAAATACATTTACGAAATCCAAATGTATTCTTTGTCGTATATTTTGTATGATACAATGGCCCGTTTGCAGGGAAGAGATTTTCATGAGATTTTAGACTCGAGACAATCTTTAAGTGTAATATTTCTTATATTGTAGTATCTGGGTCGGGTCGGTGTGAGATGTCGGTATGTAGACAATATTCCGGAGTCATACTAGTTAACAATTTATTTATTGCTTTACAACTATATAACCAGTTACAATGATACACAATAGGAATAAGTTATTTGGAGAACCGAGGAGTTTCAAAAGAGGCGGCAACTAAGCTTCGCGCGTCTTCAGTCACCCAGTGCGCGCACACACATGAACCCGTTTGACATAAATTACATACATACAGGTAAATTACACTAATATACGAATCTTGCTCACATAAGTTTCTTTGGAGACAACTCTCGGCCGTTGTAGTCCCCATGTACACACACCCAATGTCTCAAAGATTCACTATTTTGCGCATCACTTCACGTTTTGTACGTTAAACGTGAAATATCAGTCCATTAAACTTTTTTTTTTGTTCGTCAGTTGAGTGAATTTGAATCTCCCCAGCAAGAGGTAAAACATAATAAATATTTGTAAATTAATTGGCTCCTGTTTCTTTAACTTTTAGTATAAATAGTTGTATAATTGTACATTAATAAAATATTTGGGAATAATTATTGATAGGCACATGAGAAAGGATGTTTATTTAGATGGATTATCAAAAGATTGCGAAAATTCATTTATATATTTAGAATACTTAGAAAAATTCTAAATAAAAATAATATGAAAACTATGTACTATGCTTTGTGCTAATCCATCTTGAGATATGGTATTGATAGTTGGGGGGGTACATTAAGTGTACATATATATCAAGTAAGTATTGCTCAGAAGGCTGTACTCGGAGCAATACACCGCTGTGACTTTTCTTGTCTTTCAGAACCACTTTTTAGGGAATTTATGATTTTGGATATAAGACTATTATATGTGCTGAATATATTAACTAGCTTTCATAGTAAAATAAGCGCTAAATCTATGAGGACTAAAATATATTATCCCACAAGAGCAAATAATTACAAAATCGTACCAAGAATGAAAACTACTTTTGGTCAAAGATTATTCATTTTTCAAGCTCCCAGAATATACAAACAAATAATAAATTACATTAAAACTTTAAGTGCCATTGTAGCTTTTAAAAATAGTATTTCAAATAGGTTGTTAAAATTAGGTAGAGCAGATACTGAGAGTAAACTGTTTTATATTATGAGATAATTCTTATAACTGCATTTTGTGTATATACTAACTGCATTATAACTTTAATCTTACATATTATCCTTTACCTTGTATGTGCTTACATTCTATTATTCATATTGTATTGCACATTATTCTCTTATTTTATATATTTTCACGTTTATATGTATCATATTCACGCCTTATATGTATCATTTTCTATTTAATTGTGTTTTGCCTCGTATTCAATGAGTTATTTGGTTTTGTGTGGCTTTCAAATAATGAAACGACAGGTGTATTAATTTGAAAAATGTAACATATAGGTTCGAAAATTTGTCAAGAAAAATACTGGCGTTATAGCACAATGGTAGTGCACTTCCCCGGATTGGAAATAGTGATCCAGGTTCGAATCCCGGTGACGCAAAAACAATATTTTTCGACAAAATTGATTTTATATGTATATATTTATAATTAATACATTAATTTCGTATTTAAAATATCACAGACCTATGTTTTGAATAATTACAACTTCACAATAAGAATGTGTTTTCCTTAATAAAAATGTAACTTGTTTACCAATTTACCCTAAAACAGGATTGCCTATTTGGGCAATGTATTTTAAAATCTGTGTAAAATAAATGTGACAAACTGTCTTTTTTTTAGCTGTACAATACATATATATTATATGTGTCTAAATAAATAATGGCAATTTTGGCTTTAGGTGGCGTATTTGCGTACATGTCGATGTATTCGTTGGTTTAAACTATTATTTGTTTCTACAGTCTCAAGTTGATCTCTGAGTTAATCTCGTCGTGTCTCATTCCGTGGACACGGAGCATATAAATTATTAAAATTCACCAGGAGTAGGTACGTATGAGAAACAACTTTCTTTTAAAAATAAAATATTCCATCATAACAGACTTATTCATATGAAATCTTCCAGAGAAGCGAACAAAATTACTTAAAAATTTACATGCACGATAAAGACCCAGGAATGTCTTGTGCTGGTCGTGTGCTGAGACTTGCACTACCACCGTGCATTTATTACATATACAGAATTTAAGGAATCTTAATAAAATATATAAAAAAAAAATTGTAAAAAATAATTTTAGTCAGGCCATAATATTACGAGATTTTTTTTTAGTAGGCGTCATTATCTTTGAAATTTTGAATCTATGGTGTTACGATGGCAAGTGGCTGCGGGGAGGCTTTGCAAGAGCAAAGCCTCCCCGCATAAGAATGCGGCAGACCCGCTCTGGCCGCGAGCAAAGTACGTTGGTCCTGCGCCAGCTATGGTCAAGCGGCCGAAATTGTTCCGCGATCGTTTTTCCAGAAATTAACGAGTCAAACCTCTTCGAGTCAGACAGGTTTAATTGATGAAATACCCTGATGGACGGGGCATACTAATACGGTTGACCCTTTATAGATCTATCCAAGTATTGGGCATCTTGGCTAACTATGGAAGAGATTATGGAAGGAAGGCGGAGATCTCATCTCAAATTCTGCACATATTTATGGACTCGGATGGAGTAATATGATCTGCAAAACGCCAGCTAAATGTGATTGATATCAATGAATTTTCTACGATATATTATGATTTGACAACGCAAAAAAATACGTACACTTCTTGTCATATATATATATATATATATATTTATATAATATTTTTTTGGTGACTTCTCAGGTAAAATAAATCATGAAACTGCGATAAAATAGCGCATTAAAAAGTTGCGTAACTTTTTATATTATATAAGGTTTGCGGGTCGGGGTGTATGTAAGAGGGTTGCTATAGATACTAGTATTTAGTATCTTTTTGACATCATAAAATATATTCTTTTCGTGTGTCTGAGAAGCTTATTTTCTCAAATATCATAGATTTAAAGCGAAAAATACCTACTGTTATTTTACTCAAATTGAGTTTTTAATGGCAATTCTTCATCATTGGGAAAATAAATAAATGATGAATTGAATATTATTTTCTTCTTTCTGGTGATAAACATACTACAATTATTTTAATTTTTACTTAGCTAAACTATCGAACAGTACTGTAACTATTATAATTTTGAAATGTGCTTAAGTGATAAATGAACAAAGTATAGTTTTGTAACCTATTCTGGTAGGGGTTGGATTATTGGATTATGTCAATTAATTATATTCCACAAGTTTCTCCAATTTAAATAAATGCATACAAAACATGAGTTTTCAAGGCAGGTCACAAAGATTATGGACATTTCTACCGTGATGTTCTTGTAATTCTGTATCCGTTATTGTTGGCTAGCACTGATTACAAGTGTACGAACAATACAATACCTGTCATGTTTATTACATAAACTAAGCAGAAAATATTTTTATTGTGAAGTTCCAATTTTTCAGAACATAGGTTTAATATGTATTAAACGTAAACTTTTCTTCGCCGGGAACGTAAAAGTTTGACAAGAGATTGGTCAATAAAAACTTTGCTAACGAGTCTTCCGGCGGCGGGTACTTACGCAAGTGCAATTTTCGTAGTCACGTCTTTTCTGTCTCCAACTTTCAAATGTAAACAGTCCTATACTGTCGACTGGTACCTGAGAGAGGTTTGAAAACAAGAAAGTATTATCTGAAAGGTTAAAAAATTTCATTTAGTTTTATTGTATTTATTGGCGAACACGTCAAGTACACCACAAAGAGACAAAGAAAAAATATAACACTTCTTACCATAGAGTTTTTTTACAACAAAACAATTTATTATTTATTGTTCAATTTATTTTTGTCTTTTAACAACTCAATTCCATAACATTGCAATTGCGACGGCAAGGATACAACGCAACATTTTCTCTTGCGCATATATATTGAGTGTAAATACACCTAGTCCACAATATTTTAGAGATAGATACATTTTAAAAATATGAGCGGAAAATGTTTAAGCTATATGTGCCTAATCCTAACCATATCAGAGATATAATAATAGTAATATGTTTATTTCAGCGTGGTTGGGTTAGATTAAGTTGTTTGTACCAATGCCGATTCGCCGTATAAATAATACATATAAATTACAAAATAATATTTATGTTAAAAACAGTATAGAAAAAAATTAAAGGAAATGAAAAACACACATATATATATATATATATATATATATATATATATATATATATATATATATATATATATATATATTGACACAGATCCTTATTTGTCATATATATATGACAAATAAGGATCTGTGTCAAGACAACCCGGGAATTTATTCCCGAGAATTCAAAGATTTTTTGCTGTCTCGAGTCCCGGGAATTTAAAAAAAAGTAACTCGAGACTTTCCGATTCAATTTTTATTTAATATATCCTACATTTATTTTTTCAAAGTAAAATCTGCATAGTCGAAAATAACCCATACCCGGTTTGTATACAAGCAGGTAGCAAGCGGAAGGATCTACAAAATGACTCGATTGTCCTTGTCACGTTGCGACATAAATGCACATCGACATAAAAAAAATCCTTTCACATTTACCGATCAATAAAAATATTTTTAAGGAGACAGATAATGATTTATTGTAACGAGAGATTATATTGTCTTTGAAGTTAAAGCTTTCGTCGTTATTTGTAAAATATCACTTAAACGAAAAAAAAATATTTTGAAGTATTTACCCTCAATTCTTTTCGGCATGTAATTACAAATATTATTCCTAGAATAATTTAAAATATTCTCCTATTAACGTGTTATTTTTAGAATAATTTAAAAGAAAGAATAATAATTCTCCTCGGCTTTATTTAATTTGTTGTAAGTATCAGTTAGTATTTTGACTTTACACAAATATGTTCTTCTCGTACTTCCTGTCGCTGTATATTCTGAACTGCGTATTTCGGACTTGTAATATTTCGAACTAAAATACGTAAATTACGTAAATTTATCGTTCACAGTACGTACAGAATCGTTTTTATTATTCAACAATTTTTTTTGTTAATTATTTTAGACCATAATGGATAAAAATCAATCCGAAGTGTGGAAAAATTTCAAAAAACTCACACAAAATGAATCAGCCTAATTAATGTATTTACTGTCCAAAGCAAATCTCTTGTAAGGGATCAAACACAAGTGAATTGGGAAGACACTTAGAAATAGTTCATCAAATTCACAAAGAGAATTAAAATAAATCAGCCATCATTATCAAATTACGTTAAAAGAAAATCATTTTCTGAAATTGTCGCCTGGCTAGCTGTTGAAGATGATATTTCTGTCAAAGCTATTACAAATAGTGCTTTTATTCGTGAATACATCAAACAACAGGGTTGAAAAATTGCTGAAGAATCAGTCGAATAACATGAATTTAATTTTAAAATTTTACAAAGATAAAAAAAAGAGATTAATAGCAAAATAAATAATAATAAAGAGTTGGGTGCTCGCTTCAGCCTAACTATAGATGAATGAACGAGTTTATGAAATATAAGGTATTTTAATATCGTCGTTCATAGTGAAAATAATCAAAGTCTCGAATCCCGGGAATTCCGGGACTTAAAAAATTTGCAAAAATTTTAAAAATTTTCGAAGCCTTTTTAAAAATATTTTTTAAAGTTGGAACAGTTAGTTAATGGCGAGTTTTAATTTTTATAGTTTGAAATTTGAGAAATTACACACGGATTAGATATGTTTTCAAGACGAGTTTAATAGTTAAATTATTATAAGTTCCAGAGAAATAATTGATGACTTTATTTGTTATGTAAATCATGCGAGAGAAGAAGGTTTGAATATAAAGTGTCTAGGACTAGGACTAGGACGCGTGTCTAGAGACTTATCCATGAATTATCCAATTTTTTCATATTAATGTTATGGAATTAGTGTTGTCGTTTGAATTAATCCATCGAAAATTAAACAATTTTTCGAAGTACCTAATTCATATATATTAATATGTTTTGAAATCATTTAAATCAATGTCCTAAATTTAAAAGTATTATGACGGCTTCAATTTATTATTTTGTTTAATATTATTGATTGATGGCTCCTAACTATTTTTTATAAGTATACTTGAAAGAAAATGTCTATGCCAATAATACGAAAATAATTCCGATGCTACTGATTAATATTCGAAATGAAATTGCTGAAATAACACGCGAAGTGTGAGAACGTCACGAAAAATATGGTTAAAAGAGCACGCATTTGTGGTATTGCTAGAGGCGATCACTTGGCCAATATTATATTTCATACTTAATTGTAATAAACTAAGTAATCTATAAATGAAAACCATATTTCAAAATTGTTTTTCTTTTCCTAATTATTTAAAAACAACATTAACCTTGAACATAATATTTACCCTGTATATATACACATTGTGTCCTTGTAATACCACTAATTGAATTTAATATTTTACTATAAGTTTTCATATTGCATAACTATATAGTAATGTTAAAAAAAAATATTTATATTTTATATAATAAATATTTTTATGGCCCTTGTCCACAATGATCATGCAATGAGACTTTGATTTCTAAGAGAGGTGAAATATATGTGATGATAATTCATAAATCCCTTCTCGTCTTGAGTCGAAAGTCAAAGAGAAATCTCATACGTGGACACGGGCCACGAAATAATTATTATTGGATCTGTGTTTTCGTGAATCTTTTATGTTTATCTCGATCTACACTAATAATACTACATGGATGAAACTTGTTTCAGAGACACATATTAAATATAGCATCGTAAAAATATTTTGCGTATAAAGTGTAGGGTGAATAAATTCTCATTCATATAAATGGGTTGTCGTATAAATTCTGAAGCTTAAGTTTTGTCGTGCAAATATTGGTGTAAAAAATTCATGGAATCGGAACGTTTAGACTACTCATGGTCTAGGTTCTAGGTCAATTCTAAGGGTTTGTAAATTCTCAATATACTCGTTATAAATAAACTTATTTGGTTCTTCAATATTAGCAAAATTACTTTGTAGCTATATTACATAAATATATATAAATATATATTACATAAATAATAAGACAAAATACTTTGTTTAAACCACTATTTATTGTTTCGATACGTATGATATTTTCTTTGGGGAACAATGTAAACTAAAATTAAAAATTCGAACATAGAAAAAACAAAACTATAAAGTGGTAGATAACTAATTAGGAACAACTATGAAAACAAATTTAAAAGGTGACTATTTTCAAAGAGGATTTGATTATAGCAACAAGTATTCTGAATTCGCCAATTATCTTTTAGAAACAAACCATTATTTTGATATTAGAAATTAGGTTTAAGTCGTTGTTATATGTACCTTTATAATTTATTCATTTATTTGCGGTACAAAGACTTTTTACATACTGTTTAGTACATACCTACCATAATCGGATGAAATTAACAAAAAATAAAAAATCAAATGAACATTGCAAAGAAAAATCAAATCAAAAATAAATTATGAGAAAATAAACAAGATATGAAAAATAATAATATACATTACTTATTTAACAATCTTGTCTTCAATTTATATTTAATACAAACATATGTATCGCAATTTCGTATACCTAACTAAATAAAATGCGTTTGTATTATTTTAATCATATTATTAAGCAATATAATGCTGATTTATTTGTGTTAAAATATAATGCAATGATTTATATTTTTGAAATACTTATATATGGTATATATAATGTTTAAGTATTATATCGAGGAGACCAATGGTATTATATCGGGGGGACCAATGGTATTATAACATATACTCGAATAATAGTTACTCCCCATGAACTTTGTACGAAGTCAGTGTTAAAAATTAGCGTAACTTATTTATTAATGAATGATCATCGGATCCCACGGAACGATGACTTATTAAGTAATGAAAAGAATCTCGAACATTTCCGGGAATTTTTAGGGTGTGGGGTCTCCCGCTGGGGTTGCTACGATGGACGATGCCAGGAAGAGCAGTGGCTAGAGAGACCTAACGGAGCATTCTACTGGCTCGCTCTCGTATCTCTTGCGACTGGACAGGGTGTATTTCTGTCGGACTGTGACCGAGTTCTGCGACTGCAACACATAAATGTGACATCTATCCTCCCCTTTTGGGGGCGCAAGATTTATATAGCTTCTCTCTGGCTGCCTTCTGAATTTAATGTGATAACGAGTCTCGCGTCAAATTGTACAGATATGACTCTGGTACGATGATACCGGAACCAACCTATAATGGTATTAAGATATTAATAACTGAATATAATAAAAAAAAAAAAATGTAATACTGACGAATACGAAACGCGAGTAAACAACTCTCAAAACGATTCGGGATCGGGTGTAAATAAATAAATATATAGTATTAATGAATGTATTGTGTTTATGGTGATGGATGAGTAGCGCGCGCCAACGCGCTAATCCAAATTGGCAAGATGATGCGCGTGAAAGAGATAACTATCGTGCGCCGCGGTGGGCGCGCTCTATTGGCTCCTAATCGTGAAACTGTAAACATCAGATATTGTCCTGTATAGAGCATCTAGTATAAATACTTTCGTTACGAATAAATACAAACTGGGTATTATTCTGACAACACAATCCTACACACAAGGAACTATCACCATCTGCACGATGTAAGATAACACAATGAATATCGTGGAGGCCTAGTTTCGGTTCTGCATCTGAGAGATACAAATTAAATTTTTATTTATTTAACCCAATTTACTAATAGGTATATTTTTCCAATATATAATACATATATTCAGGAATGGTATGATACACCATGGCTGGTATATCTTACTCGTTTTTATTCTTTCCCGTATTGTTTCCACTGTTTCAGTATCAATGACTAAAATTCAGTTGTGCTTTTCGCAGACAATACGTATTTGTGGAAAGGAAAAAATACACGAGAGCATCATATCCATTATATCACTTCATCGGTTGTTTTTTCCAAACAACGAGTTCAAAAAGAACAAATGCGTCACGAGAATCGAGAGAAATGTGAGGCTCAGTCCTCGGGGAAATATCTGTAATTGAAGCTGCACCGCTGCGAGATGAATGCCAGAGATGGATTGATGTTTCCGGAATCGAGAAGGAGGACACTTCAAATATTTTTTTTATTATTTATTTATTGACGACTGATACGTTAATTTACGTAAAACCTAAAATAAAAATATAGTTATTAAGGAGAACACATTCTTATGGTGAAGTTGTAATTATTTAGAACATAGGTTTGTGATATTTTAAATACTATTAAATGTATTATAATGTATCTACTTAATAATATATAAGTTGTATCAATTTGTCGAAAATTTAATAAAAATGAATTATTAAATCCGGCGTCCTCTGTCGGATTACTCAAAGGTTACTCTCAAGTATAAGATTGAGAAAAAATAAAGAAAGGTTTTCAAATAATGGAACGATAGATGTATTCATTTGAAAAGTGTAACAAATAGGTTCGAAAATTTGTCGACAATGCACTGTGTTGCCATAGCATAATCAGATAATGCAATTTACCCGGATTGGAAGAGATCCAGGTTCGATAGATAGTGACAACAATATTTTTCGATAAAAATTGATTTTATGTGTATATCTTTCTAATTAATACATTTAATTTGTATTTACAGTTTTTTATAGTGTCACATTACACGTAGTTATAAAATGAATGTAAAAACATCATATTTTAAGTATTTATTACAAACTTTACATCCGATAATTCATTTTAAGATAAAATATTAATAACTTTGTTTTTAACTACTCTAATAAGTTAAATCTAATACACCAACCGGTTTCAAAAAATTACAATTTTCTTCATCAGTCTGTCAAATAAACTAACTAAAACCAAACAAATATAATAAAAAATCTAATACTTAAATTGTTACGATGATAAAAGATGTTACTATTTTTTTTAATGAATTTAAAAACATTAGAATAATTTGATATACGGATTTAGTTAGTTTATTTGATATTATGATAAAGAAAAAGGTGTTTTCCGAAACTGGTTGGTGTATTAAATTTAACTAATAAAAGTGGTAAAAAACCATAGACTAGTAAACGAATCGACATGACATGAAGTGTATATATAGAAGAGGGGTTCGGAACATTATTAGCGGGACGATAGGCATTCTACATACATGTATCTAACGAAACATAAATTCAATAGTTTATGACAGATTTATGCAACTATAAAATTATTTACTCTTCAAAACATAAATCTGTTCGTCGTATTTTTTACATTAATGCATATTATATTGTCACCGTTTAAATTTAAGTTTTAAGCGAGTCATACTTTAAAAAAAGTAGATAAGCTTTTGGATTGCGCGATTGAGTTGTATTAAAGTGATAACGTGGGTACTACCAAAATGAATAGTTTTTGGATAAGAAATTTGCGTTGGTTAATGTCTATTTATTTGATGGTCTTTGTTAAAAACAAAATAATAAAAAAATTATATTTTTAAAATATTAGTGCAAAAAAAGTGTACAAAGTTGAACATAAAGTTAAAAAATAGTTATGTTAAGGGTATAATAATAAAAAATACGATGGCTTCTAATTGAAAAACGCTGACAACCTTATTATTATGATCTTAAATCAACTAGGTGTGGTCTGAGACTTTGGTCACAAATAACTTTCTTGTATCATAAGACTGACAATTATTTTCTTCTAGAAACTCTGCTATAAACATGACAAATTTCCTAATTAAGTAGATAACAATAAAACAATGTAATATTTTAGTGGCACTTGTAATATTATCTCGAAAAACACAAAATAAAATGTTAGTGTCACATTAAGTAAGTAAAGTAAAGTAAATCAGAAACTATATTTTCTATAATTTCTATAATTTATATAATTGTCATAAATACAAAAAGAGTGCACTTATATATAAATAGAAAGGGAAAATTAGAGGAGAAATTATAGAAATTACAGAAATTATAGAAATTACAAAAATACAGAAAATATAGAAATTACAGAAATTATAGAAAATACAGAAATTACAGAAATTATAGAAAATACAGAAATTACAGAAGATATAGAAAAAACAGAAATTATAGAAATTACAGAAATTATAGAATAAAATAAAATTTAAAATAGAAATTTTAAAAATTATAGAAATTTTAGAAATTTTATAAATTTTTACAATTATAGAAATTTTAGAAATTTTATAAATTTTTACAATTATAGAAATTTTTAAAATTAGAGAAATTTTAAAAATTATAGAAAATTTTAAAATTATAGAAATTTTTACAATTATAGAAATTTTAAAAATTATAGAAATTCCTAAAATTATAGAAATTTTAAAAATTATAGAAATTCCTAAAATTATAGAAATTCCTAAAATTATAGAAATTTTTACAATTATATAAATTTTTTAAATTATAGAAATTTTTACAATTATTGAATTTTTTACAATTATAGAAATTTTTAGAATTATAGAAATTTTTACAATTTTAGAAATTTTTACAATTATAGGAATTTTTACAATTATAGAAATTTTAAAAATTATAGAAATTCCTAAAATTATAGAAATTTTAAAAATTATAGAAATTTTAAAAATTATAGAAATTCCTAAAATTATAGAAATTCCTAAAATTATAGAAAATTTTACAATTATATAAATTTTTAAAATTATAGAAATTTTTAAGATTATAGAAATTTTTAAAATTATAGAAATTTTTACAATTATAGGAATTTTTACAATTATAGAAATTTTAAAAATTATAGAAATTCCTAAAATTATAGAAATTTTAAAAATTATAGAAATTCCTAAAATTATAGAAATTCCTAAAATTATAGAAATTTTTACAATTATAGAAATTTTTACAATTATAGAAATTTTTACAATTATAGAAATTTTTACAATTATTGAAATTTTTAAAATTATAGAAATTTTTACAATTATAGGAATTTTTACAATTATAGAAATTTTAAAAATTATAGAAATTCCTAAAATTATAGAAATTTTAAAAATTATAGAAATTCCTAAAATTATAGAAATTCCTAAAATTATAGAAATTTTTACAATTATATAAATTTTTTAAATTATAGAAATTTTTACAATTATTGAATTTTTTACAATTATAGAAATTTTTAGAATTATAGAAATTTTTACAATTTTAGAAATTTTTACAATTATAGGAATTTTTACAATTATAGAAATTTTAAAAATTATAGAAATTCCTAAAATTATAGAAATTTTAAAAATTATAGAAATTTTAAAAATTATAGAAATTCCTAAAATTATAGAAATTCCTAAAATTATAGAAAATTTTACAATTATATAAATTTTTAAAATTATAGAAATTTTTAAGATTATAGAAATTTTTAAAATTATAGAAATTTTTACAATTATAGGAATTTTTACAATTATAGAAATTTTAAAAATTATAGAAATTCCTAAAATTATAGAAATTTTAAAAATTATAGAAATTCCTAAAATTATAGAAATTCCTAAAATTATAGAAATTTTTACAATTATATAAATTTTTTAAATTATAGAAATTTTTACAATTATTGAATTTTTTACAATTATAGAAATTTTTACAATTATAGAAATTTTTACAATTATAGAAATTCCTAAAATTATAGAAATTCCTAAAATTATAGAAAATTTTACAATTATATAAATTTTTAAAATTATAGAAATTTTTAAGATTATAGAAATTTTTAAAATTATAGAAATTTTTACAATTATAGGAATTTTTACAATTATAGAAATTTTAAAAATTATAGAAATTCCTAAAATTATAGAAATTTTAAAAATTATAGAAATTCCTAAAATTATAGAAATTCCTAAAATTATAGAAATTTTTACAATTATATAAATTTTTTAAATTATAGAAATTTTTACAATTATTGAATTTTTTACAATTATAGAAATTTTTACAATTATAGAAATTTTAAAAATTATAGAAATTTTAAAAATTATAGAAATTTTAAAAATTATAGAAATTCCTAAAATTATAGAAATTCCTAAAATTATAGAAAATTTTACAATTATATAAATTTTTAAAATTATAGAAATTTTTAAGATTATAGAAATTTTTAAAATTATAGAAATTTTTACAATTATAGGAATTTTTACAATTATAGAAATTTTAAAAATTATAGAAATTCCTAAAATTATAGAAATTTTAAAAATTATAGAAATTCCTAAAATTATAGAAATTCCTAAAATTATAGAAATTTTTACAATTATATAAATTTTTTAAATTATAGAAATTTTTACAATTATTGAATTTTTTACAATTATAGAAATTTTTAGAATTATAGAAATTTTTACAATTTTAGAAATTTTTACAATTATAGGAATTTTTACAATTATAGAAATTTTAAAAATTATAGAAATTCCTAAAATTATAGAAATTTTAAAAATTATAGAAATTTTAAAAATTATAGAAATTCCTAAAATTATAGAAATTCCTAAAATTATAGAAAATTTTACAATTATATAAATTTTTAAAATTATAGAAATTTTTAAGATTATAGAAATTTTTAAAATTATAGAAATTTTTACAATTATAGGAATTTTTACAATTATAGAAATTTTAAAAATTATAGAAATTCCTAAAATTATAGAAATTTTAAAAATTATAGAAATTCCTAAAATTATAGAAATTCCTAAAATTATAGAAATTTTTACAATTATATAAATTTTTTAAATTATAGAAATTTTTACAATTATTGAATTTTTTACAATTATAGAAATTTTTACAATTATAGAAATTTTAAAAATTATAGAAATTTTAAAAATTATAGAAATTTTAAAAATTATAGAAATTCCTAAAATTATAGAAATTCCTAAAATTATAGAAAATTTTACAATTATATAAATTTTTAAAATTATAGAAATTTTTAAGATTATAGAAATTTTTAAAATTATAGAAATTTTTACAATTATAGGAATTTTTACAATTATAGAAATTTTAAAAATTATAGAAATTCCTAAAATTATAGAAATTTTAAAAATTATAGAAATTCCTAAAATTATAGAAATTCCTAAAATTATAGAAATTTTTACAATTATATAAATTTTTTAAATTATAGAAATTTTTACAATTATTGAATTTTTTACAATTATAGAAATTTTTAGAATTATAGAAATTTTTACAATTTTAGAAATTTTTACAATTATAGGAATTTTTACAATTATAGAAATTTTAAAAATTATAGAAATTCCTAAAATTATAGAAATTTTAAAAATTATAGAAATTTTTAAAATTATAGAAATTTTTACAATTATAGAAATTTTTACAATTATAGAAATTTTTAAGATTATAGAAATTTTTACAATTATATAAATTTTTACAATTATAGAAATTTTTACAATTATAGAAATTTTTACAATTATAGAAATTTTTACAATTATAGAAATTTTTACTATTATATAAATTTTTACAATTATATAAATTTTTCAATTATATAAATTTTTACAATTATAGAAATTTTTACAACTATAGAAATTTTTAAAATTATCGAAAATTTTAAAATTATAGAAATTTTTACAATTATAGAAATTTTTACAATTATAGAAATTTTTACAATTATAGAAATTTTTACAATTATTGAAATTTTTACAATTATTGAAATTTTTACAATTATAGAAATTTTTACAATTATAGAAATTTTTACAATTATAGAAATTTTTAAAATTATATCAATTATAGGAATTATATAAATAATAGAAAGACAAGATATGATAAACTTTGGCGACTTTTATACAGAACATGATAGCAATCGATTAAAACTCTCTACTGGCAATAATAATAAATAATAAAATAAGTTTATGGGTTCGAGTCTCGGTCATAACTATATTTTTTTGATATATAGAATTTTTTAATGTCTTTTTCTATGTGTTTATCTAAATTTGTATTCATTTATAGAATACATTTTCATATGTATATATTATATATTATTTAAATTATACATATTTGAAAACCACCATGACATATTTTATTAATGTAAGGTAACATTGATACTGCTTGTAATCGAGTCTTGTGACGATTAACTTAAATAGATAACTTAATTACAGTTTGTAAACATTTCTCGTCTCAAAATTGATTACTCTAGTGAGATAAGCATTGTATACATAATACGTGTATGTGGTATAATAAAGGGTGAGATATGAATGCTGCTCACATTCATGCCTCACCCTTTATCTTCACGAGAAACGTAGCTTCATTCAATTCGCTGATTATCCATATATAATATTACTTTGTATGAATGTTTAAATTGCTTGTGGTCGTATAATAAACGTCTTGTTTTAACTGTACATTAAGGCATACATTCAAAAATAATTAATATTTTCGCGTTTTTTACGAAAGTATGGATTTTTATTATTCATTTATATCAGAAGTTGTACAACATATCTGACTTTACTACAAGGTTACCTTTCTTCATTTAAAAAAACACATTTTACAGATAAAGAATATTGCTTTAAATAATTTCAAAAATAATTAGATGATTTCAAGGAAATTAATATCAAATTTAGTCCATAGATAGCGATTGTGTAGTTGTACTCGAAGTGTTTCCATATAATAACATATATACAACTTCCAAAAATTTGATAGATATGGAGATTGATGAATGGGTGAGAATGGTTATATTTATATAAAGTGATCAGTTAAACCAGCCGAAGACAGGTCGTAAGCCCTGTAATTACCCATACTTTCATATATTTTTATTAAATATGTTTTTTTAAATAACTTCGTCTCTATGAGATTTCTATTATTGGTTTAATAACAGTGCCTTTGTAGGTGAAAATCCAATTGTGTGTTCTTGGACATATTCAAATATTGGTAAATATATATTTGTTCAATAAAAATGCCTGACCAAACCTAAGCTAATCTTACCTTGCAAAATTTTAATTATTTAATGGCACAAATAATTCGTTCTAAGGAACAAAGTATTGTTTTAATGTACCTACGTATTAATGGTTCCCGTATTCTAATAAGCCTGTGTTATCCTCCGAAAACAGATAGCTCTGGTAAAATCTTTATTATACCATTAAAACCTATCATCTGCATTAGAGCATTGCATACATACATATATATTATACAAAATCGTCTTAAGCTTTAATTCTACGAATACTTCAAAATAAATATATACGCGAAATTAACCATTAATAATCATTATCCATCTTTGTTTATGACCCAAATCATCTAATAAAAAATGGTCCGGCGTGCGAAGTTTGGTGATTTTTATTTTTTTGTATTTAATATATAATTTTGAATCAATAAAATATTTCATCTAATCGAAACAACGGCATAACTATGATGTTTTTTTAAATATTTATATCTCTGACATGATTAATATTAGATACATGCAGCTTGAACATTTTCAATCTAGGTGCCTAGGTCTGTTACACTCGGTATATAAGATTATTTGAAGAAGAATGTGAAGCAAAGAATGTAGCCTACCGATGTTCGTTAACGATCTAATTTTCACGAAAGTAAAGTGCTCTGACCGAGGTGAGAAGGACTTTTACGGTTACTTTTCCACCGGTACAGTATTAAAATAATGCGTTAATATTTTGCAGGCAGATGGGCCTATTATACTTTGAGTGGATACTGATCTTAAATTTTGTAAAAAAAAGTGCTCTATTTAGATACGGACTGGTTTTTAAAATTGAAACAGTATGATTGCATTAAATTTCTTCCGGAACTGTATTGTGATTTCGTCGGTATATGAATGTGTGTGAAAATTTATATATTTTTTCTCTAAGTCCAACATTAACCTTTTAAATGCCATGAGCGCGTTAACACGTCAAACTTGTGTGCCACGCCAAGCTATGAGCGTGTTAACGCGTACTTTTGGACCTTGTAAAATTGCAGGGATTAATGTCATATTTTTAAAACAGGTCCCAGCATTTGATAGATAACCTAGTCTTACCCTATATGGTGTCTTCCATTTCAAATAGAGTTAACAGTTGAAAGGTTAACAGTATTACGAAATTTTAAAGGTGTTATACTGCCGCAAAAAATGAGATGTTGTATTTAATTAATTTAATTTGAATTAAAACATCAATCTCTCTGAAATCAACATTAATCGCACAAACAAATAACAACATTAATAATTTAAATCGCAGAATCACCAGAATCCAAACATTAGTCCGTTAAAACCCTAATTAGACTAAGTAAAGATTAGTGATTTCACTTAGCGCTGAACTGCTGACCTGAAAAGACGTGTTTTAAGATCATTTTAGAGTGATACTTCACCGATAAAATGGGTAAGATGGGTACTTCTCCTGAAGATGGGTAACCTCAATTTACACATATATTATATTTATATAATATTGTAATTTGTCATTGTCTATCTATTTTACCATAATAATTGGCCTATTTACCGAGTTTATTAGTCCTGTAAGTAAAATTGTTTGTTATTAGTATTATATACTAATAATTGACTCATTTATAAATAAATATACATGATATATACAGGTGAATATTATGTTCCAGGCCAAATTTATTTGGCAGACATTTATCAGTTTGCAATTTGGTAGTCAAAAAGATTAGTTGATTACAATTTATTATGGAGGTATCTAATGTCTCAATAACATGTTAAAGTCATTTAAACATTTTATCTAAATAATAATGGCAACGCTGTAACCATTAATGGTGATCACCTGATTTGACGGCTCCGGACTATTTTTTGTAAAGATACTTAAAAGGAAAGATCTACCCTAATAAGTTAATTCAATTACAATACAATTCCGATACTACAGGGCAATATTCAAAATGAAGTGCGAGAATGTTATGAAAAATGTGATTAAAATATCACGCATTTGTGACGCTCCCAAAAATCTGCTATATGACTGACATCATATTTTATACATAATTGTAATAAATATTTTAATTGATAAATGAAATTTAAATTTTAAAATTATGATTTATTTTGTAGTTATTTAAAAACAACATCGACCTGGAACATAATATTCAACCTGTATTTGCTGTATAAGAACCCCAAATAAAAAACTGTCCTACAGTAAGTAGGAAGGCCAAAAGGTTAAAAGGTTTAGTTGAAAGCCCTCTCGGGAACATTATTTTACCTATTGTCTATGGATTAAATGAACCGAATGAGGATAAAGGAGATTCGTAAATATTAATTAGCGTAATTACTTAATTCATTCAAAAATATTAGTATTAATATTAAAAAATCTAATCTACGTGTGACGTCATTGTGCTGTTTAGGGTAAACATTTGCTTAATTAAATGTAGAAAAAAATAAGCCCATTAAAAGTATACTCGAGTGTTGTACTGTACAGTAAAGAAAAATGTATCCCTTTCTCTTTAGTACGTGGAAAGCCTTAATATTTTCCACAATATTATTTTCATATTAGCTCAGCAGTTACTTACATTTTTCATTATTGTTTTATCACGTTAAGTATAACAATCTTCTTCAAAATATTATCTAAATCTTATGTTTTCATTTGATGTTACCTTCAATATTATATTCACAATAATTTTAAGTATAAAATTATTAAAATAACTATTATAATGCACCCCTGTAGGCAAACCGGAACATATGTATTTTAGACGGCTAAATAGAGATGTTTTAAAAAAAAAATTAAATGTACATTTGTGTGAAAACCGATGTCAGTGGCGTGGACTAGAATATGGACCTGGGTTATGATGCTAATAACAATGCTACAGACGTATAATGGGCTGTATTGTCTTGAGCGAAATATCCACCTATTGCGCGTAGTTCGTTTGGGGCAAATTTTACAAAAACACTTTCAAAAATTTTAAGGAAATTTTATTAATTCTTAATTTTTCAGCTTAGTAGTTCTAGTTAACTGGCGTTAATGGGCGAAATTTAACTATTTTTTGCGGGGATTTAAACATACTTTACATAATGTATCAAATATGTATGAAATTTTGAATTTTTTTTGCAGAAATTATAGTTATGTACAGATTTTACTTTTAGATTATATGGAGTGTACGTAATCAACGAATTAATATTATTTTACCTTAACTCACATTCAATGCGCAAATTAGAGATCTGAAATATTTATCAAAAGCCGTATATTTTGGGCTGTAAAACAAAAAGGAAAACATTTGAATTCTTGAGAAACAATTTGGATCTGCCGGTAAACAAATGAATGAATTTTGAATTGAATTTTTGATTAAGACTTAATTGTAACCCGTATTTTAAATTCACAACACGATTTCAAGAGGGTTATATAAAATTTATAAATCATTGCTTTTTCATTTAGCTTTAACAATAATAATTAAGATTAAGGAAATAAAATATTTAAGCACCATCACTAATTAGTGCATTTGTGAAATATTTTGTAATTATTATTTTTTTGTTAAAATCATGATAACAACTTATAATTATAGTTATAAAAAAATAATAAGATTTCATAGACTTATCCAGCTCACCACTTTGTCCAAAGTGTAATATAGTTGAAGATATGCAGCACATCCTCGGAAAGTGCCCAAATAATCTAGAGAACCTTCATACTGAGAACCATAAATAAGAATACTCAATACGCAAAGAAAATATGTTTTTTTATGTATTACGTTTCATACAAATAATAGCCAAGCGCTTCTACTATGAAAATTTCTTCTCTGAACTTTCTTCCACTTGATCACTTGATCAAGCAAGTCAAAATTTGTGTAACGTGTATAGCAATCAAATAAATTATTTATTAAAGAAAAGTTGTTTAAAT
Organism: Eubasilissa regina; assembly: GCA_022840565.1. Lineage (NCBI taxonomy): Eukaryota > Metazoa > Arthropoda > Insecta > Trichoptera > Phryganeidae > Eubasilissa > Eubasilissa regina. The sequence goes on from JAINEB010000025.1 coordinate 24,358,773, forward strand.
GGTAGCATAAATCGAAGTCTCGTCATAAAATAATAATTAAAAAACGTAAAATTTAAAGTATATCATAAAATTTGAATCCTTATTTATGACGTTAAACATAATACATATATCAAAACATATTAATTACATTATTATTGATAATTCAATAGCTATATGAAGGGTTTTAAGGGCACAACAAAGAACATTTCGTGGCGGATAATATAGACCTATTGGAGTAGACGGTGCGAAAATAGTGTAGAACGGTGTATATTATAAATATAATACTGAATAAATAATATGTGTACACAAATTATAAATAGTACAGTGAAGAGAAAAAATTCTGATAGTTAAACCGTTAATAAAAATATTTTTTAATTGAGAAATCTGGTGTAATGATCCGATTACACTCGATGAAACTTATCTCGAGACTAAAAATTTGCATATAGGATAGTATATAGCAAACTGTCTTTCGTTATCTATTGTATTTTGTACGAAGAGCAAAATGATCAATCAATCTTGAGTAGCTTGTTGGTGTAGTGGTCAAGACGTTGGCCTAGTGATCTAGCGGTCGGGGGTTTGCGCCTCGTTCCAGGACACCAGCAAGTTAGTCCTATTTTCATAGCACAAGCATTTAGCTTAGTTTGAAAAGAGTAAGAATATTGATGTGGCATGTATTCCGTGTACGCATCTCTATTTTATTTTTTTTTAAAAATGCGTGTTGACCTTTACTAAAGATCAACATTATTGAAAAAGTATTTTAATATATTTTCTTATGTTGCGTTTTGAAAATTAAACACGTTTTTTACGTGCCTTGTTACTCCAATTGACACCACTGGATTTCCTGGTTGATAGTATTGTGCATGTGTGTGTAGGTATTGTCGCCTTTTTTTGGGAGAATGCAAAAACGGTAAACGACAGGCGGATCAATTACATCCCGTGCTTCGACCAGTCCAGAGGTCCAAATGAACCGATCGCCGAGAGTGCGCACTTCGGTCAGTCGAAAAACACCCACCAAAAAGAACAACAACATCGGACCAAAAAATCAGCAAGTACAATAAAAAGACTAGTGCAGTGTTCATATATCATATGTGCCCTTATTGTCGATCGGAAACATGGGAACCAGCTATCGAAGGAATTCACGTAAGCACACGTCATCAGGATTTTGTTTTAGTTTATATTCACATTTTACAAATATAATCCTTTGAAACGTAATATACATTGGGGCTATTTTTTTTTATTGAAATATTCACATGAATGCGCGAATATTGAATTTTGCGGTGTTCACTTTACCGCGTTGTCATACAAGTTCTCCAAAGAATTTACACATTTTAAATATTTCACTAGCACCTGAGAGTAAGTTTGATAAATCTCTGGAGTTGTTAAAATTACTTTCTTACCAAGTTTCAAAAGTCCCGTACAAACGGTACGTTGCCTACTTTATCGACACCGCGCCGCCTTCATTTCGACATCAGAATACTTAACGACCGAGAAAACGTATTCACGACTTTTATTCGAACTACACCAAATGTGTATGTAGTTGGATACTCCATTTTATGTATTTCACCTCACCAATTGACGTGAATTTTTTCCCGTGAAAAAGAGACAAATGTCAGGATGTCAAAAAAGAACGAAGATAATAATATGTTATGAGATTTCCCGGCAAAAATCGGTACGGTATGATCGTTTAACGTGAATTGAACACTTTCCGCCTACGGTATTTCTTATGACTTTTTGAAAATATTATCTTCTGAGCGAATTCCTATATTATTAACATCCCTGTGTCGGTTTCTTTCATCTCTTATGAGGCAATGGATCGTAATCACTTTGAAACAGCTTCGGAATGATCTTTTTTCAAGAACAGCACTTCACATATAATGTAGTTTGATGCGTTATTCAAGTGTGGAATATGGACGTTTCTCTATTTCATGCTGTTGGAGTTGAAAGCACATTAAACTTGAAATGGAAACGATTTTTTTTATTTCTTTTTAAAATTCATTTTTTGTGAATAAGATCAGAGGTTCTCAGTTGGTATTCTGTGGCACACCAGGGAGCCAAAAAACTTAATGCATAGTGTTCTGCTGTATTTAATTATGTTTTTGTTTTCTTCTAAAATAAACTAATAATAAGTTTCTAAAGATGAATTAAATATATTAATTAGAAAGACATACATATAAAATCAATTTTATCGAAAAATATGCGTCACCGGGATTCGAACTTGGATCTCTTTCCAAACCGGGGAAGGTGCATTATCCAACTATGCTACAATAATAAGCGACGATATTCCGGTGACCCAACAACAATATTTTTTCGATAAAATTGATTTTATATGTATATATTTATAATTAATACATTAATTTAGTATTTAAAATATCACAGACCTATGTTCTGAATAATTACAACTTCACAATAAGAATGTGTTTTCCTTAATAGTATATCTTTCTAATTAATATATTTAATTCATATTTAAAATATCACAGACCTATGTTCTGAATAATTAAAACTTCATAATTTGAATGTGTTCTCCTAATAATAAGCCTTTTCTTCGTGTGTCGTCTTCTTTAGATGGCTGGCGACTTAGTTGCAATATGCGGATTCATTTTGTGTATGATATACTCATATAAGATCATCGATATTTTTTACATTAAACCTATCATAAAATTATCCTTTATATCATCTACCCCTGAATAATAATGTCGTATTTCTTAATGCAGAAAATGTGTTAGAAGTATGCAGTTTTCTTTCATTTGATAGTTATTATCAGTTTTTTTCGTTGAAATAGCCGCTTATCATGGCTCATATCTCAAATACTTTCAGCCTAATGGAGGCTTCTTTTGACTATCTGTTCTCGACTCCGTAGATCTTTATTACCTTCATGAAAAATATCACTTAGAAGTCAAACTTAGAATAGAAAATTAAGTGATTTTGAGAAAGCAAAGGCTACATCAGTAGGAGCAATAATCGGTGGTAGTAGAAGACCGAAATGTATAAAAAACCTTAATCAGATAACAGCAAGATCTATCTAGGAAAAAGGTGAAGAAAATTAACAAATGATTGCATTTTAGTGCATTTACATATAGCGTGATGGAATTAATTACATATAAAATTGATATACATAAATCAGTTGTTTCAGTTCGGTTTTTAAAAAAAATGTAACACTAATTTTATAATATACAATCATTTACAGTTACTCTGCGCTAGGACAATATCGTTTAATTGATATAACTCGCACTCATGACTGTAGTTGCCATCCGAAAATTAATTAATAAACTCGCTACTAAAAATAACCAGGTTAAAACTTATAATTAGATGTATACCTACTCGTGTTTTAAAAATTCTTAAAGGTACCATTATCCTACAACTTTTCTAGATTCCACGACCTTTTAGTATAATCTGCTCTTAGAGTTGATAAAATTTTCACGTTCCCAGGAAAAACCTAAAATATTTTCAAATTTTCAGTTAACCGAAGCAAGAATTAGAACATTTTAACATTATTTTGAGAAAAACACTTTCTCATATCTATATTTTTTTAATATATTTCAAGGAAAGTGTAAGGGCCCCATATCAAAACGAATCCACCTTTTACGCATTTTTTAGTTTTATACTAGATTTTGCTTTTTTAAGCTTTAAACTAAAACTTGTAAACTGAATATTATTTGCCATAATTAAGAGTAAATAGGTATTATAATAAAAACTGTGACTATTGTGTTCGTTTTCAGTGACAAAAAAATTTATGAGTACTGAAAATGAATACATATAAAGAATATGTTTCTTATACGTCTAAAGCCAAGGTTTCAAAGTTAAATCTGTATTTTTAAAATTATCAATATACTGAAAGCCTATTAAGTGACATAGGATCCAATTCATCGCTTCAAGTTGCCTCACTTTCAAGATAATTCCCGGGAAAGCGAAGACTGGACGATGGTATTCACGATCCACTGATTGATTCATAATCAATAGTGACATCTTTAACCTTCAAATATGAACACCGGATGAAGGAGCTCGGTTTTTTAATTACCGCAGAATGGTGTGCGCCTCACATAGCATCATGAGGTATTTAAGAAATATTTTCAGTTCAGTTTCGTCCCAGTAAATCTCTACACAAACTACTAATAGTGGAAAATATTAACGTATTTATAGTATCACTCAAAAAAAATAATACAATATATACAAACAATTATTTTAATATTCTTATCTATAACAAAAGCAAATGAAATAATTTATGAAATATATGAGAGGGTAGCGTATGGCTGAGAAGAAAATAAAGGTGAATGCCATAAACGAAACGACGACAAAACGTGTCGAGATAAGAGGTTTTGTAATGAGCGACTATCTGATAAAAAGGTTGTCAGGCAGATTCTGGGTGGGAATCGTGGGTGGTTACTTGACACCTGCCACGACCAAGCTGGAAATCCTTTAGAAGAGAAAATGTCAGAATCCAGAGTCGTATATACCAGAGAATAGTTCAATTCAATTCAAAGATTTTTAACACTTAAATTAATCTTTTACACATCAACAATCATTAATTTAAATCGAAATTGTAATTTTAATCAATTAATGTTAAATATATTAATTAGAAAGATATACTTATAAAATCAATTTTATCGAAAAACATTGTTGTTGCGCCACCGAGATTCGAACCATTATTTGCATTATCCAACTATGCTACAGCGACGATATTTTTAGCGACAAATTTTCGAACCTATATGATATTAATATATTTAATCGTTTCATTATTTGAAAGAGCCATCTACCTTATTTTTACAAAATCTCAGATACCTTTGAGTAATCTGATAGCAGACGTCAGAATTATGAATTCATTTTTATTAAATTTTGGACACATTGACACAACAATGTCTTTCAATAAAATTGATTTTATATGTATATCTTTCTAATTAATATATTTAATTCATATTTAAAATATCACAGACCTATGTTCTCCTAATAATTAATATTAATTGAGTTTTAGTAAAATCTAATATGTATTAGGATCAAGCAGTCATTCTAATTATTTTTTTATTTATTCTAATTATAATTTTTTTTTCCAGTTAGATCCCTTTCCTGAATATATTTTAGGAGCTAGTTCACTCATATTAGTCTTTCTCATTAAAGCATCCGAAGTGTATTGTTCGTTTCTACTTTTATATGTCGATTACCTTTCATAGGGTTGGAGACTTTTAGATCATTATTTTAAAATATATTTTTTTATATTAGCTTTGTCAACTTAACAATGGCCAATTAAATTAAAAAAAAAAAAAAAAGAAACCCGGATACAATAGACATAATACAAAGTATCTCAAAAGTATTTTTCATAATAAAAATTCTGTAATAAAATAATGAATGGGTTTAATAAAAAAATGTTTATTTTGAATTTAACTACAGTCCCTGGGAATTTATTTCTTAAAAATTACGTTTTCTAAATGTAATCCGTTATTTTGCTGGCACTCTTCTAAACGAGAGGCAAAATTTCTGAGAATTGCTCGTTACGTATTCTCTATTAATTGGTTCAAAGAGGGAGAATTGTTACTATTTACCTTTTTTGATAGTTCTATAGGAAAAAGTCCATCGGTGTCAAGTCGGCACTACATGGAGGCCAGTTTATGTCACCTCGTTGGTATATCAATTTTACAGAGAAAATTTCATGAGCAACTAGTAAGGACACGCCTCAAGACTGAATTCACTGTATAATAGAAGAGGCACTGACATAATTAATATGAAAGTGCACACAATATTTGTTTAACATAGAATGTGATTTTTTAACACCACGAAGTTCTCGTGGTACAAGTATAATATTAGTTAGAAAAACATGGTGAAGGGAGTCACAATTAAATCCGCCCAGGGCTCGTAAAGTTACGCCACTGAAAAAAATCTTTAAATACATGCTAACCCATTGCTACTTCCTTTTTGTTATTATAGATACAGAATGTGTCGTTAGTCTACAGTTCTGAAAGATGCTGGAACATTTATTCTACATGGAAACAAAATACCATAACAGAATATTCGTCAAGCGTTGAATACATTCTCGCAATATTCACTTTTTTTTAAAATGATGTCTGAAGATTCTATAAATCATTGATGAACTTTATAATACAAATTAAATTAATCAACTAGAAAGATAAACTGAAAAAATCTAATAATCGAAAAAATATTTAGTTGCTACAGGGATCAACTAAATATTTTTTCGGTAATTAGATAGTTTTTATATATTTCTCTAGTGGATTAATTTAATTTGTCTTTTATTTTTTGCATACAGATGGTTTCTATTGCATAGAACTCCATTATTAATCAACACAAATCAATCAAGATTTTTTTGGTTCTATTTAATTTTTCCAAATAATTGGATGATGGTTTCGGCTGTCTAGTTTCTGCTTAACTGATGAAACATAGAAAAAACTATATTATATAATTTGTCGTCACTTGATTTTGTATTGGATGTTTGTTAATAGATAATGTTAAGATATTTTGTGCTAATAACATATAAAATTTTATTTTTTCCCAACATTAATGTATGATAATAATGACATGTATCTAAAGATATTATGCTTCGTATTTCCAACATATTCAATTTTAGCATTGAGGGAATGTTGTATTGTTAATCACCTAATATGTAATTCCCAAGTTTGTAACAAAAATTGCATATAAGCTCACCACTTTGTTATATGTATATATATATATAGAGCGCACGGCGATCGGCGATCGGCGATCATGTACCTATCATAAATATCGAACAACCAGTTAAATAGTTATTTTTTTTGTTTTTTATGACTTTTGTGTTTTTTTGTTTTTTGTGACATTGTATTGTCCATTGTACTATTTTACATTGTAAGCACCATTCGAACGTATAAATAGTATGAAATAAGTAATCATTAAAAATAAATATTTTTTAAATTTTTTAATTTCTGCAATTTTATATAATATTTGAGTTACATGAATCTGTTACAAAACTGAGTTACATATTTTTGTAAATCGCTATACCTCTCCAAAGACAAACTAGCTCTTGTGCTTGGAGAGGGACTTACACTGTAATAATTTATATAGAGTTAGAAGTTATACATTTATTATTTATTATTTAATTGTGTGGTTCTGAAGTGTTCATTTAATTTATTGTTTAGTTATTTTATATTCTATGTCTCTTTGATTTCTATATGGAGACTATTGAAGTTTTTTTATCTGTAAGTATATGAAATATAAGTAAATGAATCAATTATAAAGAAAATAGAAAAAATCAATGAAAAAAAATTAGATTTCCATTGGAAAACGAACCCGAAACTATATCTCGCCGATCTAGATATTTTTTACTTATTTATTTAATTATAAATATTACATTGCTCTGAATTGTACAGGTATACATATTCATGAATCAATATTGCTATAAAACGATGCTACCTTTCGACAGGAGACAAATCTCGTAATTAGAAAGATAAAATTAAGCAAAAAAATTTATTTAAAATAGGTACAGAAAATATTTGGATGACTAAAGGGCATAGTACAAGTATTATTAAAACTGAATACTTCCAATCTATATAACAATTTAACTTTCATACATTTTTTAAAATTATTTATTATAGTAATTAATAATTCAAATAAAATAAAAAAGGTTAAAAAATTATACACTTGTAGTAACAATAAATTATTATAACATCAATTTTTATAACAGTTTTTTTTAAATATATAGCGTTTTTATGATTGAAATAATATGGTATATTATTTAAACGATTTTGGCTTGAAACGATGGCGTCTTGTGTGAATTCTAAATTGGGGAGCAAATGGCTGGCATTAAACGTTTATTTTCACATCATCTCCGAAATATCGATTTATTTCGCATTATCTCAATTCCAATTCCTTCCCATAATACTCATTCTGGAATAATAAAGTCGTCTTTGGTTCCGGTGTCGTTAGAAAATCCACATTTTAAGCTCGATTGTGAGAATTTTAGCGGCAGACTTCAGGTGGCCAAAACTACAAGACGGATCTCGGCGGGAGCTATCCAGCCGCATCTACAACTCGAGCATTAAGCGAGATTAAATGTGGTCATTATTTAATCATTTAAGATCCCTTTAGATATTGAAAAACAATGAACTAATCAAACTCACAAATTCTATTTATTTTGTAATTTTTACAATTTATTTTCAAACTAAAGTTACATATTATGTTTTACATATCGCTGTACCTCTCCAAAAAAGACACTAGCTCTTGTGCTTGGAGAGGGACTTGCACTATAGTAATATTTAAAAGTTTTGTAATTGCTATCTATAATATTATTTATTGTTTAATTGTGTATTTTTGAAGTGTTCGTTTAACTTCTATTTAGTTGTTTTTTTATTCTTTATCCTCTATATTTTAGTTTTGAAATATCAATTTGGTCTCTAAACCTTATAGATCGGAATTCGCTTCTAAAGTTGATTTGATTTATAATTTTTAAAATTTCGATTATTGAATTTTTTTGTATATGTCTATTACTTTTGGTACTTTGAAATCTGTGAAAAGTTGTATACTTGGATAGTCTTTTTTCAGAATAATTTTTATTAACATTTTTTAAGTGATTTCTAATTGTGACATTGAAGTTTTATATGCACCTCCCCATCCAATAATACCGTATTGCAAATGTGACTGTACAAACGCGTAATATATTATTTTCAGATTTGTAAGTGATAAGATGTTTCCGAGTCTAAAAAATATGCTATTGTGCTATAACGCCAGTACTGGCGTTATAGCACAAAGGTAGTGCACTTCCCCGGATTGGAAATGAAGATCCAGGTTCGAATCCCGGTGACGCTAAAACAATATTTTTCGACAAAATTGATTTTATATATATATATTTATAATTAATACATTAATTTAGTATTTAAAATATCACAGACCTATGTTCTGAATAATTACAACTTCACAATAAGAATGTGTTTTCCTTAATAATTCATTTTTATTAAATTTTGAACATATTGATACAACATATATTATTAAGGAAAACACATTCTTATTGTGAAGTTGTAATTATTCAGAACACAGGTCTGTGATATTTTAAATACTAAATAATTGTATTAATTATAAATTGATTGGAAATAGAGATCGAAGTTAGAATCCCGGTGACGCAAAAACAATATTTTTCGACAAAATTGATTTTATATGTATATATTTATAATTAATACATTAATTTACTATTTAAAAAAATATAAAAGGCTGGAGAATAAAACGGCGGTTTCCAACTCAATAGACCAACCAGACTAAGATTAAATTCTTATTTTTCTTTTCACGTCTTATGTTGGCTAAATGACCTTTTTTTTAAAATAATTATTTATCAATTATATATTTTTCCTCAGTTCACATGGAAATCTCCGTTCCTGTGCCTTATCCTTTCAAATGATGATGGCTATCATCACTATATTCACTGCGGCCCGGAAAACCTCTACAGTAGACAGGCTAAACCATTTTCTCGGATACTTCAGCCACGATGTTCTCCTAATTCAGGGGCCTTCCGAGAACTTCCAGCAATCTTTCCCTGCATTATAATTTTCAAGATTGCATACTCTTCTGGATGTTTCATCGCACGTCCAAGATATTGAACTTTTCTATTTTCTTCGTTATAAACACTTATTTTTCTTTATTCATCCAAAGAATAACATCTTCATTCGTATCCAGCTTATTTTGATCATTATTCTATAGAAACACATCATAAATGCTTCAAATCGTCTTATAATGTGTCTATACTTCTACTCTATAGAATAATATTGAGAACTCATAGCATCTGACCATTCGCATTCGTAATCTGAGGCCGAGTTCAAGAGTGCAGAACATATTTTTCATGCGGATAAAAGTTGCACGAGCTTGTTCAATACAGTATTTGACTTGATTTTAACAGAAGGATCCTATCTTTAATTTATATTGCAACCCATATACTACTTTTTTTCTTTTCCAATTTCGTTCCAGTAATACAAAGTCTTTAAAAGATTCACTGGCTATCCAACAGCAAAGGCTCTATGAACTGCAAGTTATAAAGAAATCTTAGATCTTTAGCATAAAGGGAACTGATTAAACAAAAATAATTTTAATTACTGTATTAATTTTACCAATTAACGCAAATAATACCAAATCAAACATTAACTCAAATAAAATATTTATTAATTTTTCAAATACGTAAATCATAATTCTGACGCTAACGTGACGTGACAAATATGCAACACGTTTCACGGCCAAAGACCGAATGATGTGCTTTTTCTGAAGTTAAAACAAAAATTTATAAATGTAAAACTAATAAACTGAATATTTATATACAGAATTTATTTTCTTATGGTTCCAAAACTAAGGTTATGAAGATAAATTTGAGTTCTTCATTCACTTTTTGATAGTTTTAAATTGTTTCGTATTCATACAAAAAGCGTTTTGAATACTTATGTATATGGGTTCTGTATTTACTCACATGCTTAGAACTTCAAATACTATATAAAACTAAATAACATATCAAAAATATAATAAGTTTTTACCAAATAAAATTTTCATCGGTTCTTTGAATGTGTACTTTTTACTATTTTTTTATCGACTCGAGTCGGCGATATAACGCAAAAAAAGTATATTTTATCTAAGTTTTAAATAAAATCCAATTTAATGAATAATTTTGAATCTAAATGAATAATAAAAATCAACTTAGTTATGATAAATTAGTTTTCAAAGGCCCACGTAAAAAATTAGTGATGAAATAAACCTAAGATTTGTGTTCGATTGTAACGATAATTAGTAATTCATAGTTTTGCGAGCAATCACCGGTACACTAGAATATAAACCTCTAACGTCATAATGATTGTTACAATCAAATAGCAGTTACACAATCACAGTCACAATAACGGTTTTCCTCATCACTATTAAAAGTTGGTATCTTGTGAGTCAACAAGTCTTTATCTGAGATATTTTATTATTGCAACCAAGATAAACATGGTAAAATATACAGTCAACTCTACAGACAAAAGACAAAACTAAAAAAAGAGTATGTGGTGTGTTTCATCTCACTCACATTGTTTCATGCTCGATTGGTACCCACTCTTTCAATTACCTTTGCAATGTGCATTCGCAAAGCAGAACCTTGTTTTTCTCAAAAGGTTGTATGTACAGGGGATTGGCACTAGGGAAATCAATACGGAACAAAAGTTGTATTACTGTGATTCTAAAATACTACTACGACAATCTCGGGATTAGAGAGTGCTTATTAAAAATATGTTTATATAAAATGAGGCTTATAAGATGCTCGAATTTACCTTTTTTAGATATTAAGTTTAAATTTAAATTATTCATTTGTATTCTCAAGACAGAATTTATTGTTATAATTGTAAATTAGTCGATAGTTACTATATTAAATAAAGAGTTCGTTGCACTTCAAGATTGGCTAACTACTCCATCTCAAGGAACTTTTAAGTCCGATAGGTATTCTTTATAGCTCTGTATGGAGTTGAAACATGGACCTTAAAAAGGAAATAATGAAATGAGCTCTACGTCCTCATTTTGTAGAGTTGGCATCGTGAGCTGCGTATACCATGGACTACAAGACGAACGAATGTCTCTATCTTTCAAGTATCTACTGAAGAAAGTACATTTTTTTTAAAATAGAGATGCGTACACGGAATACATGTCACATCAATATTCTTACTATTTTTAAACTAAGCTAAACGCTTGTTATATGAAAATATGACTAACTTGCTGGTGTCCTGGAACGAGGCGCGAACCCCCGACCACTAGATCACTAGGCCAACGTCTTGACCACTACACCAACAAGCTACTCAAATTGCTACATTGACTGGGAGAAAGAGTTAAATTAACTTTAAAGTATGTTCTATTCGTCGTCAATGAGTCAATTTATTAAATCTAGAAATTTTTGAACGAATTAAACTCAGAATTCTTACTTACCATAAATATGACAAAAATGAAGAGAAATACTCTTAAAAAATATTCCTGTACCGAGAGTTGATACATTTAAATGCATAGGTTCTACGATAACCTACACAGCTGAAATCGAAACCGCATGACAAAAATGGCAGTCACTCATTGGTGGTTTTTACAATTCAAAAAACCTGATCAAGACTAAAGGTCGGGTGTAAAAGACAATTGTACCATCCCCAATGATATGCAACGCTGAGTGATATACATTGAAGAAGATTCACGAACTAAACAGAAACAAAATAGTCAGATGGGGTGGACGAGTGACAAGAGACAGAGTTTGGAATAAGTACATTAGAGGAAGTTTTAAGGTTGCACTGGTCACAGAAAAGATGGAAGAAAGCTGGTTGAGATGGTTATAGTTATGTAATGAGGAGACTAGATGAATATACCGTTAAAACTGTGCTAAGAATTAATACTAAAAAAAAATAACTAGAAAGTTTTGAAGAAACCTGGTGGTCAGTAATCGATAAGAAACCATTTAGAACAAAGCATCCTGAGACCTTTCTCAGAAGCATCCTGAGAGGTAAGATAATGAAGACAAAATGGACACAATCCCTATGTTCAAAAACTGTGGTTCCCGGGTCTCCTATTGATAATACGGTCAGATATGAAATATGAACACTACCACTGACCTTTGATTAAGCGCGCTGATGCTCTGGAATCGCAGCTGGTCCGATATTGTTGTTTTTCTTCTGGGTAGATTTCCGACCGATTATTGAGATTTCTTTACCGAACGGCGTACTGGATGCAATTTCATCTTGTCGTTTTGCTCACTCTTCAATCTCCGAAAAAGGCGGCAATATTCATATACGTAAAAGATCAATAGCAACAACAAGAAATCCCAGGTGTGCCAATCGAAGGAACAAAGGTGCCTAAACACTCTAAATTATCTGTCTCTGAGGAAGTCGAAGCGGTATTACCAATAATAAAAATATTAATTTTGTAAGAACAACCCTGCCTGGTGGGATGACAACCTTTATTTTATAAAAAATATAAGGGAAGCTGTACAATCTTTTTAAGAATACAGTCGAGTGAGCAATTACTATAAATCTATACAATGCGGGGATCTGTAACCATTCGCCCATCGACTAACATTTCCGCTTCACTTCACAGTAGTTATTTTCTTGATTTATGAATTTCATTTTTGAATGGTCGACAAACGTTTTCAGTTAAATTGACGGTTTAGTAATAAAATTGTGATAAAAAAAAACGAATCATTATTTTAATAATATATTTATATATACTGATTTTTTATTTTCTTTCAAGTTAAAAAATCCTGTATTTTCAGCAAATTTTTAATAGATAAAGTTGGATTGGACTGACAAACTGGTCATCGTAAGAATGACATTCTTTTCCGGCAGGAATACCTAAGATTTATGTCTACTTGCTACTAAGGTAGGTACCCAAAATTTTGTACATGAAATAGATTTACACGTATAATTCTTCTTCTTTTTATTCACAGTGTACTTGATACATCTGGACATAAAGCATCTCCATTCCTCTATCTCGATTCATGTTAATCGAATCGTTTAAAGATCTTGTTAACGTCTTTATTTGGTATACTCTATTTAACTCTTCCTGGGATCTCATCCTTCTTCGAGAGACTCTCATCGTTTCTTCTGGCGGCATGTCCATGTCCAAAGTGTGTAAGAATCTTAAGGCTAATATTAAAAATATGTAAATATACTTTCCTGTGGAAATGAATGCACTGATTTCAAAAATAAAAAAATATTCGATCGGAAGTATTTATTATATATAAAAGTTATTATATTTTAAAGTTTAGAGATTTCACGATAATAATTTCTGACTTTTGACCTACTACTTTATCTATAGTTTACATCTCAGATGATCATATGATATATTATTATTAATGATTTATTACTATATTAATTTTATATTTTGTTAATTTAATAAATATAGACCTAGAAGAAAACAAATTCTACATATGTATGAATTTTCCGCTAATAGAAATTTTTCTGGTACACTGAAATCAAACGTCTTTCAATGAATAATTAATTACATACAAAGATTTTATCTTAAGTATTGTGTTGTGTACAAAGCATAGATTCTCGAAGAATGTCAGGACAAGAAGGAGTTTGGCTATCACCATAATTCGGATTCTGCTGTCGTCTCCAAAGATGTGGATAGTATATTTTAATCACTATTTCGTCAAAGGATCCGACAAAATATAGATCCGAAGTCTTGAATAAGTATAATATTGTAATCTGTACCGTACACGTATAACACGGGATGGGAAGGGAAGGGAGTAAGGCAAAGTGCATTATTTTTGTTCAATAATGAATATGTATTTACACAAATAAATATATGTCCCAAAGATATTGTTTTTTAAAATATCTGATTTAGTGTATAACGTCTGACATAAATTATGAATAGAAACCCACACGTGTTTAATAAAAAAGCGTAAAGATTAATTAGTACTGAATGTCTTCCTTTAAAAAAATCATTAATAAAATGCTAAAATAATTAGCATTTGATTTTCATTATTTCAAAACATGTTCAAGATATGTCAAATAAGCCAAAGAATATGCTAGCCATGCATCATTCAATTACCTGTACTTTCTACCGTAGGGGTAGGTGGCATTTGTTTAGTGGTCCGGTTGTACGGCATTGTTGACTGCTACTTCATATAGCGCGTAATCTCCGCCAGACCCTTTCATCATATTCAAAATTAATAAATTGTCACGAAATTTTCCCTGAAAGTTTTGGATTGTTGTTGAATATATCGAAGAGGAATTTCCCGACTATGATTTTCTACACCGTGGTATTGTTTTGAAAGTTGTTCTCATAATCTAAGTAGCGCAGATAAGCTGAAAAGCGTGGCTTTCAATAGTTAATTAACTATTCAAAATTGCAATTCCATGCAAAGCTTCGTGAATTAATTAAGTGGTATAAAGTGATCACCTTATGAACTATACCAGTATGTTATGTAATTATAATCTTTGGTGCATTGAATTATAAGTTTTAAGTCAACTTATTTCATTTTGCCTTGAAATAATACCGAACACCCGCATTCCGAGTTAAACTTAGCATTTTCTCATTTTATATTTTGATTCATATCTTAATAATTTGAATGATAGATGTTTTTAATATTTATCTGGAGTAATTTTGTTATATTTTTTATGTAAAGGATTAGTTAAAATTGACAATTTAATTTAATACTCACTTGAAATATTTAAAAATTTCCGTAATTTATTTTGTGAAAGTTCATTATAGTTAACTTTTAAAAAACTTTTAACAATTATTTTAAACTTTTAAATTAAACACAACGTTGTTTACTTTATACAACACTTTAATTAAATATTAATTACTGCTTCATCGTCAGTAATAAACTGCGTCACTTGGAATGTTATGCACAGTGGAATATTATATTATATTTTGTTATGAATTCATTTATCCGCAGTTCGATTGACCCAGCAAAAATTTGTAGTAAATGTTTCCCTCAGTAATTATTGAACTTGCAATTATATTTATTTGTAAATAAGATATCATTTTTATAATATTTTAATCCTATTATAAATATAAATGTTGGGTACCAAAACGTTGCCGTGGATAGCACTTACTTACAAATAAGTATACAAGTATAACATAAAGATGGCCCCGAGTTGTAATATCCCTGCGGATCCTGTCAGGTTTCTATCTAACTAATTCCCTTTGATTTATTCACCGGTCGAGGACTTGCACTCAGCCTCATCACAATTAAAGATAATATAATTATTCTAACACATCCATGGAGACTATTGGATAGTTCAGATTCAAATTAAAATATTTTGTTGAGCAGAAATGTGGGTTCAGAAATAACTACATTTTAATTGTTTATTTAGTAGTACTCACCATTTTTTGTAGGAAAATAAACGTTATTTTTAATGAGAAATAGTTGCGGTACCAATATATTTGTCCACTTTACTTCGTCATTTACGAATTAATTTTTTTACGACTTTTCGTTAATATAAATATTTTTTTATCGATCTACACCAACTTACTACACATTAAAGTCCTGTTTTTATGACATAAGTACTAAGCAGAACAATTTTGGGCTTTAAATTATATGGATTTTTTAACAATATTTGTTTAATTTATTTGATGAAAATGATTCCTACGAAGGAAAAAAAACATGTTTGATAACATTATAAAAGAGAAGTTTAATATTATAATTAATTTAATTATCTATTATTAAAATTAATTATTATTTAAATTGAATTTGTACGGAATCGTTATTTTCAAGATGGAAGGATGGAAGCGCCCTTTTCAAGTATTTTGGGCCTCCAAGGATACGGAAAGGGGGGGTATGACTATAATGATGAATTGTAAATAATAAAATTGAAATTAAATATGAAAATAAAATCATCGCTGTTATA
The DNA here is from genome assembly GCA_022840565.1 of Eubasilissa regina. Lineage (NCBI taxonomy): Eukaryota > Metazoa > Arthropoda > Insecta > Trichoptera > Phryganeidae > Eubasilissa > Eubasilissa regina. The sequence goes on from JAINEB010000025.1 coordinate 24,375,047, forward strand.
TATTATTATTATTACGCAATATACAGCCAAATAACTAAAAATACATCCGGCCGATTCAAGATGGCGAAGGATAAGAAAACGGGGTGATAGAACGGGTGGAAGGAATTTGGAACATGGGCAGGAAATGAACAAGGACTACTCAATGACACCAAGAAGAACACGACCTACCTGAGGTATTCTTTTGACAGGTTTTTATTTCACTGTGAGCAAAGTGCAAACAATGTGAGCACCACCCGTACCACACAATAGCAAGACGAACAGTTCAATTATCAACCCCACATAGCAAGACGACAATTCACAAAGTCTGAAGAACTTGATAGCAGGACATCAACTTCACGGTTCAACGTATCATTCCCACATGGCAGGACGATAACTTGTCAACTTTATACCTCAGAGTATGACATTATGACTAGTATACTTAACGTTTGCTATTGACTGTATATATATATATATATAATATATAATATAATTATAATATATATATATATAATTATAATATATATATATATATATATATATATATATATATATATATATATATATATATATATATATACACATATATATATATATTATAATTACATGCGCGAGCATGGCGATCAGTGATCCATAGATCATAAAAATCGAACGGTTGTACTTTATTTACATAATTCAAACGATTTTCAATGTTCACGTCCAAAGCTTCTTTAGCGTAAGTACTGATAATAATTATATTTTCATTTAGAATTATCACTATCAAACATCAGTAGTAAATCAAATACAAATTATAAAGAAAAGATGTCAATTATTATTAAAAATTTTCTTTAAGCAATGAAAATCGTCTTAAACCAACATGTGAAACTAACAAAATTATTCACAGCAACATTCACAAATCATTTTAATGAATGTTATAATATTTACGTACTTGAAAAGCTAGGGTTTTCAAGGGTTGGTAAGATTGTAAAATGAATTAATAAAAATTTTAATAAATTATCACCGGTAGAAATTCTTCATTTGAGGCAACATTAGGGGGCACAATAAGGCTTAAAAATAAAAATGAGAGTATCTACTCTAAATGAAAATCCTATTGCTCCAGTGTGTAAGGGTAAGTAAGCATATCAAAATAGATAAATACATAAATTCAAAATAATTTTAAAGAAAGTTATGTAATGGTCGATAACATTAAGAAAGTGTTGCTAAGGTGATTCAGTCGTGTTGAAAAAATAATGATAAGTCACGAACCAGCAATAAAGTACGTTCTCGAAAGACCTGGCTTAACCAGGTCCGTTTTGTTAATCATTTTCGATATATCAACTGATTAAATTTTCATTAATTGATACATCTTGTATTCCATTTCTTAAACTAATAATGAAAATGGTAACCGCGTTTCCTCTGATAGGAAAACGTGCAAGTTTGAATCGCAGTAGCAACCAAATGTTTTTCCGATGTTTTATTTGTCGCATTAAAAACACCCAAAATTATATTTTGAAATTGCAACTTTAAAACATCAATGTATTATTCAAAATAATAAATTAAAAAACTATAACAGAAACCTTTCCGTGTAGATTTAATGTTTATTAACGAGCATGTAGTTTTTTTTTTTTTTACAATGTTCATTATTCTAAATCGTGCTACGCCGTTATGGTTTGTTCGCACGATTTTTAATCAATTCTTGCATTAGTATATCGCACAGTTATAACGGGTTTAATAATTTATATATAAGTGATAATTATGACAGGTAATCATTATAAAGGCATATAGCAAGTAGTTTTTAACTATTTGTTCCTATATTCAAAAGCTTGTATTATTTAGTGAGAAATTCTGTATTACTTTTGAACTTTTTGCCAGTCGGGTGATGGTCTTGATATAATCTGGCAGTTTGTTAAAGAGTCGTGGAACGGTAATTTCTGTTGTTCTGTCTCCGTAGAAATTATTGGCGATTGACATTTTGAGTTACCTATTTGTGATCTGTTATGTGTTCTTATTGAGTTTTGTGGCTGTGTTTTACAATTATCTTTTCGTACTCATAATGCTTCTTGATTTTTTGTAGTAATATAATTATTTGACAGGAAGAAATTTGCAGTATTTAAATAAGATATAGTCATCGTTTCTGCTTTGGGCTCTTATTTCATCAGGAACAATTAATTTTAGTAGTCTATTTTGCATGTTAAATATTTTCTCAACGTATGTTCCTCCCCAAGACAGTATTCCATATGATATAATTTATGCCGTTGAGAAGACTTCAGTATGTGATGGGCGAAGCTGTCACAGAATTACTATTTTTATTCGTTATGTAAAAGTCAGTAACGTAAACGTTAAGTAAGCGATTATCAAAAAAAAAAATTTTACTGAACTAATTTAGAAATAAAAATTTTTTTTAACGACTTCTGTCGATGATCGTCACAAAATAATACAATTTTAATTTGGTTTAATATTGAACAGGTTTTTATTAAGGTTGTCCAGATTCTAAGCATTTATATTATGTAAATTAAAAATAATGTTCCTACAAGAGTTTTTTACATAATTTATGACCCGTAAAAAATTGTGTACTCTAGTGAACTTTTATTAAAACCATTTAAATTAAAATACAATTTGTATCTACCGGGGGGTTACGAAATACGAGCACTTTCATGATTGATCTCGGGCCACCCGGATACTGAATCACTCTTTTACGACCACCACGTATAAGAAACAGTTTTCTTTTAAATAATGTTTTCCAAAGTTACACAAATTTAACAAAAACATATCTTCAATGAGACAGTTTAAAAGACGAAAGATTTCGCTTATTTTTTTTCATTTAACAAATGGATCTGGGCTTAATTGATTTCTTTACCGTTTCATTAATCAGAGTTGCTGCTCCCTTTAAATCATTAAAACAACATCTTACGAACAGAAGAGTAATTAGATGTTTTTGTTAGTTCACTTACTCAATTAATCAGTGGTTATTTATATAAAGTAAGGGAAGACAAATAGTAGAAATAGGTCAACGTATTTTTTATCTCGAATCACTTATTATGGACAGCGGGGAACGCGAATCAGGAATTTTGTCAAGTGCAATATTTTCTGCTTAAGAATGTATGTGAGCATTTGAGATGCGTATTTACAGAATAATAATAATATTAAATAAGGTGGATTGATAGGGTTACGAATGAAGATGTCATGGTTCGGATAAATAAAGAAAAATAAGTATTTAAAACAATAAAAATCCGAAAACTTCAATATCTCGGACATGTGATGAGACATCCGGCGAAGTGTGAGATCTAACACCTCGTAATGCAGGGAAAAATTGCTGGAAGTCGGAGCCTTAGAAGAACCTGAGGGCTGCAGTAAACAAAGTGATGATAGCCAACGATCGTTGAACGAATATGGCACAACAAGAAGAAGAAAGAATGTTTGTATTACAAAATAGTTTGCCGGTGTGACGAATTTCGATTATATGTCATTTTTTTATGTTCACTTTTAGTGGTGTCATTTGATTGTAATAATATCATTTCGAATAACATTTCATTTTTTTAAATTCCCAAAAATAAATTTAGCATTTTTGCCTGTCAGAATTTTACCTTATAATTAAAATATATCATCATTATGTTAGATGAAGGCCTCTCCGATTGTCTAAAATTTTTCTCTGTTCATTGTTATCTAGGGTGGCCTGTTGGCCTCTTGATTCCCCTCGGGTACAACTGGATAACTGTGTTCGTTCAATGTTCATCCTTCGAGCTATGTGTCCTACCCATTGCTAATACATTTTCTGGACGAATTCAACTCATGTCTGTGATGTCAACTTTGTGATGCCCAACATAGTATATCTTTCCACGTCTCTTTGTAATACTCTAAGTTTGACGACTTCTCTTTTGTTGAATCTATATTTCACATTGGAATGCATTTGTTAAATATTATTTTTAAACATACTAGAAAATCATTTGAAGATATTGATTTTATCAACAGCACTAATTTCAATTCTATATTCTGCCATAAACAGCCAGGCCACTTTTATACAAAAATTCATATTGGCAGCATCCTAAAATTTTATTGGTCGCAAAAACCTATAAAAATTTTTCAAATCTATAAAACTTTGTGATACGTTAATATCCTCTGAAGTCATGCAAAATTTGGCACCTATATTTTATTAATTTATTTAGTAGTTGTCGTGTAAATTAGAATATTCACGTTGTTCGCGAATTATTTAAATATAACATATTATTAAATTTTAACAAATGATTTAATTATAACAAATTACTTACTTTTTATAAATTATTTTCTTTCATCTCAATTTGAGTGGGCTAGTTGCTTTGCCCATACAAATTTTGTTTACACAATTCAAATTTTATATTTAACACACTTTATATAATTGTATTTAAATCATGTCAAATTGACGGCGAACAAATATATTTTTCTTGGGAGTAAGAGTCTCTCAAATACAAGTGGTATTTAAATTTTATTCGCAAAACGGCACTTGAATTTGTAATGTTTTCATTTAAGGAATCGAAGAAAATCAAAATAAATTCAACCCTTATTGACTACTTCGTTAAAAACATAATTTTATTGGTTTTAAATACAATCTCTACTGTCAGTGTTTTCTCATTAGGTTAATCGATCTTCACTGCTGATTTTTTAATGGTGGCGAAGGACGCGCTCACTGCACTACTATTCGTAATATTGCCCTTACAGGAATTATGTGAAAACATGTTTGTTCGGAACTTATGCTTATGTATGATATTCTTTCAACGGAGTAATGCTCAATGCTTCCCACCTTCCCTTCCCCCCGCCGCCGCTAGCGAGCAGTTAGTCGACTGGCGACCTTGAATCGGAACTGTTAAACTCTGTTATCAACCTCGGAAGCTAGGTGAATCTATTCATTGATCTTTGGCGAGATAGTGATATAATTCCATACAGTCCACTGTATCCGGAGGTGATCGGCAGAATTCGGTGAGTCCATTTTTTCTATTCCTGTGTTTCCGGCACCTAAGATGCGATCCCATCAATGTTATTAAATTGACTTTGACCTGATTTGAATTATATATATACAGAAGTCGCCTATTGTTTCAATTATATCAGAATTCTGTTTCTTTTAAATAAATCAATTAATGTACTATTTTACACAAAATATAAATAGTGAGGTTGTAGTTTTAAAACATAGTTTTTTGATAATTAAAACAAATTAGATGAATCACTTAGAAGGATTAACAAAATATATCTATCGAATAAATTTATATTTACCACCGAGACTTCTTCTTGCCAATTCCGCTGAGAAATTTCCCACTAGACCCACATTTAAATATGTCGAGCGTTTCTCTTGCCGTTGACTTATTTACTAATTAAAATATCTTTCCAATACCTACCACCTCTACATTCTGTCTAAAATGTCATATTATTTCTTCATCATTTTAATTATTCTCAGAACAACTTTCTTTATCATTGTTTTCAGAGAATTGAAGACACCTCAGCAATAACATGATTGTTCTGAATTTTCAAATCACATTTTAGAGACTGGCTACAATTTTTGATAAGGAATACGGCATTGAATTTTTATATATAACAGAGGTTTTAGATTACATAAAAAAATAATTTAAAGAAATTAAAAAATTATCGCAACATAAATTAACCAATTAGGAAAATATACAAAAAAATATATATAGATAGATAAATATAAATAGATTTTTTTCTGTGTTTTTTCTAATTGATTAATTTTAGTTGTATTAAAAATAGCATGAAACTATGTTCTGAAAAACTGCAACTTCACAACAATAATGTATTCTCCGTAAAAATTAAAAAATCTCCTAATAGTAAATCAAATATAATAATCACTAAACCTACCAAATAATCCTTGATTTTATAATATGTAAATACTTATTTAAACTTTAAACAACTGTTACTTGATAATAATAATAAAATATTCACTTAGTCAAATTATAAAATAAACAATTCAGAATTATTTTTATCTCCTTTCTATTATTACGAGTATATTTTCCATAATTCGAAGAGATGAACTCATAACCCATAATCATAATTTATATTAAACATTAATTTTCGCCTTGGCATAAATTGGCAAATATTTCCCAACAACTATGAGGGGTTAATTAAAGGGCTTAAGTCCCTAAACGAGACAATTGACGCAGTAAACTTGTTATTAAAGCACGTAAGCAAAAACGAAATCCAAAATAAATAGTCCGGGGAGGCTCTTATATTATTATTCTAATAAAATGAACCGCTGAGTAAAGATACCACCATGTTTAGGAGTCCCCAATCCCTAAAGGATTAGTGTAACCGGACCTTATTTTAACCCTTTCTTTGTAGCACACAGTTTATTCCTCCCACCGGGTAGTTACATCAAATAATTTAATTAAAATTTGATATTAACTATAATTTGAACACTAATGTATATCAAATGATGCTTTAGCTGATTGAAATAATCGCTCAGATGGTATCGGTATCAGGAACTATGATGAGTGATGAGAAGAAAAAATATATTATGGGTGTTGAGAGACACCAGGAATGAAAGAGTACATTCGTATATACCTGCATAATTTAGCCTTTTTCAGTATTTTAGCCTTTTTTCTCCAACTTCCAGCAATATTTAGCTGTATTATGAAGTGCAAGATCCCTGATGCTTCTCTGGATGTCTCATCATATGTCCGAGATATTGATGTTTTCGGATTTTCATTGTTTTAAATAATTACTTCTTTTTCTTTATTCACTCGAACCATAATATCTTATTTTACGTAGAAAATAATCATTTTGTGGCTTGAATGTGTACGTATTTTTGTATTTATTGTTAGTTTTAAATACGCCCTAACGAAGCTTGAGCTAAGCGAAACCTGTTGGCATGTAATAAAATTCGTTGTTTCATACAAAGTAATTGTGTTTTATTTAACATAATATCTTAATACGTTATTATATCCATCCAGGTTATTTTAAGTATTATTCAGCAGATCTACATCTAAAATACATCAATTTGCCTTATAATTTCTTCTTATAATTGACCCCGTCTTGCTGAAATTGTGTTTTGTTGTTGAACCCGGGAAACAGCTGCAGTTGCGGTACCAAAAACTCGTTGATCATTTGGTAATACACATCAGTAGTGACTGTCTCTCGCTGGTCAAAAAAATAAGGGCCAATTATCCCTTGGGCAGAAATTGCACACCACACTGTTATTTTTGGATAATGCAAACGTTTTTGATGGAGGTACTTTGGGTTGTCAGGTCACCATTATATCATGTTCTGTTTATTAACGCAGCCATCGATATGAAAATGTGCTTGGTCAGTAAACAATACGTTTCTAAAAGTTTGAACTGTTCCAAAACGTTCCAACATCATTCTCGCTAAGTTTTCACGTAAAAAATAGTTATTTTCGTTGAGAAACTGCACGATTTGCAGTTTGTATGAGTGAAACTGTAGTTTATTTTTCAAAATAACGTGCACTGTTGATTTTTTTATTCCAGTACAGGCTGCAATCTTATATATCGACTTAATCGGATTTATCGGATTATGTACAATTGGTTAACCATTGACTCTCCTTGTCTGAACTTTTGAACCCATCAACAGATCAGTTACGTGCTCGGCTCGTCATTTACTCGTCAAATATTGAAGTGAGTATAAAAAGCGCGACGCGCACGAACTAATGAATCACCGCACTTTAAATATTGCTCAACCGCGAACGCGCGGTGCGCTCCGTGACTCATTACGACTGGAAAATCCCCAAATCACGCGCGTCGAACAATATCCTTCCCACTTACCTCACCCTCATTGTTTACGAGCAATTATAATTTAATCTTAAAAATTTTCCGCTGGACATCATTTATATTTATTAGTTGATCAAAAACCAATGTGTTATAAATGTATAACTTGAATTAATTAAATAAATAACTTTTTTTTAATCCATAAATCGATCGTATTTAAAAGAATTCACGATATTCAGAATGCCGTGAGGCGTCATTGACGCACCAAAGAGAACATCGAAAATCAGTTAACTGAATACATTATTGATTAAGCGTAAATTTATTCCCATAGGGTTTTGAATATAACTTTCCCAAATTTTATTTTCCAATGATATTTTAAAACACTTCGTACTAAATCGTGTGAAATATGTGTCCATTGAAAGATTTCCAATATGAATTTGAGAGTTTTCAAAATCGCTCTGTGTGACATTCCTTTCATTTCCTCCGCTATTTATTTTCTATGACAGCCAGACTATCTCTTTGACAACATGTCTCTGGCTACATGGCTATCCTTTCATCTCAATTTTTTATTTTACACCTCCTAATGCTAATGTATTGTATATACAATACTTTAGCATTCGTAATTTGCACACAATTATTGATTGCTAAATGTTTTTTATAGTAACTATTAAATTAATGTTATATATTACATTTGTACATATATTTACAAAAATTTATTTACTAATTCTCAAGTTTTCAGTAGAGAATAAAAGGGAGAATAGTGAATACTATTAGCCTAATTACAGTAAAAAATGTACAAAAAGAATCATAAAAATAATGTTAAAAAAAACAAAAAGTTATTCAATAAAATTAATTTTTAAAGATTTAAAAGTACCAGCGTTTTGTAATCTATTTAAAATAAATTGTATTCTGCAAATATTAAAACAAAAAGAAAAATATCATTTTATTACTGAAAATCATAATAGGTTTAAATTTGTATTTTCATGCTCAAATGCACCTAGGAAAAAAGTAATTTAACAGCTTACCCGAAAACATCAGGAAGATTAATGATAATAAATAACTAATAAGTGCTATTAAAAAACATTTTAAAGATTAACATGTACACCAAAACTTATAATATTTATTTATATATATATATATATATTATTTTATTTTATTATATCCTAGTTATAGTAAACAATATTTTTTATTAACATACACTCCACTTCTTTGCACAAGAATAAGCTTTTAAGATAAGTCTAGCATGAAAATTAAATTGTATAACATTGTACTTATATCAAATTAATTAATAAATAAAATATAAAACGTAGAAAACAAAATATAGAATTGATTCTTAGTAAACTAAAAGTAATAAGATAATCAAAATTTAACAGATATTTAAATGGAATTTTTTCTTTTAAATGTGTAGACTGAAAAGTAAAACACAACGATTTATCAGCTGATGTTGAGTTAATTACCACAATTTGAATTATTGCACTTCCTATAGTTCTCGGGAAAATATTTATCTTTTTTTACCCATAGAACCTTTTATTTTGAAGAAATCAGCATTCTTAATTCAAAAACAAATTTTTGTAGATAGACTTTTGTGTTTTTAAGTCATCTGTTTTATTTTCTAATTAATCGCAATAAATGTATTTAGTCGTACCAAAATTCAACGAATACAACGCAAATGATCGCTTGGAGTCATAATTTATCAAAAGTAAATTATAAAATTTAACATTTTAACTACAAAATTAATAAATATACTAAAATAATGTTTCATTGAGACAAAAAAGTGAAGTTTAAGTGAAAATATTTCACAAATATATTCACTTAAAATTTTTCACTATTTGTTTTAAATAATACATTTAAAATTAAACGATTATGTATGTAAGATTATATAAAATATTCAGTGCGATCTAAGAAAAAAAATTAAACTGAAATAAATAAACCATATTGTGTGATATTGATATTAAAAATGAAAAATTACATAAACATGAGTGAAATAGCTTAATAAATATTATACCTTATTTTCCACCATATTTTATCATATCAAAACTGTAAAAATTATATTTTACAAATTCATGATATACCTATCAGAGAGTAGGCAGATGCCTGTATACAAATAGCTTTCAAATTATATGTTGAAGATTAAAGAATAATAATTATGAATTATAAAGAAATCAATGAATTGGCAACGAGAGAAAAAAACAGAAAATAATCAATCCTCAATATCCTTAAATTGGTAGCTTACTTTACTGCTTTAGGGGAATATTATACAACTTTAATTTGCATGCTGCATGCTGTAGCTTTCGAGAAACCCCTCGCTCCGCACTCTCATCTGAGGCAGATGTTGATCGACATTTCATTTGGCCTTAAATATAGTTCCTGCGCGAGGAATTCTCGTTATTTAGTGACTAATCTCCGACTAGAAGATAAATTGGCCCTTTGACCTCACTCAACATCTTATAAACTCTGGAACAAATAAAAAAACCAAAAGCTCTTTCAATGAAGACAAGTTTTAAAAACTGTTGATAGAGATACCTCATTATTAAGACAGAGAAGTATGATAAGTATTTTTAGTACAAATAAGGAATAATATCATAAAGTTACAGTTACAAAAACAATGTTTCACGTATTTACTGTTTCCAAGGTAAGTTTGTAGAACTTCTTAATTGCATATGTGAAAATAAAACACTTGATACATAGATTTCGAGGTATATACTAAGACGTACTTAGAAAGGAAGTACGTAATTAACATAATTTATTTATAAACACAAAATATACTGAAAATATGTTGAATATTATTATATAAATGTTATTTGTAATAAATTTCTTTAACATGATAAACATTAAAAAATATTTAGAAAAAAGAGATCTATATGTATAATAAATAGGACGGAAATATCATTCACGAATTTATAAATCTTTTTCTGGAGCGAGGCTTTGCAAGAAAGTCCAGTTGAAGGCTCCAACAGTAATCTGCCATCATGTGGCAATCCCACCTCCTTTGGTATCTTTCTTATATAATCTTGATATCATCGATGAAATCATTCTTCTTGCCACCAAGATAAGTCACCAAGATTATACGGAAAGCATTCTAAATGGCTTCATTACAATATGTATTCAAATTGCACCTAAGAGTTTGGAAATTTGTCAATATGTTTTTCACTGAGCGTGCATAATTTTCTGCTTCATGTTTCTCAAAAAAGTTATTTAATTCTGAAACAAATGATTACCACGCAGAGGACTCAACATTATTCATAGAATTTATGAATGAGAAATCGTTTATAAGTTCTTTGATCTGAGGTCTATCAAAAATCCCAGCTTTTAACTTTTCGGTGTTTTTGTCAGGGAATTTTTGAAATAAATATTCAAAACACGAGCTATTTTTATCCAACGCTTTAATAAATTGTTTCATTAGACCAAGTTTTGTATGTAATGGTGGTAGGATATTTTTTCTCTTTTGCAACCAAAGGTTTATTAATAATATTTTATTTCCTAAAGTTGTATCTGTTTTCAAATGTCACTTTTTTTTGACCCACTATTCTTGATTACTATTCCAGAGGCAAATAAAATACGGGTATTAAATAAATAATAGATATCTAATAAAGACGAGGCTATTTTCGTATTATATTTAATGAAAACTTATGAAAGTATGGGTAATTACAGGGCTTACGACATGTCTTTGACTGGCTTAAGTGATCACTTTACACAATTTAACGTTCACCATTCTCACCCATTAATCAATCGCCATAGCAATAAATTTTTGGAAGTTGTATATATGTTACGAGTCACTTTGTAGATGAAAATCTAGTAATTGTGTGTTTTTGGACATATTCAAATATTTCTCATTACAAGTTCATTTATTCCGATAGTGTAAAATTCCGGAGGTAATCCAATCTCTAAATGCACTTCCTATAGCACATTAGGTGTTGAAGACCTCACCCTGTAAAAAGTGGTTGAAATGCTTAAACAAGTGTTTTCTATGAGGCAATGTTTCATAGTTCAAAAAATGCCCACAGCGTAGAGAAACTTTAAAACAGTAAAGGCACCCGTTATCATCATTAGACCATTATCTAACAAGCTTAGAGGTATGACATGGTGACAACTTTCTTTCAAAATTATGTTGAATAATATTACCGCATTTATTTTATTATAAACTAGTGTGAACTACACTATGTAATTACCCATAATTCTGTGTATTTTCATTAAATATAATAAAAAAATAGCTTCTTTTCTATGAGATAGCTATTTATTTTTATGTTTAATAACAGTGCCTTTGCACGTGGAAATCCAGTAATTGTGTGTTCTTGGAATATATTCACATATTGGAAATTCGGCTATTTAGTGTGATCACTTTGTTAACTAAGGAGAAAATTTAAAGAATATCTTAACCTAATTGTCAATGATATCAATTCCTAATGAAAAGTGAACATGCTAAAATCATGATCTTAAAAACTAGAGTTGATACAGGAAATCTGATGCCATTTTTTAAATCAGCGATCCAAATGCAGTAAGGTCTAAATTTCATATTTTTTGTTTGGCAATGTAATATTTATCGGAACATTTTTAATTTGGTTACAATTAAAAGTTTGGTTTTCTAGGTACGTATTTTTTTATTCATCTGAGTAAAATCTCTTTAATTACATGTGTTATGATATCACAATCCAGGTTCCATGTTGTTCTCTAAAACGGCAAAGAGCCTCTTTATGTGAAGAACTACAGCAGTTTATTCAAATAACTACATTCATAAATTAATTGTCTAGATAAAACCAATTATAATGAGAAATACGAGCCGCGCATACATTTAATAATAATTAATTGCCAATGTGTTGTAGCTTGAGGAAACATTCATTCAAACAATTTTAAATTATGCGATTAATATTGCAAAATCCACCCATTCACATCTGTAGCGTCTAATTCCAAAACCACCAAAAACGGATTTCTGATAATTTGAATTAAATATGCAGTTTTGTAGATTTTTTTGTCAGCTACATGCAGAACACATTGTTTCTAGCAAAAGCCACTTAAATCAATTGATATTGCACGTTCAAAATTAGGGTTAGTTCCAAAATACCCCAAACCAGATAGAGTATCAGTTGCTGTTTCCCCTAAAAATAAATCAGCCAATCACAACGCTTGTTGATGATCACGTGATCTAAAACTCAGTACGGGTTCCAGAATAATATAAACGAAAAAAAAATTCAAAATTGTCTCTTTAAAAAATGCTGATGTGAAAACAAACATTTCGTACATTTGATTTCAAAATAAACATTTTTTATCCATAACTCAAAAATACAAAGTCGTTTTAGGAGGTTTTGGAATGAGACGCTACATATATTTCCAAAATTTTGGGTGGAAATTGGAAATTCGGGTAATTTATAAAGGAATCCTCAAATGTACACGAATCCAACTGAAAATTTGAAAGCTAAAACCTTCACTTAATTGCGTTAATTAAGAAAATTCATTACTTATAATACTCTCAATAAAGATAGCGTTGTATGAAAGGTATTTTCATTTAAGGTACTCATTTATCATTTTAATTTTGGCCATTGAGATAATTCTATAATGACCGTTATTTCTGTAGAATCCAAAGGTATGTGCCACTTTATTTTATTTAATATATTGGGTCGTCTAATATGTCTTTGCTGTTTTTTTTTTAAATGCTATTTTTCCGCTAATTTATTTTTTGTGACAAAAATTAACATATTATTCGATAGCATTATTTCAGCTCTAAAACCTCAGTAAAGTTTTCCCGTATGCTATATATAGTTTTTAATAATTTTTGAGCTTAAATAACGGAGTGTTAAGTTGAGAAAAACTAACATTTTCGACACATATGTCTTTTCGTTTTTAATCAAAGTTCAAATGGTCATCCAGGAGCTCAAGTGAAAAATTCAACCGCATCCACCCTACAATCCCGACCTCGTTCCGTCAGGTTATCACCTTTTTCTCTAATCAAATGCGTGGCGTTGAATTGAATATCGTTGATGACCTCAGAAATTGGTTCGATAACTATTTCGACTCCAGACCAGCCGATTTTTATAAAAAAGGGATCGACGGATTGGATGAAAGATGAAATTAAATCCTGAACAGTAATCTAAAATACATCATTGATTGTAATTTTTTTTAATAATTCGTAATTATATTAATCAGATAACATTTCTGAAATAAAATTGCATTTCCCAAATAGGCATTTCCTGGCAAGTTAACATTTATTTATTAAAATCACTGAGTATAATCAGCAAATGTATAGGATAGATATCAATTATGCACAATACTAAAAACAAACTCAGATATGTCCATCAATGAAGGCAAACTAGTGCGTTACATGCATATCTAACAATATCGTATTTTCTTACATCTCGTAATTAAATACACGCATAAATACACGATCAGGCTTTCATATATACATGTTCATTCATAAACCAATTGTTATCCCAAATCATGTAATACAGTTACAAAGAGTTGTACCACAATAGACAATAGTTTAATTTCAGTATCAGCTCTACCCAATTTTAATGACCTATTTATAATATTCTTTCTAAACACTCTAATTTCATTTAAAGTTTCTATATTAATTCCAATTAGATTATATATTATAGATGCTTGAACCTGCTAACCCCCTTACATTATCTTATTAACCTTAGTCTAAAACTCGGACACTTTCCCACTAAATTAAAACAAGGGCTAATTATCCCAATCCACAAAGCAGGAAGTAAAAGTAACACCAATAACTATAGACCAATTACGCTACTTAATTCTCTTTCTAAAATATTATAAAAAATTATAAAAATTCAACTCGTAAAATACCTCGAGAGTAATAAAATTATTTTTAAAAACCAGTTCGGCTTTAGGACAAATAGGGGTACAACTGAAGCTATTACCTGTGTCACAAACTTCATTTCTAACAATGTGGATAAAAGCCATAAATGTATATCCATTTTCCTTGATCTTGCCAAGGCCTTTGATACAATTTCGCATTCGAATCTAATCGAAAAACTAAAAAAAATTATCTATATCTTAGTATCTTAGGTAAAGAACTTGATATGTTTAAAAGTTACATCACGGACAGGAATCAACGAGTTCGTATTAAAAAAATTTCAAACAGTCGTCTTTCCACTTACTTTGGGGTCCTACAGGGTAGCACATTAGATCCAATACTATTCTTAATACATATTAATGACCTATGCAATAACCCTTTTAACGAAAGCGTTACCTGTTTTGTTGAATTCCAAGCTGATATATGGTCAGCAGTATTTAAAAAAACCGAGAAAGGTATAAGTATTGTTAAAAAATGGCTCAACCTGAACACTTTGACACTACCAATAAAACTAAATACCTAACTTCGAGCATAAAAGAAAATGGGCAACCCTCGTATGCTTACAAAATACATGTTCACAATCGTTCCAACTCAGACGACGATATGTGTTAATGCAATTATATAAAATGTACTAACCAAACCAAATACTTAGGAATTATATTTGATCCTTAACTTAAATGGAGTCATCATAATAACTTATTACAAATAAAATAAAAAAAACAATATATTTTTTTAGAAATATTAGGTATTTCCTTAATATAAAACTTCTTAAAATGACGTACTAAGCTATTTGTCAATCAATCATAGGGCATAGTATAATTGCTTGGGGTGAAACGATTATGTCTACAATTAATCCAATAATAACACCACAGAAAATTATATAAAAGTTATCCTCAAAACCCCAATCACAACGAACACTGACTAAATTTTTAATAACTTCGATGTCTTTGATATAAGACAAATATATGCTAATACTACTCTTAAATACATATATAAATATAACTAGACACATTTTAAAATAACACAAAATATAATTTACACACAGACAAATACAAATAACCTGCAAACCCCAAGAGCACATACAACATATGGCCAAAGGAACTACAAATATTTTGGACCTAAACTATTTAATAGAATGCTGAAAGATTTAAACCAATTGAATTGTCCCAAAAACATGAAACTATATATTAAAACTTAGATTCGTAATACGGGTAGAACCAGTATTGGTGCACTCACCCACACATATTGACTCGTACATATATTAATTATTGCTACAAAGTGATTCAAAAATTTATTAAGTCCACTTTAAAATTGTTCTTTATATACACCTATTATATAGTAATAAATATAATTCTATCTACTGTTTGTAATTCTAATTAATTGTACAATTGCTTGTAAACTATGCCCGTCTCGACACAGAATTTCTCTAGTGAGACGGGCACGGTCCAAACATATTTTTACATTGTATTATATAGTTACAAATAAATAAATAAATGTGAATAATCTTTGAACAAAAGTAGTCTTCATTCTTGGAATGATTTTATAATTATTTTCTCTTGTATGATAATATCTTTCAGTCCTCACAAATGGAGCGCTTATTTTCCAATAAAAGCTAATTAGTATATTCAGCACATATAATTATTTTACATCCAAAACCTGAATAATTAATAATTTAACAAAACCGCAAAGACTTATTAGACGATTCAATAATATAACGTAGGCGTGTTTTTTCCTATTAAATGATCTGACAATTGAATTTTAATATAATCATCGAGTCAACATTAGGAAATACGATGAAGGGAAGGTTGCGTTTTCATGTCCCGTCGTGGTCGCCTTTGTGGGGGATGCATATTTGTGCAGAATACTTTAACAAACGATGTGCGGCGAAAGAGTATAGAGTCGCTCAACCAGCAGCTGCAAAACAGCAGGATTTAAACTACGCGTCTATTGTGTTTGTTGGTAGATGGTGACACGTGTTTATGCTACACCACGTATATATATATATATATATATATAATACATATATTTATTTGATTCTTAAATGTGATGTATCTATGGGACGAATGCGTGAGCGCATGAAGGTTGGTGGGAGTCATGAATATGTGAAAGAGATAAATGTATCGCGCCTCTTGCCTCCGAATCGTTGAACTGTATCCATCTCATATTCTCCAATACTATATCGTATCTAAGCATCTGGAATAAATACTTTGTTAGTACGACGATACAACCCCGCACACAAAAATGTAACATCGTCAGTAACACGAGTATAAATTCTGAACCATAATATTATATCTTATTATTAATCATCTTATCTGATAGCATGATTAACATATTATAACCAGTTTGTTGTACTGATTTATTTATTTTTATTCCATAGGTTGTTAATTACTCTCTTTTATAAATATTGTGTAGAATTTTTTAAATGTATTTCCATGCAGATAATAAACATTGATTATTACGTTCTTAATTCAATTTTATAAATAACAGTTAATTTAAGATAACATTGCATACATTAAATATTATACACAACAACATAATAAGTAAAGAAAATTAAAAAATATACAGCGAGTAAGATTTAAAGGCAATGTTTTTGTAGCGTCCCGTGAAACATTAAATATTCAAGTCAAAAATAGGTGTGTGTGTGTGTGTGTGTGTGTGTGTGTAGTGGTAATAGTTGAGTAACAATAAAATAGTATACAATTTTATAAGTATCATCGAATTTATACTGTTGAAAAAATAAATAAATATAAATGCTGTCCTTAATATTACAGGGCTTACAATCTGTTTTCGACTAGCTTAAATGATCACTTTACATAATGTAACGTTCACCATTCTACCCATAATCAATTTCCACATCCATCAAATTTTTGGAAGGTATATATATGTTACAACGTAAAAACCTTTCATGTATTTAATTACAACTTCGCTGTCGCCATCCATGGTTTGAAATGATATATTTATTCCCTTGAAACAGTATAAATATTACTAATGACAAATTTTATTATTTATAAATATTTAAGCTATATTCTTTATCTGTATATATGAAGAATGATTAACATATTATTCTAGAATACGTCTGAAAAGTTAATTTTAAATTTTATTTATTTATTATTTAGACCAGTATATTATATTAACAATATTTGAATATGTCCAAATTAACTATCAATAAGGTCATGATGTCATAATGATATAAGTGATAACAGCCCAGATAAGGGATTCTGCAGTGGTATCTGAACAGTGGGTCTTTGAAGCTTGTAAACAAATATGATAAATGTTTAAATGTTGAGAGTGATTATATAAAGAAATAGGTTTAGGTTAGGTAGGTTAGTGATTATATAAAGAAATAGGTTTAGGAAGGTAGGTTGCATTCATTATGATTGCATGATAAAATATCATCTTATTTTTTAGTACTAAAATGTCTTGATTATCTTGTATATATATCGTGGACTCCAAGTATTCATAAATTTTATTATTTTTCATGATGCCTTCATAAATAATAAAAATCTAGGTCTAACTTTATGATACCACCTAGCATAATAAATTTTCAAATAGAAGTAAACTAACCAAAATACAAATGAAGGCATTTTGTTTTACTGTTCATGAGGCAGCTTGCTGAAATAGCTGAAATCAAATTGACAATCATGATTTATTCGGCATATTATTTTGAAATTATTGTCATATTTTATTGACAGCGATGCGTGCGTCTAAATCGTCAATTTTAGTTGAATAATTTTATGAAATATTTTATTTCGTTTAAACTAAATTAAATTAAGCTGCAGGCAAACAATTTTCAAAAGTTCATTTTTGAGATGAATATTTATCCCCACGCAAAAAAACTTAACCTACCCTCCTTAAATGAAATAATTGATAACTGGGAACGTATCTTCGAAATTTATATCATTCTATCAATTTGATGGTTTAATTTTGTAAATTAAGTGAAACTCTATTTTATTCCACTTATTTTCCATTGTGTTAAATGATATATAACGTATTCGGGAACATCTTTTCATTATCAATATTATAGATCAACAAAAATTAAAAGCACTTTCAGATAGTAATATATGATATGTTTTGGGTTAACGAAGGTGGGGGTGGAGTTAAAATTAATAAGAGAGGGGATGTAATGGGCGGCATTTAAATATTTATTATGTTTTTATTGTTATTTATATAATTTCATATTTCTAAATTTTCTAAAATGTTTAATTTTCGTCCTTTGGCACAACTATGCTGAGTTATAAATTACTGTTATCAAATTCTTTCGTGCTCAGCCATTTCGAAGTTTAGACTGAAGTTTTTTATGGATTTCTTGTGATTATTTAAATTTTGAAAAAACTTAACTTATAACTGTATGGTCTTACGCTTCACAAAAGTAAAATAAGCAGGGCTCTCAATTAATTTTTTTTTAAATTTAATTTTTAGTAATTTGAAACAATTTAATAAAAATCTGCATTTCGAGAGGGATATATCCATAAAATACCTTTTATTATAATGCCAAGACTTAATATAATACGTAAATGAGAACAATAAAAAAAAATTAATTACCTAAGTAATAATCACTTTAGTCATTACACCTAGCACTTGAAACTTGAAAATATACTTTTTAATAACTTTGAAATCCAAATATTTAAATATCTAATGATTTTATTATTTGATGCCGACCGGTTTAAGAGTAATTACATTAGTCAGGGAAAAATAAAACTATGCCAGAATATAACTAGGTAGACGTAAAACCGTCTACGAATTCAAATTCTACAGAATACTGTTCGGGTTGACGTGTTATTGTAGCTCATCTATTGTTTGACGAAATTCATGTACATGGACACATTCATTCCACTTCTGAGACATCGAGTTGCCGGCATAAAGCTGCATCTGGAGTTCAGAACTCAGCACCAATGGCGCTCTCATGGAAGGATGGCTCCCTGACCAGAGAATGGCATCGGCCTCAGAGTAACTACAAATTTAATAATTGCCGTTACTGAAATTTATTACTAATATTTTGTGCTCCTTTTTTTATTTTATTTTTTTAATATAAATATTATTTTGTAACTCGTATGTATTATTTATATGGTGAATCAGGTTTTGCACAAACAACCCGACCACGCTGAAATAAACATATTATTTTCATTATTATTATAATATGTAAATATAATAATCAAATTATGTATAAGATTTTTAAATAATAATTTATCAGAGTTTTTAACTATTTAACAGAAACAGTTTATGCTTACTCACTTGCTTTCTCTTTTGCCGATGTAAACCATCTTATTTCCAAGGTCAACTTTATAATATCTTCCAAGCATCCTGGTCCTGAACTATTTATATATTCTAGGAATGGTCCTGTACAGGGCCATCACCTCCACTCTCATCATCCAGATACAGCACAATGAAGCTGAACTTACCCAGAATGACGGTATCTACTACTCATCTTCCACCAGCCGTAAAATAACAAGATACTGGATGCGTACGACAATATACACGCGTCAGCCTGCGCCCGGATAGGCCGAGCCACCACTCATCACTCTATCTATCAACGTTTCTCTAGCGGCAACTCCAGAAACTACCTCCAATCTTAGTTCCCATACCTAGTATTAGCTTCAATCTTTGTATAATTTAATTTCAATAAATTTAGTGTAACCGCAAAAAGTTTATGTTGAGAACATATATCCCCATACACCAAATACACAACTCACTATGTGATACAAAGAACACGAGAATATTGGGAAAACGTTGGAGCAACTATACTCTTGCACAGTCTTAAAACCATCTGATTATCTACATCAATGACATACACCTGTTGATGGGAGTTACTGTTTCTCTCAAAACTCGTGTAGTGCAAATAAACTCAAGTAGAGTTATAACGTTGTTTTATTTATATCCATCCATTATGATAAAACTCTACAAAGGTAACGCTGATTCTTTAAAGAATACACAATTCTAAAGTTCTAAAAAATAGGTTGTTTTATTCTAGCGCCGATTTTAGTCTTCATCGATTTAAGATACTGTGAGTAACTAAAATAACGGAGATTCTATCAAGATGAATAGAAACTCGGGTTCACAATGGAGAAGCTATAAGTATCCAATTTATACAGACTTTTTCATTTTCATTAGCATCCTTGTAAGATTAGAAACTTCTTATTCTCAGTCAGTAGTTATTACAATGCGTCATCTACCCCTTAAAATCGATGCTGTGGTCCAGTCTACAGGTCTTGATGTTATCTGCCGAGGTGTATGTTTGTTCCTTCGATCTTTATCATATTGGTGAAGATTGCATAATAAGAATTTGTGCATGTTACGAAACTAATTTACTTTCGCTACATGTCCAACCCACTACAGCCTCCTTACTTTCACATTATTCACGATATCTAGAGTGTCATACTGTTCCCGAAGCACGAAATTCTTTAACTCTCTTTATTCTCCAGTTAGGTTATCACATATTGGGTTGTAAATCTTTAGCAAGACTTTATTTTAGAAAATTTTCAACCTGGTTTTCTATGCCAAAATGATAAACTGATCTTTACACCAATATAAACTTGCATCCTGGTTTTCTGGGCCAAGATGATAAACCAATCTTTATACCAATGTAAACTTGCATTCTGGTTTTCTATGCCAAGATGATAAACCAATCTTCACACCAATAAAAACTTGCATCCTGGTTTTCTGTGTCAAGATAATAGAAAAATCTTCATACCCATATATAATATTCGGTGTTATCAGCGTTAACTTTTATATTGTGTGACAACATCCGCGATGACAGCAATTTCCTTACAGTAAATCCTGATTTTATCTGACAATTTATTTCTTGTTTATTATCAATGTTCCTTGTCATGTTCATTTTCAGATATTTAAACTGTTCAAACTATTCAAAATCTTGAATCCGTTGAATTTTAAGAACAAACGTAAAACAATAATAAGATTAGTCATCTTGGTTTATTCTTATTTACTCGTGGTCATCGAAACAGTTAATATTATTATATTTCAATTAAATGGAATCTCTTCTAATATTCCTCTGATTATTTCATTTATGTGAATTGTTTTATTATATTATTTCATAAGTGTGTGTACCTACTTGTAATGGCTAATTATAAGAGTCAGTAAGTACTTTACTTTAAAATAAGCGGTACTTAACTAGAATTTCTGTGAAATAAATATAAATAAAATATATTTCTCGAAATATCACAATTATTATCGTATTATTCAGATTTTCATCATCCACGACGGTGCCTCATGACTGAGGATCGCGATATTCATTAACTCCCGCCTTCTTGAATATGCCCCTCCACTTTTCTCAGCATCCTGTAGATCTTAGGGCGTATATATATATATATATATATATATTATTTTTTAATTTTTACAATTTATGTATTAATTAGTTGATTCTATCACGAACTAAAGTTACGTATTTTTTATAAATCGCTTTACTTCTCCAACAAGAGACTAGCGTGCTTGAAGACTTATACTGCAGTAATATTTCAAAGTTATTTTATCCCTAAATATATTAAATATTGTTGGTTGTTACATTTAGGGATTTTAAGGTTATATAAATAATTAATTTCGCTTTTTTATCAAAACACAACTTTCCTTACAGTTTATTTCAATATTCTGACTGCACAACGCTCATTATTGAGGCTTTTTCCAATTAGACAATAGGTAACAGGTAATAAAGGTAAATAAGAGTAAAATAAAAATCACTTCAAAACTGATTGGCATATAATAATTATTAAGGAGAACACATTATTATTGTGAAGGTTTAATTATTCAGAACACAGCTCTGTGATATTTTAAATACTATTTAAATGTACTTATTAGAAATAATATTAATAAGTTTAATTTATATTTATAATACAATTATTTAAGAATATAATATATTACATTATTTCAGCATTCAAATCAAGTAATTTTGAAACGTTTGCAATACCAGAATTCCTGAAGAAATTTAATGATGCTGCAGCTCTGAAAAATGTACAATAAGCCTTTACACAATTTATTACCGGATGTTAAATAAATCCGACACGTCACACAAATTCCCATCAGAAACAGGAAGTGGTCCATTCATATACATTTTTCCGCTCTATTTCTTACTATTTTCTGTGCTTCCGACAAATTCTTTGGCAAAGAAATATAATTCACGAGTTTCACTGAAAAGGTACAACAATGCATCGTAGAAATTTGCGACCCAAATAAATTAAATAAAATTGTGAAATTGTAGAATGATAAACAATCTTTGTGAAGCGCTGGAACTTTTATATGTTTATTTTGATAAAGATTTATAAATACCGTTATAGAAATCTAAAAAAACGTAATTGAAGTTTGAAGAATTTTTCGTATATTTCGGTTAAATTATAATTGTTTTATTTTTGTTAACAATAATTATTATATATTTGTTACATGTTTAATAAAACAGTGTTTTTTTTATCAAATTCCTTATTACTCGTTTTCCATTTATCAAAACATGTTTCCATTTACCACATTACGGGTGTTTAAGTAATTCGATAGGTGGTTTCCAGGTTTCCGATTAACAATAAGCACACATATGATATATGAACTGCACTCACCTTTTTAATTTTATTGTCTTTTTGGTCCGATATTTTTTTTCTTTTATCTGGGTTATCTTTTAGTTGTCACAGGTCGTTTATTTGGCCTGCATGACTGGAAGAAGCACGGGTTGTAATAAGAAAGACGCCTGTCGGTTACCGTATTTTTAGCTTTCCAAAAAAAGGGCGGCAATACTCACACACACACACATGTACCCATTACTCGTTTCTATTCAAGGTGATTAGAAATTTGGTATAAATTTAAGAATATCAATATAAGAAGTTTACAGTTCTACAGTTCGGAGGCAAGAGACCGCGCCGACCGCAGCGCGATTCATTTATCTCTTTAACACACTCATCCCATAGATACATCACAATGACATAGTATATTTATTTTGCCAATTGAAAACAGATTAATTACATAAAGAAACAAAATTTAGATCAAAAAAGTATTATCAGTATTATTAAACATATACTTTGGCATGGCGTAGAAATGAAGTGGGAATGTGTTTCTATTCACCCCATTTTACGGTATTTGCTTTGAAATAGACTTTGAGAAGTATCACCATCGCAGTGAAAGTATTTACAAAAATGGCGCAATTCAAATTATCCAATATTATTATCATTATCATTATCATAATTTAAATCGTATTAATCAAAGCTAGTCGGATATTCATCCTGGGAGATCACTCATATTACATTCATTTTTATTATACAGGTGCTAAAAGGTAGTGAAATATAACCAAAAAAAGGTATTTAGTGTGTTCCAAAAGCCTTTTTCATTTTAGTTTATTCACTGCACTATCGTAGAGGGGCAGGGGGTATACCGAACGCTAGCCACGTCCTCGGGAATTCAGTCGCTATAGAGTGTGTCCTTACCAGTTATTCGTGAAATTTTCCCTGGACAAATTTATACCCTGACGAGGTGACGTAAGCTGGCCTCCACGTAGCCCCGACTGGACACCTAAATCAAAGGTATATATAATAACAATGTTGCCTCCCGTTTAGAAGAGTGCCAGCGAAATAACGGATTACATTTAGAAAACATAATTTTTAAGATATATATTTCCAGGCACTGTACTTAATAAATATTTTTTATTAAGCCCATTCATGTCATTATTTTTCGACTTTCTCGACTACTTGGCCACCTGTAAGTGAGCTTATTATACAGGTGATAAATAAATCTTTGTACTACTAACATTAATTTATGCTGAAATGTACATTTACACCGGTTTTAGTGGTGGCTTAGAATATAAATCTCATGCAAAGAAATAAAAAAATAGAAAAAATAATATTTCAAAATGTCCATTAACTTAACAAAATTTTTAACTTTTTGAAAAAATTAATTGATTATTAAAGAAATCACATCGTTGTTTGATTCACATTATACTTTAAGTAAAAAATTTGACATTAATGCGTCATCTCCTGTAATAGACCAAATCTTAAAACTAGAAGGTAGACTATCGACTACATGGTGAAGGGACGATATGAGAGCGGTTTTGGGAAGAGGGAGATTGTAGGCGAGGCTTATATAGACAGGAGAGGAGATGTAATAGGGGGAGTTTGTATGTTAAGTATATTTTTAATACCATTCTTGCTTCCCCTGCAGACAAAAGTTAACACATTTGTAATGGTCTGTGGCCCTGACTTGGCGAAAACCCACACAGTGCAAGTATCGATGGAAGCTAGCCGGTGACATGAGGCCCGAAGTCCTGATATACCGTACCATGACATGAAAGAACGCCCGGCCACCCCAGGCAGCATGTGACGGTACATTTAAATAATGATCTTAGGAATAAAAATTTGACAGTCCCAACAGTTTTCGTTTATAAAAATGAAGATTCCTTGTAGATTTTGCATATTTCAGATTACTTTGAAAAAAGGTTTAAACAAATACCATTAAAAAATGTCATTTAAAAATACATTTTTATCCCGTGTGTAATATCTGAAGTTTAGACCATAAAGCATGAGCACCGGTGCCTTCAGGTCAGAATGTGTATGGCAGACTTTAGATATGTCAGACTTAATTCAAAGTCCTAACGAAGTATACGCGAGGGAGGACGGCGTACCATGTGTCACATATATATTTTTGTGAAATGTCACGTGAACTAATGTCGCCACGAAGCCCGAGAGCTTGCGGTGCACCTGACGTTTTTGAAGGCGGCTTAAGTTTTCGAAAAGTCTCATATTATATTAGACTCACCCTTACTTCAGGAGTGTCAAGCTAGGAGAATAATTGGTTTTAAATTATCTCACCAGAATACGTATTTTATTTAAGCGTCTCCATTAAAAGTGTTTTAACAATTTTATATTATTCATTTAAGAGTATTTTTACCTTTTAATTCATCCCTAGCCATGCAGTAACATAGGTCTACCGAGTTAATTAAATCGTATTTCTATAAATTTGCACTTTATGGACATATATGTTTTTGTTGTTACAGAGGTGAATATATTATAATATAACATGATAAACGTAAGATACAATTATATTGGAATTAAGTTTAATACTCGTAGTTTATTGTGTGGAATGGAGCATATGTAAAACTTACATTTTATTCAGTACTAAAAAAATCATTTGCATTTAGAAATGATTATTGAAAAACCAATTATTTAAATAGAATCATAATGAAAATAATATTTTTTTAATTCAATGCTATATACGAATAATTGATGCGTTACATGCTATCTACGTTAAAAATACCACTTGTACCACGTGAAAAAGATCTCACATTAATTTAAATGAAGGAAGATAAAGATGAATATCATATTAGATGGGTCTTTTGACAAATGCGTTATAAGAATAACGTTTGAGAATAAAATTAACATGTTAAATTATTATATTCATCATCTCTTACGATATTTATAGTAACTATGACATTAACTATTTTGAAGTCATTTAAAGTACTTACAAAACTCAAATTACTTGCAGTAACACGAGTTCACAGCACGGCTGCGTAGGGTATTTTTACCAAGGTATGGTAAAGGGTAATATAATCTGTTAACAATAATTTAAGGCGATTGTGTGATCAGTAGTAACTTTTTACTTTAGTAAAAAAAGTTAAGGCAGTAATTTTTTTTGCGAAAACTGGTTGTTTAATCACTGGTAAAAAAATATTTACTTCGCGAAAGTATATCATGTAGAAAACTGATTTTGTAAATATATGAATTGATGGTTATATATGGTGGACTCTATACATTGATACTTTGAAAGTTGCCGTATACAGCAATTATTCATTCAATTTATCGCTAATTTAAATAATTAAAACTGTAACTTTCAAACATATTTTTGTGTTTGATCACGTCTCTGCAAAGTCGAAAAGTGATAGATATCTTATATATGAATATACAAATATATTAAAGAAATAATTTTTTAATACAAATTAAATTAATCAATTTGACAGATAGATATACATAAAAAATCTATCTATCGAAAAAATATTTAATTGTTATCAAGATATGAACCCGGAATATTTCCTATCTGAGAAAACGTGATACAATTTCACCATATCAACTGATACTTACATTCTGTGGTTTTATAAATTATACATCTATTATTCTAAATTTAAAAACAATCAATTTTATATTGCAATTAATCCCAAGTACTTTTGAGTAATGCACGCTAGGAAATACCAGAATTAAATAATAAATTTGTATAATCTTAAATAATATTTTTTTTATGAAAAAGCATTTTTATTGCAACTGTACAAAAAAAGTGTATTTTCATTAAAAAAATAAGCAAAATAAAAATGTTATTGTACTTTTAAACATAACTATTTAAATACACTATAAAAAGGTTTAGTTTTATGAATGTGAAAAAAAAGTGTTTTCAGTTAAATATAAATTTCGCGTTTCATTCAAAAAAGGTCGCTTTGGACATTACGTAGTGTGCAAGTACAAACATAATATACATAAAATGTTGCAGGTTAAGTGCTGGTTCCGGAGCTCTGAAGTTTATTTAATTATATCATGCCGACGGGTTTCATTCACGGCTTTATAAGGCTAACTTTTTAAATGCGAATGACTGCCTTAATTACTGGACGGTAATGGTGACCCTCCGGTTCATTTTAGTTCACACTTCAGTGCATTTGCTAGTTATTGAGGACAACCTCGAACTCCTGTGACTTTTCTAAAAACTTTAAAAGCAAACTATTATTACTGTTGTATAAAACTACGTCAAGGGAAGTTCTTTTGTAGTTCTGATATTATTATCTTATATGTGCTAGCAAAATTTAGAATTAACAAATTCGAATGACAGAAAGTAAGAAATGACAATTTAATATGGAATAATTGTATGGGGAGGTGCGGTATATATAATATTAAACAACTATTTAGAGCATAAAAGTATCATATAAGTTATAAGGGATATTTTGCAAAGTTTATATGTAAATTATCGGATTCTGACATTTTTTTGTAGACGTCTGAAGGTTTAGTGTCTTTACAACCTTTTCTTTTAATTCTTCTTTTTCTCCTCTATTTGTTATAACTGATTTAGTTTAGTGATTTTTTTAAAATATTACGCTTTTTAATTAGCCATTAATTTTTCATTGTTTTACTTATAACTTAGTTTGAGAGCAATATTATATTTTTTTAAATATGGTGATGGGCAATGTTGGACTAAATTTGGACGATTTCATTATATTTTTAGTGTATGTATAAGAAAAAAATGAAATATCTCCCCGAGTTTGCGTGGTATTTCTGTTTTGAAAAATTCTGATGATGTATAAAAGTACACTACATTTTTTCTTCTGTATGTTTTACAAATTTTTAGCCTGATTTTAATTTAAAACTATTTTACTTTTTAGGAAATTTTTATCTATGTAAATAAAAAATAATATTTCTTTGTTTGTCCCGTATGTGTTCCTATACCATTCTTCCGGTTGCGATGAAACGTTGGTGAGTTGTTATGCGCACCCGCAAAGATTTCTGAATTAGTACATTTTACAATAGTTGGCGCGCGAGACGTTTCAACAAATGTGTGTATTTCATATAGTTTAGCGGCAGTTTCGTGTGTTTTCGGTATATGAAATACAAACAGCAACATTTCAGTTCATGTTAATAAGTGATTTTAATTGTGAAATTACAGTTGCCGGTCGACATTAGATAGAGGAGAGAGACCTAGCCTCGGACATTTTACAAAAATCCAAATGTGATAAAGATATTCCAAGTGTTTGTAAATAAAATTCAATATATGAATAGAAAAATAGTTTATTTATGTAAACAACACAATAAAATAAACAAAAACTATTTTTTAAATGTAAAAATTAGTGTTTAAAACTAATATCATTTTTTTTCGGTTTTGAAAAAGTGGCAGATAGCCCCGGACACATAACATTTACGCTCAATTATTTTTTGCCTGGCAAACGTCGCAAAAATAAAAATCATCTGCCGGGCTTATATCCACATATTCTTCATGTGCCCAGTCTTTACACCCATGGCATTGTATCCAGTCTTCATCAAAATTTTCGCCGCACATAATACAATCTACATCGGCTTTTTTCTTTTCATTAGTCATTCGTTCATTTTCTTTCTCGGTAATACAAAAAGCGGGGGGATGAAATCGCCAGTTGCATTCAAATAAAACATTAGCGGAATATTTTGACCTATCTCAGCTGATATTAATTTACCAACTTGTCTTTTGCCTTTTACTGATAACACTTTTTGAATTTCGTGAACATTTTACACCCCTGTTTTGTCTTCATTATAAATTCTAGTTTCAGGAAACTTACGTGCTTTTATCAATGATTGTAATTGATCAAAAAATCTCTCCACTTGAGGTTTGTTGAAGCCGACGCATCTTAATACGCTAGTAGACTCGGGGGTGCGTAATATTATTTCAGGATACCGTTTTTAAAAGAAGTAAAGAAATTTTTACTTGCCGTTTTTGACTCTTCGTTGAAATAATGCGGTATTTTTAATGATTCTGTCGAATCAAAAGTCAATTTCAAAAATTATTTTTCTGTTACTGGCATCAAACGATTGACAAAATTTTTGATGTAATCAATTATTTGTTGTTCGTAAGCATCCATTAAAGTACGATCAAAACGACCTAGCTTTGGCTGCAACTTTACTTATTTCCCATTTTTTAGTGCCATCATTCTCTCATGGAGGATGCTTTTGGTATTTTGTACATGTATGCTTTACATCTCAACGAAATCTTCCCAGGGGATATATTTTCCATTGTATTCTTAATGCTGATCGCTGTCCAGTTTCCTTTATTATAAGTTTTTTGGCGGTGATTCGGCATTTTTCGGCTATAAAAATTAATAAATGTGATAAATGTTGTCATAAAACAGTTTTTAGTAATTTATAATATAATTATTAACATTAATAAATAGAAATATAAATGTACATTTAAATTTAAAATATTTGCGAATCGTATTATTGACTGTTATAATTTGTCCGGGGCTACCGGATTGTTCACTTTTTTTCAAAAAATACTTAAAAATTATAGTCAATAAAATAATGTATTTATTATACTCTGGTTTATGGAGTAGTAACTAAATATTACCGTTGATACATACCTTAGCTCTGAATTACGTCACTTCGAAATTATGCCTGGATTAAAATTTTCACTAACAAAATACGTCAACGTTGCTTGCAATTGAATGAATTGAGCCTCAACTGCTCGCATCAGTTAAGACTTGCTAAATGCTACGTCTTTTATGGTAGGTACTGGCCCTATATAGCGGCAGTTTTCAGATATTAGCTTGTCCGGGGCTACCTGCTGTCCGGTATATTGTGTATCCAAAAGCACTTCAATAAACAGAATTAAAACACTTTCTTCCTTTGAGTGGCATTGCAATGCACGCAGGGTACTCGCTAGTTTTGAATAAAAATGTTTTATATCTATTTTATTTGTATTTCTTATTCTTTTTTAATTTATTAAATTATTTTAATAATTTTCCCATGGATTTTTTTCTTCTTCAATTTTTACTTATTTGGGGAGATGGTTTGTGGTGGTATAATGCTTTGCCTTATTTATTTTTGAAACATTTCTCAGTTCAAGTGCAATATTAAATTTGAAAAATAGTGTTGATATATAAATATGTGACGCATTTAAAATAACTTAGTTCTTGCTTCTTTTTCTCATTTTTTTCCATCACACTGGGTTTTATGATTTTCTCCGTTAGTTTAAGAAACATTTATGTTCTGAAATGTTCTGGTGATGGACAAAGTGTACTGCATTTTACATGGATCACTTCGTCTTCGTCTTCTTTATCTAGAAATCCCGATTTTAAGAATAAATATTTTTTTATGACTATAAATGGCTGACACCTTTTTTAAGTAATCTGTTTAACATCTAGATTGGTCCACGTTGGTGTTTATCTTTCACAGGCGTATTGCTTATTATTTGAATTAAAGAGATATCCCGTGGATACATTATGATTTTCTCGGTGAGTGTAGGCACTATTTATGTTTTAAAAACTTCTCGAGATTAACAAAAGTATTCTGCATCTAATAGGTCGTCTTTATTATATCGTTTTTTTTATATCTTTGTCTTTTTTATATGAAAAACCAGTTTTTATGATATTTCTGTTTTGAATATTTTTCTTAATTTTTTCCCATTTTTGTTCTTACTCCTCATAGTCTTTTAGCGAATTTCCTCCAATAGGGGAGCAGCGGGCAGGTTAGTATATAATTAATGTAATACTCAAAATGCCAATTCGAACGAGCTCAAAAGAAATATTCATTAAATATCAAGTTCCGACAATCTTTAAATTATATTGAAAAAAATTACGAATATATCAATTTGAATATTCCGAAGGCTACTCAAACATACAGCAGTTTAAGCCCACGAGACGGCAAAAATAAAATGTACAAAATTTTGTTTACATTTAGGCAGGGAACCGTGAAATATTACTTTAAAAATTAATTATACAACACACCGCTAAAAGAAATACGAGAAGGAGCAATATTTACACTTTTATGTATTACATACAATGTATTAAAGAATTATACACCGAGATAATAAAAAGGGAAGTAATGACGAGCACTACATAAAAAACACAAAATTAATGAAGTCATAATTTTTTATTACAAATAAAAATAAATACTTAAACAGCATTTAAAAAATGGGCCACCTCGACACAGGATCATTCTAGTAGGGGGGCATTTCCAATAATTATTAAACAATCAAAAAAGGAAAGAAAAAAAAATTACATTGTTGAGAATAATGTGTTGATCTGAACGATCTCTCAATAAAAATAAAAAATAAATAATAGTACTTTATTCTATTAATATTGTACTAATAAATTAATTTAAAGAAAACATATCTTATAGTGAAAGGAGTGGAGAGAGAAGAGAAATGAGATGAAATTAAATTAAAATTTACTAAGGAGAATTATATGTAAATATATATATTATCTATCTCGGTCCCTCGTGACTGAGGATCGTGATTTCCGTGAACTCTCGTACCCTTGACTATGCTTCTCCACATTTTTCGGAATCCTGCAGACTTTAGGGCTGGTAGAGAAGTAAGTGATGCTTTTCCACTTGGTCGATCCAACTAGTAAGGAACACCACGATAAGCTTCTCCAAGCTATCTTCCCTTCTCTCAAGATAACCAAAAAGTTTAAAAATTCATCTAAGGTGAATAGTTGAGAGTCTGCCTTTGATGTTCAGCTCCTGCAGAATGGAGACATTCGTGCGTCTCGCCGTTTGTAGTATGGGCAACGTGTGTACCTGTGAATATAAAATATATGTCAATAATTGTTAATAAGTTGACCTAATTCAATTTTAATGCGAGTAATTTATTAGCAATATTTGAATGTGTCCAATAATACACACAATTACTGAATTTTCACCTACAAAGGCACATAATTACACCGAGATATTTTATTTCTTTCTTTTATTTTGAAAATGAATTATGATATTTAGAAATATTTAAAAATTATATTTTGAAAGTAGTTTGAAAGTCTATTAATAACATTTTGTAGCAGGTAACAAACAGTAGCTGATTTAGTCTCTTTGAATGATTGAAATCCAAAGATATTTTATATTTAAATATATATATATTTACTAAGAGAAATGATTCTATATTATCAAAAGTAAATATTACACTGTGATTGAAAAGCAATACTTTAAAAAAATATAATATATATTATTATATACAACAAAGTATGTGAAAGCGTAATGCCGCTAATGAGTCAAAATATTAAAATACATTTTTTGGCCGATATGCGTTACACGTTAAAAGATGTAATGATTTATATAAATTGTTTTATCCATACCGCGAAAGAACCATTAATTTATCCCAACAGTTGTAAGCAATTTTTTGTCTTTCCTGAACATTTTTACTAATAGATCATATCCTGCATTGCACTTACTTACACGACGTATAATATTTCTTTACTTATATAATTTTAATATTTATACTTTAAAAATCGAACGGGTGTTACCCAAATAGTAAGCTGGAATGTTCTATATTATAGATCGTCGTCAGTGACTAAAATAAGAAAATGAAGTGGAGCGGTGGCACGTAAGTCAGTTCGAGAAACATCAGAATCTGAATGAAAGTGACGTATGAGGTTTTGTCTCATTGTCAATTTAATGTGTTATCAATAAAAAAGTGACGATAAATCGGCGATTATTTTTAAAACAACATTCCTTTAAAGCTTGCATCAATATAAAAATCCTTAAAGTAACCAATACACCAGAAAGTACAAGTATTAATACTACATTCCATTTACATGCAAGCCTGTTGGTCGCTACTTACTTCGCTAAGTACATATAAAGTACCTGTTCTACGGTAGGTAGCCAGTAGGTTCCATTATCTAGATTATTAGATGAATGTTAACAAGTCGAAAGTAATGGTATTCGAAAAGGAGGAAAGCAAGACACCGTGCTAAGTACTTGAAGGCAATGAAAGTTAGGAACAAGTAGATGAGTTTGAGTATTTGGGAAGTATGTTTGATAGAAACGGAAAGGCGGAGAATGATATCGAAAGGAGGGTGACTGAAGAAAATATGCAGAATGCTGCTTGTATGGGAAGATATATGAATGTGAATGAGGCGAGAATTGTGTGTCAGGACAGAAGAGTGTGGCGCTCTATCCTCTCTGCCTACCCCTACGGGGAAACGGCGTGATGGTAAGTAAGTAAGTAAGTATGTTAGGTATCAAATTAAATTAAATGGTAAAAAACAGATAAATTAAAAAAAAGATTCAATGTTAATTACTTTATCGTAAAAAAATAATTCAACGTTTCCGCTACCAAAGGGAACCAATAAGCCAAGTCAAATCATTATAAAAGCAATAAAAAATATGTAAACATAATTACTATATTAAATGATTAAATAATAATCTCAAATAATAAATCGAATCACAACACAATAAAAAATAATTTACCAATGAAAACAATTATTTGTATTAGATGAAACAGATTCATCTGTCTTCTTTAGTACATACTTCAGAATAGTTAGGAGGCAGTAAACGTTTCTTACATTATGTACGTATTACTGAAAATAAAAAATATTTTTTAGCAACTAATAATTTTAAATTCTTCTAACAGTCTCTGAGACTTATTTGCATGTCCTTATTACCATATTAATTCAACTTCCTCTCACATCTAATTGAATGGTGAATAAAAAATATTAAAATCATAGTGAAAATGTACTTCAGATCGTTTTTCTAACCATAATTATGTATTTATATAATTCCCCTTTGAATTTCTATCGAAGCTTCAATTTCTGGCCTGCGTCTAAAGAAATGGAATCCGTTCTAATAAAGAGATTAGACATAATAATTTTAATAAAAGCCCTTCAATAATAGAACTCCGGATTGGATCGGAGATTTCAAAGAACTTCTTATAATGCATTGTTTCGTTAACAATACAGCATAAAATTAAGTTAAATAATTTAAACTTATATAATTGGATATCTTCAGGTATGATAATGGAATAATGGGTATCGAAATAGAACTTGCTTAGGGGCTGTTCCACCATCTCTGGATAAACTGTCAAATAACTATCCTTCGCACAAATTTATTCGATGGTTATAGGGGCGTATAAACACTTATAAAATATTGTCTCTGGGTTATTATACTTTGATAAACTGGATATTAATTGACAGGATGTTCAAGAGCACGTTCACAGACAAAGTCACTGAAATGTATTAATAGATAATAGTTGACAGTTATTTATATTCATAAACAACTGTATCTTTACGTCAGCAGTTCCGATGATCCGTACGTCGCACACCATTGGATAGCGCACAGTTTTTTTGACAACCTCAGCCCTTAAAGCTACTGGAAGAGGTGAAGTACCTACAAGAGACAAGGTTCAAAGGTCAGTAGGCAATCATTTACTTAAAAGTTTATTGTGTACATGTAAATATGGTATGGTGAACTAGACACAGTGACATCTGTCGGAATAACTTAGAACTAGCACCGTTTACACGTTACTTACGTTCTTTCTCTCCTAAATTAAATAATATTTTAAGTAAACCCATATGAATCAAATAAAGTATACTATCGTTTCAAATATAACGTTAGCCATAAACAAATAGCTTTGGGGCCTTTTTTAAAAATATGACTCGATGGGAAGTAAAAAATTAAACGCAAACAATATAATATGCATTAATGCAAAAAATACGTCTTGTTTACACTAATATTTAATTTTCGAGTACATTCTTTTACTGTTGCATAAATATGTCATAAACTATCGGATTTATGTTTCCTCCAAGAATGTGTGTAGAATGTCCCTCGTCTCGCAACTAATGTTGCAAACTCCTCTCCTGTATGTTTACTTTATTTCGTATTTTTTCATTTACTGGTCTGTGGCCATAACATAACTGCCAGGGGCGTGCAGTGCATACAAGCAAAAAATTTGACCACAACTAAAAAATTTGGGAAACAAATATAAATTAAAAAATTGGATTAACATTAACGAAAACATTATTTTGCTATTAGACCATCAGTGTACCAGTAGAGACAACTCACCACTGTACTCATGGCTCTTTTTTTATTCACCGCATAGTGCTATTTACATTACTCAGTTCTGTATTTAAGCTAGTTAATAACTTAAGTCATATAACTAGCTATTTACTGAATTTAAAATTCCTTTCGGTTGATCCATTTTATATGGAGTCATTACCTACGCTGTTTATTAACAGAATAACATTAGAAAGGGTTACAACTGCGTGAAAATCATTAAAGGTCATCTTTTACTAAATCGCGAATTTTACTATCTTACTGTTTATTTCATGATTGTTCTTTAAATTTGGTGCATGGATTAGTTTTTGATTTGAGAAAAACAAAAAGTAATTCGCATAACTATTTCCTGCGTTAACCATTAATATAAATAATTATTTCCTTTGGTTATTATGTGAAGTATTTTCAAATAATAAATGAATCATGTTCAGTCATAGGAAGTGTTCTTAAAAACGTCAATACATTTTTATATGGGTAATAAAGTATTATTTTATGTTAAAACTGAAACTTTAAAAACACTGTTAATAGTACTCTAAAATTATAAATAAATACATGATAGGGTCATATAAACGACGGATTTATTTTGTCCAAAGACGTTGGTTAAACGAAAGTACATATATTATATATGATTGTATAATATCATTGGCTATAGCATAACCTTAATCTATGCCTACTGCACGCCACTGTCTACTGCTGACTAACTGTTTTAACTTAATTAAAAATAATACCACACTTTAGCCATGTTCACGCAGAATCAAGATATTAATATATAATACTTCATTTTATTCATAATCTGCTTAATTTATATTTCTTTAAAATGTAGAAAATTTTTAAATGTTTAGTTTGTTGAATTGTGTAAAAACGTTTAACTTTTTTCTCATACCTTAGTCCGGTAAGTTTTACCTAAAATGATAAGAGAAAAATAACTGAAGCGTTCTGCGTTATTTCCGCTCAGAAAGAAGATTTATGTGTGTGGGCGTCAGTGGCGTTTACCAGAAAAATGCCTATTAGCTAATGTTGTGCGATGTGTTAAAGTAGTCATAAAAAAAAATGGATGATATTAAATGCATTTTAATTATGTAGCAAAATATCTCGTTTTCAAATACCGACCTAAATTAACATAAATTTTACTTGAAAAATTACATTTCAAAAGACAGTCCCCCGTAGGTTTTAGTATCACAGACCAATAAATGAATATACATGAAATAAAGTGTATATACAGGAGAGGGGTTGCGGGATGAAAGGAATTCTACACACATTCTTGATGGAAACATAAATCCGATAGTTTATGACAAATTTATTCAACAGTAAAAGTATATACTCTTCAAAAAATAAATTTTTGTGTAAACGTGGCATATTTTTTACATTAATTCATATGCGTTTATCGAGTCATATTTTTTAAAAAAGTCGCGTTGTTTATGTAATTGTGTAAGTAATACCAAAGTGATCACGGGGATCACAGTGACACTGAAATGAAAATATTGGGACACGAAATTTGCGTTAGTTCATGTCTATATATTTGGTGGTCTATAGTCTGTGTGAAGGATTAATAAAGATGTACTACTTATATATATATATTTAGATAATAATGTTATTCATGAAACCTTCAAAGCAAACTAATTGACTTACCATTACGCCGATTCACAGAGGGAGTAGGCAGAGAGAATAGAGCGCCTATCTAATCTTACTATACTAAGATCAGCTTTACATTCCTTCCTTATTTCTTCATTCTTCACAAATGGATCTGCCACATATACTCCCAAGTGAGTTCATTTCCACTGCATTCAGTCTACTTTAATTCCTCTTTTTACACTCAACGCCTCACTTCCATGCATCAGTGTCGGTACCAGGACTTCGTTGTGTATAGCTGTTCTCGTTTTGGTTGAAAAGTTTCAATTAGATGTAATTCTATTCAATGCACGATTTAGTTTGTGCCCTGCAGCCACCCTTCTTTCGATATCTTCAAAGCATCAGTCGTCAAACGATTCATGTAAAGAATGCAATCCAATAAAATCAATTCGATTCTTAAAAGATAGAACGTCTTAGGATGAGATAATTCCTAGTTTTAATAACAAACTTATCACTTCTACGCATTTGAAAACAACAAAAAGAGTATTAAATTGTAGGATTTATAATGTCATCACTTCTGGGTAACCAATTTGGAAGATTGAAGGATGAAATATGTCAATGGTAATTCACCTCCAAGATGGCTTGATATTTATGTTTGTATTCATCTTGGTTTGCTGATTAGGAAGAGAATTATGTTCAGATAGGGGATTAAGAGGAATGAAACAATCGCTACTTATATGCATGACAGGCATTGAGTTTAGTTAACACCAAGGTTTTCACCGAGGTTAATCATATTAAACAGGTAACGTCTGGATAACGGGTAACGAAGCCTATCTGATAAATACCCATACTTAAGACTGATGGCACTGCTAACGCAAAGTCAGTATACTATTATTTAACGCCATCTTTCGAATAACCCCTATTCAAATTTCAGACAGATTTATTTATTAGTTTTGTTTTGATAGCTGTTGAAAGTAAGCAATTTTATGGCCGTTTGCAACCATGGAAAAATAGTAATATCGGTCAATGATTCGATTTTTTTTGGATGCGAAGACGTATGAGGAAATCAAAGTGCCCTCTTATATACAATGGAATGCTAATACAGGGTTCGAAATGTAACGATGTCAATCGGTTTAGAGCTCTTCACCGACCAGTCGTGGTCCCAGCTGTGTTCACTACCGTGCATTGTTCACACAATGGTTTTTTAATACAACTTTGACAGGTGCGTTTAGCACCGTGTCCTGCTGACCATAGTATAAATATATAAGAAAGTAACATGTTGTGATAAATTTTATTAATAAAAATACATACTGGTGTATATACTATATTAAATTGAATTGTATAGCTATTTGAATCCATGAACTGAATGCGCTCGTGTGCGGCAAAACCTTACTAGGACGTGTGAGGGAGGTGCACTAATGGAGACCAGAACAAAGTGTAGACACCTCATAAGTTTCATGAAATAAATTCTCACTTTTTTACAGAAGTTCAGAATCTGTTTTCTGGCCTGTACCTAGTTCTTTGTGTATTGAACATTTTATCTCTGCTTGAAGTTTTGCAATGGGCTTATTGAACTTTCAATGCATTGTTTAGATGTATTTAAAGTAACGGAAATTAAAAATTTTTTTTTTTTCGCTATGATAGATAGTCTTCTTTAAATGGGAAAATATATGTTATTGATTATTTATAATATATGTTTAAGGAGAACACATTATTATTGTGAAGTTATAGTTTTTCAGAACATAGTTCAGTGATATTATTAATACAAATTTAATGTTTCAATTAGAATGAGATATAGATAAAATCAATTTATCGAAAAAATATTTTTGTTGCCACCCGGACTCGAAACAGGAACCCTTCCTATCCGAGGAAGTGCGCCGACCTATTACACCACGGCACCATAGTAAGATAACGACAATTTTTCGAACTTACATGTTTCACTTTCAAATTGATACATTTGCCATTCTTAACCAGATCCAGGGAAAGAAGCATATTTTATCACTTATTATAATGTAGAAGAATACTGTTTATATCTTTATAAATATAAATATATTTTTGTTAAACTTGAGGTTTATATTAGTTAAGTATAATGTTACAAACGGAATTTCTTGGTTATCTTACCTGTGTTGGTCCAGATAAGGACCATTCACGATCCACGATTGTGGAATACGTATTTTCAGTAATATTTACCTTGAATAATTAGGGTATTTACGACCTAATCTTCTGATGATTTTGTGACATTATATATTATTATTTGTTTGTACTTCATTTATAACATTATACTTAACCCGTGGTAAAAATCTCAAATCTAACATAAATATTTAGGTTTGTTTAATTTAAGGTTTCCGCGATCACTGGTGTATGGAACTAGTGTCTTTTCTAGGATACATCGCGTCTTTTATAAATGGTTTCCTCGAGGAGACCTGGACCGACGTTTCGGTACTTAACATTTGCCATCATTCATGTTCAGGATGGTATAATACTCAGCTTGGTATAACAATAAACAAAGAATGAACAAAGAAAAGTACTTACATAAGTTACTTAACTTATTTAATAAAGGTTTACAATGGATCGATTAAGTTACAAAAATCTTGTGCAAATTACTTATCTCAAATGGAAGATTTTTCAGAAAAAATAAACAGGAAAAACGAGATACAATTGAGAAAAATCGAGCAGATTTGGTCAGTAGACAGTTTGAATAGAAAACCGTGGAGATACTGAAATAGCATCCCTTAGAAAATAACAAAAGGGTTTTCATCTTGATACTTTGATCCAGAGCGCCTGACATCCTTTCATAAGACATTTGCATCTCTTGTATTACTTCTGTGGACCATTTTCTGTGAGCTCCTTCAGCTGCAAGTGGGGCAGTCATTTTTCAAACAGGAAACATC
Organism: Eubasilissa regina; assembly: GCA_022840565.1. Classification (NCBI taxonomy): domain Eukaryota; kingdom Metazoa; phylum Arthropoda; class Insecta; order Trichoptera; family Phryganeidae; genus Eubasilissa; species Eubasilissa regina. Next base: position 24,414,423 of record JAINEB010000025.1, read on the forward strand.
GTGATCTGGACTGAACTATGACACCGATTAATTAATGTAGACTGTTTTGTTTTATCTAAAACAATAGAAATGATGGCTTCCGTAACGGTATATTTATGGTATAAAAATATCATTAAAATTAAAAATAGAATATGTTTATTAAGTTAGAAAATAACGCTTTAGAAATTTTCTTATCATATTACAATCTTTCAATTTTACCTCTGTTGGGGTTAACATCAACCGCCTCCAAAATCTTTTTAAACATTAAAATATTTTAAAAGCGTCAAGTATCGATCCCGGTACTTCTCATAACTATGCGAGTTCTCTACCATCTTGTTATTTCCTTACTTGACTGTGGTACCAAATTGTTTGAAAGTGTATAATGTTAATTTTATTTAAAAAATTGTTACCTTCGTGAAATTTCTAAAAAATTAAATATTTTATATGGCTACTTGCCGTAGTAAGAAGTATTGTATGTCACGCAGAAACCGGGGTTCGATTCTTCAAGGGGTATATTAATTTATATTTTATTTATTTAACCAAATTTATAGTTTTTTTTTTTTGAACCAGAAAAAATATTTCTATGCGGGAGTGGCATTTAATGCGTTTTTTTTAATAAGATTTATTTTTGTTTACTTTTTGTGTTAATTAAATCGATGAACGTTTAATGAAAGGTAATTTATTCTGAGACTGAAAAACTATTAACAATAACTTGTTAATTAATAATTATTAAGGAGAGCACATTATTATTGTGATGTTGCAGTTTATCAGAACATTATTCTGTGATATTTTAATACAAATTAAATGTATCAATTAGAAATATATACAGATAAAAACAATGTATCAAAAAAAAAATTTTTGTTACCACTTTTCTATCCGGTGTTTGAGATTGTCCGTAAATATAATGCAGATTGCTTTCAAATAAAGGAATAACCAAAGAGTATTTATCCAGAGTCAACGTATCCTGACTGAGAAAATTTTTGAATCCAAGTCTTTTAGTATATGAGAAGGCCATTCGGGTTGTTCAGCAATGATCGACAGTTCTCAAAAATACCCGAACGTAAAGGGCGTTACTTACAATAACACCATAAGTCAATTTTCACAAAAACTGTAATTACATAAATTTATTTTATTTTCACACTGATTTTATTTATTTATTAAGGTCGATATTTATATTGTGTTTTGTTTATTCAAATATGTTGCGTTGTCATTTTTTGAGATGTTTTTAATTGTTTTAAAGCCGTCAGAGGTAATATAACATTGAAACTCGTTATATATTTTTATTTACTGAATTTACGAGCTTAATGAATACGACCAAGTTTATAGGGATTCGTTACTAAATTAAACAGGATTAGATTTGGTAGATAGTGTTGAAAAGTAGAGATAAGTAGTATTTAGAGCACGGGAAAATTACAATTAATTAATTAATGTTACCACCAAAAATTACCAATTTATTGTAATTCTGCCTTTTGGTAGGTTTTATATGTGATAGTTTTGTAAGACACCTTACTCAAATAGACAAATACATATCCAGCACAAATCTCAATATTTGTAGTTGGTGATTATTTAAAGCATGCCTTTCTTACAGTTAAGGTTTAAATGGTTAAATAAATTTACATTTAATAAATTACTAAATTATCAAAATTATTATATTATTTGGGAAGAAGGTTTTTTGTAGTGTATCCCTGTAGTATAGTTTTTAGCATCGTTTCTGCTCGTGAACAGATATCGATAATATCTTGAGATGGATATAATAACCCTCCTTTATCTTTCTGTATTATAAAACTATGGCGAACTGATTTCTCGTTGGCAAAGAGACTGTTTGTCTATACAGGTCGTGCAATATGACTTCTTAGTCAACTGTCGCATAACGAATCCACCAATATAAGAAATTATTTGCTTAGAAATTTCCATCTAATTTTTAACTAGGAATTCTGATAGATTTTCACTATCTGTCTCATTTGATTAATTTTCTATAAATTCCGGTTTGTAATTTTCAGTGGTGCGATTAATTTTTGTTATTGCTGAAGAACAATTCATAATTTGTATATTTCTTATATCTCGTCATTTCTAATACATTAATATTTTTTATATATTGTAGTAAATTGTCGTTGCATTTAATATTTCGTTTTGTGTTAAATAATTTTAGATAATATTATAATTTTTTCACACATGTACTCAATTCCATTTGTTGAACTAATTAATGAAGTTCAACTTGAATAAAAGTAGTTCAAATATATATGTTCTTTTTATCCAAATAATTTATTTATTTTCATTAATGTACTCTATATTATTTTTTTAGTAATTAATTAATTTCAAAATTTGGAGTGCAATTCTATGATAGGTGCCGATATTAATGCATGAGAAAAATTAAAACTTAAAAAAACACTTCTTACCAAAGAAATCCAATATTACTTAATGCATTTAATAATAATATAATATATATTCAAATTCCGCCCATTCTCTTATCCATTTTAACTCCACCCCCACCATCGTTAACTCCAAACATACCATATATTATAGTCTGAAAGTGCTTTTAATTTTAGTTGATCTATAATACTGACAATGGGCAGATGTTCCCGAAAATGCTATATATCATTTAACACAATGAAAAGTGTAGTAGAATAAAACAGAGTTTGACTCAATTTACAAAATAATCATGAAATTCCACAAAGTTTCACCAGAAATCTTTGAACAGTTAATATATTAGAGTTTGATAAACACAGTTTGATAGCACAAGTCACCATTTTGAATAGATAGACCACTTAAAAAGCGAACTTTGTTCTAGTAATGATAGGCAAGCGTCACCAGCGAAAGGCAGGAGATGACAAATTGACGCGTCTGTACAAATTTAGTGAATGCTTCAAATCATTTGTTTCGACTCTTATACTATATACTATATCCTTATTAGGAATAACAGATATATCAATTTGAAAGTGTAACATATAAGTTCAAAAATTTGTCGTTAACTTACAATTTTAATATGGTGTAAGAGGTCAGCGCACTTCTCCGGATAAGAAGGGTTCCTGGTTCGAGTCCAGGAGGCAACAAAAATATGTTTTCGATATATTTTGTTTAATTTGTATTATAATTAATAATTGATAACAATGCATAAAATGATACAATTATAAAATAAACGTTCAACATAAAATTCATAAATAATAATAGATACACTGCCTCAATTATATTTCCGTATGTTTTTCATTAAATAAACTTCAGAAAATTGTGTCACTTACTACCCTTAATGTTGATACGTCACTTCAAATTTTTTCGATTTTTTCGTAATTTGAATGGCTAGAATTTCACACATTAATGGCATTTTAAATGGTGCTATAAATAATGGAGAATGGAAGAAAGTGTCAAAAAAACGATACAGAATGTTAATAAATTTTGTTCGTTTCCATTTCAAAAACCACAATGAAAGAAAAAATGGTTATCCGATGGATTTTATGCGAAAACCATCCCAGAAAGTGTAATTTTGATTGTTTGAAAATGATTTATCGAATCATATTATATAAATCACGTAACGTAAGATGAAATATAAACATTTAGAGAAAAATTAAGTAGGTACCTACTGTAAATAAAAAAAAATATTTTTTTTCGTGGTAGGATAGGATGACAATATATATAATACGAGTATATTGTTATAAATATATTTTATTAAAAAAAATCACATATGTGCACACATAAAATATACATATTTATTTATTTATACATTCGACAATATAAAACAATAATAGGACCTTCCAACTGCACCCCCAAATAAGAACAATCTAGAATTATAAGGGGTGACTATCAACATTTATATAAAATAAGATCAAGATCTACTCGATATAAGAAATTGTTTTCAACTAATAAAAATATATACAATACAATGTGAAAATTAACAAAATATAAAAAATGTTAAGAAATTGATCAGATTAGAACTTGGGAAAGATGTTAAATACATGATTATTTAATAATTTTGAAGACCTTTAAGCCATTTTATAACCTCTTTTGTTGTACACATTTAATTTAATTAATTTTGGCAGTTGATTATGTAGTCTAGGAGCAATGTACGATGCATGTTTCTGTCTTATTTTTAATTTGGACATTTTTAAAATAACATCTTCATTAGTTTTGCTCCGAGTCTGATAGTTGTGGTGAATTTTTATTTTATCCTCTTTAAAAAAATTAAATAAAAGGGTTTTTTTAATATTAAATATATATTATCTGCCTCACCTACCTAATCCGTTGTCGGCCCGGTGCACTCAGCACTGTGTCCAGATTATGGCTCTTAGTGAGAGTTATTATTGAACCGAGAGGCTATTGGATGAACGAGAGAAATATTATGCATGATTAAAGGAATAGCTTTGGTTGGACAAAGGAACGGTTTTGTATGAAATATAGGACCTCACCAGTGGTAAAGGGTAAAATATCGTTAGAAATTAGAAAATAAAATACATTTTAGAATTATCAGTAGGATATATACATATATTTCATTTAACATTTATTTATTCTCTATGAGAGTAGGACTCGTGTATAGAGAAGGAATATATACGAGATAATAAATGTTTTAGTTAGTCTGTGTATATATATTTTTTTACTTCAGATACAAATTGAAAGTAGTCTGTAATTGTTCTAATTGTGATGGGAAGATTGTTAAAAAGTTTGATGCCTTGATAATTATAGTGATTTTGGGTTGCGGTATATTTTAGTTTTGGAAAATCAATTCGATCTCTAAATCTTGTAGATCGGAATTCGCTTCTAAAGTGTAATTGATTTTTAATTTTGAAAAATTGGATTATTTAATTTTTTTTGTATATGTCTATTATTTTTGGTACTTTGAAATCTGAGAAAAGTTGTATACTTGGATAGTTTTTTTTTTAGAACAATTTTTATTATCATTTTTGAGTGATTTCTAATTGTGACATTGAAGTTGTATATGCTCCTCCCCATCCAATAATACCGTTATGTTTGGGATCATTAGATCCAAGTGGAGAAAAAAATGGGTTGGATTTCCCTGGATGCCTATAGTGTGCTGGCTGTCAAAAGCATGATAGCATGAGTATATAAATTAAATAAAAATTTATATTCACAAAATGTTTAAAATATTAGCAAAAGTTGATATCACATGTATAATACCGTAATAATTTTATTATATATTTACAATAGTTTTATTATTCTGTACATTTTTTGTTATTATACTTTATTGTAATACACATGCAATGAATGATTCATTTTCACCTGAATGTATTTATATATTTACTTTTTTGTTTGTTTCTTATCTATATGAAAAAATAATAAAATAAATCTGATTTAATTAATAAGGAAGAAAAACGCCGGCTCTGTACATAATTAACTTTATCGTAATAAAATGACAAACTAAAAAATGTCGGATTTTATGGACTTCCGTGGTATTACAATTAAAATACACAAACAGTGTTGGTCCAGCCCAGGTTAAACATTTATGACAATTATCTTAGTACTGTTAAAAGCGTTTTGTGAATACATTGAAGTAAATTTAATATTTACAGTAGATTTACGTGAATTCTTTCTAACAGCATTTGAATGTCAGATTTTAATTTGTTTCCTAAATTTTCAACCTATCCCACGCTCGAATTAATACAAATCAGATGCCTAAGGATTAATTTTCTCAACTGCCATTGATTTATTTTATTTTACTATATTTCATTTCATTTTTTTTTTATATTTCGAAAAAAAATAGTTAATCGATTTGAAATTAAAATGAGATGACATTCAACATTGAATATACTAAATAATTCGTGATCTGTGTACTCCTTCTAAGCCATACTCCTTATCTTTATAAAATCATGTAGCATTTTATCGGGACAAAAACATGTTTCACGATTACAAATTTTTAATTTTAACCGTATTCGTGTTAACAGTTTTCCACTTTAGTTGATAAAGCAACTGAACAGAGGCCAATGTAAGTAGCGTATTATCACAATATAATATAGTGCTCGCTCTGAGCTGAGAGCCGCTCTATACAATACTCGTTAATGGCAATTACCGATTTGTCTTACTTAAGATACAATTTATTCCTAACTACCACCAGTCACGTACGGCTTGCACGTACGCTCGCAATAACCGTTTATTAGAATTTATATTAATTATACATGGCGAACTTCCCAACACGAGGGGTTCACCTTTCACTTTTATTCTTCAGTAAATATCAATATTTTGGGAGCCTTACGAATGATGCACGGAGTAGGCAGCTGTGTACTCACCTGCAGGGGTAAATCTTTGAGAGACATCCCGATGGGCCGATAGGTTCTACTTTGTTTTCATTTTCAAAATATAATATTTTCATGTTTTTAAATACCTTTCAGAAAGAATTATCAAAACTATTCTGCCGTGTGTTTCATGTAAAGAACCTGCTAATATCAGCAAATATCGAGACTCTAGAAATAAACTATGTTTGCTGACTATGAAACTGACTGCCAAGACGAAATATACAACAGCCGTAAACAGTGCGCATAATTTCCAAAAAAATTGATAGCCATCCAAAGCATCTCGAACATTCATTAGATATCAGTCATCTTTTTATATTTGGGTCAAAGATCCTAGGAAACCATCACGCAAGGAGGTACTTGAAATTTATAAATACTCGGAGTATATCGATAAGTTTCCATATTACGTCTCCCCTTGTATTTGCATCTGGAGCAGTGTCATTATGATCGTATAGTGTTCGGTTAAACGGTCAGGTATATGTAGTTTATTTTATTGATTTTATTATTTATTCTTTATATAGTGCATACATAAGTATAGGATATGCGCTAATGTAAACAATATCAACATTTTCCTTTTTACTATCTTGCACACATTTGCTTAGTTTAATTTTGAATCTATGAAGTTACTTCTCTTCCCGTATATCATCAGGCACTTTATTAAAAATCTTCATCGCACTATACATTACCGATTTCTGAAATTTTTCCATCTTGATAATGGTATGGTATAATGGTTTGAAATTTATATTTGTTAGTGTCCGGCACTTCAAAACCACTCGAGTCAATGTCAGACAGTTTTCATCACGGTATTCCAATACTTAAGGAAAATATCAATACTCACACGTCGCATCAGAAACTTTAGTTCTGATGGTGAACCCTGCAACGGGATTCGAAATATCAGCCAATGAGGTCGCATAAACTGTGTTGTTCATTCAAACGTTGTGTCTTATTTTCCATGTTGTAAAAAATAGCAATTATAAATTGCATATCGAAAATTTCCTCGGTTCATGGTCACCAATCCACCCCTGCCTAGTTTATTCATTCTCTTAACCTTTCCACTGCGTACCTGAATCAGGTACCTGATTTTTTATTGTTATGTCTCTAAAAATATCGAGTAAGCGATCATTTATAGTACCTACAGAATTCCATTATTTCGAGCATTTGTAATATTTTCGACACAATTGCAATTGCTAATTTTCAGGTCTGGATTTAATTCTAGAAATAAATAATACGTGCATTAATTATTCACGGGAGTGCAAAACCATAATTGGGACGAATATTTGATCACAGTCCATCTAATATAATATAACATGTAAATTTGATTCAATTTCTAGTTATATGGGGTTCAAATTATTCACATATATAATACGTTTATATTATACATTTTTGAGATCGGTAAACTTACATAGCGATATTCAATCTCAGAGTATCTGTGAGATTAATAGATTAAAGTATATTATCCATTATTATTATTATTTAACCATGTTTTTGAGTTGGTGGTAGCACCAAAATCACATCATTCGGTGCTACCAAAGAACGACGTTTTTGAATTGACGGCACATAGTTTTTTAACTTTAATATATTATCTTAAAAATTCATAAATTATTTGATCAATACTTCTTGAGTATATAAGTGTTTATGTATGTTTATTATATAGTAGAATAACTCGTTCTAGAGAAAAAAAAATGTCAGAAGTTGTCTGTGGATAATTTCTATCCACTTTCCATAAATTGTCTAAACAAATTCCAAATGTCACAATTTAAAAAAATTCTATTTACAAGTTAAGTAAACACAATCCAAAAATATAAGAGCAACCATTGTGGTTTTCAGTGAAAATTATTCAAAAATCTTTACTTTACTTAGCAGTCTCCCAAAGTTATTTCACGTTAATTTTTTTTTATGCGCAATAATGATAAATAATGTTTACTTCTGCCTTATTTACAAAATATCATCTGTGACTGAATTCATGAAATGCAAGACTTTAAAGACGTTTTTTAACAAACACAAAAAATTACAAAAGGCACCATATTCAAAGCAATACATCCTGTCCCATTTCTTCACACTGTTCCCTATTCTGATGATTAATTGAATCCTGTAAAGCAATGTGTCAATCCTGGTACGTAGATATCACATTAAGTTTAAACGTTTCCAAAGGCAGTGTTTTATATATTAAAAGGTGTTTATTTTAGAGCTATAGAATTTTAAAATAAAATAAAACAGATCAAAATCGTGGAATGGCCATGGTATTGGCTTTATTGGAAAGATAATTTTATTCCATTAGTATTTAAATACGCGCCGCGACAGACTCGAATAAAGCGCCATCTAGATGTTCAATTTTCGACCACATTTTGGAACAGCTGGGACCGTACATCGGCAATAACGCGATGAATGTTGGCTCCCAAGTCATCTATCGTCTCTGATTTATAAGAGTAAACTAGCCACATACATATCCCCACATAAAATAATCCAAACGTGTTAAATCGCACTATCTTGGAGGCTAATTCGCAGGTCTATTACGCGAAATTATCGAATGTTTCCTTCAATAAATTGATTGTGGCACGTGCTATGTAGCATGTTGCACCATCTTGTTGAAACTACAACATTTCCATATTAATACTATTCAATTGTGGAACAAAGAAGTCAGTAATTATGGATCTATAGCGCTCTCCATTGACTGTAACGTTCTGGCCGGCATCATTTTTGAAGAAACAACAGCTTCTTTGGTGCGCACTGTACGACATCTCTGCGGATGTGTATTATCAATTAAAGTATGCGTGGTGCGAAAACGATCCATGGTTATTTGAATTACTTGCTCGGATGTACGATTATGTCAACGGTAAAATGGACGTAGCATACTTTAAGTTTCGCGAACTGAACCACGATTTTCGAAATAAATTTGCACAATTTACAAGCGTTGTTCTGGTGTAAGTCTATTCATGGTGAAATGGCAAACCAAACTAAGCACAAATCAGTTGTCAAATTGGCTGTCTCTGGAACCTCTAAAAACACCCTTTATTAGTTTATGAAACCTTTGATGAAATGTATGTATTAGATGTAAACCTCAATACATTGAAAATATATCAGAGTATATCTTTCTAATAAATACATTTAATTTGTATTTAAAATAATATTAGTAATTATAATATGTATTTTAGTTTAATATTCATGAATATCCAGATGTACATAAAATGTTCACAAACATGTCAGGTGAAAAAAGAATTTGTCATTGTTTTCAAGTGCATTACATTTCGTGTAAACATGCACTGTGCCGAGAATTCATTATTTGTTATTTAATTTTTACATTTTCCGCACTTCCTTCAGAACAATCAATATTTTCACTAATATCCCGATATACATAGAATGTTCTCAAATATATCAGTTGAAAAAAGAATTTGTCATTGTTTTCAAGTGCATTACATTTCGTGTAAACATGCACTGTGCCGAGAATGCTTGTGCAGTCGTATTCATTATTTGTTATTTTTTTTTTACATTTATTGTTATTAATTTTTACATTTTCCGCACTTCCTTCAGAACAATCAATATTTTCACTAATATCCCGATATACATAGAATGTTCTCAAATATATCAGTTGAAAAAAGAATTTGTCATTGTTTTCAAGTGCATTACATTTCGTGTAAACATGCACTGTGCCGAGAATGCTTGTGCAGTCGTATTCATTATTTGTTATTTTTTTTTTACATTTATTGTTATTAATTTTTACATTTTCCGCACTTCCTTCAGAACAATCAATATTTTCACTAATATCCCGATATACATAGAATGTTCTCAAATATATCAGTTGAAAAATATTTTGTTAGAGTTTTCTGCATTTGACATTTGCCTAAAGGTTTATTTATATCATTACTAAAAAATATTCTAATTTCAAATGCAGAAAGACAAAAGGCGCATTGCGAGAGAAATATGCGATTGAACCATCTAAATAAAACCAAAATAAACGAAAAATATGTGCAGCTCGATGTGTTGTAAAATATGGAAATAATTCTCGCAATTTTCATTTATGTATCGTATATCATATTAGTATTCGTAGTTTATTTGTGGAGCTCTGAATACTCAGTACGTGCAAAATATTTCGATATATTGCACTCAATAACGTCTGTATCATATTTTGGTTATCGTAAGTCCATAATATCATTTTTAATAATACTAAATTAGATTGTTGTTTATCAATATTTTGGTACCATGTTTTATCGAATAATGCTTTAACAGATTAATAATATATTCTTATTATGAAGTTTTAATTATTCAGAACATTGGTCTATGATATTTTTAATACAAATTAAATGTATTAATTAGAAATATACATGTACATACAAAATCAATTTTATCAAACAATATTGTTGTTGCTACCGGGATTCGAACCTGGATCTCTTCCAATCCGGGTAGCGTGCTTTAACCGATTATGCTGTAGCATCACAGTGCATTGACGACAAATTTTCGAACCTGTATGTTACACTTCTCAAATTAATACATGATAAAAATTAAAGAAGATGCTTTCAAATAATGGAACGATAAATGTATTCATTTGAAGCGTGTAACATATAGTTTCGAAAATTTGTCGTGAATGTACTGTGATACTATAGCATAATCAGTTAATACACGTTCCCCGGATCGGAAGAGATCCAGGTTCGAATACCGGTAGCAACAATAATATTTTTCGATAAATTTGATTATATGTAGTGGAGTATTGCCTAGAATGGACCATTTTCTATATTATGATGCCACACATGAAAACGTGTCCTCGAAACAAACAAAAATAAACGGTAGTTGAAAACTTATAGTATTACCCTTTTCATTTTGGTTGTTGCTAAACAATAAATAAATACATGAAATGGGAAATCAAGGAAAAGTAAAAAATTGGAAATGGTATTATTTAGGAAACAGGTTTCCTTGTTTGGAGCACTGTTTTCATAGAATGAACCAGCGATATACTTTAGACACAAATATTTATTTTATGAAAAAAGAGCACAAAACAATAATATAAATAAAATAACAATACAACAAATTATAATGATTGGTCTTAAAGCTATGCATTTGATGCAGAAAATGTGTTTTTTTGCTGTATTCTTCATTAGTACATTTAGTATGGACCTATTTGTGACACTGTCCAGTTTTGTCCCTGCTATTTGGTGGATCATTCGACAATCGTGGTTTTCTTAATTTTATTGTTCTGTGGTTAATAGTTATTATACTTTTAAAATTAGCAATATTAACTTTGTGGTTTAAATTCATATTTTTTATTTATTATCTTTGTTTTATTAACCACTGAATTGAGTTTAAATACATCTACCGGTTTCGAAAAATACCATTTTCTTCTTCAGGATGTCATAACTAACAAAGAATATATATCATTGTTTCTTCACCAGAATCTATTTTTAAAAACATAACAATTATTTAAAAAATAAATTTAGTACCTGACTCAAATTGTTGCTTAATACAAATTTAGTCGAATAATTTTTAGGAAAAAATTTTAGAATGGGACTCGTAGTTAAATTTAGTTGGTTGTTTATAATTTCTTGATTAGCTTTACATGCTTTATTTATCTCCAACGATTCCAAATTATTTAATTTGTGACCAACACCGTTTATATCTTGAAGATGATGATATTGATGGTTCAGTGTTATCGACAATGTGAGCATTATTTTCACGAAGAAGAGCATCAGCTGGGGTGAAATGATGGTCTTGGAATACATGGCGATTTATGAAATTAAATGAAACAAAAACATTAAAAAATTAGGTGGGTTAACTGGAATAGATCGCTAATCTGTGATAAACTTTCTCTAATGAATAAATATATAAAACTTTATTGGTATTAACAGAATATATAATAGATGATGTGAAGAAAAAACAAAAGGGCCAAAGAGCAGACATATTGCAAAAGCAATATCTTCATGCCAACCCGTAATGAACTATTTATATAGAAAATTTGTTATGTACCTAATACTCCTGTAAAATGTTCACTTATCGAGTATAATAAATACCTAATAAATAATATAAATATTACAAAAATTATTGTCAAATACTTTGTTGTACAAAGTTTCTTAGGATGGAACAACCCATTCTAGGGAATTCTAAACGGTCCAAATCAGGGAACACGTAGATTGTTAAAGAAAGACAATATTTAAACTTTGTCAAAGCACTGAATACGAATATAAGGACATAGAATTGTAACAAAATGAATGTACAATAAATTAATAAAACTAATCAATCATTAATTATGTGTCAACAACAAGAATCCTTTAGCAGCGACGGCAAAAAATAACATCAAAAACACAAAAATCGCGCAACAGCGCTCAAAGCCATGTAAAATTTGGGCACATAACGGATACATGGTTGCCAATAATACGTTTCGCATGTTCGTTCGTAGTCGAAAATAGTACTGGTCTAATCTAGGAGCAGGCTCAACTTTGGAAACTCTTCCCGATATCTTTCTAATTAATATATTTAATTTGTATTAATAATTATGTGTATTCTTATGCTTAGCACGCTTACGTATTATTAAAATTTCACTTTAATAATATGTATGCGTTACACATTCAGATTTGTATGTATATATAAATATTGTAAGGCATTACACAACATTATTCCCAGGAAGAAAAACGCAATGTTTTTAATGCTCAATGTAAATATTAAAAAAAATCTTCCACAAAATGTACAGCTCTTTATCTACAAACTGATCTCATTTAAATGAAGACCAATTAAGTCATAATTAATTGTTTTGTATTGATTTAATTTAATGTGTAGGTAAATATATATAGAAATATTAGATACTTTTAATACTTTTTTTTTAATAATTAAAAATATGGAGTTTCAATTCCGTCGTGTTTTTAATATCGAATCCCTTGAATTATATTTCCATTTGGTCATTTTGCAGATGGGCTACTCGTCCGCTGTGCGATTTAATTATTTGTTTTTTTTTATGTGTTGATTTTCTATATCAAAATAATTCGTGTAATATTTTATTTCATACGGGATTGTTTACACATAATAAAATACAAATAATAAACATAAAAAGTACCAACTGTCGACGTCGGTTCACGGTAATCTGCGCCATGATTAAAAAAGAACGTCAGTGTTTATTCAACATATTTAATTTTACCATATTTATTTAATATTACCATATTTATTTAATTTTACCATATTTATTTAATTTTACCATATTTATTTAATATTACCATATTTATTTAATTCTACCATAAATATATTTTTTTTATAAGTTATAATTTTTTAATGTAATTCCATCATCATCGTTTCTGTCTCTGCCCTAACCTCCTCGAAAATTTACCTTCATAGAGTATTGATCATCATTAATACGCTCTGTAAAGCCTAGCCATATAAGCCTCCCTAGTATTATGAATTTTATGACTTTCGGCTCATATAAATTTTTGCCTCTTCGTCTGTTTGGTATATGTCTGTTTTCATTCTAAAGTGTATGAAAATGAATTGTCCTTCTTATTTAGTCTAGTAGTAAGTTGTGACCGAGTTGTCGCGTGTTTGATCCTCGTCTCGAGAGACCACTACAAGTTTGTACTATTTTTCATAGTTTTAAAAAAAATATTATGTAGCGTATATTCCATACATGATTACCTATTTATACAGATATATTTGGCAAAATGATTATGTCTCAGTATCTACTGTATATGCATCATAGTTTATTTGTACAAAAGTTTTTAATTACACGATGACAATTGCGTAGTGTTCAAATCCTAATTGAATTCCAGTTTGCTATTGGTGCAACTTTGTCGCTGGTAAAACACGAAACCCACTTTCCTTGCAATCGGATACAGGTATCTTTCTGTTTACGAACGTTCTAATTAAGAACATTCGCTACAACGAATGCCACTATTTATACAACATTTCGTTGCAATTGATGGAGTTACATTTACCTCATTTACATGAAGCATTAATAGTGTTGGAAATCCTTTTCCTTAAATAGAAAGTTTGAGGTTGATATAAATTTCACTTCGATAGTTTTTAATTTATTTTTATTGCGAACATACATAATCATTGTTTCAAATGCCTATTATAATATTTCAAAATTTCCGCTATTAACTTTGTGGTAGTCCATTGTAATTAACATTTTGAAAATTGATGGAATCTATCATCGAAACCTTTTTGATTAATGTGTTGAAAACTAGTATTTTCTCAGCAGAATGTTGGACAATTAAAGAGAGCTTAGACAACTCCGTACTCCGGAACGTTGATAAGGCTGTTATATTCTCCGACTCGCAATCAGCTCTTGAATCCCTCTCTGCTAATATGAAAGTTTGGCTAAACAATGAGATAATCTGTTCCATCAGAAGATATCTATTTAATTTGTACAGCAACAATAAACAGGTGTCATTCGTTTGGATTCTTGCACATAAAGGAATTCATGGAAATGAATGTGCTGATAAACTGGCCAATACGGCCACTCTTTCCGGAGTTTTTCTCCATCAATTCCATATTCCGATGTATGACAGACTCAATATGAAAAAAAAACGTACGAATTCTATCTAGACTGCAAAATGAATGAATCCATATAATCATAAGGGAAATCGGCTTAAAATAATTTAAAGATCTTTTCCCCACACCTTCTGGTTCTCCGAAAAGAAAGTCACCAAAATAACAATATAAAATATCACTAGAATGAGAATTGGGCATTGCCAGGTAGCCTCACATTTATTCAGATTAAACTTAATAGATTTCGCAATGTGTGAGTGTGGTGCTGAGGAGGAAACCCTTGACCACATATTTTTTGCCTGTCCATTGCGGATCACAGGTTTTTTTACAGTAACCTCGTCAATGGTAATTTTCAACTCCCGGTTAACTTGTGTTATCTTCTTTCCCTTAACTCGCCACATTTAATCTATATAATAGCAAATATTTTGAACGACAATGGTATTGATTTGTAATATAGTGTTTCCTATTCTATAATATTATTGAAATCTTTTCTATAAAATAAAATTTTAATTTGATAAATGGCATAAATCACTCTTGAAGGATAGATTGCCTATTTAAAAGAAGAAGAAGTAAACTTTTTAAAGTTAATGCCTATAATAGTTTGTGATTAACTTTTCGAAAGCAAATATGTGAGATGGTCTAGCGATAATAAATATTATCTGCTATAGTTTCATGAAACCTCATTAAACGATTACAGAAAATGTCAACTGCAACCAATTGGATGAAATAATAAAAGAGCTTATGGTCAAGCGGCTAAAATTGCTCAATAGAGATAATGTTCGCAATAATAATTTTGCTCAAACTACAAGAGCTAGATTCGTAATCTCGGTCACCCACTGTGTTGTCCAGACCTTGCACCAACTGACTACCACTTCTTCAAAGCTTCTTTTTGCAAGGAAAATATTAAATTCAACCAGCTATGGTAAACACTTTTCACTACTTCATTTCCACTTACTTATTTCTGTTCAGCATAAGCAGGCTACTCTTTAGATGGTAAAACTATATCGTTAGTTTAGATGCATACTTTAATTAATTGTACTGTTTTATTGAGATATGTACATTAAGCTTTTGATTTGAAATCGGATATTTTATATTTAATGACCTGATATGTTATGTTATAGGTCTACTTTTGATCACGGCACTTTTAGAATGTATTCAAAAGTTATTATTATTATTAAGATGTGATTAACATGAAATAACCCTATCATACATATACATGAAATAATTAAAAACTAAACAAATCTATGAATTGTAAATTAATAAAACAATAAGTGCTATAACTAAAAAAATGACATTTACCTACTAATTTTCTTGACTTCTGTATTTTAACTCTTCGTATTATTAATTAAAATCACGTATGTACCTAATCAGCTTATTTTTAATAATTTATTTAATTTTTCGTTTCGTGTCATATAAGAATAATAAACTAAAACACCTATGGCATCATCATTGACCATCATCAACCACTAATGGATGAAAGCCTCTCCATAACTCTGGCACTCTCGTCGATCATTTGCCGATCTTTGCCATGTCATTCGCATCCCTTCGATAATTTTGTCCATCTATCAAAATTTAGGCGTCATCTATTAATTCCAAAGCCTACTTATTTTTTCTAAGGGTGGTTTACAATATTCCATAATTACATGTAAATAACACACATGTTTTGATTCTATTCGTTTTATATACTTGAGAAACCTTACGCCTTATGAGAGTATTTACTAACAATTTATACGCAACAACTTTTTTTTACATTAATGTTCATCTATAATAAAGGACAGCAATATAATATTATGTACGTGAGATTAAAAGAGATAGCATTATTAAATGTGTTCTAAGGATTTATATATTTTTTAACGATTCTTAGTAACAATTATCTTCCTTATTATTTTTTAATTTTAATAGCTAAGTTACGTAGGTGTATAAGAAAAGAGACAAGAAAAGACAAGGAGTCTTGGAAATCTGAGGAAATATATTATATTAACGTCTGCGCGATTCTAGGTAACAATTTTGTTCCACCACTAACGAATTTTAATTACGCCTTTCCTTGATGATCTTGTTCTAAATCCTTGAAAGGACTATAACAGAAAAAAGGTTTTGGAAAAATTAAATCCTATATATTAGGTATATTAATTCTAATAATAATATTTTTCACATTTTTTCAACAACGTTTATTAGGGAGTAACATTAGTGCATATGTGTGTGTAAAATTTAAGGTTTCCGCTATCATAAATGTATAAAACTGATATCTCCTATAGATAAGACTGCGTTTTTTTGTTGATGGTTTCTTTGAGGCAATCTAGGTCGACATTTCGGCATGGTACCATGTGTCATTATCAACGCCTTTATCTCAAAAGTTACGGCATTGGCGTAGAGGATATAAATATTGGGATACTCGACTGTTTCGAGCTGCTGCTATCAAAAAATAATCAAAAACATGATCGATAATGTTCTCGATCGATACCGATATATATATTCGTAGAGAATATATATAGTTTACTTTGATTTATAAAAACAAATAAATATAGGTATGTATAAAATTAACCAATTCAAAATATTCTAAATTCAATTGCGGGTTAAAACGTAGGTACTTACCTACAACATTTTAAAATAAAATTATGACAAAAGTAGGTACTTATACTAATAACAGCAATTTGAGTGCAGTCGCATTAGTAGGGCCGCATCTGCGGCAGATTACTCTAATGGATTGAACCCTTTGCCAATGTTATAATGCAAGTCTAATGAGAAAAGGTTTCAATGGATTTTCTACTCCGCAATCAGCACGTTGTGCGCGGTATTACAGACAAATGTATCTGCATGCATTATTATGATTGAAATAGTACGAGTAACTCAATTGTTCTAGATATCCGAGAGCTGCTTCACACACAAATTTCTCGAGTGGCATGCCAAGTTTCAAACTTATGCTAACCAGGTCCTTTGGGTATTAACTTGCTGTGAAGAGATTCTCAATACTGTGTGTATATCTATATATACATAGGCACCAGTGGCGGTCGGTGACTTTTCGTAGAAGGGATACTGGAAAACAAGTTTATACCTACTATCAAATGTAACATATAATCGAAGGATATTCAATGTTTCAATAATTCGAGTATTCAAGCCAAACTGTCAAAAATGCGTCACACAAACAAATTTCTCAAAATAATTCGCTCCCTTCGTAATATGTATGATATTTTGTGCATTATACCCATAAGCATTAAAGTCGTTTTTTGATATTGGATACCGTTAACAAATGTGTATACAGTATTCGAGGACGTTGACGGGCGAAACTGAATGCGCATGAGCGAAAGTCGAATACTTTCAAACTTTGTGGATACAGAACGAATGATAGAATCCACTGTTGCTGGTATGTATATATATGCTGTTAAGAATGAATTTATGTATTCTGATCTCTAAAGAATAGGGCGAATTTATTTGCAGTTTTCGGCTAGAAAAAAAAAGTTGAAAACTTTTTGACTATAGAACACAAGGGATGCGGAGCATCCAAGCATGTATGAAGTACCTACATACATGCAGGCCCGAAGCGTAACCGTTGGTGCCTCGGAATAAACATTAAATTGATGTTCTCCCTTGCTAAATATTCTTGATTCTCATATAATATTTATTCTTGACCTCACTCTCCCCATCAGAATTCATATTTCCTGACCATATATTTAAGTGTCAGTAAAACAGTCAGTTTGGTATCGATACTTAACTCGGACTTATTTATCACCGCTCTTATTTATTCATCTATTTGCATGTACGGCACGTAGTACCATTAAAATAAAGAAATACTAATACAACAATTATCCTTACACATTAATATTAAAACAATAATAGTGCAATTAAGCATGTTAATAAATCTACTATACAAAAAGAATTTATATAAAAAAAAAAAATTAATGAAACGCAGTGAAAATAAAAACGAATATTTTTATTTTATTTTATTAAGGGATTTTGACAGTGAAAAGATATTGTAATAATTATTTAATAATAATTATTTAACATGCGATACTAATAATGAAAATCCACAAAAAATATTTGGATACAAAATATGTTTAGATGAAAGAAGAAGAAGGGTGGGGATGTTGCAACTGACGTTGCGGTAAAGGGAGAGCAACATAAGTTTTTATAGGTATAGTGAATGGTCAAAGTTTAGATTGAGGTGGTTCATAAGAAGAACCCTTTCAGCTTTGTAAGGCTAATGTTGAACAAGTCAATTTCTGTAAATTTCTCATTATGACATTTACATGACCGGTGAATGAATGAATTTTGTATGTAAGATGTTCTACTTTTGGAAATGTGGAAGAGTACGGATTGCTGGGTTGATCTAGATGGCACATGGAGACATATTAATTCCAATTAGCTGGAACAATCAATGTGGCCTTGCAGTAGTTTGAAGAGAAGTATTAAGTCAGCACGTGTTCGTCGATGTTCTAGGGTCTTCATATTATGGAAATTTGCTGCATCTAAATAGGAGCCAAATGATAGATTAGATCTAACATTCAGATGTCGAATAAACCTATTTTGTATTCGTTCTTATCTCGCAATATATGTTATCTGCCATGGGTTCCAAATTTGAGAAGCGTATTCTAAGTGACTACGAACGAATGCGCAATACAGTATTTTGAAGCAGGGTGGATATATTTAAATGTGAAAAACATAAGATGAACATAGAAATAAAACAAAATATAACTATTATTATAGATAAATATTAAAAATTACTGCAACGGAACCAAAATTTTTTCTGCCGGTAAAAATAGTCAGTTGAGCCGCCACTCGTAGAATAAGATTGATCAGAAAATAATATTATATTAAGCAACTCTAAAGTTATCCAAACCTAACCTAACCACGAATTGAGCCTGATATTTTTTCACTGCCGACAAAAACATAGTATAATGTCCAAATGATTAAATAAATGTTTTTTCTTGTTAACATCATCATTGTTGTAATGTTACTTATGAGAAGTAATTAAATATATTTTTAGTTGTAGAATAGCACAGGTAGGTACGTAAAGCGTAACGAAAAAATAATCAATACGTATTTATAAAACTTTGTTAACATCGCTTATTTTCAACAAAAACTTAGTGATGAATTGTAACATTAAAATCTCAACACTTTTTTCACTGGTTTTCTCACTATTTACATACATTTATTTATTATATTAATACGGTAAAGTGTACCATTAACAAGAATGTATAAAAATATCTTATCGTATAATAATAATAAAGGAAATAGAAAAAAATAAATTATAAAAGGAACAGAAAACGCTAGAATCCACGCTACCGAAATGAGTAAAAAGAAGTAACATTATGAGGCCGAATAAGAAGAACCATGATAAAGGATACTCGGGATGGAGTCTCTACTTCTACATATATAAAGATCTCAATTAAGATGGTTTGGACACATCTTGAAAGTGAAAGAGAAACGAACCACTACCAAGATGTATATTTTCGGCAGCTTCAGAGAGAAGGTTGCCGGTGGATCGCTCAGATTAAACTGATATAAATAGCAACGAAAGTGTGTGAAGACATATTTTGATTGGAATATTAAACAGATTTTAATTGGTTAGCAAGTGAGTGAAGCGGCACAAGACGAGGAAAGATGGAAATGCCATATCAAGACTAGGATAATGGGATAAAAATAAATTAATGAAAGAATGAATGAATGCAAGATTTATTAAATTTAAATTACATAGATCATATTTATATGTGAAATACATATTATGTACGTAGTTAATAATTATAATAATAAATAAATAAACTAGTCTGTATATTGTTATACTTCAATATAAAGTTTCTCCGTTAAATTTATGACACATTTTCAGGTTCAGTGAAAGGTTGTCAGAAAGTTATGTAACTTGATTACTACTATCATGAATGTTGAAATTTCACTATCGGTAACTTTGTAATTTATATATCTGGGTCATCGACATTTGGTCCTCTTTTGTTTTATTATTTTTCAATCAATCGATTTAAAGTGATTTTTGATTTTTTTTTTCAGAAATAACGGAATTAGTTAAAGTGTCAAATCTGTATAGAAAAAATATAACATGTTTATACGGGATTACTTCAAGAATAACTGAAGATAAAGCGTTAACGCTGAAGAAACTGTCCAACTTTGGCATTTTTACCGGCGACCAGTTAACGTCTTTATGTCCTAGATACATTTTTCGACATTATTAATTCAATTACAATTATTTAATTCATATAGTCAATCACAGTGGCGCCCGCTTCTAAGGGCGGGCCTGTCTACACATATCTGTATACTCAATGGAATGTTTGCCAATGTAAAGGAATGCGTGTAATTGAAGTTTTTTACAGAAATTTGTATAACAAGAAACAAAATAAATAAATACTAATTAAATGTATAAATTAGAAAGATGAAATTTATTATATATGTATATCTTTCTAGTTAATACATTTAATTAGTATTTAAAATATCACTGACCTATGTTAGGTTCTACATCACCGAAATTCAGAAGTTGTTCAAACTTTAATTATTTTCAGCAAAACTTTTTTTTAATTAATCGTAAACAAAAATCTGGCAGGTTATGTTGCGGTTACATTATCATAACATAAGTTTGCCAAATTTCATAACGATAGGTCTATAATTTATGGCACAGTGTTCATTCTTGTAAAGACAGTTCGCAAATTTCTCGAAAATCACAAAATTTAGAAAATCGTTGAATTTCGGATAACCCTATTTGACGCTCAATAAGTCGCTAGTGATATTCTCTAACCATAGACTCCATTTAGACTACTGTTTCATGGACACCCTATATAAACGATGCTTGAAATAAATACCTATTTTAATTAATAGACTGCCTAAATGTGAAACATTTTTCAGTAAAATTATTTTTGCAATTCAAATCTGTAAATCCGTGGAAATTAAGCTTTAGAAATAAAATTTTCATCATTAGTCGCGTGAAGAAGCATATTCAAATTGAATTGCATGATAATGATAATAATCATCATCCCCCATTCAGGTGTAATTACCAGTATGAAGGGGTGGCTTAACAGAAAATGTTTAAAAATAATAAAACTGTTTCAACGGAATTAATCACGTAAATTTAAAATGCATTAGTCTGAAGATAGTTGTACTTAATATATATACGTATACTCGTACAGGATTTTTCCGTTATGACGCTCGTTACAATATATGTGAACTGTGTGCGCGTCTTTACTCGTTGTCGGAATATTTAATCTTAAAAATAAACGAAAATCGTATATTGTCCTGGAAAAAGTTTGTGATACACTTAAAAGCGGGGAGAGTAAAAATTCGATATTGCAACAAACAGGCAGTGGTTGCAATAATTTAAGATGATAAGAATATTTTTTAATTTCATACTATTCTATTGTTACAATATTTAAAATGAAAATAACCATTTAACATTCAAATAAATATTATTTCAAAATAAACCAGTTTCCGTTAACAAAACCCATGGGCTTCTATTTAGTGACAACACGACAACCTTAAAAATTCTAAAATCAAATACATGCCCCTGGATTTTTTAACGAAAAAACCCGGTACGAGTATATGAAAGAAATGGTAATGCTCAGGTTTTTATTTATGAAATTGCATACATCATTCCAAGAAAAAACATCGTATTTTCCAAAGTAAATATGTTCATTTAAAAAAACGTTTTACGCCCCTCGGACAGATGTACGATATAACCCCTTTATATTTATGGTTAGAAAAAGTTTTCATTAATTCAGGTAAATAACATACATTAAAAATACAACTGAAAGTGAAAATAATAAAATCCGCGGTGGGGAACTGAACTCCAGTTTCCCACGTAATGAGAAAAGATACTAGAAATTCTGTATTCTCAATTTTTTTCAATTTGAGAGTCAAAATTTTCAAGTCCCGGAAATCCCCGGAAAATGATATCAAAAATTTAATTTAATTGAAAAGAAAAAATATTTTATTAAATATTCATATGTATTATATACAGTAGCAATTAGGGTTATTATTCGTATTAAATCGAAAAAAATTGTGTAACAAAATAATTATTAGTAGTGTTTTAGAATGAAATTAAGCTTACATTTATAAATTGATTATTTCAAAAACAAACACATCTATAAAAATAATAAAACACAAACATTTAACAATTGATAAATAAATGCATCGGAAGACAATAACGTATATATTTAATTTATTTTTTATCAATTTCATCTCATCAAAATTTTGTTTCGTCAAAAGATGACAATAAACCGACAAAACTATTCCTTTCAGAATTTTTATAGCTGACCATGTATTCTTATTTCGCTTTGTTTGTAGGTAGTCATAACCTACAAGAATCGTCACACGTGCACCGCTCGCCGCCAGGTCACCTGTATCACAATGGTCAGCAACTAAAATAAGTTTTCGATTAATAGATTTTTTCTATATATCTTTCTGGTTGATTTAATTAACTTATTTAACCTATTTTTTTTAAATAAATAATATTAAGAAAAATAAGAATTTCGAGTAAATTTTTTTAAAGACCCGAGACTTGAGACAATGACCAAAAAACCATAGGATTCCCGGGAATTTATTCCCGGGTTGTCTCAACACAGAATCAGTAATACTTACTATTCACTATATTGCCGACTTATAGACTACCTTTGTAAATAGTATAGTTTACAAGTATATTCGATTATTTATTAATACTGAATGGTTACAAAGTTCACCTACTTTAAATTCTGTAACTTTTTTAAAATCAAATTGAATATCAGTTTTCAAAATCGTTTTTAAGAATGTATGAGTCATAAAATATATAAAAATATCAAAAATATAAATCAATGAAT
The DNA here is from genome assembly GCA_022840565.1 of Eubasilissa regina. Classification (NCBI taxonomy): domain Eukaryota; kingdom Metazoa; phylum Arthropoda; class Insecta; order Trichoptera; family Phryganeidae; genus Eubasilissa; species Eubasilissa regina. Next base: position 24,437,878 of record JAINEB010000025.1, read on the forward strand.
TTAATTCTAACTAAAAATCTAAAACAGATAAAATAAATACCCTTTAGGGATTCGATCATGGACAACTCGATATTTGTCTGTTCTTTATACAATTCTACATCCTTTGACCGGTTTAAACTGAATTTTGCGTATTTATTTTTAGGACTGTGACGAAAATATAGTCACTACCCCTTCTTCTGCAACCCAGATTGAACCATCCTGCCGGGAAGAAAATTTGCCTAAATCATTATTATTATATTTAGGCCTGCACAAAATACAGACAACCCGCCTCACTTCTTCTAAACCTTTATTTTTAATTATAACTAAATCTAAATCCCGAGCAACGCCGGGTACAGTTCGCTAGTATTATAAATAGATAATAATTGATAGTCTTTGTAACTGATGGGGAGACGTATTCATTAGAAGCGTCAATACTTTTCCGAATGGCGGAAAATATATTTTTGAAATAAAGGTGAAAATTTAACAGAAGATAAAAGCGAGAGAAAAATTTTTCCGTTGCCATTTTCGTGTTAACTTTTACTGGAGAAGCTTCTGAATAAAATGTTAAAATTTTAATTCTAATAAATGTAAATCTGTTTTGTACATTATTCAAATAATTAATTATGTAGTTAGATAGACATATAATTTATTATATAGTTAATCCTTTTCAGGAAGGCTTGTCCAACCGTTGTCTAACTGCGCGCGTTATTAATGTATTTGTTTAACAAATGATGTAAGTGTGAGATATCCACAAATATTTGTGTAAATCATTTACAAGATAATAGTATACATAATTTTACAATTATTATATTCCTACAAGAGAAGCAAAAAAAACAACCATTAATGATTTATTCACTGGTGTGCTCGAAGGGCCAACCACTAATATGTATATCGGGTGTCCAATGGAAAAATTTCAATTTTAAATTGTAATCTTAAACCTCTTAAACCATCAAGCTGAGGTAAGTGGAAGGGGCATTGTACGACACGCGTGATTTTCTGATTTGCGAGTCGCAATGAGTCACTGGTCGGGAGGGCATTGAGCAATATTTAAAGTGCGGTGATTCATTGACTCGTGCGCGTCGCGCTTTTTGTACTCACTTTAATATTCGACGAGTAAGTGATGAGCCGAGCACGCAACTTATCTGGTGTTGGGTTCAAAAGTTCAGACAAGAAGGAACAATGGTTAATCAAACTCCTCCGGAACCATCAACGTCAGCAGCGACGCCAGAACTTGTGGCTCGATAATATGGTATCGATCGATAAGGAAGATTACAGCCTGCACTGGAATAAAAAAATCAACAGTGCTCGTTATTATGAAAAAAAAACTACAGCTTCACTCATAAAAACTACAAATCGTGCAGTTTATCCACGAAAATGACTATTATTTACGTGAAACCTTAGCGAGAACGATGCTGGAACGATTTGGAACGATTTGGAACAGCACGAACGCTTGGAAATATATTTTTTGCTGACGAAGCACATTTACATATACTTAGATATGTTAATAAACAGAACATGAAATACTGATGCTCTGAAAATCCAATGGAATGCCATCAAAAACGTTTTTTTTTGTCCAAAAACGATAGTGTGGTGTACAATTTCGGCCCAAGGGATAATTGGCCCTTATTTTTTTAACCAGCGAGAGACAGTCACTGCTGACGTGTATTTTCGAATGATCGACGGGTTTTTGGTACCACAACTGCAGCTGTTTCTTGGGTTCAATAAAAGAACACAATTTCAGCAAGATGGGGCAACTCCATACACAGCTAGAGTTTTAATGGAGAAGCTGAGGTGAATTTTTCTTAATAAATTGATCAACAAGTACGGAGTTATACCCTAGCCACCTCGGTCACCAGACCTTACACCGTGCGACTTATTTTTAAGGGGATATCTTAAGTTAAGAGTTCACAGCAACAATCCTTGAACAATTCAGGCCCTACAAGAAAATATCCTCTGTCAAGTTGCTGCCGTTCTCGCGTGTGCGGAAATTTAAGAGGAATGGACGCCATTTAGACAATATTGTTTATAAAACATAAAATCCGCATCGTTAATCTCAATTTTGTATAAATAAAATATGAGAATAATATTTTAGTTTTTTTTTAAATATAATATTAAACTTAAAAATTTTGCGCTGGACAAACAAAACAAATTAGATGAATCAGTAAAAAAATATTTTTGTACCGATATTTAATAATATATATTTAAATACCTAGGCTAAACACATCTGAAATCGAGACTGATGTCACTCATAAAATAAGCTACATTAAAAAAATGGTGCTCCTTCACTGGTGTTCTTTTCGACCCAAAAATGTTATATGGTGCCGAGTGTTGGACAGTGAAAGAGGCCCACGAACAAAAAAATTTACTCCAATAAACTCAAAATGCTCAGATGGGCTGGAGGAGTGATAAGACTGGATAGTGTTCGGAATGAGTATATCTGAAGAAGTTAATTGCACCAATAACAGAGAAGATAGCAGAAAACAGACGAACATATCCGTGGAGGTCTATTGCCTCCACAATCATCAATACCCCCGACGACAATACCGCTCTGAATGTACCCTGAATACACCAGGGCGTAAAACAAGATTATCATCAGCCACAAAACCACACCCGCTACCGACGTCAAACCATGTGTCAATAACGTGTACCGGCAGACATCAGACAAAAGCTCCTCGGTGTAGACTTTTTCGAAAAAAATACAGTTTCCACCGAGACTCAAACCTGGAATATTATCTTGGCAGGATAATGCGTTATCTTCTGAAGTACCAACTTCACGATAAATATAATTTTTAATAATTTTTTTAACATTTCTCTTAGTATTGATACAAACACCGTATCGTCAAAATATCTATTTAAGCATTTAGATGAAAATTCAATTTTTAAACGTTTTTCGTGATTTCTGAGTTTTGTTAAAAATCCGTTATAGAAGAGTTTGGAAATAAACGACTCAAATACTCTCTAGGATCTTGTGAAAAACAAAGCCACCCTTCTCCTGGCCAACTTTTACATACATTACACTATGTACAACTCGTACATACTAAGTGGTAACGTTAAGCAAAGTGTAAGGAAAAAAACTCTTAAGTGTATGGTACATGGTACGTACTAGTTTATGTATACATATATATTTTTTCGTAATTATTTTGGTAATGTCGAAAGAGAAGTGGGCCTAGGTAAAGTATTATTTAACAAAATATAAGGGATGAGTCTAAAAGTAATTCAATTTCCTTCTGGAACAAGGGATGATGAGCTCGCAGTTATCTCAATTTGCACCATCTCCACTCCAACGTGGCTGATTACATTTTTCACAAGCGTGTCGGCTTATCTCAACTTTCTCACAAATAATTAATAAATAAAAATATTTTATTTTTATTTTGTAAATTGAGTTAAACACTCTTTTATTCTACTATATATGTTTAATTGTGTTAAACGGTATAACGTTTTCGGGAACATCTTCCCATTATCAATATTATAATTAAACTAAAATCAAAAACACTTTCAGACAGTAATGTATGATGTGTTTGAAATTAACGGAGGTGGGGATGGGGGTGGTGTTTTAACTCAATTTACAAAATAATCATGGAATTCCACAAAGTTTCATTATTAGAATTTTTTATTCAATTTTTAATATGTTTGCTGTGTGAGATCAAAAGTATAATGAAGGCTTTCTCCAAACTCGGCTTACTATTAGTGTTCGTATATATCGCGGCATTCACCGTGTTTATGATATTTAATTAAGTTTGCAATGATTACACATACTACGCGGGTAGAATTTATGCACCATAAATGCACCTACGACCTGGGTCTTTCTAATTGCAAAATATACGCACTATAAATACGTTCACATGGTGTACATTATAAAATATTTCTTTGGTTGGGAAAGCAATATATCACATAACATTACGAAATATTGAAATATGGGACTACAAAATGAAAGTACGAAATGGAATTTTGAAATTGAAAATTCTCCAAACTGCAATAAATACCACCTTGCTGCAGTCCGTTAAATAATCTAAAATACGTTCAGGTACTTTATGCACTTTTTTAATAAATGTTTTCATTCAAATGTCCAAATTATATAATAATTTGAATTATGGTAAGAGAATCATAAACGTTTGATATATGTATAAAGTTTTATAATTACAAACGAAAATATGTTTCCTGGCTTATGTCATGTTTTGGTTTCTGCAGAATTATTTTTTGTTTTGTTTTTTGTATAAATTATTATTTGACGATATAATGAAAAAAAAATTTATGCTTTTATATTATATTTATAATATCTAGCTAACTTGACAATTCACATTCTATTTTATTGCAAATTGAATTTTTTTTAATTTAAAAACTTTCGATTAGATAGTTTCACAATGAAGACTGTGTCTTACAAAAAAAATGTATCACTGAAAAATTTCGTTGAAATGCTTCCAACGGCAGAACATTAAATGTATGAATTATATTTCACTACGATAGCCTAAAAAAAACTCTTATTATCTGCGTATGTATGTATGTAGTATGGACCGCATTCCAACTTTTTTGGCACCGATGGGGAAATAAATTAATACACGGCACAATTTATTACGGTGCCTTTGGGCCCTAGAGGATAGGAAGCCATAGAAGCCGCCACTCTTCTAGCTCAAGATCAGATAGCTCGCCTGCTATCTCGGATGGGATGATAATTGATTCTAAGGCATTTTGATTTTCACTTTATATATTTATTCACAAAACACAATTAATCCCGACAAATGTTCTTTAGATCTTCCTTTCCTCTGGGGGAGATCATTTTCATTTATTTCTTCTATTTACAGAGTTTATTTATTGCTAACATCGGCCAACGCGGTCATAGAGTGCCGATGCAGCTAAAGAATAGGGCCGCCACATACCCACGCCAGGATTCATCTCTTGCTCCAGGAGATAGACTGAACACAATCTCGTTTCAGCTTTGTCCATAACGCCCATCTATCGGCCATCGCTCGTATGCCGCCTCCTTGCAACGGGGTCTATACTTAATCCGCGGGTGGACCAGGACCATCCATATCTGGGTCCGCCGCGGTTATTGTACTCTTAATCTTCGCCACCTCCCGCCGTTATATTCCTCCAGAGCGCGGCTCCACCGGCGCGCCTTTTTTGAGGGTACCTACCAAAAGTGACCAGAGTCTGATTCTCGTCCTTGATTCGTCCATATAGACGGCCAATCATCATAAGTCATCAAAGTAGGTTTCCAAGACCTCGGCACGCAAATTCAAACATCACAAGTTGTTATTTTAACATGTTTTATAAAAAGAAGAAATAAATACTTTTAAAATTAGCAATATTAACTTTGTGGTTAAAATTCATATTTTTTATTTATTATCTTTGTTTTATTAACCACTGAGTTGAGTTTAAATATATCTATCGGTTTTGAATCAGTAGATGTATTTAAACTGAATTCAGTGGTTAATAAAACAAAGATAATAAATAAAAAATAAAACAAATAAATATGAAATGACCAAAAAATATTTCAAATATCGAAATGTAATATTTAAAAATAAAATGGTTGAATCTCACAAGTGCTATTATGCTTAATACAAGTAAATGATGTGGTTATAGGTCCTGTAGTTAAGACACTCAACTAGTGATACAAAGGTCGGCGGTTCAAAGCCGCATCATCGAATCGGAGATTAGCTAGTTAGTCATATTTTCATAGCACAAGTGTTTAACTTCATTTTAAAATTGCAAGAATAGTGATGTGACAGATATTCAATGAACACATCTTTTTTTCTTTTAATATATATATAAGCAAACCACAAATCAAAACATTAAAAAATCTATTAGACCTAACGGTGTAAGTAGTTGTATTACGTAGTTGTATTAGTAGTACTATGAAGCTGTATAAAAAAAATATTAGGAATAAAAATACTTATATTATTCCTCAAGATAATATAAAATAATGTATTCTATAAACAGAAGCATTATAATAGCTTAGTCAATTAATTAATTAAACAAATATTGTTGTAATTTGTTTAAAAACCATAAAAGTATAAGTGGTGGGTAACTAATAAGGAACTAGTATGAAAAAAGGGGACTATTTGCAAAAAGGATTTGGTTATTTATAATACTTAATTGACTATTAACACTTTTTATTATTCCTAAAACTTCTAATTTATTAACTGTAAACCCCTTATTGTTAATTAATCAATAAAACTAATAATTTTGCTGATATTTAAAAATTAATTATACATTTTCAAGAAGCTTTGAATGTTTTTAAATCACAGCATCACGGTAATTGCAGAGTACTGATCTGGAAATGTGGTTCCGTGGTCAAAATAATCAATTAGTGAATTTGCATCGAATATCTAACTGAGGCTGTAATTTAGCCATGGAGCGTTGATTGATTCTGTTTTCTGTATTGCTTTGTTTGTCTATTGGAATTCTCTTTCGTTTTCCGATCCAATGAGCGCACTAAACAGTGCTGTGTTCACTATAATTATAATATAATAAATTAAATACAGTATTTCAATAAAAAAAATATACATTATATTTATACCATTTAAAAATGAAATAACTTTATTATTTTTCACGGAGATTTTTTATTTACACACATACTATTTAATAAATGCCCCCATTTATATCCTCATAATTGTGTGCTCTTTCAATTTTCTCCATAACTGCATGCAAACTGCCTGGCTCCGTCGCTTGGTTTTCTTTTCTTGCTATAAGAGAACACATTTTTATTGTAAAGTTGTAATTATTTAAGAAATAGGTCTGTGATATTTTAAATATGAATTAAATACATTAATTAGAAAGGTAATTAGTAATCAATTTTATCTAAAAAATATTGTAAATACTAAATTAATGTATTAATTATAAATATATACATATAAAATCAATTTTGTAGAAAAATATTGTTTTTGCGTCACCGGGATTCGAACCTGGATCTCTATTTCCAATCCGGGGAAGTACACTACCAATTGTGTTGTAACGCCAGTATTTTTCATGACAAGTTTTCGAACCTATATGTTACATTTTTTTCAAATTAATACACCTGTCGTTCCATTATTTGAAAGCCATCTACATTATTTTTACAAAATCTCAAATACCTTTGAGTAAACCGACTGCAGACGCCAGAATAATCAATTCATTTTTATTAAATTTTGGACACATTGATACAACTTGTATTATTAAGGAAAACACATTCTTATTGTGAAGTTGTAATTATTCAGAACATAGGTCTGTGATATTTTAAATACTAAATTAATTATAAATATATACATATAAAATCAATTTTGTCGAAAAATATTGTTTTTGCGCCACCGGGATTATTTCAAATAATGGAACGATTAAATGTATTAATATCAAAAAAGTAACATATAGATTTGAAAATTTGTCGACAAAAATATCGTCGCTATAGAATAGTTGTATAATGCACCTTCCCCGGTTTGGAAAGAGATCCAGGTTCAAATTCCGGTGGCGCAACAATAATATTTTTCTTTAAAATTGATTTAATATGTATATCTTTCTAATTAATATATTTAATTCATTTTTATAAATATTGCTATTCAGCTTAAGAAATTCAATATGGAGACTTAATAATCGCCCATTTAAATATCACTATAAAAAAAATGTGAGATCAAAAGAACGCGCCGGCCAATAAAAATCAAAATTCTGGAAATTATTCGTTGTTCAAAAATTTTACCTGAGCAGAATCTTCCACTTTGTGGGTAGTTCTTGATAAATCCATGTTCCTGGAAACGCTAAACCAAGGCCAGAATCTCTGGTTTCGACGGACAATTTATCTGACGAAAACGACGCACGTACGCTATCTGGATAAGAACAATGTAACCTTGATCTTAAAATTTCAATAAGTTATACACGTTTTATTCCATCGTTTTTATTTTCATCCATCGTTTTTTCAAACTTCAACCTTTTATTATTATAACCTGAAAGAAAAATTAAATCATTTATAATTAAATAATATATAAAAGCGAAAAACTCATCTGAATTTTAAATGGGAAAATGATTTTTATCCTTTCCGCTATTAAAAACTAGCAGAAAGCATTTTCAAGGCCGTGATCGTTTTGCGGCCAACGTTAGCCGATGCACGATCGATGTTTTCGTAAAACCTTTTTTTCAATGTTGAAAATATATTGTATTATCAATAAAAGGGAAGTAGTCAATACGATAAAATTTTATTTAAACAATTATCGCAAACAAATACCCAATCATACATTCTTACGCAATAATTAAAATAATAATATAGGTAATTTTTCATTCCCGCAAAATACTTCACCACATGTTCATGACTGAGCTGAGGACGTACATCGGCAATAATGCGACGAATGTTAGCTTTTAAGGTGTTAAATCACACGATCTAGGAGGCCAATCTCTGCGGATGCTTACTATTAATTAGAGTATGTGCGATGTTAAAACGATCCATGGCTATTAGAATTACGTACTCGTATGGACAATATTGACCGTAAAATGGACGTAGCGCGCGGTAAGTTTCGCGAACTGAATTTGCAAACGTTGTTCTGGCGTAAGTCTATTCATGGTGAAATAGCAAACCAAAATGAGTGCAAATCAGCTTTCAACTATCAAATTGGCCGTCATTGGAAAAAGTGTTGCCAATTCGAAAAACAAACCTCTAAATAAAAAAACACCTTATATATATGTTATGTGCCGAATTCTTAAGAGTAACAATGAAATAGGGAGATTTGTATTAAAAATAGAAACACATTCAATTTTATATATAGTTTTATATTATCTCTATAGAAACTTTATATAAAAGATGTAATTTAAAAAAAACAATTATGAATGTTCTAACCACGGCATGTTCTATACGTAACATCATGTACTGCTCATGTACTGTATTTTTGATACTCTCGCGACTTGAAGAAGATTGATATCGATATTTCCATTAAGTGAATGCCGGTTAGTAGTCTGGTTCCGTCCCTGCCTGTCGTCTATCTTCTCTTTCTCCAGCACGGTACTCGGAGAGCCAAAAAAATATATATAACTAACGAGTGTTTCGACTGCCAGCGTACTAAATACAAAAACGAAATCTCCACCAAAATGAACTGTACCTATATAATACAATGCAATTTCGGAAAGCGCTTCGTGCGTAGATTGAAACGTTTAGGAATTTGGAAGGGCAAAATGGAAAAAATAATGGAGTTTATTTCCGAATGAAAGCGGGTGTAATTTGGAAACGAAAGTAAACAATTTGTTTCGTCACTGCATAAATGACTGGCTCACGATAAATGAAAATTATGTATTTATTTATTAACTAAATAAGTATATAAACTTGTACAAATATTCCCCTATCATAGAATGTCTCGTTCTATATCAGAAAAGCTCTTTTCTCTGTAAGTATATGTTTATTTTATACTCTAAAGAAGGGGTGATTTAAACTAATCATTATTTTAATTATTTTTTGCAAATTGAGGACTTATTTCACCAATAGTAGCTCAGATATTGAACTTTAGTGTTTGAATCGTTTTTGAAGTATTATAATGTAATCAAAAAACCTGTCTGGGGAGTCAAATAATGCCTCCCAAACAAAAAATTACGCGTCCAAGAACTTTCTGATTTTCCATCTCATGTGATACGTAACTCTATTCTGCTGAAAATAGAAATCGTCCAAAAGTACAAATTATTTCCTTGAAATTTTCACATTTTTGTAATGAATTTTAACAATTTCAGTTTGCTGAACTATCATTTTCGTTAATGATATATGACGTTTATAATATAATTTTTATTTAAAATATTTTCATTATTTTATACTTAATTAATATTTTTCCTTGTTTGAACAAAGGGATTGGGTATTGGGATGCAGGACGGAAAAAGGGAATTCGGTACAGAACAAGGCAGGAGGAGCTCAAAGATCAAACAGATACAAGGAAGAACACGACCTACCTACCTTTATCTAGATTTTACCTGACAATCTTACCCGCACCATACACAAATAGCAATTTGAAAACTGATTTCCTTACACACGGTAGCGAGAAATCTACATAATAACAGAAGTCATAGACAACATACAAAAAAGATTGTGCTCTAAAGTATAAGAGAAGGGGAATCTATATTTACTAGGACAGGAAACGTAGTATCTACATAGTGGTGCATCCATACATGTGCACGACTGTGATGATTAAAGTCGTTTTTTTTACATAGGCCACTTAGAAAATGATAGAAAAAACAAATTTCTTGGCTTGTATATGTCATGTCAAGTAAGAAAAAGCCTGTGTTTTGCTTTACAGCAGTAGTCTAGCGAGGTATGCCTGTACATGGAAAAATCGTTAATAACATCGCAACACGATTACAGTTTGTGTGAAAAAAATTTTTTTTATGTTTTACAGAAACTGCTTTTCAAATATTAAATATATTACTAATATATTACGTTAACAAAATAAATGCAATTTGTACGGTAGTACATTCACGGGTGGCAAAAACTAACCCTGTGCAGTCCTGATGAATCAATTGCTTAGTTTTACGTCTTGAAATACTATTATAACTAATAACCTTGCTATTAATTATAATAGTAAATTTCGAAAACTATGACTTGACTGTATAAACGATAATATTATATATTCATATTTGATTATAGGGTCAGAAATTATGCATGGAGCATAGTTTCATGTACACAGTACACAAGTGATTTTTACAGATTTAAAATATTGGATAATGCTGTACCTGTGTTATAAAAGTCAAACCAGGCTGAGAAAAAGTTCAAAGTATTTCGATTTTTTTTCACTTGAATACGCCTTTTATCGCTCGTCGTGAATCACAAAGACATCTGCCATTACATAATGAAGATTAGGGTTTTATTATAGTTATTCAATAATCCATTTACGGATCTTAAAAAAATACTTTTTTAGATAAAAAAATATATTTACTGTCTCCAAGGTAAGTTTGTAGAACTCCATAGTCAAACATTTGAAAATAAAACACTTATTTTTTAATTCTACTCGTTTAATTTACTTGAGACGTGTTTCGTCTTGTAAGGGCATTATCAATCTAACAATTTGTATTTATAATTATAAATTATAGTAAAATTAATAAATATGTATAAATACTAAATTAATGTATTAATTATAAATATATACATATAAAATCAATTTTTGCGTCACCGGGATTCGAACCTGGATCTCTATTTCCAATCAGGGAAAGTACACTACCAATTGTGTTATATATAACGCCAGTATTTTTCATGACAAATTTTCAAACATATATGTTACATTTTTTTAAATTAATACACCTGTCGTTCCATTATTTGAAAGCCATCTACATTATTTTTACAGTTGCAGTTGCAGTACAGAATCTCAAATACCTTTGAGATTCTGTACTGCAGACGCAATATTTTTCGACAAAATTGATTTTATATGTATATATTTATAATTAATACATTAATTTAGTATTTAAAATATCACAGACCTATGTTCTGAATAATTACAACTTCACAATAAGAATGTGTTTTTCTTAATAATATATGTTATATCAACGTGCCCAAAATTTAATAAAAATGAATTGATAATTCTGGCGTCTGCAAATCGGTTTACTCAAAGGTATTTGAGATTCTGTAAAAATAATGTAGATGGCTTTCAAATAATGGAACGACAGGTGTATTAATTTGAAAAATGTAACATATAGTTTCGAAAATTTGTCAAGAAAAATACTGGCGTTATAGCACAAAGGTAGTGCACTTCCCCGGATTGGAAATGAAGATCAAGGTTCGTATCCCGGTGACGCTAAAACAATATTTTTCGACAAAATTGATTTTATATGTATATATTTATAATTAATACATTAATTTAGTATTTAAAATATCACAGACCTATGTTCTAAATAATTACAACTTCACAATAAGAATTTGTTTTCCTTAAAAATATGTATAGTTGATTTTAGTTGGTCCTTAGTTGATCTATATGTTTAAATATTATACATGCATAGAATATTGTCATTCAATCCGTGAGATTCGTTTCTGAAAGATCGTCTATTATTACTTATATATCTATAAACTTAATGAAATATCAAAGAACTTATAAAGCTTTGTACGGTCGAACGATAAATATGTTATACAAATATAATAATTTATTTTATAAAATACAATATAGACTTATTCCTACTATACCTATAATTTTTCCTCATACGAAATAATAGCAGTTCTATTACATTATTTTATTATTAATATTACGAGGAACCCGCAAAATGTTTTCAAAATATATCAAAATAAAACAACTGCAATACTCAGACAAGATGTTAATTTATTTCATCACTTTACGTTTACTCCCGTTAGGAATCGAACCTGTGAACAGTTGGCCATTATATCACTATGGTGAGATGGACACAGTCTAAACCATCACTGTCGGACATTAGTCACACGTTAATGTACCATGCTAAACGCAACTACCGAGTGGACCGATCACACGTGATGATGAAGCCATGTAATAATGAATAATATCAAATAAATAATTAAATTTTGTACGTTAAATATTTCATACTGGCGTGATAAGTACTTATCAAGTTGTATACCTCGTAGTAAATTTTTGATTGTCCAAGATGTGACAATTATAATCTTTATTACACAAATAATACAGTTTTATGATACAAAGTATATAATTAGTTAAGGAGCCAAACGGCAGCGAAAAGAGACCGTGCTCCACGCGCGTCGACCTTTCAAGCCCGCCACACACACACCCATACGCATCTCGCACCGGCGGTGCTGGCGCGCTGACACACACATACACGTGACCTCAAGAACATCAACTGCTTCACTATTGTCATAAATACCTACTTAATAAATACTACATAGTAAACCAAGGTGAATACCGCAACATTTACGAAGATTAATGGTAAGCCGTCTTGAGAGTAGATTGTTATTCTCATGTGTAATCTTTCTGATCTCATACAAAAACAACACAAATAACCTCCCAAACAACAATAAAACCTACAAAGCTTAACTGATATTAAAAATAATAGCGCTCAATTTAATTCAAGAATTGAAAAACATTAAAAAACCTTTTTTTATTTCCTCATTTTTATTACGATCCATCCAGTTGACTATACAAATGCAAATTTCATAGCACGTCTCAAGAAAACTAAACGCAAACTCTGTTCCTGAGTAATGATGCAAACGTTGTTTAAGAAGTTCTTCTTGTCGTTTATTACATCAGCAACGGTGGCAAGTATCATAAATATTTCCCGGTAATAAGTTTGGAGCCGACCGGGAATGAAATAAAATTCGGCCAGGATGAAGACATATCAACATCGTTAATTCAACCAGAACCACCAGATAATTAAAATATGTAGTAGTTAAAAGGATTTGCCACATATTTTTTTTGGAATTCGTCGGTTTGTTATTACAACGAAAGCATAGACGGATATTTATAATACTTAACTAAAATTATTTATTTTATTTTAATTGCATTTTTAGAAGTATATTTTAATTCATATAGAGTACAATAAACTGAATGTTACTTTTACAATAACGTGAGCTAACATTTAAATTTAAAGATACACAAATGTAAGAAATAAAATCAAAATTGAATTGATATAAATATTTTTAATAATAATACATTTATTAGGTTCACTTTTTACGTGCACTATGTACTTATATTGATAAATAATTTCTAACGGTCTGACGTATTACTCTTCTAAATTAATATTCATTAAGCATACATTTTCACCTAGTTAATTATTATAAGTGTTGCGTAATATTTCAAATATCAAACAAATGTACCGAGGGCATGCATGTAAAATTTGGCAAAGTAAATACAACATATCAGTAAGAAAGTAAGACATATTTGGGTACCTTGCCTGTTACACCAGTAATTTACTGTATTATAGCAGATATTGTTCAAAGTGCAATAATCAATGTACAAAATAAAAATAAAAATAGTTAATATGAATAATAATAATAATAACGAAAACACATTTTTGTTGTGAAGTGGCAATTTCTGAACATATTTCTTTGGTATTTTAACACAATTTAAATAAATCAATTAGAAAGATATATCCATCTATGGAAAACAATATTTGATTGCTACGGGAATTTTTTATCAGAATGCACTGGAATAACGTTTTGGTATCTTTTCTCAACAGTTTTTTCAGGTGTTAAAAGTAACTTTTAAATGTTTGATATTTAGTCCGCGTGGATTTGAATCACTCTGTCGAATTGGACAAACCTTTGGATTTTTTTTAGTATTTGCCTTAAATACAATACGTAAATTAAATTTATGTTAAAAATTGAATACACTATTTTTTTAAGATATGAGTTCCGGCACCTTTTTTCTTACAAAAAAGCACTGGGTGTATCAATTGGAAAGATGACCACGAAGATCACTGTAACAACCAAATTTTTTCCTGTACGTCTTTCTAATAGATTCATTTAAATTTATTATTTATTCTTAAACAAGTGCAAACATTAGTATGCAATGAAGATGCTATAATATGAGTATAATCAAGTATGTATATCAATTTTTAAAACCTATCTATAACTTACACAACACATATTTGCTAAGTTTAATTTTAAATTTATACAAAATTTTTTCATTTATTATGTACCTACTCTGGTTTTCATTGAAAATCTTCATCTTACTGCACATCACAGATTTCTGAACTTTGTAGTCTTAGTACTTAGTACCAAACTCAAATTGTTACTTAATACAAATTTAGTCGAATAATTTTTAGGAAAAAAATTTAGAATGGGACTCGTAGTTAAATTTAGTTGGTTGTTTATAATTTTTTGATTAATTTTATACGCTTTATTTATCTCCAACGATTCCAAATTATTTAATTTGTGACCAACACCGTTTATAAGCAAAATTGACAATCCCAATTTTTTATCAAAATCGTGACCATTTTCTATCAAATGATTAGAAAATTCTGAAAACCCACTATTGTTCAAACATCTCAAATGCTTCCTTACTCTAATATTAAAATTTCTGCCCGTTTTAGAAATATAAAATGCAGCACAATCCTTGCAACTAAGTTTATAGACACCAGAATTGTTAAATTTATCATTTTTGTCTTTAGAATTAATGAGTAAATTTCCTATACTATTTTTTTTTATTATCTTAGTATTAATGATTGTCGCGCTTTTTCTTCGTCAGCTAAAAATAATAGATACTGCAATTAACACGAAAAACAAATTAAACTCTTCATATAAATTATAAAAAAATATTTCACAAAAGCAATCAATTAACTGAAATCGTATCAACTAATTGGATTAGCTGTAAACGAGATTCAATTGAACATGTCAATCAGAATTAAACAAATCAGTTCCATGCTAATTAAGCAAACGTGACAATAAAATAGATTATTTAAATATGACACACGTTCAATGTTGACATAAAACATCTAAGTATTACATTTTATTTAGAAGTTGAAATCAAAAGATATTTAATATTCTACTGAAAATTCAATATTTTCTCAAAATATTTTAACTAAAAGAAAGGTTTTTGTCGTAATATCAATTTCTCTCTTTGGGTACAAACACCAATAACGAAGCTTACAAAGATGTAAATCGCAATAATGAAGTTCATTAAAATATTAAATTACAGACTGAAGAGGTTAGTTCTGAAACTTTTCTTTGTATGTACAGTAATTACTACTGAGAAACTCACAATTTGAACCATAATAATATGTGGAAACAAAATTTTCACAATAATGTATATTTAAATATACCTACAGAGTTTTTTTTTTATTTTCTGTGTACTCATTTTACAGCAATATATAATATAATATGCCCTCTAGAACCAACCGAAAATAATGAGAGATCTTTGTAGAAATAATATCAGAACTGCTCAATTTTAAAAACAAAAAATTAAATCAAATATTTTGGAGTAATCATCGATAAAAATATTAAATGGAAGAATCAAATTTGTCAACTTGTTAAAAATATTAGAAAATGAATATATGTATTTTTAAGAATAAGAACATTTTTATCGATAATAAAATTTGTACTTAATATTCTACGTATTAATTCAATCCATATTACAATATGCCATTATTAGTTGGGGATCAGTATCCTGATTCCTGTAAAAATTGTACAAAAACTTATCATAAAAATAACTTTTTGAAATTAAATGGAAAGAATATGTTCCAAGTTCCAATAACATACTTAGAAACATTTTTTCTATATATTTTTTGAAACTATTCATCTAATTTGTAATAATTAGATCACTTATTCAACAGAATATAATGCTTGAGAGTATATTTTGAGGTTTTAAACAATTGACGGCAGTTTATTAAAATGTTGTTAAAGGCTATATTCGTATCCAGTTTTACTGACATCTCTAGGATTGCGTTTTGGGATAGTTCCGGAGTATCTTCTGTTCTCTGCTAATTATTGTAACGTGATTCAATGTGTTCTAATAATTAAAAATTAATATATCAATTGTTATTGTAGTATTGTATAGTTGGTGGAAATATGAGGAGGAAAGAGGAGGCGCTTACTTTTTCATCGACTGGTTGCTGGCTGGTTCGCAGATTTTCTCTCAACCACATGTTACAGGCGTCGCAACATGTATTAGTTACACACGCGAAAGAATTATTAAGTATTATTAGCATAGTATTATTAATATGCGGTAGCGGGCGCTGATCACCTTAGCGACAGTATAAAGTTGTAAAACATTCGAAGTGCAGTGAAATATCTGACGGTAGATTTTTTAAATTATTGCAGTATCTTATTTCTTCCTAGTGCTTAAGAATGGATAATAGAAAAGATAGAGAAGGATACATGTAGGTTAAAATTTAATGTGGTAAATAACGCGTATTAATATTCGTTAGTATTTGATAATTGAGTGCATGCATGAAGCAAGAGCTCAAACTCCAAAAATAATTAGAATTAAAATTATATAATTTTAAACGGCGCTAACAATAGGAAAATTAAAAACTCTCCTGAAAAGTTAAGAAGGTACTTATTGATATATTCGATATTAATTTATACTATCGTTTTTCTATAATATGAACCACACCCAATCTTACAGTGGGTCACTTGTAAAGTTTAATAAATAAAAAATAGTTAACGAGTATTGAAATCTACCGAAGCCTAATATCCATCAAGCATTTTCGAGCACAAACATTTATCATGTATACATAGTCAATAAGACATCAATCTTCTTATTTGACACCACCGAAGCCTTAAGGTTATTCGTAAGCGAGTCAGTCACCCTCCGAAATGCATAAATTTTCTCTCGTGGAATACTCACGTACATAATACAAGTATTTTCAACTGTGACCGCCATTAATATTTTTTAGTAAAAATAATTGAAAATAAAATTGGTAATTTAAAGTTTATTATCTAAATAATTTACAGCTTTAACGCCCTAGCCAGAATTTAATTTGTTTACAGTATCCCTTTTACAACTCTGCTATGTATTTGAAGTGCACACTAAGAGGCTGAATTTTTTAATTAAAACGAAGGAGATATCGGAAAGCGAAAGGTCAGAAGGGGGATGTTGGGGGATAATTGGGGTGTGTAAATTAAATAACGAATATATGTAGATGGTTTCTTTATTGAGAAAAGTGTGTGTTTAAGAAATTTGGACAGTAAAATAAATGTTATGTGAGAATAGAAGTCTGACAAGGTAATTAATTTCACTACCGACTATTCCGTAATGAATTGTGCTTTTCAATTAAAGAATATACCTACATTTTTTTCTTAAATCGTGTGTTACGAAAATTAAGCTCACTTATTTTAATTTAACCCTTAATCGGAATCGTCATTTTGACAAACGTATATGGAATCGTGGGTCCAAATGGACCCAACAGCAAAATACCTTCTAATTTCTTAATAATTGTTATTATTTTATTTCATTTTTTTTTTAATTTAATAAAACAAGCTAAATGGTAAATCAACTTTCACTTAATAACATCCATAAATTTTATCTTTATTCTTTGGGTCCAATATTTTAGTAACACATTTTAGTATCTAAAAATTCGACAAAATAAGAAAAAAACAAGTATTTTTTATTTGACTTGGTTTCACATATCTTCCCCTTAACAAAAATATAAACTTCTTTTGAAATCAAGAGTATATAAAAATATGACAGTATAAAATAAAAATTTGTTAAAATATTAATGTCTCAAGGTTACTCTATGTATGGCACTTAGTATCTCAAATGTTAACATTTATCACGTTTTTGTGACCGTTTATTATCTTTTCAGGGCCACATAAGTAGCGTCGTAGGTTCAGATACTTTTGAGATCTTCTACTTGGTATTATTCCTTATATGGCCCCTATTATCCCACCAATTTTCGTTTTCCAAAAAAGTTACAATATCTTGGTCAAAATCCCTAAAAATTACAAAACACATGAATATAAACAAAACACAAAAAGTTAAGTAAGTGGTATCGTGGATCCATTTGGACCCGACGGCAATGCGTACTTCCGCTTCTAGTCAACTTTAGCCAGCATCATAGTCCAGCATCCACCGCAGCACGCGACGTAATGAGATTAGCCCGGCGCGCGAAATTCTAAGACCGCGAGTTTGGGAGAAATTAAGTTTTTTTTTTGTCGAGTCCAAATGGACCCACGCTTCCGGTTAAGGGTTAAGTAAAGTACATAATTAAAAAACCAAGTTCATGATTGTATCTAAAGAAAAAAGGTATGTTACTAAATGATTATTGAGAATTAAACTATTGTAGGGTTGTGTAATGTCTCCATGGCTGTTCAACTTGTATATGGATAAAAGTGTGAAAGAACTGGAATGTATGAATGTAGGAGCAAAAATGGGCGATTTTTTGTATGCTGTTTATTGTATGCCGATGATGCAGTACTAATGGCGAATGATGAACAAGAACTACAGAATCTGGTGAGTAGAATGTACGATGTATGCAAGGAAAGCGACCTCATGATGAATGTTAACAAGCCGAAAGTGATGGTATTTGAGAAGGAGGAAAGCAATACACCATGCAAATTACTTGTAGGTAATGAATGTTTGGAACAAGTAGATGAGTTTGTATATTTGGGAAGTATGTTTGATAGAAACGGAAAGGCTGAGAATGATATCGAAAGGAGGGTGACTGCAGGAAATTAAGTGAACGGCGCTTTGAATGGAATTATATCTAACGGAAATTTGTCAACCGAGGCAAGACTAGCGGTGCACAATGGAATCCTGGTACCGACGCTGGTGTATGGAAGTGAGGCCTGGAGCTAGCAGAAAAGCAACGAAAGTGGACTGAATGTAGTGGAAATGAGATCACTTAGGCGTATATGTGGCAAATCTATTTATGACAGTAAAGAATGAAGAAATAAGGAAAGAATGTAAAGTTAGTATTGTGAGTAAGATTGAAAAAGGATCACTTAGGTGGTTTGGTCATATGGAACGGATGAATGAAGAGAGAATGGTAAGAAAAATATATGACGCAAGTATTGATGGAACCAGAAATAGAGGACGTCCGCGGAAGACTTGGCACGACCAGGTAAACCAGATAATGGAGGATGGTTCTGTTAGAAGCCTCAATAAACAATGTGGATGAGGCGAGAATTGTGTGTCAGGACAGAAGAGGGTGGCGTTCTATCCACTCTGCCTACCCCCGCGGGAAACAGCGTGATAGTAAGTAAGTAAGTAACCTATTGTAAGTGTATCGCAGTACAAATTCTAAAGAAGAAATGAAACCAATCCCAAAAAATACGATCACGAATTGAAATCTATAGAAGTACCTTTAAAAAAATTAAAAAATTGGTGTACAATCGTAACCTGTAACAATGTTTAGAATGAGAATAGTGCGATCTTTTTTTTATGGCTCAGTAAGGCACGGAAGTTTAAACTGTTCATTCTTTCATAAACTAGAATTGAATCTCCGGAAACGTACTAGTTGATATTTAAATACTTTTGAAATGACGGTGAACCGTCTAAATAAATCAAGTAAGAACTTTCTTAGTTCACGCCAATGTCTCAATTTCTGTTACCTCACAATAATCAAGGCGAATATTGATATATCCGAACACGGATAATATGGAGTCAGATCATTATCGTCATTACATATTCTTCTGATCACCTTATACCTCCATAACATAATATTATGGCTGGAAAAGATTTACCTGAAAGTAATATTGTGCATAATATTATTAACAAAAAAAATTACTGCGAGCAATTTGTCAACAAGCATTTTAAACAAAATTAATAAATTTATGAAGATGTATATACTTAAATTTAGGCACATTATTTCGTACCAAACGAAAAAAGGTTAAACGCAGAACGGTTTAAAAACCTTAACCAATTATACCTTCGTCTAAATCCAGTATTAAAAACATCCCTCCTATATCTAAACGTTGAACATCGGAATATAACGACAATACTAAAATCGTTCCCAAGCCTGTTAAGTCTTTGTGTGGGTGCGTTATATTAATAATTTGCATTTGAAACATTTATACGAAACAGCGCCAGCAACATGGTACTTTGTGCGGGAACATTGTACAAAATCATTTTAGTCAAATTAAGGATGTCCAGCATGTCATTTATTATTTTTAATAAAATAATAAAATCCCCTTCTCTGCACAAGCACATGCTTTTTAGAGAAGTTGTAGAACCAAAAAAAAAATTACTCATTGTTCTGCTACAGCTCATTTGAATATCAAAATTCATTTATTCAACGGGTACACATAGTTTTAATATAAGCTTTTAGGGTTTTGGATTTTTTATGATTTAATTATTTTAACTTAGCTAATTTAATAGGTTATCGTTGCACTTACCTTCATTTTATAAAAAAAATATTAATTCATAATCAATCCCATTAAATGGAATAAACGATAAATGACCTGGCTGTGTCCAGTAATTTACATATGTGTTAGTAACCACAAAGAGAGTAAATACTGCAACTAATCCTTTGTCCTGGTCTGATCTGATTCACCAGTAAACTCACCGGTGTCACCCTAATACAAATAATAAAACCTAGTATCGCCCTAGGAGCTTAACGTATTTCTCTTGACTTGTTAATTATTATTTCTCAACAAGTTATAATTATCTAGCCAACATGATTAATATTCATAAATTTACCGTAAAAAAATTGTTTTCTGTACTTCATTCACGAATACATTGAAGAAACTGTATACGAGAATCTACATAATTCTTACATGATTAAAACTCGTTCGTGGAGACAAAAATGGGTTTCGGAAAATATTATTCAGTCCTGGCTCGTTCCAGTGTTTGTCCCGGGCGGTAGCAACTAGGGCGCGTATGATAGTTTTCATTTCCAGGGCTATATCTCGAAACACAGTAATCAAATTTAGAAAAAAAAATTAAAAAAGTGTAAGAATAACGCAAGAAAAATATAATTTAACTCATAAGATTTTCATTCGTTGAAGATTATAAGTTACATAAAATAATAATATTATTTACTTTTAAAATTAGCAATATTAACTTGGTGGTTAAGATTCATATTTTTTATTTATTATCTTAGTTTAATAACCACAATTGAGTTTAAAAAACAAAAAAAAACATCTACCGGTTTCGGAAAACACTTTTTCCTTCTTCAGGATATGTCAAAACTAACTAAAAATATAGCATTGTTTTTCTATTTATCCAGAATCTATTTTTAAAAAATTTAAAAAAAAAAAAAAAAACAACAATTATTTAAAAAGTAAATTTAGTACCTAACTTAACTTTTTAAATAATTGTTGTTTTTTTTCTTAAATTTAAAAATAGATTCTGGATAAATAGAAAAACAATGCTATATTTTTAGTTAGTTTTGACATATCCTGAAGAAGGAAAAGGTGTTTTCCGAAACCGGTAGATGTTTTTTAAACTCAATTGTGGTTATTAAACTAAGATAATAAATAAAAAATATAATATTATTTATTTACTTTTAAAATTAGCAATATTAACATTGTGTTGTATAACTATACTTTATATAATTTGGAATCGTTGGAGATAAATAAAGCGTGTAAAACTAATCAAAAAATTATAAACAACCAACTTAATTTTACTGCGAGTCCCATTCTAAAATTTTTTCCTAAAAATTATTCGACTAAATTTGTATTGAGTAACAATTTGAGTTAGGTACTAAATTTATTTTTTAAATAATTGTTGTTTTTCTTTTAAAATAGATTCTGGTAAAGAAACAATAATATATGTTTTTAGTTAGTTATGAAGAAGAAAATAGTATTTTCGAAACCGGTAGATGTATTTGAACTCAATTCAGTGGTTAATAAAACAGAGATAATAAATAATACATATTATTTATTTATTTATTCTTATGCGTACATATGTAAATATATCTGTGCTCTAATATAGATAAGATCAAAATGTAACTTTTTTACTAAAACTTCTTGCACATATTTACTTAGTTTATTTTTACATCATTTGAAATTTATTTGAAAATTTTCATCGCACTGTACATCTACCGTTTTCTGAGATTTAACTTTCTTCCTGAATGCCATTCTCAGTCTATTTTTTTCCCTTGTAATGATGTCCGTGTTCATGTTGATTTGCATCAATTTTTCTTACAAATTCAACCGACATTTTTTTTATATATTGTAATGTGATAAATTAATCACTTCGAATTGATTTTTCATAATCGCCACATTTAACGAAAGTAATCCCGGAATTCACGCGTACGTCGTGGTACTCCGTACATTAGCGAGTACTACAAAGCGGTTAAATTATTATTATTATTATTTATTTACCGCTGAAAATTTGTCGCTAAAAATATTGTCGCTGTAGCATAGTTGGATAATGCACCTTCCCCGGTTAAGAAATAGATCTAGGTTCGATTCTCGGTGGCGCAACAATTATATTTTTCGGTAAAATTGATTTTATATGTATATCTTTCTTATATATTTAATTCATATTTAGAATAAATATTGTTTTTGAACGTATTCTTAACGTATCGTTAGTTAGTTGGATATCGATAGAAATGCTAACTACCGAATTTATTACTATAATTTACATATATTCATACATTGTAATATACTTTGCCATATTATATAAAATATTACATGTAATTGTAATTTAAGCAACGTTAGAATTTCTTACTGATTATATAATAATTTTCGATACACTTGTTTTATTGTTTGTCTTTTCACAGTATATCGTAATGTTGTAATATGTCTGAAAAAAATAATTAATAACATCTTCAAAAACACCTTTATTAATTTTGTCTCACCTCAAGCCCCGACCAGTGCACTAAGTCGGAATTCTAAGCAGTCGTGTATATTCCCATTCAATAATTCATCAATAAAATAAACAAGCGGTTATTTCAATACTAGTTCATTTATTTTAAAAACGAAACGAATTTTCTTAATTTGCATGGAAAATTTTCTATGTTGTAGATATAATTAATATTTCCTTCCTGGGAAGAGGCACTGCCTAGTTAAAGGCTCGTTCAAAAAAGCGGAATCCACTGACAATTCTAGTGCGGATTTATAGGTGACCAATTTTCAATTCTGCTTGATGTAACGCATAGGAAAGTATTGCGTATTGGATGAACCTGGAAGCAGAATTTCCATAAATCACGCAATTTTAAGGTTACTACATCTTTCGACTTCATTTTAAATATTGTCGTCACTAGCATTTGCTCAGAAGCCATCATACGATTTACGATACTCTTATTGAACTAAAATTTGATTGCAATTTTTTCAATATTTAGTTTCGCAACTAATTTTATGTTTAAGGGAATTATAAGTTTATTATTAAGGAGAACATAGGTCTGTGATATTTTAAATATAAATTAAACGTATTGATTAGATGGATATACATATAAAATTTTATCAATTTTATCGAAAAATATTATTGTTGCTACCGGGAATCGAATCTAGATCTGTTTCCAATCCGGGAAAGGTGCATTATCCAACTATGCTACGACTACCTATTTGCGATTCATTGATTACCTCTTAAGAACATGTTCGGCATACACATTTTTTAAAGAAAAATATGATATGGAAAGGATATGCAGATAACCAAATTTTAAGGTTAAAATTGTTATATTTAATCAATAAAGAGATATAAATGTTGAAGTAATTTTTAATTTAGCTCACAATGATTTTAATATATTTTACGTCAAAGAAATAAAGCGAAGCAGTGGTTTCATAAACGTTTTGCGATGTAATTCAATATAGGGTAGTTGAATGTGAAAGAGAAATTCCTTTACTTTTATTTCCATAAATTTAATTAAAACTCTAGATTTTCCATTTCCTCTCATTCGAAATATGCGGGACAATGCAAGATTAATGAATATAGCACGGATATTATTATTCTTGGGACGGTTTAGTTTTCTTAAGTTAACATCATAAATTACCACATTTCTTAGAATCACAGGCACACATTTATCATTGAATTTATTTCATATTAAAGATCTGTGTTTTCGCCGCTGCAATGTTCGCACCTGCGTCTCTACCCTGGACTTTACCCAGAAGTTGTCTGTATGGGTCTGCATTTGCCTTATCATTATTTGGGTTCCGTTTTAAAATTATTGCCAAATGTATTCCCATTCCTCTGACTATAACCCCTGGATCTGACCCTGGACAGTAGATAATTAGTAGCTTCCTAAGGATCGCGTCAGATTAGACAACATCTGTTTACGAATCCATGCGCAAAGTTAAATATAGACCTTGTATTTAGTAATGAGTTTTATACTTCCTTGATAATGGAACTGTGTTGACCCTACTCGCGCCCGTAAACATGGCCGAGTAAGAGCTCACCCATTAACCATAAAGGGCCCGAACTAAAACAACCAATGAGCACACGCAATTTAACAGTACGTATCAATGACAGTTACTGCCAATCGTTTACCAGCACTTCTTCGCAGGCCATCCGAACACCAGCATCTCCAAAGGTCTAACAGCGTATTTAAATTGTATTAATTCATCACCTCAATAAACAAAACCATATAAGTGCTCTTTCATGTATATGCCCTGCTCTAGTCATAATAGATATCCTAGATTGTGACACACAACCAACACGCGTGAGATAAGAAGAAGTTAGAAGCTTCTGTCTCACAGCATCTTAACCTTCTGACATAATCTCGAGTCAATCACAAATATTTGAGTAACTTCAACACCCACACCTCAACTCCTACAGAACGAATGTTCTGAAACCGGTTGGCGTTAAACTACAAAACAAAGGGGTTAAATACAAAGTTTATTCGATTAAATAGTTATAGTATAGGTATAATATATAAGGTGTTATTACACATCTTAATTGTTGTATGACCATGCTTATTTGAATCAAACATTGAGTTCCGTATTCGTAAGGCAGACTTTTGGCGTACTTTAATATCGACCGCGAATAATGTTATTGTTACATGTCCGTGTCCAAATTCCACATTCTAACACATTAGGTTGAGTTGGAATTCTGGCGCTATTGAGCGTCACTGGATAAATATTGGTTTATCGTTTTGATCTCGACAATGGTGATACCATTCGCGTTCTTAATCAATCATCTCCAGTGCGGTAGAGCGCTATTTGTTGTGTCAATTTGAATTATTGTTTGTTGTTTATGTATGCCATGAGTAAAATTATCGTCTTCAATTGGAAGCGGAGATCGTCGATCATCCTCGTGCATGCAGGGACATATGAGGCGTCATACTTGAGGTAAGGCGAGCATTTTTTTCCAAATCCCAGTCCTTTGATAAAATCCATTCCCCCCCACACCTTTTCATATGTCCATCTCCCGATATTCCTTTCCCATCCTGCGATAATTCCGACTGAAAACCGAAATTATCGTAACCACTTCCACAGGACATGCGACCCGGAGATTGCACACTTTGTGTAGATATTTTTTGATATTCTGCTATCATTATTGAAAATGTTCGAATCTAAAAACATTTTTAATTATTGTTAATCTTGTGCTGTTACTTTGTAAGTAGGTGAAAAGTCTCGTAATATAATATTTATAAATTTGTATTACATTGAGAAAAATAATTTTTTAAGAGTTGATGTGAATTATATCTAAACATTATCAAAATTAAAATCATAAACTAAACCATTTATTAAATAATCAATAAATCTATGTACACCTTGACCTAATTATTCGTCAGTCAAGATAAATGAATTTTACCAAAAAAATCCATAAATTTAAACACCTAGTATGGGTAGCGTTTGGTAAATTAAAACGTCTAACCAAGATAAATTTCCACATGCCTGGTCTATAGGTTCAGTCAAGGTGACCCAAAAAGTCATTAAAAGGACATCCCTTGGATAAGAAAACGTGAAGGCATTCACAGTAAGACCAAAGTGGAAGATGTAGTTCACCAAATAACAAAACTGAAATGACAACAGAAGAAGAAAAATAAATGACAACCAGTATATTAAAAATAAGTTAGAGAAACCGACGTATAGAGTGACATACATATAATAGCAGAAATTAGCTGGGTGCCGAGACTAAAACTTAAAAAATCTTTATTTAATAGTAGAGGACATTTTCAAAGAAGATATAATATTATTTTTAAAAAGCTACTCAAAGATATTTCTAAATATTTATTTCCAATTTCATACAATCAATGATACTCTTAGAACTCTACGTGCGGCTAGAACGCAAATTCTACAACTACCATTGCAAATTTTTGACACTTTTACTATGCCAAGTGCTAATATTTTAAGTATTTCATTGAAATGAAGTAGTAATCTACATAAATTGGAAGGGTATAAAATTCTAACAAAAAACCTAAATAAATATCTGAAAAGTCTGCAAAGAAAATCTCTGAAATTATAAACAGTTAATAATGTTCATGTACGCAAAATACATATTGTCTCATTGCGCGAAGAAGCAACCTTAAGGCTTATTTTTTTTTTTCGTTTAGAATTTGAAAAATGTCGACGCCTTCCATATTGAAAAATAGGTTGTTGAAGCAACAGGCGCGCGAGAACCATATTAATTTCTCGTGAATTTTTTACCTTATCCAAGAATAGTTTTTTAATTTTCTTTTGTTAGCTCTATTCATAAACCATGACCCAGTTTGGAGTTTGGACTAAGATATATTATCTTAGCGAAATGTCAATTTTGAGAGAATTATTCGTGGCGTAATATACTTTGAAGGAAATAATAATGGAAACTTGGAAGCGACAAATAATTACATATTAATCGAGTTTCAAATTACAATAATCAATATACCAAATAATTACATTAATTGAGTTTCTAATTATCATTTTCAATAAACATTAAAAACAAGTTATTTTATATTTATCAGGATACTAAAACTTAATTTTTTAAGCGTTTTTACATTAACTCTTCTTTTTAAATTTGTATAAATTTATGTAGAATTTATTATGATTGATGAATATCGAGTATATTTTCTAAGTGCTGTTTAGCCTAAGATCATGATTAGATTGTTTAATATATTGGTCTGAAATATAAAACTTTTGATAATTCAATTCCTTACTACATATACTATTTTTAATTAATATATCTCAACAAATATGCAAATTCTATATGGTCGATTTTCATATTTATTTTACTGGCAGAAAAACTATTTTTATGTATGTGTGTAACACAATCTATTATAAGATACCAGCGAATGGAGTATGACAATAAAATTAGTAATATTAATTTTGAAAAATGTATTTGATTTAGTATAAATTCTAAAATTGTTTGAATAAATAAATAATTTTTTGTTGTGAAATTGTAATTTCAAAATATAGTTCTGTGGTATTTTTAATACAAATTAAATTATTCAATTAAAATTATATACTGAAGAAATCTATTTATTATTAAACATATTTGATAGCAACCAAATATGAATAAATTTGTTTAATACGTATATCTTTTGAAATTGATTAATTTTATTAGGAGAACACATTCTCATTGTGAAGTTATAATTATTCAGAACATAGGTCTGTGATATTTTAAAAATGAATTAAATATATTAATTAGAAAGATATACATATAAAATCAATTTTAGCGAAAAATATTGTTGTTGCGCCACCGGGATTGGATCCTGGATCTTTTTCCAAACCGGGAAAGGTGGCATTATCCTTCTAAATTATATTAAAAATATCGTCGCTGTAGCATAGTTGAATAATGCACCTTTTCCGGTTTGGAAAGAGATCCAGGTTCGAATTCCGGTGGCGCAACAACAATAATTTTCGATAAAATTGATTTTATATGTAAATCTTTCTAATGAATATATTTAATTCATTAATTTTATTTCAATTCATTAATTTATTTATGGGAATAGCATGCAATCAAATACAAAAAAAAATCATTAGTATTCGGTAGTAGGTATCTACTTAAGAGTTCATATTCCATGCTTTTTATTTGAATGTATCACAGAAAATTGAATTATAAACCATTGCATAAAAATTAGCTGACGATAAGTTGCTGAAAGACTACCCCAATCATCAATTTTTTGAGAAAGAGAATACACAACCTATCACTCAGCGTGGGACAGTTGACGTTAATTTCCTTTTACGGTTGGAATCCACCCCGTGCGCGCATGTTTAAAACATGAAGGTAATAATTAAACAAACATGTTCGTTACGAACTTAGCATTTCAACCCCTGTTTAACTCTGGATGTTTTACAGCCCAGAGATCAAAATGTGTGTGACAGTGTTCATAAATATTCATTCATGGAGCGAATTTAAATAAGAATAAAAAAACAAGAATTTATTCAAAAGTAAAATATTTTTAAAAGAAAATTAGGACCAGGCACTTTCTCAAAGGACAAACCTTTCAAAGGATTTTTTTTTGATGTGAAAATATCTTAGCTCTCGACTCTAAAAAAAAATTGTTTGTACTAGCATAAGAAAAATATGTTACACTCGTTATTACTGTGACAACATATTTTAATCAGTACCCATAACATCAATCTTTCGTTTTAAAGTATTCACATGATGGAAAATTATAATATATTCTTTGACGTTCCAGTAGGTAGATAGGCAAAGATCTTGTTTGTGAATTCAGTATCTACAAGGTACTTACCTATGTAAAATTTTGAATACATAAAATTGTACATACACAGTACCTATCAAATCAAATTATAATTGTGAGGCAACCGTTTTCTAACAAATGACATTCCTCTTCGTCCTTCGACGTCGTCCACTACAAACAACTATATGGTGTCCAGTGGAAAAATTACAAGATTAAATTCTAATTGCTCGTAAACTATCAAGATGAGGTAAATGAGATGGGTATTCTTCGACGCGCGTGATTTGCGGATTTGTCAATCGCAATGAGTCACTGGTTGGGAGCGCACTGTGCGTTCGCGGTTGTGCAATATTTAAAGTGCGGTGATTCATTGGTTTGTATGCGTCGCGTTTTTTGTACTCACTTTAATATTCGACGAGTAAGTGATGGACCGAGCACGCAATTTATCTGTTCTTAGGTTCAAAATTTTAGACGAGAAAGAAAAATGGTTAACTAATCTCCTCCGGGACTATTAACGTCAGCAGCGACGCCAGAACATGTGGCCCAAGTTTAACGTGAAATTATGCATAATCTGCGTATATCGATAAGGAATATTGCAGCCTGTACTGGAAAAAAAATATCAATAGTGCACGTTATTTTAAAAAATAAACTACAGTTTCACCCACACAAACTGCAAATCGTGCAGTTTCTCAACAAAAATGACTATTTTTTATGTGAAACCTTAGCGAGAACGATGCTGGAACGTTTTGGAATAGCACGAATGCTTGGAAACATATTGTTTAATGAGAAAGCACATTTTTATATCTATACCTATGATAATAAACAGAACATGAAATACTGGTACCCCGACAACCCAAGGGAATACCATCAAAAACGTTTGCATTATCCAAAAAGGATAGTGTGGTGTGCAATTTCTACCCGAAGGATAATTAGCCCTTATTTTTTTAACCAGCGACAGACAATCACTGGTGACATGTATTGTCGAATTATCGTCAAGTTTTTGGTACCGCAACTGCGGCTGTTTCCCGGATTCAACAACAGAACACAATTTCAGCAAGACGGGGCCACTCCGCACACAGCTAGAGTTTCAATGAAGAAGCTGAGGACAATTTTTCCCAATAAAATAATCAGCAAGTACCAAGACATACCCTGGATACCTCAGTCACCGAATCTACACCGTGTAGCTTTTTTATATGGAAATACCTTAAGCCAAGAGTTTACAGTAACAATTCTTGAACAATTCAGGCCCTACAAGGAAATATCCGCCGTGAAGTTGCTACCATTGAAGCAACGCTTTGCTCTCGCGTATTTTCAAATTTAAGAGTCCGATTGCAAGAGTGTCTTGAAAGAAATATACGGAATTTAAACGATATTGTTTATAAAACGTTATATCCGCATTGTTAAACATCATTTTTTACAAATAAAATATGAAAATAACATTGTTTTTTTTCATTAAATATTAAACTTGAAAATTTTCTGCTGGACACCCTTTAGTTTCTCCTCCATTCTTATGTTTTCTGGCATTTCATTAAAAATCTTCACCGTAATGTAAATCATCGATTTATGAGATTAAGACTTCTCTCTGAATGGTATTCTCAGTCTTTATTTTATTTATATATAGTTTTATTTGATTACTTAACCAATCAAAAACTTATAAAGTAAAACAGTTATCTCTATGTAAAAGCATTTATACATTATCGTATTTCATTACAATTGAAGTATACTGCATTGTGGTGAGAAAGTCTTTAATTATGGTGTTTTTTTAGTACATCATATATTTTTAAATAATGTAAATATTATAAAAAAACTAATTAGTCAAGCGGAAGAAAATGTATTTAAAGGGTAAAATAATTTAATCAAAAATCTATTATTATGATTTAGGAATTAATTTATATGATGAAATGGAAAATATAACGAAACAGAACGGTTGCTAAAAAAAAGTAAAAAATATTCCTTTATTCTGATTTGTCAAATTTAAGAAGTACCGCTTGAAGCATGGAAATCCCAAAATGAATTATCTTGCTTCAATATTATATGTAATAGTCGTGTAAGAAAATCGGGCTCTAGATATGTTATTCAAGACCCTTTCTTTGTTATACATATATTACTTTAGTGTATTTTTTTCCTAATATCTATAAAATATTTTATTATTTTTAAGTTAATACTGAAATGTCAGTTTTACGTAGGCTTTTATATAATGTATATTATTTGGTTTTTTTAAACGCTGATGAAGATATAATTAATAGAATATTAGTGAAATTGAATTCATTACGTTGATTTTGATAACTAAAATTATATTGGAGAAAAAATTCCAAGAAAAATAATAAAATACAGAATACTCATTGGAACTGGAATTTCGTTAAGTTTATTTTTCTATTAAATAATATTTTCAACTAGTTTGTATATTAAGATAAAAAAAAATGGAAATACGCTCTGATTATTTTATAACATTACAAAAACAATTGTGAAAATCTTATAAAACTTTCTAAAGAAGAGATATACCTAACACAAACGTTAATAATATTGTTATGTCAGAGTCAAGATTAGAAAGGAAAATAAAAAATAATAGAACATTAAGACAGTAAAAGAATATAACGGAATGTATTTTAAAGTAGAAATATAAGATTATTCCCTTAAATATAATTATTGCAAGGCAACACGCATGGCTCCCAGGGCCAACGATATTGAAACTCGTAATAGTGCACGAGCTTCTAAACAATGCGATGTATGGTTGATACCGGCTATAAGGAAAGCCTAAATTACAAGCTCAATGTGCTTCGACCAGTTACAATAAAAATAAATATTAAAACTGGGCCCCCCATTAAAAAAATGACTTGTTATTTAAGGGTAAATTGTTACATAACTATATTTAAATTTCTTTTTTACATTCACGTCATTGTATCATGACAGGATCGCGATCTTCATGAACTATTGTTCTTTTGACTGCACTCTTCTACTTATTTCGGCATCCTGTTGACCTGAAGAGTATCATTCTTTATCTTCATCTCTGCCCTTCGACATTGTCCACCACAATAAGATTCTCCCAGTTATCTTTTCTTCTAGTAAGATATACAAAAAAAATGTAAGATTCGTCTTGGGAAGTTTAGAATGTATCCATGATACCGAAGTCATTTCTGCAGAATGGTGACTTGGTATACCTAACATGTGTCTCCAGCACCACATTTTAAAGGCATAGATTTCTCTTCCTTGCATTCAGGGTCGAATATTTAATGCAGCAATTTTTCTATACATGCTAATAATAATGACTTTAGTCCAGCGTAATCGGGTTTTTTGTTTATGAAAATCAATTCGCCATAAATATACTAGTTTACACTTAAGTCACAAAATAATATTTATGTTATGAAAAGAAAAGCAGAAAAAAGTTCACACGTACATATAAATATACAAGAATAAACAAAATATCAATACTGCATTTCAGTCACGGCTATTATTGTATCTGTAATCGTTGCCATTCTCTGGTCAGGGAACCAGTTTTCCATGAGAGCACCACTTGCACTATAGAGTGAGTGCTGAGCTTCAGCAGCAGCTTTACGCCAACAACTTGATGTCTCAGAAGTGGAACGAATCCATATACACGGCCTTTGGCAAACATTGTAGATGCGCTACAATAACTCGCCAACCCGAAAAGTATTCTGTATCAGTTGTTGTACTGAATTCGGAGACGGTTTTACGTCATTTGCTTGTATTTCGACCAAAGCTCGCAGCTATACATGCTGGTGAAGAATGATTTAAACAGAATTCTCTTCCTCTCCTTACTGCATCGGTAGAAACGCTGTGACAGCATATTCGCACGAACGCTTAACTATTTCCTCTGTCGCTCTATGTCATCATCATCTTGTCTATCTTCATTAAATATATGGCCAAGGTATTTGACCTTATTTTGAACGCTCAGTTTTGTCTCGTCCAGCAACACGGGAAGGATATTATCTGGCCCTTTTCCATATTTGAAAGTCATTGTGACAGATTTGCTGGCACTGCAATGGAAACATTAAAATTTCTTTCTTACATAAAAATTATTATATTATACCATAATAAATTGCTAATTTACAATAATATACGTGTATCTACAGTTTCATGTGGTTTGTTTAAATTATTCAAGGAATTGTTATACACGAAAATCTGAATAATCTGCAATCATGCAGATGCTACGGTACTTCTGGCGGGTTGCATTGAAATGTACAACTTTTGCTGAACCAAACAGTAAACGCATGTAAGACTTTTGGGTTAGAACACAATACAACTAAAGCAAAGTATACGCTCATTCTCAAACATAACGCAGATGACAATTGAAGTCTTTATATTGCTGGACATAAACTGGAAAAACTACAAAGTTTTATATATCTGGGTTTCAATATAAATCAAAGATGGGATCCTGTTTGATCCCCAACAGTTGATCTCTCCAATAGTTGATCCCTCGGATAATTGATATCTCTACCAATTGATCCCCAAAATTTTAAAGTACCTATTTATATTCATAAATACCAGCATCCGTAAATGTTATAAATAGGGTGAATGCAAATTTACACAAATATTGCTCTCGTACGAAATTACATATAATTCCATAAAATTAAGAATGTTTTCATATTTACAATAAATCGTTATTATGTTAAATATTATTACTTTTACGAACTGTAATAAACCATTTTTAATTCATTGTTTTAATATTTTAGTCGGGGGATCAAACGTCATAGAACCGTTTAAATCAAATGCCGTATTGAAGAAGCTCGTGCAACCTTTATCCGCATGAAAAAGATGTTCTGCAGCCATGATCTCAACCTTAGATTACGAATGAGAATGGTCAGATGCTATGT
Source organism: Eubasilissa regina (assembly GCA_022840565.1). Lineage (NCBI taxonomy): Eukaryota > Metazoa > Arthropoda > Insecta > Trichoptera > Phryganeidae > Eubasilissa > Eubasilissa regina. The sequence continues at coordinate 24,471,465 of JAINEB010000025.1, forward strand.
GTTTTCGATTTTATTTTATGGAATAGAAGCATGGATAATGATAAGGTGACTTGAAGCATTTGAAATGTGGATCTACAGAAGAATGCTTAAAGTATTCTGGATAGATAGAGTTATGAATGAACATGTTATGGTTTGGATGAATAAATAAAAATAAGTAATTAAAACATTAAAAATCCAAAAACTTCAATATGTCGAACATGTAATGAGACATCCGAAGAAGTACGAGATCTTGCACCTCATAATGAAGGAAAAGATTGCTGGAAGTCGGGGCTCTGGAAGAAGGAGAGCATCATTGTTAAATAACCCGAGACAGTGGTTTGGCCAGTCTACTGTAGAGAATTTCCGGACTGCAAAATATAAAGTCATGATGATCAACGTCCGCTGAACGGATAGGGCACAAGAAGAAGAAGAAGAAGATTCAATTAAGTGGTTAGAAAATTTCCAAAAGTTTTTATTTTAGGAAGCGGCAATATTATTTTATTCTCGTAATTACATTTCTCACGGTTTGATCTGAATATGTTTTATTGGAATTTCCATAAATTATTTCATATATTCCGTTTTTTCATAATATATAAAATTTTATTTTTGAATTGAGTATAATTTTGCTTATTTTTTTCATTAAATTTTAATTCTAATGCTTGCAATTCTTACATCGCTCTGAGAATTTATGTAACATTTTTTTGGACCTAAAATTAAGCAGAGATGAAACGTTTGTCTTTTCCGCCATATTACTTTATCTTTTAATAAAGAAAGCTTTCTCTGGCACTAAGGGCTAACGCCGCGCCATTAGTCAGGAACACTTCCTTCCGTATTTCTGAGAGTTTAGCCGACAAAAAATGTTTTCCGCCATCACATAGCGCATGCAACAGGGAATTATATTAATAATATTAACTGTTGTTTTGGAAAAATAAGACAGGTTTGTTATCACATACATTATATTTATTTTAGTTTATTATCATCAATTCGCCCTCTCGCTGAAAATAGAAGCTTTAATACCTGAAAAAACTGCTGGGGTCAAAAATATTAAGTCAATGAAATAAACTGCTAATATATAAAACAATAATACGATCAGTGGTCACTTATAAAAATGTTCACAGCCGTTTAGTATCTTGTGTACAGTTTTCTGGGCTAATCTACCGTGTATATCTGACCTTGACCTTGACTGACGTTTCGGATTCCATTGCAGAGTACACAGAAATGGTCACGAAACGTGGTACCTAACCCAAATCGAAGAAAATAAATTAACTACTTATTAAATGTATTAATTATAAAGATATACTCGTACATATAAAATCATTCCGTAAAACGATGTAGATGGCTTTCAAATAATGGAACGGTAGATGTATTAATTTGAAAAAGTGTAACATGTAGGTTCGAAAATTTTTCGTCAAAAATACTGTCGCTGTAGCATAGTTGGTAATGCACCTTCCCTGGATTGGAAAAGAGATCCAGGTTCGAATTCAGGTAGCGCAACAATAATATTTTTCGATAAAATAGATTTTGTATGTATATCTTTCTAATTAGTATTTAAAACCTATATTCTAATTAACTACAACTTCACAATAAGAATGTGTTCTCAAGTATGACACCTCCGAAATCCCTGGTGGCGCCACCGAAATCACACACTGCATGCACGAGGATAATGGACGATCTTCGCTCCAGACTGAAGATGGTAATATCACAGTTCACACACGGCACACACAAAAAAAAAACAATGAGATTACACTACACTGGAGGTAATAGTCCAAACTGCGAATGGAATCGCGATATCGAGATCAAACAAAACAAAGTTAATCAAGTAACGCCTGGTGGCGTCAGACTTCCAAACCACACTGGGGACAGGAAATAGGATGGGTTTAGACGTGGACATGGAATACGGAACAACAGTCAAATCAGTATATCAATTAAGTTTATTTTAATATCGTTTTGTTACTATGTTTGTCTTCTTGTATATTGTCTTATCTCGTACTTACGATGTACCTGATTTTTGTTTGCTTTTACTTTGCAAGCTCAACGTGTTCAGATTCCTGAACGAAGGAGTGGGAAAATGACGAAATTTTCCAACAGGACGAAACGTCCTTTACGCTGGCAGTAATGTTGAACCGTTGCGGTTTCCATTTAGGGCGCGGCGCATTTGAAGCGGGAAGTCATGCATAATGCAGCGATTTTCAAACACTTTATCTGGGTAGCCTGGTCTGTAATGTACGTTGTGTATATATTTATTTCCTTTATTTCTAAAATATTCATTTATTTAAAAATAGCATAGAACACATTTTTAGAAAGGGGTTAAACTGGAATTTTAAAGGAGGATACTACTTCGATTTATCGTTAATTTATTGTAGTTTTTCACTTATTTTTATTGTTGTTTTTTTTTTTAATTTTATTTTATTTTACACGAAATTTTTAATAAAATGTTTGGTGTTGCTAAATGCATATATGTATCGTTCGTTACTATGAAAAGACTACCAATAAAATCAAATGAATCTTGGTAACAAAAATTTGTATATATTCAATTTTTTTTTGCAATTTGTCGATTATCGTCGATAGATCGTACCCTCATAGTAATTATTATTTATAATAAAATATTATATCTTTATTTCAGCATAATCGGTTTAGTTGTGGCAAACCTCATTTTCCATATAAATAATATATACATGTTATAAAATAATATTTAGGTATGTTAAACGAAAGTAAAAAGAAAAAATAAAAAAGATATAAAAAGTCACATATAGGTACATAAACTAAATATAAGTACAGTGGAACCTCTAAATTTGTCACTAATCCGTTCCTGAAGGTTCGATAAATATAGAAACAGTTTTTCCCATAAAAAATAACTGAAAATCAATTAATTCGTTTCCAGCCAGTACACAAATGAATAAATTTTATGTCAAAACTTTATCTTTATTGTACTGAGGAGATATTATGGTAGAAGAGGAAGAGAAGGAAGGATACTAATATTTAGAAGGAGACAATTTAAACATCAGGTAACTCTAATTCTGGTGGGGGTTTTCGTTTGCCTATGATTCAGTAGCACTCGGTTTAATAAAGAATTTTCCAATACTGACTGTTTTTTTAAACCTTCCTGAAGTGTTCAATCACATTTTCAATTAATCCATTTATATTTTGGTTTACTACGGCAACTATCGGCTGCCACTATTTGATCATATTCTGTGTTTTGGCCCAGTTATACAGCATTTCCTGACGGCGAAAGTGACAAATATAGAAAATATTAACGAATATGGAAACATTTCTTTGTTATCAAAATATGACGAATATCTAACCAGATAAATATAAAGGTTGCATGGTAAAAGATTTCAATTATGGCTATTATTATATATGTAGCTACTCTGCAGTCAATGCCATTTTCTGGTCAGGGAGCCAGCCTTCCATGAGAGCGCTACTTGCAATAGAGAGTTGGGGCTGAATGCTATTTGCCACCAACTCGGTGTTTCAAAAGCGGAACTAATCTATATACACGGCCATTGGCAAACATTGTAGATGCACTATAATAACGAGACAACCCAAACAGTAATCTATATGAGTTGTTATATAGAATTCGTAAACGAATTAAGAATGCTTTTAAAATTAGCAATATTAACTTTGTGGTTAAAATTCATATTTTTTATTTACTATCTTTGTTTTATTAACCACTGAATTGAGTTTAAATACATCTACCGGAATTAAGAATGCATAAAAATGAAGATCGCTCGTAAATATTTGAGACCGGAATTAAAATGTTGAATAACAGATCCCAAGGTCACGGGTCATCACAAGTTCTACCTTCATTCTAAGGGAAGAAATCGTGGTCAAATTAAATCGAAATCATCAGATTTTTTTAATCTATTCTATACATCCGCATCAGCGTGGTAAAAACTTCCCGCTATAAAAATACAATTGAAAACTAACTTTATAAGTTCCTATTCCAATAAGACCTGTGGTTGATATGATATTCCAATAAGACCTGTGGTTTCATGCTGTAGTGCTCCAACTTTTAAATTATGTTCTTTTATTACTAAAACTATAAATAAACTTAATATTTTTAAACCAAAATACACTATAAATTCATTGCAATAATTGTTGTTTTTTTTTTTAAAAAATAGATTCTGGTGAAGAAACAATAATATATGTTTTTAGTTAGTTATGACATCCTGAAGAAGAAAATGGTAATTTTCGAAACCGGCAGATGTTTTTAAACTCAATTCAGTGGTTTATAAAACAAAGATAATAAATAAAAAATATGAATTTTAACCACAAAGTTAATATAGCTAATTTTAAAAGTATACTTATATATTTTATGTATACTGCTGTGTGCAGTTTATTTATTTCTACCTTATGTTGTTTTACTGAATAAATGTTTTTTACTGCACTGTACGGACAGCGAATGGTCATTAGTTGAAAGCCACGCCATGTTGCATTGCCGCTATGCAGCATTACGGTATTGCACGGTTGCCAAGTAGTGTTAAAAAATTTTAACCCGACTCATATGGGAGCTTTTGCTCATAAATCTCTCCTGGATAAGCGGTGGGTCACCATTCACTGCCCAACCCACCGTTCACACTATAAACATCTTCATATTCCAATTAAGTAATCTGTGGTGAATACCAAATTATACGAACACGAATGATAAGCCGACGTATACACGAACTTTCTGATCTGATTTATCAAACACAATCTCAAACATATGTCGATACTCTCCATAGATACAAATTAAATGTTTTTTTTTTTTGTAAATATGAACAACATCCAGCTTATGTATTGTTATGAAACAATAAAACATTTCTTATCAGGCGTAATGCTACATTTAATACTAAAATTTCTTTCATAATAAAAATGAGTCTAGGAAGTTCTGAGGACTTATTATGGACGTGCCAACTATTACCAATCTATTGTAACCAGCTAATATAAATACTAAAAGCTTTGTATTCCAATTTCACATGTAAAATAAGCTTTTTCCATATTTACGCTCGCATCGCGCCACTTTCATGCTTAGCCATACAACTTCTTCTTCTCCTATTTTTAAATAGGCAATCCACCCTTCAAAAATGATTTATGCCATTAATCAAGTTAAAACTTTATTTTACAGAAACAAGAACAATAATATTATAAAATACGAAATACTATATTACAACTCAATACCATTGTCGTTCAAAAAATTTGCTATTATATAGATTAAATAAGGCGAGTTAAGAGAAAGAAGATGACACAAGTTAACTGGAGGTTGAAAATGATCATTGACGAGATTACTGTAAAAAAAACCTGTGATCCGCAATTAACAGGCAATAAATATTAATTTAATTTAATTCAGGTGTATTAATTTGAAAAAAATGTAACATATAGGTTCGAAAATTTGTCAAGAAAAATACTGGCGTTATAGCACAAAGGTAGTGCACTTCCCCGGATTGGAAATGAAGATCCAGGTTCGAATCCCGGTGACGCTAAAACAATATTTTTCGACAAAATTGATTTTATATGTATATATTTATAATTAATACATTAATTTAGTATTTAATAAATATGTGGTCAAGGGTTTCCTCCTCAACACCACACTCACACATTGCGGAATCTATTAAGTTTAATCTGAATAAATGTGAGGCTACCTGGCAATGACCAATTCTCATTCCAGAGATATTATAAATTGTTATTTTTGAGTCTATCATTTTGGAAAATCAGGGATCGTGGGGAGTAGATCTTTGAATTATTTTAAACCGATTATCCTTATTATTATTGGGATCGATCCATTGTGCAGTCCAGATAGAATTTGTACGTTATTTTACAATATTAAGGGATTAAGGGAAGGTTGGTAAAACACACACGCACAGGCTGCTCACTCACTGGTGTTAGGACTGAGGTCTTGCCGTGCCCACTTTAACACATGCCTTTCTTATGGAACACACATTGACTCTGCGTGTGTTCATATTAAAAGGGTGACCATGCCATGAACATACGCTCGATCTGGGTTTTTATTGCGAACCAGAATTTTATTGTGCCTTTTAAATTTCTGTGATGCTTAATATTTTAAGTTTGAATATAACTTTAATAATATTTTTTGTGTTGTAACTAGAAGATTAAGGTCAGTTTTTGTAGTGCATCCCCATCCTACTATTTTGAACATCTCTATCAGTTTTTTGATCCTATTGCTCGTCATTTCTGTATGTCGGTTCCATTTTAGAATGTGGTTAATAATTATTTCTAGGTATTTAATTACGTATATGTGTGCTATTTTTGGACATGAACATGCCAGGTTTGGATATTTTTCTTCTTAGTTGTGTGGTTTGAGGATGAAATTGCTGTGTCTGCCCTTAATGCACGCTACTGAAGGCCGTCCCGTTTTTTCCACATTAAGTGTAAGCGAGTTTGTATCTAGCCAGAATTTGATTTTTTTCATAGCAATTTCAGTTTTTATGTAGGCACGTTATATATATGTTCATGTGTCATTATATGCACATGATACTGTAGGAAATGTGATGTGAGTATTGAAGTTATTCAAACTACGATTGACTCGAGATTGTGTCATAAGATTAAGATTCTGTGAGACAGAAGCTCCTAACCTATTATTGTCTCATGCGTGATGGTTGTATGTCGATGTTGGTGCTAGAACGGCCTGCAGAGAAGTGAGTTAGTTACTTGAGCAGTATCTATCTCTGGTGCTAATGGTTTATTTGCTGGTGCTTTTTGGTCGCTTTGGTTCGGACCTTATATGGTTGATGGGTGAATCCTTATACGTCCATGTTTATGGACGCGTGCACGGTCACCATAATATGTAGGTATATGATGTGTTCTGTATCCCTTGTGCAAGATCTCGTAAAAATTGTGTGGTTAAGAAAACAAGTATCAAAAAGTCATTTAATATAAGATTAAATTACGATTATATCGAGCACTATATGATATGTAACAAACCATATTGTTGGCAATCAATTTATTCGAATATTTAGTTTTGTCACTAAAAGTAACTTTGATACGTAAACTGACACAAAATGTGACTTTTGACATAGAATGTGACTTTTTTTCACAATAAGTGACTTTTGATGCAAAAAGTTAATTGTGATATTAAAAGTGACTTTTGACACAAAAAAAATCAGTTTTAACGATTCGTGATATTGGTACAGACTTTTGACATTAAAGTGATCCTTCGAAAAAAAAGTGAGTTTACCAATGTAAAAAACCGTACACAAATCTCAAATAATGTATGGCTCTCAATGATACCATTATTTTTCAAAACTTGAGCATCTGTTTGACCTTAAAAATGAAATCATGGATATGAAGTTATCTCGTATATTTTAAAATACTTAGAATCGAAGCAATTAAGCACAAAAATAGGAAGCAACTACTATATCGGTTTGAAAAATTGTTCGCACAATCCCATTTGATTTCATTTCCCAACGCAACTACATCGATTCATTGATTGAAATGAATTCGAGTCGATGCTTTTTCGGATACATTTTTATTGTTCGGATGGACAATGCAACAATAAAACCGATTGGAAAACGACTGAAATCGATACTAAAGTGACGATGGAACATATTCTTCAAAATGCAGTACTTAAAAATCTGTATATTCAGAATGCAGTACTGAAAAATCCACCGGCAAGGTATGCCAGCAGACGGCAGCAGTTCTCTCTCCAATAATTCCATATTTTATGAACACATATTTGTTACATTTGTATAAATTATTTATTGCTTTTTTTTGCATTAATAATATGTTCTCTTTTAGTGGATTGTATATTGTAAATTATTATTAAGACAGCATCTAAAGGGCGTTGGAAGATTTTTAAACTCATTAAGTGCGATTTTTGCTTAAATATTAGATTTTTTATAATTTTTTTTAATTATCTTTTCACGGTCTGTTAAATTAAACTGTCGCGTTAGTTAGCATTGTTTAGTGAAACCGACAAAGGAGTCTAAACTTCTGTAACGGTTCCGAGAAAGGGTGAGTCCCTTCCAGAGCCTTTTAAATAAAAGTACTTAAAAATCGTTTAAAAAGTAACTTATTTAGGTGCGCTGATGCAGGAAATTTGAAGATGCGTACATCGAGCAAACATTGTTTTGAACCAACTTACAACAATATGAAAAGATAGTGATGCAACTAAAATTATGTCAATTCAGACTCTTATCTTTACAAACTTTATGTATTCAACGGCGACCTGGACAGTTCTCAATAGCAACTAACGTAAAATAAGAATTTCTCTAAACATTCTAAGAATTCAGCTACCTACCTACCTTACCTTAATTCTGCAACAATTCCAACCACAGCAAACCTAATGAACAAAAAATTCAACCAATTCATCAACCACATTATGTATCAAAGTGACAGCCTAAAAAAGGAAACTATCCTGGGCACAACCTTTGGCCGAAGAAGACCTGGAAGAGTGCCGCAACGGTATATAGATACGTTGCATCTGGTTGGAGAGACTTCGGAATCAGTTATGAAGATGGCCCAGGACCAGGAACTTGTGGAGGTGCAAAACGAGTCGAGTCTCATCTGATTGAGGCCACTGTATGACAATAATGACATGAAGGAAGAAAAAAGAAATAGAAAAATACTCATCATCCATGTCGGTTTCACATGAATGAGGATCGCGATCTCCGTGAACTCCCGTCCTCAAGACTATGCTCCTCCACTTTTCTTGATATCCTGCAGATCTTAGAGCTGCCACCAAAAAAACGTCTTTAGTCTTTTCCATCCGGTCGACATCATCATCAACAGCTGGGAGATCTTCCTTTTTCTCTTTCTCTTCCTCTTCGTTCATCGACGAGGCCCACCCCAACAAGCTTCTCCAAGCTATATTCCCTTCTCCAAGCTATATTCCCTTCTCCAAGATGTATTCCCTTCTCGCAAGATACCCACAAAATTATCTCAAGCAAATGGTTCTGTCCTTGATCTTCAGTTCCTGCAGAATGGAGACACTCGTGCGTCTCGCCATCCATGGTATGCCAAACTGACCACTTAGAATAACAAGGTTCCAACTAACATTTTAGGCTAATTTGAGTTATTATGTGAAAAGCGTTCCAAATACTTTATTATTTATTTTTTTCATACACACAAACTCTATTTAACAGATATTAAAGAAAATAATAAGTGCTCAAAGTTCCAACTGCATCGGTAATTTATTACAATTTATGGAACGTTATTATAAATTTACAATGTTTTTGTTTTATTTATATTACAATTATTAAAAATAGTTTTGTTTGCATTATTTTTATCATTACGGATTATTTTGTTTTTTTTTGTTATTATCAATGATTCTACATGGTTCTCAGAATATATAATTATTGACCAATTTATTTATTTTTGTATTAATGTATTTATTACTTTAGCATAATTCTATTATTAATACGGTTTCATTGAAGAAAAGTAGGTACATCAAAAAGGCAATTTTCAATGAATAATATTAACACTAAATAAGTGAATATGGTTCCATTTGACGATGGAACTTTGTTCACTTATCTGAAATCACTTATTTGAGTAACAAGGTTCCAACTGATTTCATCACTTTCTCAGATCTTCAATTTCTATCTCACAATGGTCATTGGTAATACTTAAAATAAGTTAAGAACTTAAAACTGATCATATTTGCATACTCAAAATAAAATGTACAAGAATATATGTTAAAATATAATCATCTAAAATTTTGAAGCTCATTATCTCAAAACAGTGTCAGTGTCAGATAGAACCTTGTTATTCTGAGTGGTCGATACATCTCAAAGACATTAAACCATCTACTCACTCACACAGAATACAAATATGTAGTTATATATTCTTTCTAATAAATTTAAACGATATTGTGAAAAATATGACACAGAAATAATAAATTTACAGTGGTTTTGTTCGGAAACAATACTCTTGTGCGATGCATCGCGAAAATTCACCGATCGAGAATTCACAGTATTTCATGCACTTTCAATAGAAACCTTCACCAACATGACTGCATTTAAATGCAATACATTTCCGGTTCAATATTGCATTTCTCTTTATTAAAATATTTTTTTGAAGGGATAAAATTGTATTGAATTTATAAAATAAATTAGATAAAAATAAAATAGATTCAGTTCGTATTTTATTATGAATTCAAAATTTCAATGATTTATTGAAACGATAATTTATTTTGATACCAGTGATAGTTCAACAGGTCAGTTATAATGATTTTACTATTTTTATAATATTCTTATTTATATTAATTCTCTATGTATTAAGGCTTTCAATTAACTTTAAAAAATATACTGGAGTCGGACATTACCTTAAGATACAACTTGGACAGAGTGATGAATCACGAGTATTTAAAGAATTCAAATAAAAATTATCCGAATATCGAGAACCGTCACTCTCAACAATTTTCACTTGTCAGCTAAGCCAAAAGCAGCCAAAGCCAAAAAAGTATGACATTAGAGCTGCTTGTCCCTCAAGAAAGCAAAACATTAATTATAGTTAAATTTTAATCTATATTTTAGAGATGGAGGATAGAAGTGATAGATATAATAAAATACAAGCAAATAAAACATCAATTTTCCACGGTCCCATTTTTTTTAAACCATACAATTTAGATTTTTTTTTTGTATCAAACAATGTAACGTATGCTACTGGATCGTCTCCCTTGGTGGTTCCTGTGTAGATCACTTGACCTTGGTTTTGGACAACCTGATTGATTAAACCTGATACATTATTATTTATATGACAGAATTCGTTTATTGAAAACATATGAAATACATGAAAATGTAATGTATCTATATAGCGATTTATGACGCACACATGTTGGCAAGAATGACAGCGTGAAAGGGATAAAAAAGCGTCGCGCTCAGGTGCGATTCTCTCTCTCCGGAATCGTAGATCAAAACACATCTCTTATATTGTATTAATACATTTTTTTTTTAAAGATCTGCTGAAGGGGGGAAGACCCACTCTTTTCCGAGACCGGTTTAGAAGCTAGAGCTTCCTTATCGGCCCTATTCATCAAAGTTAATAAAAATACGCGACTTTAATTCAATAACATATTTAAGTACATATATGCAAAACGAAAAACGAGAAGAAACTCAATGTGGTTATTAGCAATTATCGCAAAGATTTTAAAATTAAGACCCTCCAATGTCCCTTAAGTGCTGTCTTTATTCATAAAAATCATAGAACATAAATCCATAGAACATAGTTTTACATATAGATTGAAAATTAAGGTGCAGTAGTTCGAGGCAGACACTCAAGGATCTATTCAACAAAAAAACACTCCCAAAGGATGGACATGAATGAGACACAAAATAGATCGAGTCACACTTACACAAACAGACTAACGGAGTTGTAATAATACCTGTGAAATCTGTAACAAACTGTATTGTTGTACGTCGAGTTCTTGACTACCTGAATTCTCGCACACGAAAAGACACTATTGTCTGCAGTCGTAATAGTCGGGTTAAGAATATAAAGGAAAATATAATAAAATTTTCAAAAACAATGTAATTTAAACTTTAGTCGCTTCTAATAGGAACAAGTAAATGTCCAACTATTAATCATTGTAATAATTATTAGCCGGTTTTTAAAAATTATATTGTAACATAACCAAAAATTCTGACTCGGTGGGCCTTTTGTTGTCTGAGAAATTGTGCGGTATCCATCCGGTCAATTTTCACACCTTACCGAGTTTTCTGAGATGACAAATAATCTTGGACTGTTCGATGCCAGGGTTCTAGTGGTGCAACTTTCATCCTCTTCCACAGCCGCCATAAGGGCATGGTCATCAAAATCCGAAGATCGACTCTTTCCTGACTTGTCGTCTAAGCTGGTAAACCAGCATTGAAGTAAATAAACCACTCTAAGGGCATGCCCTTTCGTTAATCGTTCTTTCGCCGAAAAGGTCGTTGAGATCGCGAAATGACTCAGCAGCTTTCCACCCTTTCTGAAAGTGGTACATCATAATGTGGCGTATATATGTATGGTTTTCGTTGCGCATTTTAATTTACTAACTGTTTACGCGCCTTGTTACTTCGATTGGCACCACTGTATTTCCTTGGTTTATAATAATGTATATGTGTGAGTATTGTCACCTTTTTTCGGAATCTAAAAAGATGGTAACCTAGGCGTCATTCTCATTACATCCCGTGCTTCGACCAGTCCAGCAGTTCTAATAAACCGCCAGTGCGCACTTCAGTCGGTCGAAATCTAAAGACTGCAAAGTTAAAAGGTTAGTGCAGTTCATGTACCATATGTGTACTCATTATTAATCGTAAACCTGGGAACCAGCTATCGAAGGCATTTACATAAACACCTACCCTATTAAATAATAATATTATGACAAATGTCAAATAAACGTCAAATACTAAAAACAAAACGTCGTGAAAAAAAAAAATAATGTATTCTAACGGCATTGTATTGTATCACTATTGCTTAATTGGTTAAACCTGTCTACAGTGTTCCGTGTGTTCCGTGTCCTGGTGATAACTATATTAACTAAGATATAGATCCTGGTGATAACTAAGTGAGTCATCTAATTTGTTTTATGAATTATATACCGTAGACCATCAAAGTGTTAGTCGTTAAAATGTTTATCTATCGTACGCGAATTTCTAAAATTATTTTACTTTTGAAGGCGTCAAATTATCATTTTTCCGAGATTCCAGAATTTAAATAATTTCAAATGACAGCAATGCGAGTGTAGATTTATCTTGTCGGTGATGGATTATAATAAGATGTCTAAAATTAAATTGTTTACCTTTAACGTCAAATCGCTTAATAGCAATGTCTCGATCCTCGTCAAAGGATGATTAACAATTATATTTTATAGGGTTTTTTTAAATTGTTGGTGACAATAAAGAAAGATTCAAAGTAGATAATTAAAAAAAAAAAAACATTACAGTTAATATTATTTAAACCACTTTTTTATTAGTGAAGATGCGATTCTAAAGACATTCTAATATAAATTACACAATATCTTCACTAATAATTCACTAGTCCTACAACATTCCCACTACATATATTTTTATTTTATTTTTACCTTTTTATACATATTTGTAATTCTCTTTTTATTCCTGTCGATGACTTAACACCACAACAGCACGAAAAAAAAACTAGCTACTTTAACACAGACTTCAGTCTAGCAAAGTAGCCAGAACAACGCTGTATATATCAGAGGTGAAGTCTACTCCATCCCACACAATAAACTATGAGTATAATTGTGTTTTATGTTTATTATGTATTCACCTCTATTAGAACAAAAATATGTATGACAATATATATATAAATAAATAAATAAAAGAAGATGTTAACTCGATTATTAAACCAAAGTAAATATGCCGCTGATAAAATGCCAATGTTCTGTTCAAAAAAAAAAAGAATTTCCACTATTATTTGAACCCGGGACCAGTAGACTACTCTGTTTAACTGAGCTATTTATGTCATGATAAGTGCCATCGGCATTATGCTATATATCACTAAATTAACAGTAAGTAACCAGTGCAAAGCTATTTTAGGTAACTTTTAATAGAAATACTACATAATAGTAAATTTGTATTTGAATACATTTAGTAATATTGTAACATAATTTTTTTTAAATTATAATACATTACCACACAAGTAAAATAATATATATATATTTTTAAATATATATGTTGTGAGTAAAACAGTAATTTAAAAAAATACGTGAATGCGTATTACAAAATAATTGTTATACGGTTGATTTTATTTTTTTTTAATAACCGGTTATTATTTTATAACTGTTAAACAAAATATATACATTTCAAAATATCTTCGAATTCCTTTACGGCCATATATATACATACACTAATGTAACATTCACCATTTTCTTTAATTATTACATATTAATCAAATACTTTCCCGAAATGCTATTGTAACTTAGTGTTTATCATTCTAATTTATTTAACAATATTCTTTCGATTGTATAAATCTATTATATACTTATCGACTTAGCTATATGTTGAAACTCGGCTGAAGACAACTATTTTGCTAGCCTTTCTAGCATCCTTTCAGCCATTCAAAATTAAATATTATTATAGATAAGGCGAATTATCACAAGGCTTACCAGTGTTTGCGGGGGTATTGCTTGCCGACCTCCTGGTGCTGGAGACGGCTCGAAGTGTGACGTCATTACTCAGTACAGCTGGTTTCGGGACATGGCGAATTTATAAGTAAATTATATGTCTTTGATCTCGTATCTGATCCGTGGTGCGTCAGACGCCGGACCACATCCTCTGGTGATGCGTTATATTGACGGAAGCAAGAGAGAATTTGATTAATCTGATTTGATGGGAGTAGATAGGGATTCCGTCGGTTGCAAAAGGAATATGGAATTGTTCAGGACGTTCGTGAGTGTTTGGGTATCTAGAAGGGAACTGCTAAGAGGCTCTAGGATCCTTGGTACTCCCAATTTCAGATTGGGACTCTCAGCGAATTTTAAATTTCTTTCTTTATACAGTGTTTTTAAATTCTTTAGTCATACACTTTATTTTCTCGTTTGTTGTTTTAATCTTGTTGTTGTCTCTATCTATCATGTTTTCTCATGACATTGGGATGTTACGGTCGGCAATGATAGTCTGATGACTGGTCAGTTTGTTATTAATTTTGTTTTGTCCTCTTCCCTTTTTCGGGGGCGTGTTCTTTTCCTCCCTCGACTCCCCGACCGAAGCCATATTTTTATTTTTTATCTACTACGTCTATTTGTTAAAATGCTTATTAACTATCAATATATAAAGAATCGGGGCCAATGAGGGTTTTTGTGATGGCGGCTGTGCGACTTCGTCTCGCACGTAGTGACAAGACGGAGCCGCCTATAATCATTTTAAAAAAATGCCAATCTGGCGATGAATGAGTAGGACCATATAAGAGCTTTTTCTTATAAACGGCTCTGGGTAAGCGGCGGGTCTACTCATCCTCATTGGCATAAAAAAAGGCAAAACGCGTCTCAAATAAATTAATCAAGTAGATTAAAAAAAACAAGTATTTTATTTTCATATACGTGATTATAAGGTTCTACAAACTTTTCTTGGAAACAAAACAGTAAACAATTCCCAATTTTTAATTACATAATCTTTTCTACGTCAATTGCCTGTCCCATAAATATTTTTGTCTATTTTTCAAGTATTTTTTCTAGCAGCGTAAACCTTAATTCAGCGAAATCTGTAATAGATTTTCCGCCTTTCTTTCATGACAATTCGTGGAACATTGCCTAGTATTTTTAGATATGTCAGCAAAATTACAAGAGTTCAAGTAATATAAGAATCATAAGAATAAATGGGAATCATTCAAGCATTGATTCCAGTGGGAGAATGGAGTGAGTCTGCGTCCTCAATAATCAGGTGAACTGTCGCCGGTCTCGTAGAAAATTTAGGCCATCGATGCCTTAATTTATTAATCCATTGGTATTTTAATACTGTATTTAAAAAAAATAGGAAAGTTGTAATTGTAACTACTAAATGTAGATACGTAACATTTTATACCTTTAGAACAATTTTTTTTAATATTGCAAACAAATATAAAATATAGATGTAAATTTTCCAATTGGAACTATGTAATCTTGCTTTTTTGTTGAAAAGTATATAGTTAATTATTTAAATTAAGTGTAAAATTTCCGATACGAATATATAATAAGTAAGCCATAATCGATTTTCAAAGTTAAAACGTCTAACTATTTTTCCTAACGTTTCCAGACATTAGTTGTTAAAAATGTTTGTGGTGTTTAATGAATATGGAGGAAGATAGAACTCTGGAAAATTAGAGCTTAAATGACGGACGGCAGAAGCAAAGTCTGTATATTTCTAAGAATATATTAAAATATTTAAAAAATGTAATATTACATTTATTATTTTTATTTATTATTTATAACTATATTATACATATAAAAAAATTTGTTTGGACTGTGCCCGTCTCACTAGAGAATTCTGTGTCGAGACGGGCATATAACATATAACAGAATATAATGACTATATAAAACGGTAATTTCTCTGAATTTTCTAATTACCTAATTTAAAATCACACTGATCACATTATAAAAGTAAATCAGATATACAAAAATTAAGCGATTAAAAGTAAATTATTTTGAACCTCATGAAATATACAAGTATCTAAATATCAAGTGATTATAAAATTAATAATTTAATATATACTAATAACAATATAATACCTTATATGAATCTACCTTGCTGAAGATCAAAAATCCTAGAAATTTGATTATATAAATGTAGCAACGGGATTAAGACTCTCAACCTTGAAGATAACGACAGAAAGAGATTAGCAATACGTCCCTACTAACTATTTTTACAGTTTCCTTTTAAACTCCCTCCCATCACATCAGGGACCACCTCTGCAGGCTTTTAAAACACTCTCAATTTGATAATAGTAACAAAATGTTGTTAAATATTAGATATTGTTGAGGATTTAAAAAAAAATAATATTAAATTAAATCATAGTGAAGTTTTGATTTTTTTGATTTGTAGTACTTTAAATATTAGGTTGAAGGGAAAATAATTGTATTTCATGACCTTCAAAGTAAAACATTTTTCTCAGTTAACATCATTTGAATTGACAAATTATTGGATAGAATTGACACAAAGATGAAATGACAGCTTCATTGAAATAAAATAAGGGGTAGATTTCAGAAAACACAACCACTATCTGATAGTTTGACAGTAAGTAGTGTATTCTGGGACTTTCCCTTAAAGAAGGAGACCAAACTCTAGAAATTATTTTATTTTATTTCTGTAAGAAAATCATTTGAGTTCAGGTCTAAATCAGTAGATCAAAAAACATCTCTAGATTTTTATATTATGATAGATAATTAATAATAAAATTAATTGTGTCGGTTTATAAACGATTATCAGATCTAATTAAAATACTTATTTATTGCCGGCGATTCAAATTTATCGTCAATATTGCCGCTCTTATCCGAAGGATGACGCAAGCGACACTTGGATTGAGGACGCAGATTGCAGTAAAGAGCAGTCACCTTAGTCTGTCCCGATCGCTCACCGATAATATCATGCCACTGACTTGAACGCTTCGGATAAAAACCATATCTTATTTTAATACACTTTTACAATAAGTAATCTTGTAACTGAAGTTTGTAATGGCATACTGTATACATGATAGCTGTCAGGAATCAACTTTCAAAAAGCACTAGAAGCTAGAGAAATGGCGTCAGAGTCTACAGGCAACCATTTTTATTTTATCCGTAAGTTGTGTCAATAAACTATTCACTATTATGTAATATCTTCTCACCATCTTCTTACACAATACCCGACTGGTGGATGCATTAGTCGGCATCTTTTATATATAACATAATAGAAGTCATATTATAAATTAAATTAAATCTTCAAACGATTTGTGGAACTCAGATAAAGGCCGCCACAAAGCTTTGTTAACATTAATATGGGAATACAATGTATCCTTTTGATACAAAGAGTAATAAATGGAATTCAAGAAAATAAAATATTATTATTCTAACATAATTTCAAATATTGTTAACATTTCTTTGTATTTTAATCCTACATTATTTGATGACTTTAAAACGGTGTATACTTAAAAAAATTTTTGATTAATCAATGAAATATACATAAAAAACCTATCTATCGAAAAAATACTTGGTTATCACGAACGTCACGTCAAACCCGGAACTTTTTCTTTCTAGAGAAATGCGTTACCATTACGCCACGTTAACTATATACCTAAGTTTATGACAAATATGAGTCATGTATATATTTATGCAGTCTTCTTTAATAAATTATATATCAATTATTCAATTTTTAAAAGCTAACAACATATTTGTAAATTAACATAATATTTATTGTAAATAACTCTGAATTCTAAAACTATTATCCTTCTCACAGGGTAGTTTCACTCGTTTTCTTATTTTTTCCATGCCGATCTATCTCCTTATACATGTTTCGTATTCCAATTACTTGTGAGCCGACAACAGCCGGGAAGGCTGTCTAACAAACTTCACCCTTCTCACCACCGCCTTCCCAGCAGCAGCTATCAAAATCGCATCCGTAAACTATTTGCGTGTAGTAATTTTATTATACGGTCAAATTTTTCTATATTTATAATCTGTGTTTAACACACATACATCAAGTGTTAACCGTAATTAACTTTTCTTTCTCGTAACATGCTCTGACCACATAAACACAACACATACGTTATATAAAAGCACAAAAGACAATTCTCAAGGTAATAATTGGTCGTCCCTTTAGATATCCATCAGATCTCATATTTAAACAGTACAATGTCTTAGATATAAGACAAATTTTTGTGTTAAGACTCGTTCAATATTTCCATGCTAACAACAACTCACCCCAAGCAATAAATCATGGACACAACACAAGACAAACAACGAACATCTACACACCAGTTCCGAGAGCAACAACGACATTTTATCATTCTAAATGTTCTTAGCTCCGAAACTATACAACACACTCAGTACCAACTGGAAATCGTTGAATTCCAATAAAATTACACAAATATGGACCCAATATATGATCCAATCAGGTAGAGATGAATCAAAAGCATGGCTATCCAACATTCTAACATAATCTATATAATACCTATGCTAATTCACTAGTCCTACAATATTCCCACGACATATTTTTTTTATTTTTCTTTTTATTTCTGTCGATGATTTAAATAACACCACAACAGAACGAAAAAAAACTGGCTACTTTAACACAGACTTCAGTCTATAAAAGTAGCCAGGACAACGCTGTATATATCAGAGGTAAAGTCTATTCCATCCCACATAATAAACTACGAGTATTAATTGTATTTTATGTCTATTATGTTACAATATATTCACTTCTGTAATAACAAAAATATCTATGTCATCTAATAAATAAATAAATAAATATCAATCAGACACACACGTGAGTGATGGGTGAACATTGAGGCATCCGCTCCTCACTCATTAAGCAGTCTCATCATTCTAAACATCACCTGCATTATAATCCTTCTGATTCGGATCACAATATACTCACACGCACACTCCTACATCACCCTTTCATTATACATGTTCATACATTATATCTATACATTCACAATCGCTTAATCTCATAATAACATAACTAACATTTCTCTACATATCTGTCGATATTTATATACTTAGATTTTTGATAATGTCTATTATAAACCTCTTTTCTTGAACTCTTCTCAGAAACTCCTCAAAAGTAAATAGTTAAAGGGTGCCATGTTTCGCCTATCGTGAGCAAGCATTAGGATAGCAAAAACAATACTTTTCGACAAAATTTATTTTATATGTATATATATATATATATATATATATATATATATATATATATATATATATATATATATATATAATTCATACATTAAATTAGTATTTAAAACATCACAGGCTTATATGTTTTGAATAATTACAACTTCACAATAAGAATGTGTTTTCTTTAATAATATAAGTTGTATCAATGTGTCCAATATTTATTAAAAATGAATTGATAATTCTGGAGTCTGCAGACGGTTTACTCAAAGTTATTTGAGATTCCGTAAAAACAATGTAGATGGCTTTCAAGTAATGAAACGACAGATGTATTAATTTGAAAAAGTGTAACATATAGGTTCAAAAATTTGTCATACAATTGGTAGTGTACTTCCCCGGATTGGAAATAGAGATCCAGGTTCGAATCTCGATAGCGCAAAAACAATATTTTTCGACAAAATTAATTTTATGTGTATATTTATAATTAATACATTAAATTAATATTTAAAACATGTTATTTTTTTTTTTAATTTATCCTAAGTCGCATTAAACCGCTTGTCCCTTCTAAGAAAACGGTACACAAATTGTAGATATATTCAATTAATTTGAAACGGGGCATGTGTATGGAATTAATATGTCTGATTGAACTAATGATCAGTTAATGGAGTTTCTCAGTCCAGAGAATAGTCAGAATGCTTTCAAATGAAAATCAAACAGCTCTCCATATTCACGATATATACACCGTAGGTACATTTTGCCATTCATGCCCGTATATCCGGTTTAACGAAGCGTTCTTCCAGTCGCACTATCATCCACTGAGCATTGTCAATTCTTTTTCATTTGCATTAGCTATGGAAAAAAGAGAACTTTAAATGTTAGGATGGTGATTTCCTACCTTTGAATTGAAATAATTATCTTGTTTTAAATTCCTCCAGTAGTTTGGTTTGTTTAGAAAAAAATTTGCATCGCATTTTACAATTACGAAAATTTAATTTCTCCTTATTAAACATTCAGTTATGAATATCAAACTTATGCCAGGGCCGTACAATAAAAATAGCTGTGCATGATTTCTGCGAAATAAATCTAAATTAAATATTTATTTAATATGTCATATTATGTTTTAAGTAGGTCCCTACAAATATAATTCAATGTTTTCATATAACAATAGTAATAACAAATATATGTTTTTTCTGAAATTCTGAAAACCCAATAGTGGGTTTTCAGAATTTGCTAATCATTTGATAGAAAATAGTCATGGTTTTGATAAAAAATTGGGATTGTCAATTTTGCATATAAACGGTGTAGGTCACAAATTAAATAATTTGGAATCGTGGGAGATAAATAAAGCATGTAAAATTAATCAGGAAATTCTAAACAGCCAACTAAATTTAACTACGAGTCCTATTCTAAAAATTTTTCCTAAAAATTATTCGACTAAATTTGTATTGAGCAACAATTTGAGTTAGGTACTAAATTTATTTTTTAAATAATTGTTGATTTTTTTTTTAAATTTAAAAATAGATTCTGGTGAAGAAACAATGCTATATTTTTAGTTAGTTATGACATCCTGAAGAAGGAAAAGGTGTTTTCCGAAACCGGTAGATGTTTTTTAAACTCAACTGTGGTTAATAAAACTAAGATAATAAATAAAAAATATGAATTTTAACCACCAAGTTAATATTGCTAATTTTAAAAGTACAAATACATGTGTTTCGTAATTTTTTTGCAGTATATGTTCCAAATATACATATGTTTGTAAATTTAACGCAACTTTCAGAAAATTTTTCCCTCTAAACCAAATGTTATTATGCAGTGTAACGATGCCTTTATTATAGTGTAATGACGCCTTTTTTTTGTTATTAGACACTGAATGTTTACTCAAAAAATTGTTTTATTTATTGGTTAGCTCTCGGAGATGGTGTGAGATTATCTTTTCAAAATGTGGGTCAGTGGATATTTGTCAATACAAGTGAGGACATTTTCAATTAATAGAGATATAGTAATATTCAAATATATTTGTTCACAAAAATGGGTATCAATTATGAAATAGATCTAAATTAACTATAATGGTAAATGATACAAAGATGTATGGCAAACATAGATATACAATTTATACTGTTGTGGTAAATTCTCAATATATTCAAGATAGTTCCATTAAATCTTGTAGATTTTTATGTATGATGCCACGTGGACTGTATATCATTCACGGAATTTATATCATATTATAAATTTCACATAAATGCCTTGAGGATTCTATATAAATAAACCTGAAGTGGAGGCGAAGGCGACCTGCACATAAGGTCAGCGGGTCGTAGCAGTGGAAGAAATCCTAGAGACTGCTGTCTACCATGAGATGAGGAATACATCAGGTGGGTCTTCAGCAGATAAAACGAACATCATTGTACAAGAGAATCTAGGATGTCGGCACAATTTCGGGATAGAGCGGCTCAACTTAATTTCCGATCGCGATAGTTTAAAATGGCGCTGAAGCATCCGGTCAGAGACAAGATATAATTATGTTAAATACAGTTATCGGTATATAGTTCAATGATACTAATACTCGGGACATAATGAGTATTACAACGATCAGAAAACGGCACGCGGTAGGCTCACAAAATGTTCTAATGGATGAATCGCACAGTGCACATCGAAATGTTAATCACGATCAGTTGGTTAATAACGTTGTTTATAGTATTTAAACATAATACATAAACACGATATTAGTCTTTAGATGATAGATTCCTCAAATTTATTATTTTCGATCATACAACTCTTTCGGTATTCGAGTTGGACCGTTTTGGGAGATTACACCCGCCGGGACTATTGCCGCTTCGAGGTCTAGGACCAGTCTGGTAGCAAGCAGCGATTCTACTGGAACCGGACCTTGTAGATCGATTCGTTTCTATATAATCCGAGCGGCTTGATACACAATAGCTCGTAGAAATCGTTAGATACAGAAATATTATAATTAGAAAATAGACTCACGACAGTAGGTACTAAAAATAGTTTAATATATGTAGTATATTTATGGAGAAGTAGATTTTATGATGTATTATTTATGTCTGACTGCTTCTATGAATTATTTAAAAACAAAATATAAAGATCTTAGTACATAATATTTCCATCAAATTAAATAAAAAATGTTCACCTTAAATTATTCTGGTACTGTATTTATTTTAAGGTATAAATATTGGTGTATCTACCAAGCGTGTTTTTTAAGTAAGTACCGGAATTTTTTTTTTAAAGAAACTACATAATTTTACAACAATTTAAACTACTTCTTAACATAGTTGCCACCATTATTAAGGTACTTATTATACTTGTTTCAAACATTTATTACCTGCTTTCCTTCTTCTCGAATACCATCACTTTCGACTTGTTGACATTCATAATAAGGTCGCTTACCTTGCAAACATCGTACATCCAACTCACTAGACTCTGTAGTTTTTGTTCAATATTCGCTATCAGTACTGCATCATCGGCATATAATAAACAGCATACAATCAAATAGCCAGTTCTTTCACATATACAAGTTGAACAGCCCTGTTTGACATCTTTTGTAATGTCAAACCATTAATCCTTACACACGCAGAAATTTCTTCGCATAGGGATGCGATTACGTGTATAAGTTTACGTAAAAGTTATAATCGTTACATTACAAAGGTCAAACTAGATATCTTCCGGCAGTCGGAACTCTTGTTAGCTGAAGCATATTAGTACTCCCGTCATTAATGTTCACACCTTGAGTGCAAATTTCCTAGTGAGATATTTGTTCGGAACGGAAGAAGAGATAATTTGCTCCCGGAACCAGCAGAGTGGTGCGATTTGAAGATATAATTAAATCTGCCGTTTCTCCAGATAAATTCGACTCAAAACCCCGTCCGGATTCTCACTAACGATGCGGTAAGAAGATTTACATAGGTAAAGATAAACAGAAAACACAACTTCTTCGCTATACGTCTTCTACACCAAAATTTACTAATTTATTGAATCATATTTAAATGAATCGAATTACTAAAATATTATATATACATATATTTTTTTAATAGACTTGTGGGTGCCTCTCCATACTAAGATCATTTGTTTGATAATGCATTATATTATTAAATTGAAAAAAAAATTGGTTCATACAAAGGTTTAACAGACGACATTATTATTATTAGGTAAATTGGATGAATTTAGTAAATCAGAAATTAAAATTTTACTTTCATTAATAGGTCCATTATTAAACAAATTAACAATATCAAAAGAAACAACTTTAACGTTTATTAATTGCAACGAACTTTTTATAGTGTTTTGTTAGAAATATATTCAGTCTATTTATATTTTTTGTAATAAATAAACATAATTAAAAATAATTCTAATAATGTTGCATCATCAAGTAACAATTTTTAGTTAGGTACTTAATTTATTTTTTAAATAATTATTATTTTATAAAAAAAAAATATTTTTTAAATAGATTCTGTTGAAGAAACATATTTTTTTGATTCGTTCATGATATCCTGAGGAAGATAATGATATTGTACAACTTAAATATTATTTGCAGTTTTTAAGATATGGCTCCAAGCATTTAAAAATAGAGTGACATCGATATTTTATAAAACAGGGTGACATCGATAATGTAGTGTAACTTTAGAATACAGTATTGTTGTGAAGTTGCATTTTTTCAGTAGATAGTTCTGTGGTATTTTTAATACAAATTAAATTAATCTACTAGAACTTCGATATGCAGAAAATATCTGTTAATCGAAAAAATATTTTAGTTGCTAACGGGATTCGAACTTGGACCTCTTCCTATTCTGTTTCGCCATATCAACCAAGTATGTTTTCAACAAATTTTTGAACATATTAGCTCCTTCAAATTAATACGTGTTATACCATTTTTAAAAGGAATCAATTTTATGTTTTTATGAATTTCAAATTACCAGATTTAAAACATTTTTATTAAATTTTGTGTAAACTTTGATAGAACTTATATATTTTTATGAAGAATAATGGTCTTGTGCCAGGTACTTATTGACTAGTAAAAACCGAATCTGTCTTCATAGTCTTTGTTGCAAGTTGTGGGACGATTCAACTTTCTGCCGTAGATGTCAAGTAGAAATATCTCGATAGTCATTGGCATTCGAAAGACGTGTCCAAGTCACCTTAACTGAGATTATTCTATAGATATCTATATTTCTACATACACCAAGGTCTCTATACCAAGGGTCTTCCTTATCTCGGTTCTTCTCATTCAACCAATAATGACACCCCTGATTAACTATGTGTGATTCATATTTTGCCTATATATTTTTTTCATTTGAATAAGGTTGGGCAATTATTTTATTTTAATTGATCCCATTATTATTTTAAGTGTTACGTAAACCAAACTATTTTCTTGATTTAATTAATTTATTTTAAAAATTTAATAAAATTGAATCTAATTAAACTTTCGATAACGATAAACTTAAAGTTCTTCATGCGGTACCTTATAAAAGATTTAATAATGAATTATATAGAATCCGTCAAAATGAATAAAATGAAATTGGTAAAATACACTAATTAATAACAATAGTTTCTGTTATACTTCACCCCTACTTTACATATTCCCAATATCTATCTGGTCTTCCATGTTCCACTCTTTTTCAGGAATTGAACATTAGCCTACTGTATTTAATTTAATTGTTATTTACATATAGTGAAAGGGACTGCATTTCTCGAAACTACAATAAGACTATATTTCTTGAAACTATAAATGACAAAAACATAACTTTGTTGTGTTTATTATTATAGTTTTATATTTACAATTTAAATATGAGCTAATTTATTTTATGAGCACCAAAGCTCAGCACTAAAAAAATAATTAACGTTGAAAAGAACAAACGCGAAAATAAATGTGTACATTGTCACCGAATTGGATAAACGAGCATCAAAATTGTCACTAAATAAAACATACGCGTATAATATAATGTGTTTTGTAACTCCGTTAGTCTCTTTTTATAAGTGTGTTTCAATCCATTTTGTGTCTCGTTTACTGTCCCTCTTTTGGGAGTGTTTTTGATGACGGGATCCCTGAGTGTCTGCTTTGAACTACTGCATCTTAATTTTCTATCTATATGTAAAACTATGTATTCTATGGAATTATGTTACATGTTTTTTTATGAATAAAAACGCTGGAGGGTCTAAATTTTAAATATTGCAAAAATTTCTAATAACTACATTGAATTTCTTTACTTTTTTTGTTTTATATACTACATAAACTTGAATATTTTATTGAATTAAAGACGCGTATTTTTATTAGCTTTGATGAGTGGTACCGACAAGGAAGCCCTAGCTTCTAAACCGGTCCCGAGAAAGAGTGGGTCCCCCCTCCCTCTCCAGCAGTCTTTAATTAAATTAAATTAATTAATCACAATAAAAATTATAAACACTCAATATTGCTCACAACGTGTTCACACAATATTATTTAGTGCTCGAGTATTTTTGTAAAGATTTTTAAAATGATATAATTAGCATTATACTATTGTATTTATAATGCTAATTATATCATTATGTACTATTATATTTTAATTATATTACTGTACTGAATGTTATCGTACTATTCAACTACATAAACTAATTGTATATTAGTTAGAGAAAACCTTTATATGGCTAAAATAAAAATTATGCCTCACAATACCTAAGTATATTTACTTTAACTACGTGAGGAAACTTTCACGAAAGTAATGTTATTAGATATATAATATCAAGTTATTATATTGCTAATAACCACGTCTATCTATTGATGAATCTATATTATATTAGAATATATACCTGCTACGTGATCAAAATAATCATGATGGCCGACTGAAAATCGTCTACTATTATTGTTGATCGTCGATGTTATTGACAAACATTTTGTTTGGTCTGTTTATAAAATATTATTATAGGAGTCGGGGTATAGAGGGTCGTTTCGGTTAATCCTACTTACATGTAACAATGTGACATGTGTAAGCGTAATTTACTTTTTTGTTTAAAAACGTATGTAAGTATATGATCTATATATGTAATTTTAATGAATTTATTTTTACTAAGAACACATTATAACTGTGATGTTTCAGTTTTTCAGCACCCAGTTCCCTGGTATTTTTAAAACAAATTAAATTAAGCAACTAGAAATATATACAGAAAAAAACTATTTATCCAAAAATATTTTAGTTGCTACCGGGAATCGAACCTGAACCTTTTTCACCATCAACCATTGACTTAGATTTTTCATCCAGGATGTCCTTCGTCTTTCAATAAAATTATATAAAATGCAGCATCTGGTGCTTTTCTTGATGTTTCATGATCGCTATATGCAAAATATTACAATTTTCAGCATCCAGATCATCCCATTACCATCTTTGATCCTATCATTCCAGCTTATTTTTAGAAACCGTTTGTAGATCCACATTTCGAGACACTTAAGCATATCAAAATATTTTTGATTTTAAAGGTTTCGGAGGTACCTGGTAACGATTCAAATAAAATTAAGAGTATTTAAAAAAATTATGAAGTTTTCTAACGCAGTTTTTATTATGAAATCCTAAAATAATAAATTAAAGTATTTATTTTTATTGTGATGAAATTATAATTTAATCATTTATAAAGAATTTTTATGAATGTTTTGATCCACAGCATGCATATGTTCAAATTATATTAAAAGTGTATACAAATATAGCATATTTATGTATTATTAATAATAATTCTATTCAGTTCACAATAATTATCTTCAATCTGACAATTTTATTGGCGTGCCCACTGAATAAACATAGGTATGCTATATTAAAACTTAAAGAAATGTTGATTCCAAAAAGTAATATTTGCGGCAAAGTATTCTATGTAAAAACTGAAGAAACATTAATTCCAATACAAAAAAAAATACGACAAGGTATTCTATGTTAAAACTCATGAAATGTTGATTTCAAGGAAGAATGTTTGCAACAAGGTGTCGTATTTTTGAACGCTTGTTACGTCATCGATCGAATGGCAGGAAACGTAAAATAGGTATTCATGGGAAGTATTCCCCACTGTATCTACACTAACGCGATACATTATGGAACAAAATAGGAAAATATTTAGTCAGCACTTTGTAAACTGCTGATTTTTTTCTCTATAACGATACATCAGATACCATTCCTTCTATATAATAAAATGCTTAAATTACCTCTTATCAAAAGGTATTCAGCACATGCGAATACGTTTTGGTTGAAATAAAAATGTTGATTTGAACAATTTCGGTTCATGAGCATGTTTGAGATGTACAATTTTACCTGTCTCGTATTGTTAGAAACATTTTCAGAGGTGTAAAAATGTTTGAAATTTTACGATTATCTTTATTTTTTGTAAAAAAGGTTACACAGTGTTTTTGATATTATATAATTCTTTGAAATTCTTTTATTAATAGAAGTAAGTCACTGAATTCCTGCGAGATAAACCAAAAAGGGTTTTAATTATTTTAAATAGCTAATCGTTATTTTTTACGTTTACTGAGAAGCTCTTTTGTGAAATTCAAATATTCATAGAATTTTTAATGAATACTATTAAATATTATATTCAGAACTTGATTGTTTGTCCAATTTCAGATTACTGAACATAGAACCATCTCAGAACGACGTCTGGAACATTGGACGGTTTAGCTCAAAATGACACGTTGGTTGATGCAGGGGTAAGGGGTAACTTCTCGCTTTAGGCCATTTATAATAAGTATTTTTAATGTTAATTCTAAGTTACGATTTAATAACAATTATTATGAGAAGACTTCAACTCTATCAATATTTTTTGGTACTTATTGTTTCGTAAACAAATACACACTGACAAATAATATATTTGGCAGAAAACACATCATTTTTTTGGAAACTAAAATAAAAATGTTCGTGAATAAATTTAATACTAATTTTTCGAGAATTGATTGACACACTTGAAAAATAGAGTATTTGTATTCGACATCAGGTACGGACAGAATACGCATATGGACTAAATTAAATTATTTCTTAAATTGAATATAAATTCAACTGATCTCCATATGTTTTTCTGTACATTTTTCACCAATGTAGTTGTTTGAGATATTTATTTATTTGGTGTAAATATATATTAATTATTGAACGAAAATAATGCACTATACCTTCCTCCCCCAACCCTTTCTGGCCTCTCCGCCGAACCAGTCGATTGGCGACTTTGAGCCAGTAAGGCTATACGTGTACGGAAAGTTTTACAATATTATTCAATTCGAAACTTCGCGTCTATACTATGTCGGAACCTTCGATAAAATAATGAGTTAAAATATATATATCCACAACTTTGGAGATGCCAGCAGAATCTGGATTGTGGTGAGTGTCAAACTCCTTCTGTCCTAACATTCTTCCGGCATCTATCCTTATGCGCAACAGTAGTAATAAAATGAAACAGTCTAGACTGCTCAATTTATGTTTAAATTTATAGCCACTAAAATTTAATATGATGTGGTAACGTATTCAAAGATGAAAAAAATAAATATCGCTACTTAAATATATGATTTATATTTATAATTATATTTATAACATATTTTTAAATATTCCTTAAACATAAAATTAACCGTTTGAATGCTACGCGTCGCAAAAGCGCTGCGATCGTTTGTATCGAAAATTGCTTGGCACTAAAACGGTTAAAATACTTTTTAGCTTAAAAACAAAGAAATACTGCGTACGTTTTTTTAAAGGGAAATATACGTTTTAAAAAAATTGTTAATTTGAAATACGTCATTTTATAAATGCGAATGACGCATATTGGTTACAATTTGTTTACAACATGATTCTACCTACAGTACACTATAATTACAGTTTCTCTATATTTTAAAATGCCTGATAATAGAAATAATTTATTAGTTTTCTATTTAATTTTCTTTTAAAAGAACAAATCAGTCACGCTAATTTATATGTATGTTAAAGGAAATAAACACTTCACTCAAATTTAACGCATCAGTTTTCTTTTCAATTTCCCTCCTCGTGATATATATATTGTGTTTTGTATTATTCAGACCACTCCCGTTCATCTGAGATAGGCCTTTACCTACCCACTTTACCTACCCACAGAATGAATCTAGCTTTTATCTGGCATACTATCCACCGGTGCTAGCACACAACATAACAATATATTATAGAAGGACATGGACATATAAAATAAGATTTCACGTGTTGCTTTTGTGAATACACTTGCTAATACTAACTTTTTACGTAACGTTATTCCATTTCAGTGTTATACCTATCTTTAAAATCACATAATATTGTATTTAAATGCGTCAATCAATATGTATGCAAGTGAGGTTCTTCAGAATCCTAGTAGATAAGCCACCATAGTTAAAATAATTAAATACCTACACAAATTACGTACGGATTGCACGTGTTTATTTATCAACTAAATACAATTTAATAGAATTCACTTCACGTTATCCCACAGACAAACCAGAATACAATCTTCAAACATTTTGTGGAGGCTAGACAAGACTCCTAGACAGTTATATTCAATAATGTCGAATTTGTTGGGGCTGCAACAGCCTTTTGATATCTTTATTTACGATGGTGTGCGATATTATTTATCAAAATGGCAATTCGGTTAGATATGCAGGAGTTCGCGAAGCGTCACGTTCTAGGGTGGAAGCGGCGAGCACGTGACGAAGCAACGTGCAGCATCCCTCCTCATATATCTGTCTGATCTAATTCATATTTCATTTTTAACTCTAGTTCCAATACCAGCCACCTGCAGAAATATTAATAAAACATTTAATAAAGTCAATATAAGTTTGTAGGTGTCAACCAATTACTTGAATTTATATTGGGTTTATGAAGGTTGGGTTAATCTTCTTATAGAGTAAATGTTGTATATTTTAAAGAGGACAGCTGGAAGGCCACCCTTACCCGGGACCGATTAAAAAGCTAGAGCTTCCTTGTCGGTCCCACTCATCAAAGCTAATAAAACTACGCGACTTTAATGCAATATATTGTTCAAAGAAGTTATGCGGTATAGAAAAAATAAACTATGTGATTATTATCAATTTCGCAAAAGTTAAAAAATGTTGACCTTCCAGCATCCTCTAAGTGCGGCTATTACTTATATAAAACTTATAAACATAAATCATACAAAAATAAAGTTAATGACATAGTTATATTCGATTGTAGAAATTAAAAAAAAACATAAATATCATATTACATAAAATAAAGGAAAAGATAAAAATATAGATATCATTACAATCCAACAGAGAGGTACATTTATATATATGAGTCAAATAAACACGTAGATGAAAAATAGGTAGTAAATGAAGTAAAATCCGTAAAGGAAATCGGTTTTATAAAATAAATAATTAATAACAGAATTTGTTTATGAATCAATGAAATAACTTTACTTATTTAAATACCAAGGTATAGGACAGAAACTTATACAAATCGGTATAAAAACGACATGATATTTAAAAAAAATGTATGTCACAATAAAAAGTTACTGCACTATTGCAGATATGATCTCATTAGTCTATAATCTACACCAATGTCTCATATGTTGATTCAGACTTTTTAAATTAAACACAATTTAATAAACTCAACAATAAAGCGTAGTTTTAAATTAAATATATTATTGAGTAATATTTGAAATTGAATTGTGAATAAATGGCATTCACAACATTTTTATTGACTCTTTGTATAGACAAGTGTCAATTAAAAATAAATTCAATGTATTTTTAAAATGTATACTTTGAATGTAGGTACTGTTTATTATATAAGACTAAATGTTTTGATTAACTCAGTAGTTTCGATATAAATAAGTATTACAACAAAGATAGTTTCAAAAATAAATGTCCAGAATTGGCTGAAAAACTCTCCTTATGACCTGCTGTACGAGTAAGATCAATAGTTGAGGGTGGCGGAATAATCTCTAATGTCTGAAGGAGGCGCTACGTATGTAAAATAAAATTGTTGTATGTAGACAGCCGGAAAAAAATAGTGTAGTATTACTTTATTAGTAACCTAGTAAAGTTATATCATAATCTCTTTTTTTATATATTAATAATGATTATGAAATAAATAAATATCTCTTATTTAAGATGTGCAATATTTTTACATTAACCTCCAAAGACTGCGGAGGCAGATGTCTCCTGAACGCACCCTGCATGTATCTGGGTGTGCACCTAGACTCTCATCAGTCACAAAATCACGACCAGATAATAGACAACAATAATACGCGCCGGCAACCGCCCTGAAAGTCGCCCGGCCGTCTTCCTGACAAGATCACCTGCAAACGCTCCTCGTTGTAGACTTTTTACTTCATATACTTCTTACTGTAACTGTGCAACGATCATAAATAAACGTTTGTTAACTGTAAGTAATCTTTCTTGTTCAATCTGGTCTGGCCGTACACATACTCCGTGATATTATTAAAAATAAGTGTAATATGGGTTATATATTGTGTTCCTCCATCTATAAACCTGTACCTTATTGGACGTGTTGGATGTAGTGTTATTTGCCAATAAAAAAATGTATTCGCCAAAGTAGCGAAAACGTCGAACGTGTTATATTATATACAGTACGTTAATACATACCTATTCAATTAGAAATGAAGTGTACATTGTATTTACTACGAGTAAGAAAAACAATACATATCTTAGCGAAATCATACGGGACGATTGACATTTGTAATATTTTCTTGTCTATGCTGTCTACGGTAAGTTCTTGCCATAAAATGAAGCACTTTCTTAGTCGCAATGTCAAAATGACGACTTTTGGATATGTTTGCGACCTAACATTCATCCGATTTTCCGTCATTACTTCAAGGCACATTATACTGATAAAACAACATTTTTTTGTTAATAATTGTCTATCTGCGATTCTTATGCATCATTTAGAAGTCATTTATGTTCGTTTTGACAGCTATCGTACGAAGATAAAATATGGAGTTAACATATAATCATAATATAATCGTAACCGCACACTCATACATATCCCTAAAATAAGATTATATGACGTGCTTATTGGTTCTTGTGTTAAGATACTCGTTCTGTGTTCGATTCTGTGGCCGGGTTTCAAGTCTCGTTCTAGGAGACTATCAAGTTAATCCTGTATTCGTATCACAAGAGCTTAGCTTTGTTTGAAAACAGTAAGAATATTTTATTACATATGTATGGTCTTCATATCTTTAGTGGTAAAACATTCAACTGGAGGTTGAATGAACCTGTCCCGAAAGAACATTAAGTTAATCCTATTTAATTTCACAATCATTTATTTAATTTTAAAATATAAGAATATTATTGTGGTATAATATATATTCTGTGTACGCAACTGTGTTTATTTTTTTATCTTATTTCATATTTGTTATGTCAATATACTGAAGTGGCCTAGTTACCAACATTATTTAACTTTATTCAAACGTTACAAAAAATCTAATAATACCGGCTAACGAGTTATTGATTTTATAAACGCCTAGACACATCTACATGAGCATTTCGAAGTGTGTATATGATAAAATGTTTTATTTGTAAAAGGAAACTGTTTAAGAAGGAGATATAAAGATGATCGTACTAGCTTAGAAACTATACAGTGAAAATAATTGGAAAAATTTATAAGATATTTTTTATAATCTTTTTAAAATGTTATACTCTATAGAACTATTCACAAGAGCTTGAAAAGATTTAATTTGAATGAAAACACGTTTATTTGTAAATTTATTAAGATTTGTCAGAAGATAATCAAAAAAAAATACTCCAAGAAAATCTATCTTTCGAAATAGTATCATCACTTTAACACGAGTCTTAGCCCCACCTAAGGTTTTTTTTAAATTAATGAAATTTTAAAAATGATTACCTACTTCCAACGCAAAAGTCTCACTTAAAAATCGTATGTACGCGACATTTTAAGGCTTCTGTGTAGATCATTATTTACTAAATTGATAAAGCCTTCTACCTTAGCATAGAAAGTTCTGGTTTTAAGTTCCAGTGATGATTGTATTTTTCGGTAGAGATATTTTTTTCAGTGTATCTTTTTAAATGATGTATCTAAATTTGTTAGGAGGATTTTTTAAATTCATAATATTTTACTTTTAAAATTAGCAATAAAATGAGATAAATAAAGCATGTAAAAGTAATCAGGAAATTCTAAACAGCCAACTAAATTTAACTACGAGTCCTATTCTAAAATTTTTTCCTAAAAATTATTCGACTAAATTTGTATTGAGCAGCAATTTGAGTTAGGTACTAAATTTACTTTTTAAATAATTGTTGTTTTTTTTTAAAAAAAATTAAAAATAGATTCTGGATAAATAGAAAAAGAATGCTATATTTTTAGTTAGTTTTGACATATCCTGAAGAAGGAAAAGGTGTTTTCCGAAACCGGTAGATGTTTTTTAAACTCAATTGTGGTTATTAAACTAAGATAATAAATAAAAAATAAAAAAATAAAAATAAATAAATAAATAAAAAAAATCATAATATTTTAAAAAATCCGCAGAACTTACTGCAATATATATCAGGAAATATTGAATGATTGTCCCCAAAGAAGTATTAATCTTATGGATGTGTGAACCTATCAAATTTTTAATATGTAATAGTATGGTTACATTTATTGTAAAATATTATATTCAATAAGCGAAATTTAAAAAGTTTGATATACATGCGTGTCATTATATTTACATCAAGATATCTTTTAGCAACATATGTTCCCTTAATAATGTCCAATAATGGTTGAGTATTATATTACGAGTAATTTGTAATCATTATTTGTTATTATTTATTTTTTATTTTATATTTTTTATTTATTATCTTAGCTTTATTAACCACAATTGAGTTTAAAAAACATCTACCGGTTTCGCAAAATACCTTTCCCTTCTTCAGGATGTCATAACTAACTAAAAATATAGCATTGTTTCTCCAGAATCTATTTTTAATTTTTTTTAAAAAAACAACAATTATTTTTAAAAAAAAATTTAGTACCTAACTCAAATTACTGCTCAATACAAATTTAATCGAATTATTTTTAGGAAAAAATTTTAGAATAGGACTCGTAGTTAAATTTAGTTGGCTGTTTAGAATTTCCTGATTACTTTTACATGCTTTATTTATCTCCAAAGATTCCAAATTATTTAATTTGTGACCTATACCGTTTATATGCAAAATTGACAATCCCAATTTTTTATCAAAACCATGACTATTTTCTATCAAATGATTAGCAAATTCTGAAAACCCACTATTGTTCAAACATCTCAAATGCTCCTTTACTCTTATATTAAAATTTCTACCCGTTTTATCAATATAAAATGCAGCACAATCCTTGCAACTAAGTTTATAGACGCCAGAATTGTTAAATTTATCATCTTTGTCTTTAGAATTTATAAGTAAATTTCCTATACTATTATTTCTGTAAAATGCTGGTCTAATGTCTCGTGGTAGGTGTTTAGATATTTGTTATATTATTTATTTGTTACATATAAGGAGAATTCTTTATTTTAATTATTATTCTTCGTTTTCTAGTACTTGTCTGGCTAAGAAATATAGGGCATAACTTTCCGAATGATCGTCTCGTCATTCCATGGCAAAATATCATTCTGAATTATCGTGTGAGGTTCGCTTTAGCGATGGTTATTCATTTACAGCAGCTCAAAATAGTTGGACCGAAGAGTTCCTAAACCATTACATAATCTATCTAATATTTTTCTGGATGTCTATATGGCCTATATATTTAAAATTACGCGTCTTTATTGTTATGAGAATTTATTTTTTCATTCGCATCCGAATCATCATTTTTATTTACAAGCGCAAAAAAAAAAAGTTTTTTTTTTTAATTTCTTGGAACGATTCAATGTATTATTTAATATTTTATTTATTCATAAAATATAGTACAGTCTGAATAGAAAACGTTCTTTGTTGGCGTAAATAGTATCTGAATAGTTGTTCTGAAATAAATATTTTAAGATTTCTTATTTAAAAGGATGGTATTCAGCGCTGGTACTAGAATGAACACTAAAAAATAGAGGATTGAATTAAATTTCTTACAAAAAGTCTAAACAATTTTGATAATGAAAAGGAAAATATTTTTTATTTTTACTTAATTATATTCTTATAAAGTTACTGTCTAGATTAATTTTTGACTTCGTCACATTAAAAAAACGCGTTTATCTAATTGTGTTAACTTAAAATTAATTATTAATAATATATGTTGTATCAATGGGTCCAAAATTTAATAAAAATGAATTGATAATTCTGGCGTCTGCAGTCGGTTTACTCAAAGGTATTTGAGATTATGTAAAAATAGTGTAGATGGTTTTCAAATAATGGAACGACAGGTGTATTAATTTGAAAAAATGTAATATATAGGTTCGAAAACTTGTCATGAAAAATAAATATGGGGTCATGAAAAATAAATATGGGGTCATAAAAATGGGGTTATAACACAATTGGTAGTGTACTTCCCCGGATTGGAAATGGAGATCCAGGTTCGAATCCCGGTGATGCAAAAACATTATTTTATATGTATATATTTATAATTAATACATTAATTGAGTATTTAGAATTAATTACCTAGCTAATTCCAAGACATAAAAAAAAACATTTTTCTTTTGTCTAGCCACATTACATGAATTGTTCTTCATTGATTTTTTTTCTTTAATAAACAGAAATTATCTTTGATAAATTCAATGTTATTTATTAAAATTTAAAAAAAACTAATACTAAAATTGTTTCAATAATATTTATTTGTTCGAAGTACATTGTGAGTGCATATTACTCCTTGAGAATTCAATATCAACATTATTTTTCACGGCACCTATTTGAATTTTATCAAGTGAAATTTGCCAGGAAGCAGGTATGGGGAACTTGAAGATATTAAATTCTCTGAAATCGAGACAGGATCCGTGGAATATGATGTCGATAGAATTTCGACAAACTCATACACACTTTTTTTATCACTTATCTGCTATTGAGAAGTCTCGTATAATATTTATTCAAAATGTTTTTAAATTGAATAATATGTATTGAATAAATATATTATTTTTAAAAATGTATCTTATTTCTAAGTACGTAGTGTAATAATATTCAAATAAATTATTTAACATGTGCAATGCAATGCAAGAGGTAGAACGCGATCTATTTCATCAGTTAGATCCTTTGTCTCACAAGAGGAGATAGAAGCTTGTCTAGTGATTAAGTAGTCACTGGCCTAGTTAGTGATCTAGTGGTCGGGGGTTCGATCTTCGTTCTAGGAGACCAGAAAGTTAGTTCTGTGAGCTTAGTTTAAAAACAGTATAAATATTTATGTATTCCGTGTTTGCATTTGTATTATTTTTAATTCCAATTTTTAAATTATTGGCAAAATAAATTTACTTTTTTGTCAACTCTTTTGAACAAAATGACGGTCTAAACCAATTTAACACTTCTCTTTAATGAAATGTATGAAATTTTCATTAAATTTTCGATTTGGGATGAACGAACATTACTGTACTTAAAAAAAATGCTTAATGTTTGTCATAAATCTTACAATTTTCTTTAATATATCACACAAGAGGAGAGTAAAGCTGAACCTGCAAATGTATATAACAGGGTTAACTACATATTGCAATTTTAAATTTGAGAATGAATAGTGTATTTATTTACATAAATGGTTAACTAAATATTAAATTGTGTCATTTCAAAGCGGAGAGTACTGATCACTCTCCATGTTTTGTCTCTGTTTGATGATTACTTATTTAGAAAAATATTTAGAAGGTATACAAACTATGGGACCTGATTGAACATCATAAAATGCTAGATACTGATTTTTCTCAAAAAGATAATTTATAGATAATTAAATGATAATTATTAATTTTCATCGATTTAATAGTGTGCAGTGGAAATTCGTTTCTTTCTCATTTTTGAATAAGACCAAAATTTTACATAAAATTAATGTGTAATTCATGTGTTTATTAGAAAAAGGTTAAGAGATATTAGTAAAAACTCATACAGTTTCCATGTGCGTGGTAACTTCTTTATAAGTATATAAATTTACCCACAACTAGTACGTAATATCTTATATGAAGGAAACTACTTAATTTTTTTTTTTAAATGATGAACCCTACAATGAGATCTGAAACGTAAGTTAAAAAAGAGGTTTGAGATACCCGGCGTAATACACCAGTAAATAGAAATATATTTAAAGGTTTTAGATTCTCTAGATTCTTTTTGAGAATGTTCATAGCTATATGTAGAAAATTTAACCAAAAATTATAAAAACCACCAGAAATGTATATCAAACAAAAATAGGCATCTACGGAAGGCGGTTAATTTTACTAAAAAACATTTATTTGACAGCCTTTTTCATTTTAAGGTTATATTTAACCGGATATGGGAAAATTATGTAAAAATGGCTGTATTATACTATCTCCTACGCAGCTTCTTAATAATCTTATGACATAGAATGCGTGTTCGTACAGTAAAAACGATAAAATAACCAAAAAATATTTGGAACATAAAAATGAAAAATTGTTTAATTATATAAAAAAAGTTGTTGAAAAAATTTTACTAAAATGAATATTTGTTGTTTTTTGTTATTAGATTAATATATTTTCATAAATACTCTCTATCTTTCTTCTATACAATTCACCTATTAATATAATCTTTATTGTTTTTCTAAATTTATATTATTATTATCATAATAGCGATTTTGGAACGCATAACATTCTTACTGCCCAAATCCTATACTTCATTACGCACTAGACTAATGTTTAGTACTAAATATATGTAATATAATACCTTTTAATTTTCTTAATTCTTTACGCGGTATTTTAAATATAAAGTACTCAAAATAAAAATGTTATATTTTTGGACGAACATTTATTGGTAAATTAAAATTAACTTATTACCCAACAATTACCTAACATAACTTTATTTTTTGTAAAGCGATTGCTTGATTGAAATTATCTTAGTAGTTTTTTAAAATCAATTCATTGGCATTTTCCGTTATAAATTTAAAATAAGCGATGTGGAAAAACCAGTTACTTTGAAAACCCGGTCTGGTTTGTGAAATATTTTGTATTTATCGTGCCCCGGCTAGGCGCTCTCTGCCTGACAAGCGCGTCAGTAGATGGGAATTAATTAACCAGGAAATAAAACATATTTTCTACTTAGTTTTTATTTATCAGTTAATAAGTTTATTATAATTATGTATATAATATGACATAGGCCAAGTGACCACCTCTGACAGTGGCACAAAGGCGTTCTCTTTTAACCATATTTTTCATAACATTCTCGCACACTTCGCGTGTTATTTCAGCAATTTCATTTCGAAAATTGTCCTATAGCATCGGAATTGTTGTTAGCTTATTGGCGTAGACCTTTATTTTCAAGTACTCTCACAGAAAATAGGTGATCAAATCAGGTGATCGAGGCCAGTCGATATCACCACTTTTTGAAATTATGCTGCCGAGAAAAATTTCTCGCAAAATTTCAACTGTTGCTCGGGCTATGTGTGAGGTGGCACCATCCTATTGAAACCCAATCGACCAATAATTTTTTTAATATGTGACGATAGCAATCATTATTAAGATAAAATGTTTTAATGACTTCAACACGTTAATGAAGCGTTGGATGATCCATAATTAATTGTAATCGAGTACTTTCTACGACTACTGAATTCGAACTGACAAATGTTTGCCAAACCAAAATGGCGGTCAAAAAAAATCGGCCTGGAAAATAATATTCACCCTGAATTTGCACCAAAGTAAATGTGTTACTGAAACTATGTGAAGGATATATTACACCAACTTTGTTTTCTTTCAAAAGAAATATTCTGTGAATATTTTCAGTGCCAATTTATGAATTTATTTTTTGTTTTGGTTTATTTTCAAACAACTGTATATTTCGAAGAATTGGAACATCTCAAATTAAACGTGAATTTGTCATTTATTATATTTTTGGAAACAAAAATTTTAACACGTTTGTTGGTGTTAGTTATTTGTTAGGATGATAAAATGTGTATTAAGTTAAATAAATACCACTTTGTCAAATTGAAATTAAATATGGTATTTTTGATATTTTTCCCTTTATTTTTAAAATGATAAATAATGCTTTTTTAGTGATAAAAAATATTTATATATAAAGCTTGTTTAAGACGCAAATTGCCGATATAAAAATATACTCAAGTTGGTCAAAATTGTGATGAAGTAAAATGTAAATGAATGAATGTGTGAATATCGTTTTTATTTACCATCCTCCATTATTTTAGTCTGGCAGGAAACTTTCGACAGCCTATTACCCATCCCCTTTACAACCTATTTGATTAATTATTTATGTTCGTAAACGAAATAAAGGATACTAAATATATTATGTGAAATATTTCGTAGACAGGTAGCTAACTACTTATTAAAGTGGTTACATATAGTTTTTAGAATATATTTATTATAATAAATTGTATCGTACTCTCCCATTCTAGTTATTTTAATGTCGAGTCTAGTCAATTTTTCATGTTCAAATTCAAAATTAAGCAATATCTCATATAATAAAATGACTTACGAAGTATTTGTGATATAGGTTTACGATGGACGTATGACGACATATTTTGGGGAGCAATTACAATGACTGGGGCGCCCACTAGCGCTATCAAGAGAGGATAGTCGCGCGTATTGCTTCTCTTCAAATAATATTCTGAACATCAATTATTTTATCTATCTAATATTTTGGTACTTCATTTTTGTGATAATGGTTTTTTTTTCAGTCACTCATCATAGCTGGACTGTCGGAGTGTTCTTCTTTTACTGAAAACTTTACCGGGAATGATGTGTAGAGCCTGGATTAAAATCGTTTGATATCTTACCTAACCTTATTTGATTAAATATACATTTGGAGGATGTGTATAAGATGAAGAGGTATCAGACAGTGTGATATGATATATTGTATAATAGGCAGCCTCCGACAACCTCTCGTGGTTTTCAAACCTTTGTATATTCAGCATCATTCAAGCATATAAGAATCAAGTAATCGGATAAGATGATAAATGCGTAAAAGGTTATCGTGGTCCAATTACACGGTTTATTCAGAAAAGTAACAATTTGATACGGGATTTTTAAATTAAAGGTGATGTTATAAAGCGAAACTCTGACGGTGTTTGCAGTATAAAATGTGGCGAACGTGGGCGCGTCGGAATTTACCGTAAACCTACATCACAAATACTTCGTAAGTCGTTATATTACTTTAGAAATACTACTTAATATTGAACCTGAACTACAAATATATATGTAATACTAGCGGTCTGTATGTTCCGGCATTGCTCGGAATTTTATTTTAGTTATAATTTAAGATTGTGGTTTTTGGGTTGCCTTTGTTTTGCACACGTTCTAAACAATAACATTTGTAAAAATTTGTCCTGGCGTGGGGAGGGTGAGATGACCGGGAAGTGGGTTAAGATGACTATATTTTTTCGAGATACTAGAGTGCAACTGAATAAAATATGGAGAGCGTTCAATAAAATATGCATTTTTTATATCAAGTAATGGGATCAAATTGTCCAGAGAGAGGGGATGGAATTTGGAACGAATGGTATTTATATATATATATATATATATATATATATATATATATATGTGTGTGTGTGTGTGTGTGTGTATATCGTGGGGAGGAGTTTAATTTTAATTCAGGGTCTTAAAGAGTAACCATGCAAAATTTAAAGTGGAAAGCATTCAATTTAAAACACGTCGTAGGGAGGTGGTGGAGTGGCCAGGGAAGGGAAATGATGCCTATGTTTTGCGCAGGGTTCTAAAGAGTTAGACATTCAATTTTATGTACAAACACAGGTATATGGATGTACATAAATATTTGCAGGGTTGTTTGATTAAGCAATTGGATTACAGTATTTTTTTTTAAGGTTTTTGTTAAATATGAAAAAACCTGCAAAACTGCGACATCACGCCTTAAAACATCACAAATATAGTGTCAGTTCAAAACAATTTTCAAATAATTCAACTTGTGTTTGTCTAAAGAAAAACGATTAGGTTGAAGCTTGTGGGTAAACATCGAAGGGCCCTTTGGTAAGTTTGAATAAATAAATTCAATGCGTTCGACGTCGGGGCTGCCCGCAGGTTTATGACCTTGAAACACTCGTATTTTCTGTTTAAAGCCCCATAAGCGGAAATGGGTTCATTCACCCAGTTAAACTAAAACGAGTGGAAAATATTTACGTTTTGATACTTTTCGAGTGTTAGCTTTGTAAAACGTGCTCAGAACCACAGCGCCGAAGATCAGCGGCGCACGCCATCAAATAATGCGTGTGAAATTAATTTTATTTCTAAAATTTAATAGCAAAAAAACACTTTACACGTCAGAGTTACATGGAATATGTTTTCTGGTTCAAAAAAAAAATTAAATAAATTTAAAAATCTTACTTAACTACAATTTACACATTTATTGTGTATATTAATCTCTCTAATAATACAGCTTCTTACAAAGTTTAATAGGGGTTTTGCGCTCGTGGCGAGGATGATATCTGCCATGGTACATCTGTTATAGGTAGAGATTCCGTATTCTTGACTTTTTTCCTTACCCTTACCTTAATTAATTTATTAATTTTCAAGTCCCGGGAATTACAGGGAATCGAGACAAAGTATTTTATTTATTTTAAAAATATTCATATGTATTGTGTACATTAGATATTATCCGTAGTACATCGAATAAAAATTGTTCGATAAAATAATTATTAGTACCTTTTTAAATGAAATAACATAAATCGATTACAAAAAACAAATACTCGTACGTCATTAAAATTAAAATACAAACATTTTTTTAAATATCCAAAAAAAACAATTGATAAAGAAACATATCGGAAGACAATATGTATGTATTTGTTCAAAATTAATGACAAACCGAAGTCCCCTAATAACCTTTTTCAAATAATTTCATCTCTTCTAAATTTTGTTTCGTCAAAAGATAACATGATTTTATTTTAAATATTTACATCACATTTTATAAGGAAACATAATCACCTGTTTGAACAAACCGACAAAATTATTCCCTTCAGAATCTTTATAGCTGACCATATAGTAGAATTGATACACGTTCACTGCTCGCCGCTAAGTCGTAACCTGCTGTACCGCAATGGTCAGCAAACAAAAAATATTTATTCGATAAATAGATTTTCTTCTATATGTTTTTCTAGTTGATTCAATTAATTTATATAACTTAAAAAGTCTCAAGTCTCAAAAATGTATTCTCAGGTTATCTCGACGCAGAATCCCTAGTTGTGAGTCCTCGCGTGGAACTCTATCTTTGAACTGTATACCCTTTCACACGTTGTGGAGGTACATCATCTGGGCAGGAGGACTCAGGCTGGGAGGAGTGATGTATCTTCATCATACTCCTGTCACTTTCTCTTTTTCTCAGTTATTGCGGCAGCCCTGTCCCATTCGTTTCTTTCCCTGGCGCCATTGTACTCGATCATGGGCCGCTGCTTCCCTGTGTTTAGAATCTATGCCACTTCTGTTAAGATTCATCTTATAAAGTGTATTATTACATTCAATTATAATAAAAAAAGTGCTCGCTTAGCACGTCAGAAATAGTGAGATGGATACTCGGCGCCTCACAAAATCTGTTTGATTTGAAAAACGTTTTGGTGGCGCCTGGTATCGATGCTGATACCGATAAAAATGAAAATAAAATTCTCAGT
This sequence comes from Eubasilissa regina, assembly GCA_022840565.1. Classification (NCBI taxonomy): domain Eukaryota; kingdom Metazoa; phylum Arthropoda; class Insecta; order Trichoptera; family Phryganeidae; genus Eubasilissa; species Eubasilissa regina. Next base: position 24,514,299 of record JAINEB010000025.1, read on the forward strand.
TAATGTGAATAAAATAAGATATTACAACGAAGTTTTCGTGATAAATTTTAGTAGGGTACCTACTGAATATACTTAATCATTGTTAAAATATAGAAATTACAATCTCAACAAACATCTAAAATTTCATTCGTCTATTCTAGTATTAATACATAGATTGGAACTCAAAGCTTACACTTAGGGCCGGTTGTGTAATCAGTAGTGAATTCTTATCATAGTAAGTTTTTACTGCAGTAACTTTTTACCATCGCCCATGATAAAAATCGATTTCGAGTTGTTGAACTTTCAAAGTATCAATGTGACGGATGGCTTTTCAAACAGGTGTGAGGAATCTGCCATATTTGACCAAGGAATTTCGGTTTTTACTATCTGATATTCGAGAGTAAAATTAATTAACTATTGCATTTTTTACCAACCATCAAACAACCCGTTTTCACAAAATATTAATTTAGTAACTTTTTTAGATATCTTAATCTTAATTTTTTTCACCGCTCAAATGTATTTTATTATTTAGCACCACACAGTATTCGAAATGGCGTCATCAAGTCACCATTGTTAAAAAAAATATTATTATTTCAACTTTATTACAATTTCAAATTTTATATTTTCTTCTTCTTTCTTCTTTTATTATATAGGCAATAAACCCTAATTTTTATATTTTACCAAACTGCAAAAACAGTTTTACGTCATGAATTACCCATCACATAGTACGAGTATATTAAAGTTAAAGTACGTACAAAAAAAAAAAAATAATGTAATTAAGTAAATAACACAGTAAAAGTAAACTAAAAATTTATCAAACAAATAATAGATATCTTATAGAGGCGCGAAGCTATTTTTATTAATGGAAAAATATGGAACTATGGGTAATTACAGGGTTTACGATCTTATCAATCAATCCAGCCGAAGATATGCCATAAGCCCTGTAATTACCACATTTTTCCATTAATAAAAAATAGCTTCATTATTTTAAATTGCTAACATTGTTTTATTAATCTACCGGTTTACATTACCGGATTACATCTATGTTATTGTTTCTTTAAAGAATCTATTTAAAAAAAAAAAAAAAAAATTATTTAGTACCTAATTTAAATTGTTACTTGATGATACAAAATTAGTAGAATAATTTTTATGAAAAAAAATTAGAATGAGACTTCTAGTTAAATTTAGTTTACTGTTTACAAATTTTTGATTAGTTTTACACGCTTTATTTATCTCTAACGATTCCAAATTATTAAACTATTAATCTTTATAGATTGGAAATATAAGAATGTGAACTAACTTAATTTTATATTAATAGTAAGAAAACACTTTTTTTATACAAATGTTTATTGATAACTCAACATGTTTCGGGGCCAATGGTCCCTTCTTCAGGATACAATGTATATTAAAATTAAAATTACAAGTATAGACATAAACAAAACCGTAAATGTAAGCGATGGGAGAAGATAAGAAAGAAGGGGGTGGAGAAGGATGGGTAACAAATTACGAACTACAGTGGAACTCCGATCTAACGTTCTCGCATTAATCATTTTCCCGCGTGGATCGTTCATTTTTTATAGTCCCGGTCAAACATCCTTAAGAACAATGTTAAATAATTCCGCATTAATCATTCCTCGATTTATCGATTTCCTAGATCTATCATCTTAGTATTACAGTCCCGTCACAAATATTATCCCGATTGAGCGTTTTTGTTGAATATTTCTCATTTCGCTCATAAGCACATTCGACCCCATCCAATCGGTTCGTAGAAAAAACCCGAGACTGAGCTTCGTAGAATTTGTTTACGATTCACGGTCATAATGTTTCTGCTGACAACTTACTGAGAATCTATGTCCAGTGTCCCGTATATATACAGACTTCAGTCGCGTCGCTGCATTTACACAGGTCCGTCGGCGTTCAGTCTTGCGTCGCATCTCTTGAAAATATCTTGAAAGTATTTCAAGGCGTCGAAAAAATCCAGTAGAAAAACGAGTTGACATAGCAAAACGTCTGGAACTAGCACCATCAACTCTGAACACAATTGTTGCTAGGGAGAGTAACATTCGCAAAACAATCGCAAAGTGCGACAAGTCAGCGATAAAAGAAAGTTCGTTAAAGATATGCAGTGTGACAGTGAGCTAGCCACATGTAGCGTCGAGACAATCGAGTCGTTATGTGATCCAACTAATGACAGCAGTGATGAAGAAGATACAGAAGCATTAATGGCCTTCGAAAAAATAAAATATTTTTTTTTATTCCAAGGATATGGGATATAGGATTCCAAGGATTTTTTATTCCAAGGATATAGGATTCCAAGGATTTTTTATTCCAAGGATGAATCTATTGTTAGAGAAATATATGAGTTTGAGGGGTCATGGTTAAAATTGTAAGTGCCAAACTTCTAAGAAGCAACTTAGCATTAAGAAATTTTTAGAAAATGAATGTTATATAATAAAAAAAGTCCAATAAATAAATAAAAAATTTTAAACATTTTTTTATTACATATTTGAAGCTTTCCCGCATTTATCGTTTTTTGGGTCCCTTGAAAAACGTAGAATCGGATTTTTACTGTACTATGAACTATGAAAACAAATTTAAAAGGTGGGTATTTGCATAAAGAATTAGGTTATTCCTAATGTTTAATTTGCTATTCACTTTTTCTTATTTCTAAAATTTCTAATTTATCTAACTGTAAACGTGAAGAAGGGACCGTTTATGTTGCCGCAAAGTTATTTTACAATAATTGATGAAGTAACATAATCAAGCAATTGAATTATCGATAGCTGGTCAATAGCAACTTTAGCCAGTTGTACGCTTTTTAGAATTTTCTAATTCATACTTATTTTGGGAAATAAAGCGTAATGAAATATTTATCCGGCAGAAAAATTATGATTTATTTAAATCTGGTAATAATTGCGGTAGGAATATTTCAATTTATGTAATATTTCTATTTATTTTGCAAAAATTCTAGATAAATAGGTACTGCTTATTTTAACCTTTACCATATCGTGATAAAAATACCCATACGCAGCCATGCTGTCAACTCGTGTTACCGTAAGAAATTTTTAACGTTATAAATGTGAAGAAAGCTTTTATTAGTTCAAATGGCTTTATAATTAAAATTGTTAATCCTATAAACATATTCTAAATATTGAATATTAATTACGAAAATGGTATCAATATCCTAATATAATTTGAAGGATTCATCGAGTTCTATACAATAATACCTTATTTCTTATCTCTCTTCATTAAATTAGTGAGAAAGAGAGATCATAATTATATTCATATGATTGTTATTATTTTTATTGTGTCGTTAGTATACCATCTCTATTTATTTGTCTTACCACAAATGGTATTTTTTCCAGCATATTAAATTTTACAACTGACTGAATTAAAAAATAATTATTTTTGTATAATTCGCTTTACACAACTGATTTTTCACTAGTCAATTCTAAGCATAAATATTTTTCTTAGAATTAACAAAAATATAAATTTGATGTTGCGTATATTAACCGAAATATTACAGTTTTAATTGGGGCTGTAGACCTACGGTATTGCATAGTTTTGGAAGGGTTAAAATACTGATTGCACGCCGGAGCTAAATAATGAAAATACAATATATGCAATGTTACGTCATTTATTCATTCTGCCTCGGCCTCATGTTCAGGGGGGAGGCATGTAGCCTAACTGGTTCTTTTTTAAATTATCATCAAGTCAAATGGTTATTAAATGAAATAACAGAATGCTATTTTTTACAATAAAATTTATCATCTATATTGTGACTTGCATGTATTAAAAGTTTTAAAAAAAGCATTTTACCTAATTAATTATTAATAATACAATTCAAAAATAATTTCAATTAACTTAACATTATATATGCGCCCATCATGCCAACATAAAGTTAACTACCAAATTTTCTGTGTCGATTCTTGTCTGATGTTGATTATTCAGGTCCCTCACGTAAGGGATTACCTTTTGGAGACGGTTTTCACGTGTAGATGATGGTCCTGGAAGTGAAGTGTGGCCAATAGTTGTGATGCCAGGGTAGAGTGACGGAGTTCAGGATTGACCACCAGACGATGTCCAATCATCCAGGCAAACCGGGACTCTGGACGCGATGTTCTTAATTACAATTAGCGCGTGCCGTATATGATCTCGTCTCTTTTTATAGCGACAAGTTATTCTCACTACTTCAACGATTAAACACAGAGAACATCACAGTCTAAGCTTTATACTCGAGGTGCACAGTTTTAATTTTCCCCGGAATCACAAATTACATATCAGAGATGATAAGTATTTTGTTTTCTAATTGAAAACTAGATCGTATTTATGGAGCGATCTCTCCCGGCTGGGATTGGGAGAAAGACTGACGCATTAGGGTGATGACTCCCTTATGGTGCATTTGCCTACGTGACTAAGGTCACGTTCGTTGGATTTTTTATTGGCGTTCTCACGCCGCATCGTTCATCTAACAATACCGACGTTGATTGCCCTCCGTCCCTTACTTCTACTAAGTGCTTTTGTATCCTTGAAAAACAAAATATTGTTTTGGATAATTTTGCATTCTAACAGCAAATTTGCGTTACTTGATGCAATTCATAATTATTCGACTATCGTTATTTCGATTGAAAAATACTCAACATTGGCGTTAGTTTGAACGAAAACGAGCCGGTTTTCATTATTTCGTGGGCGACATTCGATTATCGTACAATATTCTAAATTTTAATATCTAGACCCTCTCCAAAAGGACAAAAACACAATCTGGATCTAATTAAGCTTCGGATATCTCACAACAGCTTTTTTCCAGCATCCGACATAGACTTTCTTGGAGAAAGCATAAAAAACATGAAATATCACCAATCAAGGTTTTAATATATATTTTTTTAATACGGAGAATACATTCTTATTGTGAAGTTGTAATTATTCAAAACGTAGGTTTGTGATATATTAAATACCAATTAAATGTATTAATTAGAAAGATCTACATATAAAATCAATTTTATCGAAAAATATTGTTGTTGCTACGGGGATTCAAACCCGGATCTCTTTCCAATCCGAGGAAGGTGCATTAACCGACTATGCTACAGCACACCTGTATGTTGAATCTGTCGTCCTTTGAACGTATATGGAAAATTTGTCGTCAAATGTACTGTGTGCTGTAGTATAGTCGGTTAATGCATCTTCCCCGAATTGGAAAGAGATCTGGGTTTGAATCTCGGTAGCAACAACAATATTTTTTGATAAAATTTATTTTATATGTATATCTTTCTAATTAATACATTTAATTAGTATTTAATATATGTTTTTACTAATAATATTTTTTCGTTAAAATTATAGTTTACCTTTGTAGTAAAGATACCCAAAAAATCTTTAAACTTATCTCACTGTATTATTTTTTTTACAAAAATTGGCTTAAAAAAATGTATTTATTCTCACTACTACATAATATATTATACCTACCAATAATACTGTCCACTTTGGTACGAAATTGTACAGATTTGTTTGAATACAATATAACAAATAAAAGATTAACAATGATAGTATATAAATATAATAATTAGCCCAATAAACACAAAAATGACCAAAAAAAAATTTTTTTTTTAATCATTTAAAAGATATCAAAAAAAAATATCTAACGAATAAATAATTATTTTCAATTAGAAGCTATCAACTTTTTAGTTGCATTGAATCTCAAATACCTTTGAGTAATAAATAGAGATAAGGAATCCGGATAGTATCTTTCAAATTAATTAATGTATATTGTTTTATATTTCAAAGAACTACATGTATTCCAAATTGCTACATCACAATAAAAATTTGATTTCAGAATATACCTAATTCACAATAATATCATGAAATATAATTAAAAATTATTCATTTTGTTTAAACACCAATTTATTTTTGCTAACACTAACCGGCTTCGGAACTATCGTTCCTCCTTCAGGGTATATAAGAAAGTAACTTAGTGTTTTAGAATATGGGCAATAATACATTAGTGTCAGGTGTCAAAGTGGTGGTGGGTGGCTGGGAGGTAGGGAAGAGACAGATGATATGGAAAAAACGAACATATTTAAGATAGAGCTGTAGGTTAGATTTTTATGTTTGTTAATTATGCATTAATTATTATTTATAAACTTCTTGATTTCTAGAGCCTCCAAGTTATCTAAGCATTTACCTCTATTATCAATGTGGAGAATATTAATATAATTTTGTGAAATGGGCGATAAAAATTAGGGAAAACAAGAAAATTGTTTATTTTGTGTAGCTTTGGATTTTGAATCTTTTCAGGAATATTCAAATTATTTATATTTTCAATATTTTATTCCTTATGTATAATTGCACATATTCTGTAACACTATGTTAGTATCCTGTAAATTCTGAAGAAGTAACGGTAATTTCGAAACCGGTCAGTGTATGCAAAAATAAAGCGGTGTTTAAACAAAATTAATTGTACTTTAAAAATTAGGAATATTAACTTTGTGGTTAAAATTCATATTTTTTATTTATTATCTTTGTTTTATTAACCATTGAATTTTCCTAAAAATTATTCGATTAAATTTATATTAAGCAATAATTTGAGTTAGTTACTAAATTTATTTTTTAAATGATTGTTGTTTTTTTAAAAATAGATTCTGGTGAAGAAACAATGATATATATTTTTAGTTAGTTATGACATCCTGAAGAAGAAAATTGTATTTTTCGAAACCGGTAAATATATTTTAACTCAATTCAGTGGTTAATAAAACAAAGATAATAAATAAAAAATATTAAATTTTTAATTATATTTATAATAAATGACCACAAAGTTATAGCGGAGTACAAAAGTATAATAATATCTTTATTTACAGTTTCCTTGTGAGGGTTGTTTTTGATATAAATATTAGTTATTTATAATAATGTTTACATTTTGAAATTAAAACGGTCCATTTAAAATACCTTGAAGAAAATTCAAAGGAAAATAATTTTATTATCTCGTTATTACAAAAGAAAATAATTTCAGCCCCTATTGTTCGGCCAAGGACAGACATTTCTTTGTGAATTGATTTTTCTGTCAAAACCACGCCACCCTTCAGCGGGAAAATAATGTACTCTTAAAAGAGCAGTAGCTGTACTGCAAGGATCTTAAATTAATATATTTCATCTTTGCCGGATATTTGAATCTTATAGCGAGTCCAGTAAATGTAATAACGAAATTAAATATTTAAAACAAATAAAATGAGTCATAGAAAAAAATCTATATATAAAAAAATATTTTGTTGTCATCGGGATTCGTATTCGGAACTTTCTATTCCTAATACAATGCATTACTGTTACAACATGTTAACCATTTAAATATTTTAAATTGTAAATAATAAATGTCTCACTTAAGGATTCTAAAGTCCTGGATTCAAAATTTGTTACTAGAGTAATTTTTTAAAAATATATTTAAAGTGATCAAGCAATTACATCACACTCAATACCATGATGATTACATGATTTTTTTAGTACCGACTAACATCAAACTCATGTGATACTTTTTAAAAATGAACATGTTTTAAAATTTGAATATTGTATTCTGATATTATATTCTGAACTCAATAAGTCGCTAAGCACTTAATTGTAAATTAAGTACCTACCCGGTATCTAAAAAAATGTTTGAAAAAAGTACGTAATACCTATGTTTATAAAGTATAATACAATACTAAGCAACGTTTTCTAAAAAAGGAAATATAAATGTCAAAAATAAATATAATAAATATCACCTGAATTTCTGTCGCGCGCGGTCGTAAATCGGAATCATCGCATGGTAGGGAAGGAAAAGTAGGGAAACGTGGTACAAGAGAGGTCAGTGAGGGGATAGAGGCTTAGTCGAAGGACTAGTGAATTTTGGGGAACCGGGATTCAGAAGGACTGCTCGCCTTACCTTTCATATGACGCCAAATCAAATCCCTGTGGTCGCCGCCGAAAATCACACAATAAATGACATGCGGAAGAGCCGTTTCCGTTCCAAATTAAATACGACGATGTCACAAGTTCACTCACAGCACAAACAAACAATATCACTGTGAACACAAATCACAAATAATACAGTGCTGGTGCACTAGAGCTGAAAGGTCCACACCGCGAATGCTATCACGATATCGAGATCGAACACAAATCGGTCAAGTTGATGTCTGCTGGCGTCAAGGTCACATTTCGCCCTGAAAAAACGAGCATGAGAAAATGTATGGATGAGAATTTGGACGCGAAATGTGTCAATAATATTGGCCGCGGCTGATTCGAAAAGACCCGCCAAAAGTATATTTACTAATTAGAAACATCACCATTATCTAGTACACAAATGCAATGTTTAAACATAAGCATGAGAGTGTGCGGGCGGCGATTCAACTGCAATCGCCCATACCCAAATACCCATACTTCCATATCTTTCTATTAAAATATAATAAAAATAGCTTTGTCTCTATGAAATATCTATTATTTGTTTAAACTTGGCAAAAATGCGACGATTCTAATGGTACGTTTTTGGATTGATAAATTTAATTATTAACTATTAAACGTAATAAATAAAATCACGTCAAATATGTGAAATTAAATCTTCAAAATTGATATATTAATTATGTTTGTACAGTTTAAATAATAATTCAATTATCTGGTAACCTATTTTCGTTAAAAATCTTCTACGTCAACATTAGTGCGATGGAAACTAGCATTTATTAGACAAAATAAGTAGAAATATATATTAACATAATAATTTATTAATACGGTAGAGTTTACCATTAACAAAAATGTTATAAAAACATGAATATCCTATGAAACAAATTATTGAACGAGAATGGCAAACATTATGTATAGAAAATTACATAACAGTATTCAAAACCTAAACAAATAGAAAACGAAGTGTAAATAATCCATTACATAACTGTTTATTTTACATAGGAATTAAAAAAAAATTTCATGATTATTTTGGATGTGTTGTTAATACAAAATACATATCCAAAAATAAATAATAGTATAAATTAATAGTTGAGATATAAATTAAATGTACCGATTAGAAATCGAAAAAATTATTTTGGATGTTACCGGGATAAGAACTCTGAACTTTTCCAATCCGAATATTTTTTCGATGCTTTTATATTTATATATTTGTAATATATTAATTAAATTTTTATTAAAAAAAATACAGAACTTTCATTAAAATTTTTAAAGAATTTTTATTAAAAATTACAGATGTATTGTGAAATTGCAACACAAAAATATATTTAAATAATTTATACGAAATTCACACGCCTTGCACTTTATACAATAAGTATTCGTAAGATGATAAACTTTATACGACAAGTATTCGTAAGATGATAAACTTTATACGACAAGTATTCGTAAGATGATAAATTTTATACGACAAGTATTCATAAGATGATAAACTTTACATAACTGCATTGATCGTGAATTCAGTAGGCATAATGCATGTGGTCCGCATTTTTTGCACTCCTAAAAATATGTTGACGGCTACCGGGATACAAACCCGAAACTTTTCCTATTTCTAATAGATTGGTTTAATTTGTATTAAAAAATATCAGAACTATATTGTAAAATTGCACATAAATTTGTTTACATTAAAAAGGTTTTTAAATAGTTTATACGAGAAATGAACAAGAATTACAGACAAGTATTTGTAGGCTGGTATACATTATACGACTGCATTGTTTGTAAATTCATTAGGCATATTGCTTTTGGTCTGTATGTTATTGAAATCTCCATGACATCTGGAGTGAGATTCGGAAACTCTCTCGAATAACCTTGTATTTTTATTTCAAAGTAAAATGGAATTGACTCTGTCCACTATCGAAGTGACATTTCATATTCCGTAAAATACACAAGAGTCTCGGTACACGGAATCGATTTTCTAGATTTGATCTAATGCAGTACTGTCGCTTCGCAGATATTGCTCGGATATTCTACAGAACCCCTGGGGAGTTTTGAGGCGATATGCCTTGTAAAATGAGAATTTTCTCATCCACGGTCGGTATTCAATAATGGATTTCATATTTTACACGCTATGCGAGTACTGGTTCATATCCTTATCCATGTCATTACACAGTATAAAATATTTTCCATTAAAGAATACGAGGATTTCGAATCATTTAGGATGATACACACTTAAATATTACTGTTTTTTAATATATAATTGATGTGACATGTGAAGTAAATAGAAATAAGATAAACATACACACATACTCATTTTCAAGGATCTTCTCAGGACTGTTTGACGCGGGTCACCTCATGAAATAATGTATATTGAATATATATATGATGTAATGTTTGAATTTGCGCTCCGAGGTCTGGGTAGCCTACTTTGCCAACTTACGATGATTGGCTTTCTAAATGGATGAATCAGAGACGAGAATTCGACTCTAGCGGGCAGCGGAGCGAGATGTCACTTTTGGTGGGAACGCTCGAAAAGAAGGCACCGCGTCGTGGAGCCGCGCTTCGAGCCGGGATTGCCTAGATTAAGAATGGCGTACCCGGAGATGTATGGGCCTAGTCCACCCGCAGGTTGAGCTGCGACGAGAAAGGAGGCAGCATTCGAGCGATGGACGATAGATGGTCGTTATAGAGATGGCTGAGACGAGATGGTCTATCTCCTGGAGCGAGATATAAATCCTGGCGCGGGCGTGTGGCGATCTGGATCCTCAGCTGCATCGACACCCCACGGCCGCGTTGACTGATGTTGGTAAATAGATAAACACTGTAAATGGATAAAATAAATAAAAGTGACCTCCCCCAGGAAAAACTTGACCTGAAGAAAGAATATCTAAATAACATTTTGCGTGCATCCAATATCGGGATTAATTGTGTTTGGTGAATAAATATGTAATATGAAAAGCAGTTACCTTTGAATCAATTATCATTCCATCCGAGGTAGCAGGTAATGACCTATGTTCTGAATAATTACAACTTCACAATAAGAATGTGTTTTCCTTAATAATATATGTTGTATCAATGTGTCCAAAATTTAATAAAAATGAATTGATAATTCTGGCGTCTGCAATCGGTTTACTTAAAGGTATTTGAGATTCTGTAAAAATAATGTAGATGGCTTTCAAAATAATGGAACGACAGGTGTATTAATTTGAAAAATGTAACATATAGGTTCGAAAATTTGTCAAGAAAAATACTGGCGTTATAGCACAAAGGTAGTGCACTTCCCCGGATTGGAAATAGAGATCCAGGTTCGAATCCCGGTGACGCAAAAACAATATTTTTCGACAAAATTGATTTTATATGTATATATTTATAATTAATACATTAATTTCGTATTTAAAATATTCTATACAAATGATATCAGGCAGTGCTCGCACCGTATTTATTGTACCTGATATCATTTACCTCACCATCCTTTAATAAGTTGCGCGATTTATCACAATCGATAAAGCAATTTATGGTTGTTTTTTCTTGGTTTTAGTATTGATATCAGTTCAAGATATGATCCAAGATATCTTCATGAATATCACCCTTTTAACTACGATTTCAGTATTTTTAGACAGATATAAAAACACGTAGGTTTTTTCCGTGATGAAATAGGAATAATCATTACTAACTGATACGATTAGTATTTCACAAATAATTTTCTCTGTATTGAGAGACTTTTTGTGGTAATTTTTATAAATTACAATGTTCAGTGTTTTTGATTTATTTTTAATATCCAATCTCAATAATTAAAGGATAAATTATTAAAACAATCATAAAAACTATTTATAGTGGTTTTTCTATACTAATGCCTGATTGATGTAAATAATAAAATACTATAAATAGAGTTTTATTACATACATAATATATCAATAAATTTTGTTGCAACATAATATCTGCTTAAATCAATAGTTCAATTGATTTTATTTACGTGACGCGCTAACCACCTCTAGAGAAAAATCTTGTATTTAGAGAGGAATGTCGTACGTTATATTTCAATACAATTTAAAAAATCATTAATGAAAAGTATAAAATAACTAAATTAATATTAAAATTTAAAAAATTGTAAAATTTTTCTTGTTTTATGTATATTGATATTGATTTATTTAAGCTATATATGGCTATAACACAGATTTCATGAATTGTCACACTTAATTTTAAAAAAAATAATAATTGTACAATTTACATTGTGATAGTCATATGAGATTTTTAATATTAATGTTTTTCCAGCTGTGGGAAATTCTTAGATTTAAACTAAACAACATTTTTATGTATAAACGTGCTTTACATTATATAAATAAAGAAAAATTTAATTATTTAATTATCATATATAAATCTTTGTCGTTATTTGTCATACGTATCGTCGTTCGTGGTTTTAAAATTATATTATATTTATTGTTGGTGTTTATAGCGTTAACTTTATGGTTAGACATTATTAAAAATTGTAATTACATTTAACTTTGTTTAGATCACTGTGAATTATTTATACCTTAACCGATTTCGATACTAACGTATCTTTACAGTATTGGCGTACATCTAAAGCATTCCATTGAATTTATACGACATCCATTACGGAGTGTAAGCAGAGTCTTGTTAAGTGTGGGGAGGTGATTAACAGGGAAACAACTTAGAAATTAAAAAATCACTCAACTAAGTCCAATAAAATTAATAATCAATGAAACCTTACAAAAAACCTGCTATTTAACATATTTCCGTATTCAATATCTTTCTGACTTCATCATCAATACATACCTAAATATGATATTTAGAATATAAGCCTTGTGTATTTGTAATTAATAAGCATAGTTTGATTATGTCTGTTCCTATATTATGAAGGTGTATAAAACATTGGTAACCTCTTCAATCGTAACATGAAACATGAGTGTTTTGCTATAAATAAATCTCAATCTAACTATTTGATCAGTGTCAAAAGGGAATGCGTCTCGCAAAATGATCCTCTTTATTTATTTGCACCACATCATAGTGTTCCTTAAGTTTTTACTATAAAAAAGTATAACATATTATTCCACTAATTGTATTTACATTGTTCCTTAATATCATACTAAAACTAAAGTCATGACATCTGTATATTAAAAAATATATATAATATTAGAAATATCCATTCGTACTTTTAAAATTAGCAATATTAACTTTGTGGTTAAAATTCATATTTTTTTATTTATTATATTTGTTTTATTAACCACTTAATTAAGTTTAAATGGTAGATGTATACAAATAATAGTATAGGAAATTTACTCATAAATTTTAAAGACAAAGATGATAAATTTAACGATTCTGATGTCTATAAACATAGTTGCAAGGATCGTGCTGCATTTTATACTGGTAAAACGGGTAGAAATTTTAATATAAGAGTAAGGAATCATTTGAAATGTTTGAACAATAGTGGGTTTTCAGAATTTTCTAATCATTTGATAGAAAATGGTCATGGTCTTGATAAAAAATTGAGGTTGTCAATTTTGCATATAAATGGTGTTGATCACAAATTAAATAATTTGGAATCGTTGGAGATAAATAAAGCGCGTAAAACTAATCAAAAAATTATAAACAACCAACTAAATTTAACTACGAGTCCCATTCTAAAATTTTTTCCTGAAAATTATTCGACTAAATTTGTATCAAGCAACAATTTGAGTTAGGTATTAAATTTATTTTTAAATAATTAATTTTTTTTTAAATAAATTCTCGTAAAGAAACAATAATATATGTTTTTAGTTAGTTATGATAACCTGAAGAAGAAAATGGTATTTAAACTCAATTAAGTGGTTAATAAAATAAAGATAATAAATAAATAAAATAATATCCATTCAGTTATTAACTTACGAGTACTATAGTATCGCCATCAATTAATGTCTGACCCTGGTGAGGTAAGCAATTTTTGCAAATATATAATGTAATAATTATAACAGCCGTATTTTTCAAATGCATATGATTAGATTTAACGTAATTTAAAAATTGTTGTGTCGTACTACCTCTATTTATACAAGAGAAAAAGTTCGTTTTTAGGGAGGGAGATCAATTTTATGACTAACTAACAAACTAACCATCACACCATTTACCGCCAAGAATAGGTAGAGAGGTTAGAATGCCATACTTTTCTGTCCTGGCACGCTACTCTTGTCTTGTCAATTTTCTTACATTTTTTTTATGCACGCACTTGTCTTTGAAGCTTTTAACAGGATTGTCGTTCAATATTTGGGTTATCATCATGCCAGATGTTTCAGGAATGCTCTCTTTTCCTGTTGCTTTTAACACTCACCTCGTTTATTTTCTTTATCATCCTCCCACTTGACCAAACCATATCAGACATCATTATAAATAAAATAAAATAATGATTCTAAACATAAATTTTAGAATAAAATAATAGCAATGATAAAACATTTTATTTATGAATAAATCACACATCTGTAGATATATATCAAAGGGTATAACGTTTTATTATGTTTTAGTATTGTATACATACTTTTTTTATAATTATGATGTTCGTTTTTAATTTAATAAAATAATTCAAAGAATTCCACTTTCTCTCTGTAAACTTTGTATTTCGCATCGGATTTGTTTTGATCGGTTACTTATTTTTAGTAATCTGCAAAAGTTTATACACATATTTCAGTTATCCCTCGACTCATCAATTTCTTGAAAAACTTTCTTAAAAAAATCATTTCGAAATTTTGTTTGTTGCCATTATGCCGATGGATCTAATGTAGCATGGATCAATGGTCGGCTGGAGCTTTATTGGCACCAGAAATTCAGTATGCACCACAAGTCTTCCTTCGTGTGACAAATTTCAATTGGTAATAATTTTATTTTATTTCTCGCGGTCTCCTTTCGATATTATTCTCGTTTAACAAAACACATTATAAGCGTAAAATTTTGAAAATTATTTGAAGATTTCGGAAACGTTTGTTTTCTTTTCGTATTATTATTATTATTAAGGATGATAGGTACACATGAATGATTTACTATTCTTCCGGCTGATTATTCTCCTGTTTCTGAGACATTTTTTTGCATATTTATTTTCCCCTCAATTTATTGCCATTATGGGTCGGTCGGTCTTCTGATTTCTATATTCGATTTATCAAAATTTATTATTTTCTTCTCCGAGTTTTTTTGTCAATAAATTCATATTTTGTCATGATCTGTATGCCTAAAATACAGACAAAAATACTCTTCCACCTTGCGTCAAATAATTCAACGTAAATGGAACTCGTTTATCTCAAAAATTTACTGATATTTAAGACATGTATACTTTTAATATTTAGGGACTTTTTCGTTAGTGAATGTGTTTTTTATAATTATTTATGTACAGGATGATTGAGAATTATTTCGTTATTTTTTAAATCTAATTTTTTTGTGCTTTTTTAATGAAGCATGCTTTTTCAATTTCTGTGTTGACATTTTCGACAAATGTCGAGATACTTTCCAAAGCAAAGCATAACGGTGATACATATCTATAATTATTACTGATATTATTACCGTTTCGAGTACTTACCAAATAATAATCTCTTTTTTACACGAGCGGTCTGAATGCGATATAAAATGATAAAAGTGAAAAAAAAATATTTATAGAATCGACGTTAACTTTGTAGAGTTACATCATAATGGATGGATATAAATAAAACAATGTTGTAACTCTAATTGAGTTTATTAGCACAACCCGAGTTTCGAGAGAAACAGTAACTCTCATCTACAGGTGGAGTATTAAACTAACTAAACACAAATATAGGAGACAAGGCTTAGGTGATAGACATACAAGTAATTAGGTGCTGACAAATGGAGTGGGAAGGGGGCGGAGTTAATGGTGGAAGGTGAAGGGGTGGTTTTAACGGAAATATTCTCTATATCTTAAAACTCGAGTTGTGCTAATAAACTCAAGTCGAGTTATAACATTATTTTATTTATATCCATCCATGAAAAGAAAATTATTTGTATAAATAAGATTATTTAATTTATCGAAAAATAAAGAGTTTCATAAGCTTCCTATATTATAACCGCAGAATGTAAATGATAAAAACATGAGGGAAAATTATATATTTCTAAGGATAAATATATGAAATCTCCAATATTATTTTATTAATAATAGCGATAACTTTGTCCATTTCTACATTTAAAAAACGTATTGTTAGTACATGGCTAATTTTGGTTGTTCTTAAAACAAATTAATAGATATGAAAAAATATTTTTAATATAAATTAAATTAATCAACTAGAAAAATATACAGAAAATAGTCATACAGTATGTATCGAAAAAAAAATCATTGATCCCGATTGCAACTAAATATTTTTTTAGAAAATTAGTTATTTAGTTAGTTAGTTAAGAAATAAGTTAACAAGTGATGGTTGAATTATGAAATATGACACTGCTGTGAAAATGATTAAATATTAAAAATGTATAATATTATTATCATAAAAATAATAGTTTTTTCACGAGAATTCTAGACCGTAATAATAACATTGCATTTGTCAATATTTCAATGGTTATGACTATTTATATTTGGTACTTTGCATTTATAAATCTTTCAATTTATTAGAAGGTTACAATTTTTTAGTCATTGTGATAATTTTATTGGTTTTAAAAGACGTTAATTGATGTATTTTTAAAAATAAATAATTCAACATTTTATTAATATGGTTACATATTACATTTTCACACAAAAATCAATTATTTTTCATACTACTTCAGTCGAATTTATGCGTACTCTGGACGAGCACTCTACTAGTAAACTTCGTATTTATCTACAAAACTTCATACATGGTTTATTAAAGAACTATCAACATTGATTTACATCGTTTAAGGGATGAAATATAACTGTAAACACGTCAGTTAAATATTTACTGTAATTTCAAACTCATGCGTTATTAAAAGCAGACAAACTTGAATACCTCCTGAACACACAGGCTAGATTAGATGACTCATTCTTCAATGTCACCATTCCAGACAGGGGATACATCCGGACAGATTTAGTATTAGGGGTAGATTTAGAAGCTGCGGGTAGAAAATAATCTCCGAAATAATCATAATTAATTGGACAAAGCACCCAGCCGGGATGAAATAATAAAATGTTCTACTCATAAAAGTTTTAAAAAAAATAAGACACTCTTATTAGTTCCTCCCTCAAGGGTGGACGTAAGATATTACCTTTGGGATTTTGGGAATACATGTTTTTAAAAATATCAGTTACTTTACTGTACCTACATAGAAAATTAAATATTTATATCATTAAATTAAATCTGATAAAACACTTAGAAAGGTACAAATAAAAAATATATTTATCGAAAAAATCTGTTACCCACAGTTATTGAACATTACACCGACTACTTTATCAATTAAGCGGCCCTATAAATTATCGTTAATTTTTTACCAAAACATAACATAGTGAGAATTTTAATCTATATATCATGACGTTGTAAGATACAATGTTACATTAGGTCAAAATTGACTGTTTATTATTAAAATTTACATTAATTTAATTAAAACTGCGTTTGAATAAAAAATTAAAAAGCTTTTCAAGGCGCCGTCATCATGCTATGTCCCTAATAGACTGGTATAAAATGATAATTTTTTATTAGAATTTTGTGCTTTGATAGTTGTCTATGCATTCTAAAAATTAAATTTTGATATGAATATTTTAAATAATTTACCAATTTTGAAGGTAAGAAGCTAGTATTAATAAGATATTTGTAAACTGATATTATCACATTTAAAAGATTTTTCGGCAGCATAGTAACGCCACCTATCGTGCGGTAAATTGTGCAATATATTTTTTTTCATCCAATTTCGATTTAATTTGAAATATTTTATAAAAATATTCAAAATAACACATAAGATATTAATATCTCATCATTTTAATATTTCTAGAGATGCAGCTAAACGCATCGATATCTCGTCTCCTCCGTTTCTGGGGTCTGGAAAAACCGCCGGTTTCGCGTCCTTCGGCAATCCTGAATGTGATATTTGCTGTGAACTCTGAATTTTTGCCAAAATTAGATTTGAGGCTGCGGGACCGTACACTCTGTCCCGCGGTGCCGAACCGCCCTAGGTTGAGGGGGTCGGACTCTCTGGAAGCGCGCACCTGTCTGCGCAGCCTGGTTCTCAGGACTCTGTCTCCCTTGATGACCTTCATCCATGTGTCGTCCACTTTGGAAGCATTCAACAAAGAGCGGTCGTCTAATTTCCTGTAAAAATGAAAACAGCCAATTAGAACAAGTGAGGACGGGACCAAAATGGGGAGATAGGAAAACAGATAACGAGAGAATGAAAATTAAAATCGAAAGCAAACTATTCGTACGTACCTGAATATAATGGAGGCCACTTCGGGTGGAAGTCTCGTCACCAAGTCCACGCGCTCTGAGGCTATACGAGTAACTCCCATCAAGCACAAAAGCGAATACAAAGTTTCCATTGTTCTCTTTCGTAGGTTCGTTTAATTACGACGAGGGTTTGTATGAAAAACGTTAATATTTGGGGGCGGTCCGATGCTTTCGTCAATACCGTGCCGAAGTCACCCGTCAAACGATTGCATTACGTTTACCGTTATTCGTTATAATAAACGTTACTATTTCATCGTATACTTTTCTTTATAGTTATTATGGGTTACTAATGCCACTGTTTGGGACATATATTTATTCAGGTGGACCAAATGTTACGTAAAAGCATAGATGCCGGAAGAAACAGGATATTCGGAAGGAGGTTTGCACTCACCACAATCCAGTTCTTCTGGTACCTCCAAGGTGGACTGTAAACTTATGCTTTATCACTATCTTCGTTCAGGGGTCCTAGTCCTTCAGATTGCACTGGATTGGACGCGACGTCTCAATTTAATATTATACTGCGATTTACTCGATACCGTACCGATTCAGGGTTACCGTTTGACTGACGGTGGCGTGCTGGGTGAGAAAAAGGAGGGGAGATGGAGGGCACAGTACACTACCTTCTTTCAAGAATAAATATATGTCCCAAACAGCCATTATGCGTAGTTTGCCTGGCTTTATCGTGTGAACATATTTTTTTCAGAAGTTATCATCATATTTATCGAGTGTCTTTTTTCGGTACTGAACATCTTTGAAATTAAAATGAATGGTAAAATGAATGTTTGCGCTTAATTAATTATTACAGATTACAACAATTACACTAACATATGATTTATTAAATACATTTTTTTATAATTTAGACCGTATTTATAACAAGTTATGTTCTGTACAGCTTTTTTAAAGATATTCTTATTTATCTTGAGACACCACGTTGCCGTATTGTGAGCTGTTTGTTTTATCTTTGCATAGTATTTATGAATCAATAGTTAGTGTTTAAAAGATAAAAGCGTTATATATAAATGAAATATTTAATTGCGACTTACATAAAAATAACGCACATAAAATGTTTACCTTGATCAAGAAAACTTTATTTTTCCTTAAAAACAGTAAAAAAAACATCTATGTACGAAATTAGTTATGAATGTTGTGAATAAGTTCATTTCCACATTTTTTTAACAAAAACGACGTCGGGATTCAACGTCTGTCATGCCGCTCGAGACCGACGGAATGAAGTGAAAAAATTTACTAATCAATAGAATCGACATAAATATTATTTAGTAATAAATTATTGTATTTTTGATATAAAACTTGATTTTAAATAGTAGCTGAAGCCTCAAAGCATGCGAGTAAATACATTATATCATTTAAAAACGTCGAAAATTAGTAATATGTTCTGCAAATTGAATACTTTATAACACTGTTAATTCGTCTCTACTCAAAATTAGACAAATCTTATATGTAAGAATTATCCATGTTAAATCAATTTTGTGGCGGTAAATATATTAAATAGTCACTGTTTTTTTTATAATGCTTGTATTGTCTTAATTATGAAAAATAACATTAAGTTTATTAGTTTTAAATTAGTGTAAATATCATATCTAGGTAATATTTAAAAAAAATAATAATCCATTGTATAACTTCTGATATAAATTAATCATAAAAATCCACATTTTCGTAAAAAACGCAAAAATTTGAATTATAATTATAAGTGGCTTCTTAATAATCTAATACAGCTTATCGTTTACTTCCAAACCCCTCTATAATTAAAAATGTATACTTCCAAACCCCTCTATAATTAAAAATAGTTTTACTAGGAAATAGTTCAAATACAGTATCACAGATAATAATTTTAATAATAGAACAAACAAAAACAAGTTTATGCTTCGTGTCAAAACTCACTATAATTAAATACTTAACCTCTAAATGGCTCAATTATAAAACTGACCACACGCGTGTTGAGGTTCAAACACCTCTATAAATAGTATAAATCGGCAATAAATTTTGTAATTTCAAAATCGACAACATATTTATAATTTTTTGCATTTCCTACATCGTACTGTACATACACTGTATATTAAAAATATCTATTGAAGCATTTAGATGAAAATTCTATTTTAAACAATTTTCGTGTTTTCTGGGTTTTGTTAAAAATCCGTTATAGAGGGGTTTGTAATAAATACGTTGTAATAGATACGTTTTGTTTCTTATTGTTTCTTATCATCGTAATGTTAGGTAGCGATGATTTTTTTTTTATTATTATTTAAAAATAAATTGTAGTCTAATAATAATATATTAAAAATGAAAACACAGTACAGTAATCCAAGTAGAAATTTATAAAATTATTATTACCTTACGAATATTCTCAAGTTTTCACAGCTGTTCAAATCTTTGATTTAGAATTTTTAGAGATATTCTTCCATGTATTTTTGACCTATCTGGTGTATAAAATCAGTGATGTATTGTATAATCTTATCCCACAATGTTTATTGTTGTATATTTACATTTAGAATTTTTAGAGATATTCTTCCATGTATTTTTGACCTATCTGATGTATAAAATCAGTGATGTATTGTATGACCTTATCCCACAATGTTTGTTGTTGTATCTTTACATTTAGAATTTTTAGAGATATTTTTCATGTATTTTTGACCTATCTGGTGTATAAAATCAGTGATGTATTGTATAATCTTATCCCACAATGTTTATTGTTGTATCTTTACATTTAGAATTTTTAGAGATATTCTTCCGTGTATTTTTGACCTATCTGGTGTATAAAATCAGTGATGTATTGTATAACCTTATCCCACAATGTTTATTGTTGTATCTTTACAGTTATAGATTGATTATTTTGCTTGGGGTGGAATATGGTACGTTTACATGGGAAAATAATACCGGGTGTACTGTATACTCAGGGTAGTTTTATTAGTAAACTGTCCGCAGTTGCCCTGTTAATTAAAATAAACATCTAATTTTCCATATACACGGATGAGATTTTTGTCTCGTGATAAGTGAAGACAAGTCTCAAGATACTTAAGCATCGCCACTTTGCTTGAGCCTCACCTTACGCTTGTTGTACATCAAACAGAAAATATCAATCTATTTATCGATAATGTTCCGTTCAGTCATTTGGTGAATTTGAATCTTCCCTGTTAAAACAGAAAAAAAAGTGATGTAACATATTACTCCGCCAAAATTTTAATATCATGTCAAACCACATGCGCATATGCGCGCACTTTTCGATCTTGCTGAGACAGGATGAAATATAATTATCGATGTCATTTGATTGATTTATAATATTCCGGCCACATTATATATGAAACTTGGAAAAGAAGATTGGTCTGGGCATAACTTTAGGATGAATAAGACTCGGAAGAGTACCACAATCGTGGATAGATGTGTTGCTTTTGACTGAAGATACTCGAAGGCGACTCAAGACAGAGACTTGTAGAGATACATTACGAGCTATGTCTCAACTGTTCGAGGGCACTTTGTCAATATCAACAAGACGGAATGAAAAATACTATTAGACAGAAGCATTATTATTCGCCGCTTTTTAAAAATTAAATTATAACATTAATTATTTTGTATTATTATATTGTATTATTATATTGTAAATTATATTGTAACATAACCAAAAACTAAAATAAACTCAAAACATTGTAACGTACGCGTATGCCAACGCATCCACCGGCTTCACCCAGTGTAGAACATGAGATTCGTAAGTGCTATGAATAGAATTGACTATTAGAACTCCCACCTGCCTTCAACAGTCACTCTTAAGGGAAAATAAATAAAAGTAAGAAAGAAGTTTATAACATTATAATTGACAAAAATGATTACTTATTGGATTATATTATAAATTAATGTGAATGTCATTATGGATTTTACAACTAATCACTTCGTTAAAACTACACCTAGAATACAGAATAGCTCCATACAGAAGCATAAATGGAATAAATCATTATTATCGAGCTCAGCAAAGTGAGTCAAATTTTAACCTATATTTATCAATACCACCGGTAGGTGTAAAAAATAACTAGCGCTCATAAGCAACCATAATTCAATAAAAGTTAATTGTGTAGTTGAGCACCAGGTCGAATTCCACTTGACAAATATGCCACACGCTGAGTAGATTGTTACAAAAATTTGGGTTACTTGTGTTAGTTGACGTTGTCAACGATAAGATGTCGAAGTAATTTTTCTCCTTCCGTACGGAGATAATGTAGAGCGGATGGGATCCGAATCGTGATCTTCCATTCTGCCATTGTCCGTGGGCGATCCTTCAGGACTTTCTTTCTAGCCATTATGTAGCGAGATGAAGTGGTGACACTTGGGACGAAATGGCACCTCCCCTTATGTGGAAGCCCATTGTCAGGAAGGGATTTGCATCCCTTCCTTTTAAATATGGAATCACATGTTTATAACGAATTACTTTACTCGAGACGGAAATGCTTCGAGAAATCTCCTTTCATGCGGCAGTGTTGCTATTGTTGTCACACGTTAAGAATCTAGGTCATTATAGGCGGGTAAGTACTGAAACCTATTGTTATAATATATGATGTACAATAATCCTTCGGGGGCGTAGATACCGTAATCGTGGACTGATCGATATTGAAGTTCGTTGCCAGTGTCTTAATGGTGCAACTTTTGTCCTCTTTCACAGCCACCAGAAGGGCCTGGTCATCAAAATCCAAATCATTTTCATTTTTGCTAGTATCACCAGCTTTGAAGCAAGCAAATCACTCTCGGCATGCCCTTTTGCCAATCGTTCCATCCCCGAAAAGATCATTGAGATCGCGAGAAAATATATTTTGTTTTCGAAATTTTTAAATTTTTTATAAAGAAATGCACAAATTTAAGACAACCAGTGGCATAACTATACCAATGCAGCCAATGCAGTGCATTGGGGCCTATGCTATACATGGGCACAAAAAATTCGCGCTCTACAATCGATATTTCGAGTGTTGATACTTTTCCAAAGTTAATATTTTTATATGGTAAGAAATGCAATAATATAATTTTAAATTTTAAATTCGTTGAAGTTATTCCAACTTCATTTCATATATATTACATAACATTTTTTTTTCAAACCGTATATCAGTTTTACGGTAAGGATTGCACTTCAATTAAAATAATTAACATAGTAAATTAAAGTTGAATATATATGGATATATCTTCTCCTTTCCTTTCATGTTATTACTGATATATAGTGACCTCAATCAGATGAGACTCGGCTTATAATACACCTCCACAAGTCCTGGGTCGCCCTCACAGCTGTCTCCAGGGTCTTTTCAGTCAGATGCAATGTAATCCACCGCTGTAGCACTCTTTCAGGTCTTCTTCGGCCCAAAGTTGTGCACAGGATAATCTTCTTTTCTAAGCTGTCACTTTAACGCATAATGTGACCAAAGAATTTGAAGAATCTTTTGTTCACTATTGTTTCGATACGCACAATAGCATTTTTATATATATTTTGCGAATATGTTGGATTACAGACCAGGCCATCGCCGTAACTTAAAAATTGCAAGTGGATATTACACTTGCAAAGTTTGAATATTATATGAATGATGAGATAAATTTTGATATTACTATTTAATTAATAAACCTCGCAGTATGTACATTGTTACGTCATGCGCTGTCACCAGTGGATGGAATGCCAGCGCACCACGCCACCAGCTAGATTCAGTCTGTGGGTTAATGACCATTGTTGTCGGAATGCCTGTCTCAGATGGATGGGGGAGGTCTGAACAATGGAAAACACTTTATACACTCAGAACCATTTATTCACATTTAAATACATAAAGCCCGACACTGTAAGCACGGTTATTGTCTTTGAAATCTTCTTTCTTCACGTCACGCTCTTCTCCTAGTGGGGACACACCATGTCACCGATTTAGCAATACGATCACTGCCCAGTTTGCCACGCCCCGTTCCAGAAGTGAACTCTTCCTCCCGAAGGTCACCCCGATGCCATCCGGTCACTGTGGAGTCCGTTGAGCCCATCCGTCTGCCATTGCTTACCGGCAGACTCCACGCTACTCCCCGCAAGGAACAGTCACGCGCGGATAGATCGATGCTTCGACCCCTTGAATCCACCACGTCTCATCCAAGATTTGTGTTTGTTATTTATTAACGTCATTTCTGCCTGGCGAGACGCCGCCCCGGCGCTCTGTCTACACCACGCGCTCGGCACAAAGTCCCCCACTACTCTTCCCCGACCTCTCTCTCCACCGGCCGCGCCTACTTGCATCGGTAGATGGCGCCGTCGGTCTTCGCGCGTTTATTTGAAATGTCACAACATATATTAGTACATCTTACATACAGTAGCGTGCAGTAGGAATAGATTTAGGTTTATAGTGTTACCAATGACATTATACAATCATATATAATACAATATATGTACTTTTGTTTAACCAACATCTTTAGACAAAAAAAATTCGTCGTTTATACGACCCTATCATGTAATTATTTGTATTTTTAGAGTATAAGTGTAATAATAGGGTTTTTAAAGTTTATGTTTTAACGTAAAATAGTACATTCTTATCTATATAAAAATGTATGGACGTTTCTAAGAACATTTTCTATGACTGAACATGATTCATTTACATGAAAACTGAACATGAAAATTCTTCACGTTAATAAATAATTATTTCTAAAAGAATAAATAATTATAAATATTATATATTATATTACACAATTTCTAAAGGAAATAATTATTTCTATTAAAGGTTAACGTAGAAAATAGTTCTGTCAATTGCTTTTTGTTTTTTCCAAATCAAAAACCAATCCATGCACCAAATTTAAAGAACAATCATGAAATCAATACGTTAAATACAATAAGATAGTAAATTTCGCAAATTAGTAAAATAGAAAGTAGACATTTCAATGATTTGCACGTAGTTGTAACCCTTTCTAATGTTATTCTGTTGAAAAAACAGCACAGATAACGACTCCATACAAAATGGATCAACCGAAAGAAATTTTCAATTCAGTAAATAACCAATTATAGGAGTCGAGTAATTCACTAGCCTTAAAACAGAACAGAGTAATGTTAATAGATCGATGCGGCGAATACACAAGAGCGCCATGGGTACAGCGGTGAGTTGTCGTTATAGTTTTTAGAACTAAGCAATGAAAGTCTCTACTAAAATAAAGTTTCCGTTTATGTTCATCCAATTATTTAATTTATATTGGTTTCCCAAAATTTTTAGTAATGCACAGCTTTTTTGTTTGTATGCACTGCACGCCCCTGCTTATATATACACAATACTTATTTAGGATGGACTTTTTTTCGTTGTGCATTTGAGTCTAAATTTTGTATTTATTTTCTTAGTTTTATTAACCACAATTGAGTTTAAAAAACATCTACCGGTTTCGGAAAACACTTTTCCTTCTTCAGGATGTCATAACTAACTAAAAATATAGTATTGTTTCTCCAGAATCTATTTTTAAAAATTTTTTAAAAAACAATTATTTAAAAAATAAATTTAGTACCTAACTCAAATTACTACTCAATACAAATTTAGTCGAATAATTTTTAGGAAAAAATTTTAGAATAGGACTCGTAGTTAAATTTAGTTGGCTGTTTAGAATTTCCTGATTACTTTTACATGCTTTATTTATCTCCAACGATTCCAAATTATTTAATTTGTGACCTACACCGTTTATATGCAAAATTGACAATCCCAATTTTTTATCAAAACCATGACTATTTTCTATCAAATGATTAGCAAATTCTGAAAACCCACTATTGTTCAAACATCTCAAATGCTCCTTTACTCTTATATTAAAATTTCTACCCGTTTTACCAATATAAAATGCAGCATAATCCTTGCAACTAAGTTTATAGACGCCAGAATTGTTAAATTTATCATCTTTGTCTTTAGAATTTATGAGTAAATTTCCTATACTATTATTTGTGTAAAATGCTGGTCTAATGTCTCGTGGTAGGTGTTTAGATATTTGTTTCGAAAAGTTATTTATGTATAAAATCCTACGCCAATTATCATTATTATCATTATGTTTTATCTGTGATTTATATAAAAACTGATTATTATATTCTTTTAATTTATTTTTTAAAATAGTGTCTATCAAACATGTATTATACCCGTTATTAACTGCTATTTTTTTAATTGTATTCAATTCAATAGTGAAATTGGATGTTGACATAGGAATATTGACTAAACGATGTATCATGGAGTGGAACCCTGAATGATGATCCCTGTGGATGATTAGATTCATTGTGTATGATAGTATCTGTAAAAGTTGGTTTTCTAAAAATTTTGAACTCAATTTTATTATTATTTTTAATCAATGTTAGATCCAAAAAATTTTTAGGTAGAATTATTTTCCATTTCTAATGTAAATTGTATTTTATTATTAAACGAATTAATTAAGTAGGTGTAGGTCACAAATTAAATAATTTGGAATCGTTGGAGATAAATAAAGCATGTAAAAGTAATCAGGAAATTCTAAACAGCCAACTAAATTTAACTACGAGTCCTATTCTAAAATTTTTTCCTAAAAATTATTCGACTAAATTTGTATTGAGTAGTAATTTGAGTTAGGTGCTAAATTTATTTTTTAAATAATTGTTTTTTAAAAAAGTTTTAAAAATAGATTCTGGAGAAACAATACTATATTTTTAGTTAGTTATGACATCCTGAAGAAGGAAAAGTGTTTTCCGAAACCGGTAGATGTTTTTTAAACTCAATTATGGTTAATAAAACTAAGAAAATAAATAAAAAATATGAATCTTAACCACCAAGTTAATATTGCTAATTTTAAAAGTACTAAATTTTGTAGTTGCATCTCTGGAGATATTTGATACTATCTAAAATCCATCTCGAACAATGTATAATTAATTTTAATAAATTAATTTAATAACTTACTAACGCTATTTCTCCTCAATAATTAATTATCTGCATACATTACAATACGGTTAGATCAAAAACTTTCCATGAAAATATGCACGTTTCGATCGCAACGTGTACCGAGCTTCATAACGATATCGAACAATAAAGAAAAATATTATTTTCGTAATAAAATAACAGAGGTCACTTCGGTATCTTGGCGGGCAATGATTGATACACTATATAATTATATCACCATGATACAGATTAAAAACATTTCGTGTTATTATTTGTTTCCGATAGCAAGGTCCAAAATGTCAGTCCTCGTCGCGAATACTCACGACACGGATGTGTTCGCTAACGAGTAAGATTTGGACACCCCAGCGCAAATAAGCGCAAGGGAGTTTTAAATTCACCCATTGTTTTTCATTGTCAATAATTAGCATCAGCTACCTTCAAACGTGGTTTCCGCTTTCAGATCAGATAAAGTAGTATTTTTTAACCTTAATTATAAAAAGTTTTGTAGTGATTGTATTTAAACTGTACAATGTTGGGTCAACATGCCGCCCGCCTGACAGCGGACTTCCTGAGTACCGGTCGGCTCCTTTCAACCGGAAATGGAACGTTCTGTAGAGTTCCGGTTGCCGCTTATATCTCTCGCCCTTACAGCACAAGAAAATCGTCCCCGAATAGTCGGCAGCTTGAGGTGAGTTGTGATTAATGTTTCCTTTCTAAACACTTCGGGCCGTAATGATAATTGGAAAAGCGATAAAGCAATATTATGTCCAATAATAAATAAATGTACCGTGTTTTCATTAGCCCCTATATTCAATAATTCATTGAATTAAATTTTCTTCTTCTTGCCTCATCCATTTAATGAACGTTGACTCATCATGCGGGCTATCATTCCATTTTACAAATGTGTGACACTGAAAATCGCATGAATCGTTTTACAAATATGTGTCACTGAATTTCAAAATTGTATGAATCGTTTTACAAACGTGTGACACTGAATTTCAAAATCGTGTGAATCGTTTTACAAACGTGTGATACTGAATTTCAAAATCGCGTGAATCGTTTTACAAATATGTGTCACTGAATTTCAAAATCACGTGAATCGTTTTACAAATGTGTGACACTGAATTTCAAAATCGCGTGAATCGTTTTACAAATATATGTCACTGAATTTCAAAATCCTTTATAACACTTTTTTTTTAACAAATTTAAATTATGTAATATATTATTAGATTCAGAATTAATTATTTCATTTAAAAATCTATGTTTTATTTTTTAAATACGCTTTATTAGCTAACAATTTCAAGTGTAATGTTAGGTTGATCAAAATCCGGTATACCGCGATGTGACTTTCAAACCCTGCCATGTTTTTTTTTTATCATGATGAAATACATATTTGAGATCAAATTAATACAATAATTAACGTAAATATATCATAATTTTATTTACATTAAATACGTTAATAAATTTTGTAAAAAAGTAATAATTCCTGTCATTAAAGTGTGACAATATTGATTGATTTTTTCTAAATTATGAAAACATGTTATAGCGGAAATTAAAAAACAGTAACTTATATATCGATAATAGCATTAAAATACATTATTTAGATAGAAACATCATTTACATTAAACTATTTTATACCTTTCTGCGCATTATATATCTATACATATTTCATTTCATTTTGTCCTTAAATTTTCACTGTAACATTTTAATTAACCTTTTAACTGCCAACCATATTTGACAAGGGAGAGACTTTCGCGACACAAACAACACAATGATTTTAAATATGTTTCTTATTTATTTCCTCATGTCAATATTGACACACAGTGGCCTCAAACAGACATGGTTCGTAACGCGTCTCCACAAGTCTCAGTCCTGAGTCACGCCAAAATATCTTCAGACAGACGCAACATATTCATCCACCGATGTGGTAATCTTCCAAGTTGTTTTCATCCAAAAGTTGAGCCCAAAATAATTTTCTTTTTTAGGCTTCCATATTGACGCATAATGTAATCGAAATATTTGAAATCAATTGAATGACAATCATAGTTGTACCCATTATTATGAAAGTGGTCAAAGTCAATAAATTTTAAAAAATGAGTTTATCCGCTAGTGTTTATTTTGATAATAGATTTCATTTCAACCTTATTTTGTATTTCCTTATAAACTGCATACAAAATTTATATATCGAAAAAAATATAAATTTAGTAGACTAAATAGTATCAACTCAAACGCAAACCTTTAAATATCTCGAAACGAAAGAAACATGACAGACCACTTTCATAATAATGGACACAATTATATTTAATCATGTCTCAGCATGATCGAAAAGTGCGCGCATACACGCTTACGGCTTGACCATGACGTGTAAACTTTGGCGTGAAAACTCGCTCATGGTATTTGAGAGGTTAATGTGTTATGGACAGTGTATAATTTGTACCTACTGTATAAATGCATTGGTGTGTGCATTTTGATTGATTACAAAAACAATATTTTAACATTACATAAATCTGTAATGTTCTGTCATCAAAACGTTGATGTTTTGTACAATTAATAAAAAAAATTAAAAAATCATAACTTTGTTTATTGTTTATCGGAAAATCTGCATAGTTGACCGATACTCACACACAAATACCTATACTTTTGTGACATATAATTGTTCTCTAAGTAATGACGTTGCTCTCAACAATGTAAAAAAATAACAATTTAGTTTGAAAACATATAACGTTTTGCGCGTACAACCATATAACGTTGGACGATAAACATAATTCAAACTCAATAATCATATTTTAAATACTAAATTAATGTATTAATTAAATATATACATATAAAATCAATTTTGTCGAAAAATATTGTTTTTGCGTCACCGGGATTCGATCCAGGATCTCTATTTCCAATCCGGGGAAGTACACTACCAATTGTGTTATAACGCCAGTATTTTTCATGATAAATTTTCGAACCTATATGTCACATTTTTTCAAATTAATACACCTGTCGTTTCATTATTTGAAAGCCATCTACATTAATTAATACATTAATTTATTATTTAAAAATATCACAGACCTATGTTCTGAATAATCACAACTTCACAATAATAATGTGTTTTCCTTAATAATATATGTTGTATCAATGTGTCCAAAATTTAATAAAAATGAATTGATAATTCTGGCGTCTGCAGTCGGTTTACTCAAAGGTATTTGAGATTCCGTAAAAATAATGTAGATGGCTTTCAAATAATGGAACGACAGGTGTATTACTAAAATGTAAAAATACTGGCGTTATAACACAATTGGTAGTGTACTTCCCCGGATTGGAAATATAGATCCAGGTTCGAATCCCGGTGACGCAAAAACAATATTTTTCGACAAAATTGATTTTATATGTATATATTTATAATTAATACATTAATTTAGTATTTAAAATATCACAGACCTATGTTCTGAATAATCACAACTTCACAATAATAATGTGTTTTCCTTAATAATCACATTTTACTTTAACTTTTCACCTGAGTGTATGGAAATAACAAGTATTATTTAACAAAATAAAATAATTTGTAAAGAATTAATAAATTCAGATAAATAAAAATCTTTAGCATAATTATAGATCAAATATTAACTTATTAATTACAGGACTATCTAACTAACTTACCATCGCGCCAATTCCTCGTAAATATTCTCTTTGCATATGCAAAGCTGATGTCTGCAACCGAGGCAAGACTAGCGGTGCACAATGGAGTCCTGATACCAACACTAATGAATGGAAGTGAGGCCTGGAAGAAGAAGAGGAACGAAAGTAGACTGAATGCAGTGGAAATGAGATCACTTAGGCGTATATGTGGCAAATCTATTTATGACAGAGTAAAGAATGAAGAAATAAAGAAAGAATCGATAGCTGATGTTAGTAAATATAAAGAGTGAGATTAATAAAGGATCACTTAGGTGTTTTGGGCATATGGATCGGATGAACGAGGAGAGAATGGTAAGAAAGATATTCGACGCAAGTGTTGATGGCGCCAGAAATAGAGGATGTCTTCGGAAAACTTTGCACGACCAAGAAAACCAGACACTGGAGGATAGTTCTGTTAGAAGCCTCAACAATCGGCGAGCTTGTATGAGAAGACGTATGAATGTGGATGAGGCGAGAATTGTGTCAGGACAGAATAGTGTGGCGGTCTATCCTCTCCGCCTACCCTCGCGGAAAAACGGCGTGATGGTAAGTTAGTTATTTCATAATTTTAATTCATTTTATTGTAAATAGATTTTAGATTTTCGTTCAATAAATAAATAAAATATTACTAAACTAAGTAATAAATATTAATTTTGTGTTTTAAAAAATAATTACTATCGTGACAGTTTAGCGTTTAAGCATACATATAATATTATCAAAGGAAACAGTAATCATTAAATTTATTAATTACTCTATTATGATGAGGTGAATCTGTTTAAACTAAAGATTATTACACACATGGGGTAGAATTTTGTTAGGGTATAAACCATTTTGTAATACATAATTAAGATGTTAGAAGCTTCCACAATCTGATGGCTTTTTGTTGTCAACAAAACATGAGTCTATTGCCGACAACATATTACAAATTTAAAACAAATTAAATTAATCAATTATAAATATATACAGAAAAATCTATCTATCGGTTAAATTTTATTGGTTGCAACCAAATATTTTTTTGATACATAGATTTTTCTGTATGTCTGTAATTTATTAAATTAATTTATGTTAAAAATAACACAGAACTATGTTCTGAAATTACAACTATATAACAATAACTATTAAAAATATTATAAATTTTGTTACACACACAAATGTAAACGTTTTTAATTCAGTGTTCTTAGTAAATAGACCATGGCTACATATTAATTTTGAACTAAAAACATATGTTTACTCGAAAATTGATCCCACGATCCGATAAAGGTCATTGAAAAAGCTTAAGTCAAATTAAGTGTATGTTAAGTTTCCAGACTACGTCATTCAGCGGCTATTATGGCTTTATTAAGAAGTATAATTATTTTCAAATATTAATAATATGTTGTATATTTTGTAAGTAGTTAACTAATTGTATCTGACGTCTGTAAACATAAAACATTCGCTGAAAAATAGCGAAAAATTGATACTGATTTTAGTCCCGCGTAAAACGTTTTAATTGTAATTCAAAGTATTAGTAAATTCTAAAGCATCACAATAAATTTCCCAAAATCAGAATGTGAGGAAGTTCAAGAGGCAATTTATTTGGGTGCACTGATCACGAACATAGGTAACAGAGGACAAGAAATTCAAAGACACATCCGACTAGTTAAAGTTGTTATGTACAAACATAGAATAATATGGAAAGACAGTGATGTTAAGACAGTAATTAAAATAATCTTTGTTCAGACATTTGTCCTTTCAATTTTCATGTGCGCAGCCATAGACTTGAATAGACTTAAAATAGATCCTTTCATTTTCGATACTTTTGAATCACTGAAGAAGTATGTTACATATACCGTGGATAACACGACACACGAATGCCACAAATCTAATCACAGCAAACCCTATCTACAGCAGGTACGAAAGGTTCTTTCAGTTTTTTGGCCACATTATGTGTCAAAGTGATAGCCTAGAAAGGTAGATTGTCCTGAGCATAACTTTGGGTCGAAGGAGATCTGAAAGTGTGCCCAGAGATACACCGGAGTCAGCTGTGAGGGTGACACAGGATCGAGATTATGGGGGTGGGTCTAATCTCATGTCAATACTGACATGAAGGAAGAAAGAAAAATAAAAATTCTATTAATTTTAAAATACAAACCTAATGATCATATAAATGTCTCATAGAGACGAAGCTATTATTTTTACGTGTAAAGTATGAAAGTCTTGGCCATTACAGGGCTTACGACCTGTCATCGGCTGACTTATGTGACCACTTTCACAATATAACGTTCACCTATTTACCCATGCTATCACGTCTATTAAGTTTTAGAAGTTGTATATTTCAATTATTAATTATCAAATATGCTGTCGCCGTGTATGGATTTTTTTTAAAAAATTGATATTCATTCTCATGTAACAGTATAAATGTCACTGAAATTGAAACTATTATTTTTTAAATGTGGAGCTATATCCTTTATGTGTATATCATTCTAATTATTAAAATGTACTTGAATACGTCTGAAAACGCAGTATTTTTCAATTTTTAACTTCATATTTAGACATATATTTCACTTAAGCCAGCCGATGACAGGTCATAAGCTTTGTAATTCCCAAGACTTTCATACTTCCCATATAAAAATAATAGCTTCGTCTCTATGAGACATCTATATCTTGATGACAATCCCCCAAGGGATAAAATCCCAGTAATTAGTTCCTACAAAGATTTGGACATATTCAAAATATTATGATGATCATAATTTGCTGTAAACCATATTTAAATAACGATAATTTCGCAAATACAACAAATAAGCATACTCAATTAATATTGTTATTATACAAATGTACACATATTTTACTTTAGATAGCTGACGGACTTATTGACGTATAATTACTTGTACATGCAAATAATAATAATATTATCTTTGTTTTATTTAACACACTTCAAATATTATCGCTGCTTCTTGTGTTTATTTTTTTTATAGTCAATTCAATGAATAAGATCACTGACTTATCGAATGATATGTTTTATCAAAAGTATGAAGTCCATCGATAGCGCAGTAGTGTCAATTTTTTACACGTGACGTATTATGTAATGCCCTAAAAATGAATATCTCTTCGACATTTCGATTTAGATTTAAATAGCACAAAGTAAATTTTTGTCACGATTAAAAGGTGCACACTACTCATTACAAAAAAAAAAAATCATGTATAAAATTTATGATACAGACAATTGAAAAATAAGTTTAAACACTGATCTTAATTACAATATACATAATTAAAATGTAATCAGATAAACGCGATACTGAGTATTAAATGGTTGACTACAACTATAAAATCTAATTACAAATTAGAAAATAAAACAATAAATTGTAATTTAGGTACTTATACAAGATTAAAAAAAATATAATGTTCAACACATATTTTTATTAAATGGCAAAATGTATAAAATTTCATGTCAATATTACAAAGACTTAAAAAATATTTTTGTTGAAAAAAATAGAGTGTCACAAATATTCTTACTATTTTCAAACCTCGTACTATGAAAATATGACTAACTTGCTGGTCTTCTGGAACAAAGATCGAATTCCCGACCAGTAGATTAATAGGCGATAAACCACCAATCACGTCAAATAGTAATAACGTTGAACATTTTTTTAAATATTAATAAAAATAATAGCGATTTTTATTACGTTCCTACCGATAAATATTATTTTAACATATAAAAAGCAAATTAAGCAAATTGAAATTGTGGGTGTATATACATAGTTATGATCATGGAGTTGATAGTAGTGTATCAAGTAAAATGTATTGAATGCAGGGTAGAACAAATAGAAGTGAGAAGAATGATAGTTTCTTAAGCTTTAATGGATAGTTAGGTAAAAATGTGTTAAGTCGTTTTTTTTTTTATTTTCCTGTGGTACAATAATGTACTCAATATAAAATCAATATATTTTTTGTAATTTATCATTTCACATAGGTATTTTATTACATTGTAGAATAAAAGTATGCCCTTACTTTCTTCCGCATATTTTTATAAATTAAAAAGTTGAGACTACCTTAACACCTCAATCATTTTCTTTAAATAAAGCCTTTTCGTTGTCTAAATATATAAATTATTAAATTAATGTGTATAAATATTAGACATTTTTTTGAGTAATCAAATATTGCTGTTGATTGATTAAGCATCGTAGTTTATTAGATATTAATTACCTCTCCATGTAACGTAAATAAGATATTAGATAAGAATTTTCACGTAAGCGTGTGGCCTTCGTTTCATTATTTGTATTTTTATGATTTATAAAACAAATAAATTAAATTACAAGGCTTAATATAATATTTGCTTAATATAAAAATGTACTGTTAAAATTATAAAAATTAATATAAATACACTTTATTTTACTATCAATTTAAACCAGTTTTTATTTTTATTTTGCAAATGTACAAAAATTAACTTTTAAATAGCTTCTTTACTAAAGTAAAGTAATAAATATTTGTAATTGAATGTCTTACGTTGATGTTTTTTATTTAACGGCTTATATCTAACTTTCAGAATAGATAACTATGGAGATCTATGGTTGTTTTAGGCAGTTTTAGGATCAATGGTGTAATAGCCCTATAGTTACCATATTCCATTTTCGACCCTTTGCCTTTGTAAAGAGGCATAATGACAGCCCATTTCCAATCTAACGAGGTGTGGCTCTCTTCCAAACATTGATTGAAGAGCGTATGAAACCACAAGATAACTAATGGACCACCAGCCTTGATATACTCTATAATAACGTTATCATACCCCACAACCTTACCATTCTTCATATGTTTTATTACACACTTTATTTCTTCCATAATTATTGCATTTATATCGTTTTCCTCATTCATACTTACCCCAGAGAGCCGCTCAGGTGCTTTCTCATTTGCATTCTCTACACTCATTCGTTTCCTGAAATATTTCATCCATCTATCTTTTATTTCATCCTCATTCGTCAATGTCTCTCCGTTTACTGACTTAACGGCTTTCAAACTACTGCTTTCAGCACCACATCGGGATTTTTTGACCGCCTTCCAGAAGAATTTTATATTATCCTGAAAATTTTCAGTCATTTTCACCACTTCCTTTCCTTTCTTTCACACCAGATTTAACTTTTTTCTTACAGGCATTATGCAGGTCTTTTCTTCTTGTGTATTCTTCCCAATTTACTGTCAACAGGTAGTGCCACGTATTCTTCTTTTTTTTCATAAGTTCATAAGTTCCTTTATGCTATCGTCTCATCACGCATCGCCTTTCTTCCTTCCTTGGATAGCTATGCCACAGGTTTCTTTCGCAGATTCTCATAGAGTAACCTTAATGTATTCCCATGCATTAT
This sequence comes from Eubasilissa regina, assembly GCA_022840565.1. Classification (NCBI taxonomy): domain Eukaryota; kingdom Metazoa; phylum Arthropoda; class Insecta; order Trichoptera; family Phryganeidae; genus Eubasilissa; species Eubasilissa regina. The sequence goes on from JAINEB010000025.1 coordinate 24,550,422, forward strand.
CTATAATCAGATCACTCGCTCTTTGCTCACTCAGTTTTTCACACACTGTTCTCTCAAATTGTACCTATTACAACATAATATTATGTATTTTACGAGAGACTTTAGGCACACAACCGCGCAAAATGGCGCAGGACCATTATGGGAATCCCAGTTGCCGAACCAAATGTTTACTGTACCTAATTGTAATTACTTCCAGGTGTTGGTTACCTCCATTGCTCACTGCACGATAGTTACTATCTAAGTCGAAACTAGTTAACCGATTACTGCTTCATGAGGAGCAGTTTTGGAGCGAAACTCCCCTGAGAAATGCGGCACGAAGCGTAGCCTGCGTAAAATATATAGCCAGATTTCGATTAAGTTAATTGCTAAAGCAGAGATTATATCGCTCTCCTTTATACAGTCAACGAAATAGAATGCTCGTACTGTTACTATTACATCGCAAATTTATTGCCTAGTACAGGTGATTCAGTTTTCAATTGCTCGAGAGCTACAAGAGAGCGTTACCACGTGTAATACGAGCCTTACAACCCATATAATTACTTAATAACATTGAATTGATTTTGATTGAATATATAGACAAATTTGTCGTTGGTAATTCAATTGAAGTATCACAATCGTGGGGCGGGTGAAAGGCTCCAACTTGAGCTTAAATTAAATGAGAAAATTATTTTTATAAAGCTAAATATATTTGGAAAGATAGATACCTAAAGGTTATTATCAAAAAATATTACATTAATAATATATTAACGATTAGAGTAATACACTCAACGTGATCATTTATAATGTTTATTAAAATAGGTATAAAAATTTCATAATAATATGAAGTTTTGAAATCCAGAAACATTTAAGATTATACAAATTCTGACAGTAGAAAATGAAGTTGATCATTTTTCTATTTGAAAAATGTGCATTCAGAATAAAATATATTTTCCATCTAATTCATATTTTTAAATAAATTAACACTACTCTGATACAATGCATCAGTTTTTTTTCAAAATTTGCTTAAAAAATTAAAGTGTAAAAATTAAATTAAAATCAAAGCAACGCTTTATTTAAAGCGTTCGATAAAAATATTATTTTTGCTATTAAAAAAAACTAATCTAACAATTTAATTCGAATCTGAAACCAGAATATGTTATAATATATTATGTAAGTGATTACTAAAAATAACTATAAATTAAAAAACATAATATTTTTTATTTATAGTGAAATATTTGATAAACGATCAGACACATTAAAACACACATGTTAGTAGAGTAATGACGCCATCCGTTTGGAATTTATAAAAAATTCTAATTACGTCATAAATCTTTATATAACGAGTTTTGTTAAAAAATTAAATATAATTATTTCATTAAAACTCTAAAACGTTCAACACAACATATCGTGGAATTAAAACCGACAAGAAGAATGCAATATCTTTTAATATACGCGAGTCATTATTCGTAAAGCGTGTCAACAAATAATGAGACGTTATCATTTCGAGATGGTAGCACGTGCCATTGTCAAGTCTGTGTCTCAAAAAGTGACTATAAATATAAGTAAATAACTATAAATCTCCCACATTTAAAACTAATCTCTACACTATATATAATATTCATCATTGCATTGAATTACAAATTTAATATAATATTTTAATTAGCGTCTATTAAATAAATAATCAGGTAAAAGGTGGTTACGACCAAGCCAGGAAGCTACAAAATGTCTGTTTTGGATTTACCATCATACTAGATCAATAACAGAATGATTTGTTCAATATGAGTAAAATTTTACAAATTCATTATTCAAATATTTATTCTAAAAAATTTGTTTTGCAGCTGGATAACATCGAAGGGCCAAGGCTGCGGCAGTCTACATTCGGCGAGAGGTCGCAATTAAAGTATGCCAAGAGACTGGTCATCAAGTTGGGCAGTGCTGTCATCACCAGAGAGGACTACAATGGTCTCGCGCTGGGCAGACTAGCCTCCATCGTTGAACAGGTAATAAAATCTTTTTTGTTGTAAGACTTTTTTGACGTAGTTTTATACGACATGAACGGCATTCTTGGTCGAGCCAAACCAAATATTTTAGCCAAATCAAGTGTTTAAGTAAATAATTTATATTAGTTACATTTTTGTAACACCTTACATATTCATATTCTTCTTCAGTCGGTACCCTCATTAGGTATTGTGAAGGTATATTATCTCCACAACCAGCAACACCGCCGACGGTTTCTGAACGCACCCGGCAAATACCTGGGTGCAAATCATAAGCTCTCACCAGTCACATAATCTCGCCGGTATCGTTCAGATATTAACAACAATAATATGCATGGGCAGCAGCCCAGTAAGCCGATCTTTTAGTTTCACTTCTCTCTCAGCCGGCTTTCCGATCGATTTTTCAGTAGACACTTCACGTTTTTACTACATATATTTAACCTACACTTATGCATTAATCAGTAATAAACGTCTATCAACTGCAAGTAGTCTTTATTATCCAACCTGCTCTAGCCATATCATTCTCCAATGAACGCAGTAAAATGCTGGAAGAGTTAGGGCCCCACTTTTACACACACAACCAACTGATCAACACTCTTCCACAACCATTTGATACACACCTGGTACCCTATAGTCATAAAGATTATGACCCTTTGATTTTGAAAGAGGAAGTCCGCAAAAGACCTGGCATGACTTGGTAAACTAGATATTTGAAGATGGTCCCATTACAAGTCTCAACATTCTACTAGTGACCATAAGAAATTGTATAAATGTAGGTACTGTGACAGTTGCATATTAGTGCAGCAGAATGCGGCGTTCTAAACTTGCAAGTGAAATGTAACCCAAAACGTTAGCTACAACAAAAACTAACCCACGATAGAATGAGTCGATTTAAATTATATTATCAATCTCCAATTATTTCACAAATTTTACGGATAATTGAAGTCATATTTTGAGTCTAAAACTCGACATCGGGTCATGACAATAAATTAGGTTTTGCGCGTTCATAGACTTCAAGAGCATAGTTACAATGACAAATAATGCAAATAGATTTAGTTAATTTGACGGTTGGATTCTGTAGTACTTAAATACTGAGAAAACTACATACGTGTGTGTTTTCTGTATACTGAGATACACATTGACCTCCAATGACAATATTAAAGATGTGGAATTTCATATATTAAACACATATTGGGTACAAACAAGATCTCAAATTATTCACGTGTATAGAGAATAGGTCTCAATGATAGATTTTATTACGTTTTCCTGAACTAGAAATCCTTTAATATGCTCACAAGCCTCTGGCATAGTCAGAATTTCCATTACTTCTCTTGTCAAAGGATTCTCCGAATACAATAATATATACTATCTGTGTGTAAGTATGTATTGATTTATAGACGTAATATTTTGTTTTATATCAGAGATCGGATTAAATGCGATATTATATCACAACTACGACAGATATACGACCCTCCTTATTAGGCTATCAATATTTTTCAAGGCCTTTGCTGACAACAGTATAAATAAATTAACCACACGAAAATACATTTTAGATTCGATCAAAAATAACACGCGCTCGTGACACGTGTACATGCACGTGATTCGTCTTGGAGATTCGTATCCAAGTTCGTCGTCGTAAGGACTATATATAATAAAACATGGAGCGAGCTACGATTCATTTAATTAAATAATATAATGTTTTATATTTTTTATTTATTATCTTAGTTTTATTAACCACAATTGAGTTTAAAAAACATCTACCGGTTTCGGAAAACACTTTTCCTTCTTCAGGATGTCATAATTAACTAAAAATATAGTATTGTTTCTTCATCAGAATCTATTTTTCAATTTTTTAAAAAACAACAATTATTTAAAAAAATAAATTTAGTACCTAACTCAAATTACTGCTCAATACAAATTATTTTTTTAAATAATTGTTGTTTTTTAAAAAATTGAAAAATAGATTCTGATGAAGAAACAATACTATATTTTTAGTTAGTTATGACATCCTGAAGAAGGAAAAGTGTTTTCCGAAACCGGTAGATGTTTTTTAAACTCAATTGTGGTTAATAAAACTAAGATAATAAATAAAAAATATGAATCTTAACCACCAAGTTAATATTGCTAATTTTAAAAGTATATAATGTTTTGTTTTAAATCACTTTATTATGTACAAACATTAGTCAACTGCAATAGTTTCAGTTGGAGTCAACCTTCTTTAGAATATTATAGTCTATACATATTGTTCTGTCCTGTCATAGACATTTTAGTTTGGGGAGGAGCAGAAAACACAATATTAGAGTTGGTTAAAAGAGCACCGTCTTCTTAGGTATCCATCAGATCTTCTATTTAAGGAGTATAATGTTCTAGACGTAAGACAAATTTATATCTTAAGACTCGTATAGTATTTCCATTCCAATAATAATACACCCTTAGCAATAAATAAACATCGACGTACCTGTTCCGAGAGCAACAACGACATTCTTTCAAGCTTTTTAGCTCCGAAACTACACAACACACTTAACACTGATTGGAAATAGTTCACTCACGCAAATATGAACTCAATACATGATACACACAATATGAAGGAAGTTCTGCGTGTGTAAAAATCAATGGAACACTCACAACATGATTTGACACTACAAATGGTGTCAAGCAGGGTTGCGTAATGTCGCCATGGCTTTTCAATTTGTATATGGATAAATGTGTGAAAGAACTAGAATTTACGAATGTAGGAGCAAAAATGGGCGATTTGATTGTATGCTGTTTATTATACGCCGATGATGCAGTACTAATGGCGAATAATGAACAAGAACTACAGAGTCTAGTGAGTAGAATGTACGATGTGTGCAAGGAAAGCGACCTCATGATGAATATTAAAAAGTCGAAAGTGATGGTATTTGAGATGGAGGAAAGCAAGACACCGGGCTAAATACTTATAGGTAATGAATGTTTGGAACAAGTAGATGAGTTTGTGTATTTAGGAAGTATGTTTGATAGAAACGGAAAGGCTGAGAATGATATCGAAAGGAGGGTGACTGCAGGAAATAAAGTGAACGGCGCTTTGAATGTAATTATATTTGTCAACGGAGGCAAGATTAGTGGTTTACAATGGAGTCCTGGTACCGAGACTAATATATGGAAGTGAGGCCTGGAGTTGGCAGAAGAGAAACGAAAGCAGACTGAATTCAGTGAAAATGAGATCACTTAGGCGTATATGTGGCAAATCTATTTATGACAGAGTAAATAACGAAGAAATAAGGAAAGAATGTAAAGCTGATATTAGTATAGTGAGTAAGATTAAAAAAGGATCACTTAAGTGTTTTGGTCATATGGAACGGACAAATGAGGAGAGAATGATAAGAAAGCTATATAACGCAAGTGTTGATGGCATCACAAATAGAAGACGTCCACGGAAGACTTGACACGACCAGTTAAACCAGATAGTGGAGGACGGTTCTGTTAGAAACCTCAACAATCAGCGAGCTTGTATGAGAAGATGTATGTATGTAGATGAGGCGAGAGTTGTGTGTCAGGGCAGAGTAGTGTGGCGCTCTATCCTCTCTGCCTACCCCCGCGTGGAAACGGCGTGATGGTAAATAAGTATATGATGCAATTGGATAAAGATCAGTCAATGATTCACTTTGGATTTACAACACTTTTTTATTGTCTCTATCTCTTTTTTGTATATGTATCTCTGTCGAATCTTACTTTTTAAATTTTAATTAAATAACAACGCAACAACATGAAAAAAACTGTCTACCTTAACACAGACGGTAGTCTAGCAAAGTATCCAGGACAATGCTTTATATTTCAGATGTGGATACCTACTACATCCCACACAGTAAATTATTAAATATTTTATTATTGTATGTTCACTTCTGATTTATGAATAAGTTATGTTAGACAAATGTCAAATAAATAAAATACATAATATTATCCTGAAGAAGGTTGGGTCCAACTGAAACTAGTTCACTTTAGTGTATGTATATAAAAAAGTGGTTTAAAACTTAACATTTTATCATTTAATTATAATCTAAAGTTACGACGTGTTTGCTTTCTTTGAAAAAAAAAATTTAAAATTATAATATTTTACGATTCATTTATACATATCTATACGTATTAAAATTTGTATGCAGAATAGAATAACACGATGGATACATAATGACCTTTACCAAATAATCTTTGAGACGAGAGATTAAGTCTCAAACCTATACATACAGACACGAATAAGACTCTTCTCTAATGCTGACCCACCAAACCCAGGACCATTTTAAAAGCAAATGCTCACATATCGATTCTACGCATTCATCACCAGGATAATATTTTTTTAACACTACTTACTTGGCACTACCATGCCACAGTGCAGTACGGCAACCAAACAACTGCCAACCAAAGACCATTCACTGTCCGTACAGTGCAGTAGAGAAAAAAAAACACATGTATTCAGTGAAATAAGAAATACAAATTAATTACAACAGCAGTAAATTTATACATAGGATATACATATAAGGATATACGCACTGAAAGGGATGAAGGTTTCTAAATCATTCGTTACCCGTTGATTTTGAATGCAGAATAGAAAAACTAATTAACACATATCGACCTTTATCGCCAAATCTCTTAAAAGAGAGATCAGACTCATTGGTACTATTATAACTTAAGTAAGATGTATTCTTCACTATATTTGTAACTTTCATTATATTTGTAACCTTCACTACATTTGTAACTTTCATTATATTTGTAACTTTCATTATATTTGTAACCTTCACTATATTTATAATTTTCATTATATTTGTAACTTTCATTATATTTGTAACCTTCACTATATTTGTAACTTTTATTATATTTGTAACCTTCACTACATTTGTAACTTTCACTTCATTTGTAACGTTTACCACATTTGTAACGGTTTTCAGGTTGCAGAATGCCAAAATGAAGGCAGGGAATGTATCATGGTGACGAGTGGGGCCGTGGCATTTGGAAAACAGAAGCTGACCCAGGAGCTCCTCATGTCTCTTTCCATGAGAGAAACTCTTTCACCAAAAGATCACACAAGAGAGGTAAATGAAAATGAAATGAAAATGAGGTAAAAAAATCTTTAATCTGATTTCAAATATCGTTAATCTGATCTCAAGCCGTTTTATGTATTTAAGGGGGACTTTCAATACTATTTTTTTTTTTGTTTTTTTACGAGAACACAGGTTTTTACTATTAATTTATGTGATGTCTTCGGGATTGTATAGTTGTGTGTGTGAATGTAGTGTGTGTATGCCGCACCGCCGGTGCGAGTGTGCGGGCTTATAAAGGGCGACGCGCGTCAGGGCGCGGCGCTCTCTCTGCGTGTCCATCGACTTAATCGTTTGACTTGTACTAGTGATATACCTTGTAACTAAATTGTATCTTACTGTAATAAACATGTAATTATTACAAAGAGTATTTCTTGAATCTTCACATTACGAGATGTACACTGAAAACGTACTTAAGAGACAAGTACGTGATAATTTATATCAGAAATAACACGCTAGATCAGTTTTCTTAACCAAAATATCGATTGTATCTTTATATAAATTTAAAACTGAATATTATTTGTGATAGTTAAGACAACAAGGTATTATTATTAAAAAGATTACCACCGTTAAATTCGTTTTAGGTATACCAGAAAAATATATAATTATGAAAAATTATTGTAATATGGAACATAGTTTCTTATGATCTTGAAGCCAAGATTACACAGACAAAACCGTACTCAACCAATTAACAAAATGTTTGAATTTAATACAGTTATATTCTAACCGTTAAATTTGCAAGATGTTATTTCATTTTCAAATGCTTTTTTAAAACGCTTCATATTCGTATTAACAGGCGTCCCCCTTACGGTGGTCAAAATTAATGTATAATAGACGCTGCTATTATTATGTCATCTCTGTTTACAATTACTACGACACCGTATGGTGATGAAACGATATGATTATTATAAATATACGCGGAATTATATACTTTGGCAAATAAAGCGAAATTAAATATTTATCTGACAAAGTATTACGATATATTAAAATCTGAATAATATGATAATAATTGTGATATGAATATTACAATAAACGTACTTATATGTTTTATTTCGCAGAAATTCTAGTTAAATACAGCTCATTTCAAAGTACTAACTGCACCTGTTTAGTATCTTGTTTAGTATCAAACTAACAAATCATAGATAAATTTTAGATATAAAATGAATAAAAAGAATGTTTATTTTTATAGTTAATTATCTCTGCTGTGCCGAGGACAAAACTAATATTTTTCATAATATCAATAACTAAACAAAAAAGACAAAACTAATATCTTTTATAATATAATAACATCACTTATTTCAATCAAAAACAATTTCTAATCAAATTAAACTGTATTAGGTATAAATAAAAAATGATTATATCATATTTTATATAATTGTGTTATGTAATTTAGGTAAATATTTTGGCAATAACATAAATGTTATGTAATAAAAATACTTAACTTTATGTTAATATTTTATTCCACATTCCCAGAAGCAGAACATCTTACATACAAAATTTATCCATTCATCGGTCAAATTAACAGAAATTGACATTTTCAACTTGGCCTTACTACGCTAAAAATGTTATTTTTATGAACTACCACAATCTTAATTTTGACCAATCTTTCTACCTATAAACACATCTTACTCTCGCTTTACCGCAACAATAGCTGCAACCTCCCTCCCCACCCTTTCTCCCATCATTTTTTTTATTTATCTTCTGCACCTAAACATACTTATGTACCTAAACATTTCTGTGGATTTTCATAAATAGTATCACATGTTCAATATTTATTATGTTAGTTCTATTATGCTTATACTATCAAAATCCCTTAATAAATTAAATTGCTTATTACATATATTTATATATATATATATATATATTTTATATATTTAGTACATAGTTTTACGTATAGATATAAAATTAAGATGCAGTAGTTCAAAGCAGACGCTCAGGGATCCATTCAACAAAAAACACTCCCAAAAGCAGGACACTGGATGAGACAAAAAATGGATTGAGTCTCACTTACACGGATAGACTAATGGAGTTGCAAAACACGGGATATGGAGAGTGAGAGGTAGGCACGTAGGTGGAGATACCTTCCACGCAGGCCACTCCCACTACCCACCTAAGAAGTTCCAACGTGTCACCCATACCCGAATAAATTCATTATATAAAACAAGACTCGTTCCATTACTAATTAGATCTGCATTCCTGGGTGGGCGGTGTCTAAATCCAGTCAAACCACCAATCATATATTCACGTGCATCTCTAAGTATCTCACAAGTCCACAAAATATGCTTAGGCGTCTGTTTCATATGGAGTATGATTGATTGGTTTTTGGTGGCGTAATTAAAAATATTTCCCGGATATAACAAGAGAACGCAGTTTCAACAAGCAACTTCACACAATGCTAGGGTCTCGATGGAGAAGCTGAGGGCAAGTTTCCCAAGAAAATTAATAACCAAGTACGGAGACATACCCTGGCCACCTCAGTCCACCTTTTGATTTTTTATCATGGGGATATCTGAAATCAAATCAGTACACATGTACAGTAATAATCCTAGAACAATACAGGCCCTACAAGGAAACATCCGGCATGAAATCACCCACATCAACCCGATATTTTTTGCTCGCGTATTGGCCAATATGAGGGTTCGATTAAAATAGTGAATTGCAAGAAGTGGCCGTGAAATCCCCGGATTTCTATTACCTTTTGAAAGTAAAATAAATATAGTAATCTTATTTGTTGGTTTTTATTTCAATTTCAAAATCAAAAAATTTTCGCTGCATACCCTTACCGCATTGTTACCAGATAACTCAGATTTCCGAGCCGATAGTTAAATATATGTACATATAAATGCATTCATTTTATAATTTATTTATAGTACAACAATCATTAACGCGCTCTTGCTAAATCGATAATTGATAATAAAAATAATTTTGTCCATGTAAAATATGTTAGGCTGTTTTATTTTCAATATTTTTTTAAATTATGTATTTTAGGATGCGTTCAGTATTTTGGAGCCGAGGGCTGCTGCAGCCGTAGGACAATCAGGCTTGATGTCCCTGTATGACGCCATGTTTTCCCAATATGGAGTCAAAATTGCTCAGGTTTGTGACACATTTGTAACCTATGAGAACGTTGATGAAATATAAATTTTGGACAGCATCCAAAAGTTAAAAATGAAATATTGATTTCTTACCATGTAACTAGTATGCGAATAATTCAAAAATAAATTATTATACAGAATGCGGCAGAACCGACTAAGCGGTGCGCGTGGTCTCCTTCTGTTCCGTCGGTGACCACATTTCAGTAGCCAACGTGGTGTGGACCGGAGCACATCGAGACTTTACCGTCCGCGCTTATTTTGAAAACGACCAATCTGTTTTCGCGACGCAAAAAGCTTTCTTCAGTGGCGACGAGGCACATTTTCACCTCAGTGGGGTTGTGAATAAACAAAATTTCTGATTCTAAGCTAAAAATAATTCCCGAATGCGTTTGGTTTTCTTTTGCCCAGCTGGCGTCTCACAGATCTGGCCGTTTATTCAAGCATTATATAGCCATAATGACATTACATCCTAGACGTCTATAAAGTCATAGAAAATAGACGGAGAGATGTGATATTATTGTGGATATGAATTGTGTATATTTGACGTTCATGAGCTAATGTTTTCTAGAGATGTTAATGACTATTAAATTCAGTAAAATTAAAATAACAAGTGAATAAAAACTGTATTAATAATTAGACTTGTGCTTATGTCTATATATATGCTGAGTATATATATTAAATAAACAATATATAAATACAATATAAACGCGTATACGAGTGTTGATAACTGTGATACAAAACAAGTTAAATTTTTAACAACCTGTTTTCTCACTGCAGTAGATAGAGAGAACACAGCGCCCCAGTCTCAATCTACTTTCGTTCCTCTTTTGCCAGCTTCAGCTTTCTCTTCCATACATCAGTACTCATATCGTTATTTCATAAAATAGTTAATAATTGCGACAAACAAACAAAAATTACCTTCATGATTAAATCGAAGTTAAAATTAGGCATTTTTAAAATTATTATTAATTTATCTTCATTCATAATTCAGCACTTTGATTGAATAGATTAAGTAAATAAAATTTGAGTTTTGTCCAGAAATAATATTCAATATCATAACTTATTCACAATAATGTACTGTTAATAATGCATACATAAGTATTTGTCACCGTCAAATATATAAATCACTTTATAATCATTTTTAGGGAGGAAGTATTTACCTGTCCTCGTACTGAGCCAAGTGTTTTTATTTCATCAACTACATATTAATCATTGCTAGATACAAAGATTGATGACAGAGTCCTGAATACCTGCTCTAAATTCTGTTATCTAGGATCTACAGTGGCAAACGATGTGTTATTAAATCAATCTGTGTTAGTAAAGCGGTTACAAAGCGGTTACAACCTTTGGTTGACTTCAGTTAATAGTGTGAAAAAATCATATCCTAACTATTGCCGTGAAAATTCGTGTCCATTAGGCTTAGCAGGCTTCTCTAAGACGAGGAAACCTGACCAAATTGGTCATGGAAAAAGGGTATTTCGCTTGCGTTCTTCGTGAAGTATCCAATGTGTGTTATAGTTAAATAAAATTATTATTATTACATAAATAATTAAACAAAATAATTTGTTTAAACCACTATTTATTGATTATTCTACATGTTTCAATACCTATGGTATCTTTTTCAGGAAACAATGAATACTGAAATTAAAAATACAAACATAGATAAAAACAAAACTATAAAGTCGTGAATAAGTAATAACAAATTTAGAAGGTGACTATTTTCAAAGAGGATTTAATAATTTAAAACACTTTTTCTTATTTCTAAAATTTAAAATTTATCCCTATAAACCACTAATATTTGTATGTATAATTTCTAAACTCTTGTTAATATCAAAAGAATGGTTTGTTTCCAAAAGGTGATTGGAAAATTCCGAATAGTTGTTGTTGTTTATTATTTATTCGTTTTATATTAAAAATATCACTATCGTTTAGATGGTTTCAACACTCTCCGAGTTAATATATAACACACATCGCGAACCCTTAATGAGCTTTTGTAGTATGTAAGATTTCCATGCTACTTGAATTATTTTTGTTTCGGAGATATTAGCGTTCAAAGTTGGACTTGTTGAAAAATACTCTAATTATCATCTCCACCGTATGAAGTCACATTTCTTGTGCGTACCGACCAGTACTAACAATATTAGTACGAAGTTGATGTGCGAGACGTGTTTGATTGCCGATTTTAATTGATACATGGAAATAATTTTTTAGTGATAATAGGGGAAGGATTTGTAAAAGGACAATCTGACAATCTCCCGAAAGCGTATTCTATCATGGTTTCCGAGCTTTTGTGTACTCTAGTTTCATAAGCGTCGAAATTCGTAAAGTGAATCTAATTTTTTCACTGTATTCTTTAATTACCTTCGTTTTACCGCTATAATATCGTGAACCGACTTGTCGACTCGAAAGATGTGACGTCACGCGATAAAACGATATTTTTTAAAACACGCAACTTTGTACGTCTGTAACTCTGCCATATTTTAAGATATCGAAAAAATTCTTTCAGTTTTGTAAATTAGATCTTTAGAACATTTGCTTTTTAAATGAAAATAAATTATTCCACTACCTTATTGTAAATAATTAATGTTTTTTGTTATATTCAGGTCCTTGTGACGAAGCCTGACTTCTATAACGAGCACACGAGGAAGAATCTATTTTTCACACTCTCCGAGCTGATATCCCTGAACATCGTGCCCATCGTGAACACCAATGATGCCGTGAGCCCGCCGATGCACATCACTGACGATACGGAAGTGTCCGGGTCAGGTGGGAGAAGGGTATGTACAGATAAATATTCGAATTCTATAGATCCAGTACTGATTACTCAATTACTTGGTAAATAATGTAGATGGATATTTTATTAATGTTTTTAAAACTCTACATGTTTGTATTTGCCAACATATTGTGTTTACTAACAAAACCTCAAAAAAATCTTATTATTCAATTTAATCAAACATCTCCCTAATAAAATCTATCGACGTTTCGTATTTGCATTTGATTAAATATTTTTTATTTAATCTTTAAATAAATACTGTCTCAACGCTTTTATTTTTAAACGTATCTATATTTAAAAAACAAAATATTTGTATTTGTCAAGTCGAAATGATATATAATACCTACTCATTAAAATATACAACTGAATTAACTAAAAAATACCAATAACGTCCTCAATAGGTAAATACTTAAAGTTATTTGATTACATTTTTAAAAATTATTTAAATTTTTTATCTGATTTAACATTTTTAAATTACGATATTATCAAATTCTATTACGTCAGATATTTTATAAACTTCACCACGATTCCGCCCATACAATCTAGAGATATGTAGCACTGATTATGAGCGGTTTGAAATAAAATTACCCACCCATTTAATTTCGAATTAAATAAAAAAACGGACAGAAATATTTAGATTTTATTTTTAAACGAGATTTTGGAACGAGGGTCATTGAGTATAAAGATGTTTTGTTTGATAGACTTTAACTAGGTAAAATAAAAAAAAGTTCTTAATGTTATATTGATGGACTAATACTCATCTATTGAAATGATCGAAGTGGTGGTACATAATAATTGATATATATATATATATTCACTTCTATTTTCAAAAGTCTACATGTACACTAAGTTTACAGTACCGAAACGCGGGTATTTATTTTAGCACCGTAAAGGAAAAGTTAATGTATTATAATGCACATTTATTCATATGAGATACAAAAATTATAAACTGAAAAGTAGATTCTGGAGACTACACTAGGAGACATCTACTAAGAATCTACCGCCGACCGCTGCGCGCTGGGCCGTCGCAGCGATCCACGCCGATATGTGCGCACATTGTTCGTACCAAAGCGCCTTCGCTGTCCATGATATTTAGCTTGCGCAGATGGGCGACCTCTGCGGTATTCACCAAAATGTTTATAGTTATTTTATCTGGTAATTTTAGGGAATCATAATCAAAGATAACGACAGTCTTTCCGCCATGTTATCAGCAGAGATTCAGGCAGATCTACTAATCCTGATGTCAGATGTCGATGGCATTTACAATAAGCCCCCCTGGATGGATGGAGCGAGGATGATGCACACATATTCTTCAGAAGACCGCAATATTATCGAGTTTGGAAATAAATCAAAGGTATTATTCATTAATACAAATTAAACGCATTAATTAGAAAGAAATGCATATAGATAAACTCAATTTATCGAAAAAAAAAATGTTTAGTTGCTACCAGGATTTGAACCAGGATTTCTTCCTATCCGGGAATGTGCCATAAATCATTTACACTATGTCAACCTCGAAACTAGACCATAAATATTACATTTCATTTATTGATACATTTAATTTGTATTAAATATCACAGAACTATGATCTGAAAAATTTTAAACTTCGCAAATAATATTTGAAAAATGTATCAATATTCTCCCCCGGTTTTATGAAAAATTATTTTTTTGTAATTTTGCGTATCAAAGTAAAGTAGAAAAAATGGTTGGAATTACTAAAAGGCCACAATATTTATATTTTTTTACGTATGTGCTGTATAGTATTTCGTTATTCATATCATACACAAATAGTGGAATCATATTCTGGTCATGTTTACATAACTGTGTGGTTGAATTATTTTTTGCAGACATACTCAACAACGTATGTATTTCGTTATAATTATTTTAGTAGACAGAAACAGAATAATTAATATAGCCCCGTATAGAACCCTAGCTCCCGGGAATTCCAGCGTTGTGCAACAGCACCCGTAAATATAACTGCCATCTTGCCTACATAATTGAGGCTATTATTTGAAAACACGGCTCGTTCCGGAATAGGATGAAAAATTTAATTTGAGTGCTATTTTGTAAACCAAAAAATAATTTAAAAGAGTGTGTTAGAACACAGTTTTAATTGTACCTTGATACCATAGGTACAAATTTTCCTTTAAAGAATGATATTATTTTCAAATGTGGCTCATTCCAATTTTATTACAGTTTCAATAGAAATCAATTACTTTAGCCAATAAATTCTCATACAGTCATGTATCTAATAGTATCAGACGCGTTTTTTTCTAGAATTACTTAGAAAAATTGATTAATTTAAAGGAATACTCTTCCTTTAATATTCTTTATACTCTGTTTCTTACTTCTTACATGTCTTTAGTCTGTATCTAAATTTTTACTCTGTTCCTTTTACTTAATCTCTATTTGTCTTCTTTTTGATTTTTCTTTTTTTTTAATATTATTTTTTTTAATTAGTCTTTTTACTCACACTCACTTTAAATACAGTCCATTTTCAGGAATATTAAAAACAATAATAGCTAATTGAACCTAACGGCTACCTATCTCAAAACAGGTACCTACCTAGTGAGGTATATGTACCTATCTAGTGAGGTAGGAAGCGGCTAATAGGCTTGCATATAAATAAAATGTAATATTTAATAGGCACTTATTATACTTGCTAGTTTATTAATTACTTAAAAAATGTTTATATTAATGAAAGTTTCAAAAGAAAATTATTTTGCAAATAAACGCCGATTTATTGGTACTGTGATAAAATTAATTACAAACATGGCTATTTTCATCTGTTACTTTTAAAGTTAGCTAGAACTATTACCAAAGAGTATTTTATTAATAAAAAAACTAATATGTTTTGTTTTTGTATGATTATTAGATAAAATATACTTAAGTAACTATGAACTGATTAAAAAATCATGTGAATAATCGTGTATTAGTGTACCGAACTAGTATTTGGAATTTTTCCGTAAAATATGTTTCAGATAATAAATTGAAAATAATAACCTGTATAAAGCTTTATTATCTCTGTAGAAGGGTGAGAATACTTAGATGAAATCCTCTCCAATCTGGCTTTATACCCACCAGTTCTGATTTCAGTGCATGCTGATATTTTTCATTTCAGGTTGGAACTGGTGGAATGGATTCCAAAGTAAACGCCGCGACATGGGCATTGAACAGGGGTGTGAGCGTGGTCATCTGTAACGGCATGCAAGAAAAGGCAATCAAGACGATCATCAGTGGAAGAAAAGTCGGCACGTTCTTCACCAATGTTGAGGGCGGAGGCGCCGCTAATGTGGAAACTCTCGCTGAACAAGGTAAAAAAAATTAATTCCCGAAGTGACTTACGATATTCTATCATGTTTAACGGGTGCCAGACAACTTTCTGACGGCTATCTTCCCCAACGCCAACTTCCTGACGATCATTTTCCCCAGCGCCAACTTCATGACAAACTAACTTCCCGAACGCCAATTTTACGACAAATTAACTTTCCGATAGGCCATGTTCCCGACATGCAAACATCAAAAAAAAAATTAATAAATCGTCTGTAATTAGGTAAAATGCATTAAGTAGTACAGATAAGTACAAAATGGTTATCTGTGATATTTACTGATCTATTGCATCATTACGTTGTTATCCTCGGAAGAAGATGAACAGCGGTAAGTGGTAACTTAGTAAGTCTTACCAATACTCCGCCTATAACCCGTAATGGATGTCATTTAAATTTTATAGAACAGATCAGTTGTACGCCAGTTCTGACGAATTTACGATAGTATCAAAACCGGTTGATGTAAAAACAATGGTTTAAACAAATTTAAATATAGATACAATTTTAAATTATGTCCAAATACAAAGTTATCGCTACAAACATCAACAATAAAGAATCTAAAGTTTGTATTATTTTAACAATCAATTAACGATATTATATTTTATTTACAGCGCGACAAGGAAGTCGTCTTCTTCAATCTCTTTCTCCGGAAGATCGTGCTCTCGCTGTGAACAAATTAGCAGATCTCCTCATAGAGAGGACCAGTGAAATCATCATAGCTAACACAGCCGATGTGACAGAAGCTACGAATAATAATTTATCAAAACCACTTCTATCTCGATTATCGCTAACTGCTGCCAAGCTCAAAGGTTTATCTGTAGGCTTAAAACAAATCGCAGACTCCAGCCATCGCAATGTCGGAAGAGTCGTTAGGCGAACAAAGCTCGCGGAAGGTTTAAATTTAACACAAATCACTGTCCCGATCGGAGTTCTACTAGTGATCTTCGAATCGAGACCCGATTCATTGCCTCAAGTAGCAGCGTTGGCCATGGCATCCGGAAATGGTCTCCTGATCAAGGGAGGCAAGGAGGCTTCACGTTCGAATAAAGTTCTCATGGAATTAGTCAAGGAAGCACTGTCTTATGTCGGCTGCTCTAACGCGATCTCGCTCGTCTCTACTCGCGAAGAGATCAGTGATCTACTCTGTATGGAGAAACATATCGATCTCGTCATACCGAGAGGATCGTCTGAACTGGTACGCAACATTCAGAATCAATCTCAGCATATTCCCGTTCTAGGACACGCAGAAGGAATCTGTCACGTGTATGTCGATAAAGCGGCCAATCTGGAAAAGGCCATCAGAATCGTGAGGGACGCCAAATGTGACTATCCTGCGGCTTGCAACGCTATGGAGACTCTACTCATCCACGAAGACCTCATCACTGACGGAAACTTCTTCACGGATATTTGCAATATGCTGAAACATGAAAATGTTAAAATCAACGCTGGGCCAAAATTATCAGAATTCCTAACATTCAGTCCGCCCCTGGCGAAGTCTATGAAGCACGAGTATGGATCTCTGGAATGCAGCGTTGAAATCGTGAAGAACACTGAAGACGCTATGGACCACATTCACAAGTTCGGAAGCAGTCACACAGATGTCATTATTACTGAAGATCGTAAGTACTCAGTTTAATATGTAACTTTTATACATCACACACCTAGACCAAAACTAAAAAAACTAAAAAAAAACGTTTTAAAGCTATAAAAATAAATAACATTTTAGGTCATAAATGTATCCGAAAATAACACTTGGAGAACTGGGACTAAGGTTAGTTACATGTATGACAGAGTATCCGAATACAACAATAACTCAAAATTCGAAAGAATATTCTTAATTACAGTTGAATATAAATATAAAAATCCCTGGCAGAGAACTAAACCCCGATTTACCGCGCAACAGGTGGGAATACTAACCATTACGCTGCCGAGAAATCAATGAAATAAAAAAATACACAAAAAAACAGGGGTGGTTCGCTAATCTCCGCTTTTCTCAACTGGCGATGATGATGATGAGATTAGAAGAAATAAAACACAGAAATATGTTCTTTCTAGGGACACTGCGGCGAGAGAATCGAGAATACGTTACCGCCTGCAGAATACCTCATTTTATTTCGCATACAAACAATACATTCATTTATTCATATTTTTTCCCACCATATTAGCAGGCGTCAGTAAGATTCATTATACAAGAAAATGAGTCTTTGTTTACCGAAATATTATCTCACGTTTTTCTAGCGCACCGACAATGATTATATTTTTTAATTACTATTTAGCACATCAATTAATTATCTACTTCTTAATGATAATTTTGAAAATGAATAAATAATACAGTAGTATATCAACAATATCAATTTATTAAATTCTAACATAGAAAAATCTACATACATATATATTTATGCATGTGACAATTTGACGCCACAGTCTATTAGGGGAATAATAAGATCACCGTGCATTTGTTTAACATGTGAGAGGTGCCGGAATTGAAACTAGCCGATTTCAAAAACTTTATGATTTCAAAAAAGTTTTGGTATCTATCGATTGTAGTGCCGGTAAATGTAAAAATAAAACAAAAGATAAATGTGATTAGTATACAAAACTGTTACGAAACTTTCTAACGCACTATTTGTAACGTAATTTTCGCTACAAATTTTACTGGGCTGAATAAACAAATTATAATATGTTAAAAAGGTTAAAAATCTAATTGTAACGAAAATACTAATAATAAATCAGTCGTCCATTTCAAACCCCTCTATAATCATAAATGTATATTTTAATGCAGTTTTACTGGGAAAAAATAATATTTGCGATTGGTTCAAATACTTTATCACAAATAATAATAGAAAAAACCAAAACAAGTTTAACTTTCATATCAAAACCCTCTATAATTGAGAACATAATTTTCAAATGGCTCAATAATGAATCTAACCAATAGTTTTTAACGGTATGCCACTGGCTTGTTCCAAAGAATATGAATTATTGTGAGTGATAAACACCTCTAAAATAAGCGTGTTGAGTTTCAAACACCCCTATAAATGACAGAGTGGCAAATCCATCTATAAAAAAAAATTAATAATAATAATTACGTTATTTCTTAAAATCGACAATATTTGTGATTTTTTTACATATTCTTCAAATTAAATTTTTCGTGATTTTGTTAAAAATCCGTTATTGGGGGGGTTTGTAAATAAACGATTCAAATTAATAAGATCATGATACTATTGATGTTCATTGTCAACAGCCGAAGCAGCAGCTCACTTCCTGAAGCACGTAGACAGTGCCTGTGTCTTCCACAATGCCAGCTCTAGGTTTGCTGATGGATTCCGTTTCGGCCTTGGAGCTGAAGTAGGAATATCGACTGCCAGAATCCACGCCAGGGGCCCAGTCGGTGTTGAAGGACTCTTGACTACTAAATGGCTCCTCAGCGGGAGGAATCATACCGCTGCAGACTTTGGAGAGGACGGAACCGGAGTTTGGATACACGAATCGTTACCACTCGACTGACTAATACAAATAATGAACAAAGTGTTGCGGATTTTTAAATCTGTGAAGGTTTAGTGATTACTTTCATTTTAATGCTTAGTGAAGGTACAAGGTACAAAATAAAGTTATTAAAGATATATGCTTAGATATATAATATAATTCACTCACCTCTAACAAATCGATAAATAGATTTCATTTACCATGATACTATATATTTAATAAAATATTTTGTATAAATATGAATTAAATGTATTAATTAGAAAGATATATACATATGAAATAAATTTTATCAAGAAATATTGTTGTTGCGTCACCGGGATTCGAACCTGGATTTCTTTCCAAATCGGGAAAGGTGCATTATCCAACTATGCTACAATGACAATATTTTTAGCGACAAATTTTCGAACCTATATATTATCTTTTTGATATTAATACATTTAATCGTTCCATTATTTGAAAGAGCCATCTACCTTATTTTCACTAAATCTCTAAATACCTTAAAAATTTCTAATTAATACATTTAATTCATATTTAAAATATCACAGACCGTCTGTTCTGAATAATTACAACTTCACAATAAGAATATGTTCTCTTAATAATTATTATAGATAAAATATATTCGTGAAATCAAAAAGATTTAATTGAAATTAGGATTACAGATTAAATTAAACACAGTAATATTATTTTAATACGCTGTAAAATAATTCATATGACACGGATTTTATAATTTTTATCAATTAAATTATTAATATAAAAATGTAGCTATATATTTTTATCAGTTCTGTTTTATACCATTTACTTTTTACGTACTTACTTATTTTTTTTATTTTGTACATTTTTTTATTTATTTTTTATGTTTATTATTAAATTTGCAAATAAATCATTGTTTCTTTATACATTTTTTTTTATTTAAACCAAAATTATGTTGGAGCTTTGTATTATTATACAAATTTCTAGTCAGTGATATAATTTAATTTATATTTTTTATTCATGTGCATACTCACGTAGGTAACAATGTAAGTCCGGGCTTATATATTACTGAATATTTTAGGATCGGTAAAAAGGTCGTAAAGTATTAAAATATCGGATATTACGAGTGTACTTGAAATATAAACAATGTATATTTGTATTAGGGTATCCTTTGTGACCCGCATTATTCTCTTTAGATTTAAAATCAATAGATATAAAATAAAACATCTAAACAAAAAAAGTAATCGAAAAATAGCATAAAAAAACTAAAATGCAATTTTATCAAAAAAATGTATTAATCTCTTTTATTTCAGCATGACTACACAGGGGATTTATTAACTTAATCATGGACATGAATGAATATTGAAAAATATTCTAATACATTATATATTCACGTGCTTGCTGTCTAGTGGTTACGATACTCACCTAATGATATATTGATCGGGGGTTCGACCTTCGTTGCAGGAAGGCATCTATCAAAACAGTAAGAATATTGATGTGACACGAATTCTGTGAACGCATCTCGATTTAAAAAAAAACAATTTGCAAGATCAATCAATGATATATATATATATATATATTTCTACATAATTTGACACGACTAGAGGATAGTCCTTTTAGAAGCCTCAATAATCAACGAGCTTGCATGGGAAAATTTATGATTATGGATCAGGCGAGACTTGTGTGTCTAAACAGTGTGTCTGAACTTGTGTGTCTGTGTGTGTGGCGCTCTATCCTCTCTGCCTACCCCCGCGGAGAAACTGAGTTATAGTAGTTGAAAATATTGTTAAATGATTCGGGGTCAATATTATTTTCAAACATCACGAAAAGAGTTATTCCGTTTTTGAAAACAGCATTTTGGAAATTTGCCAGTGAGCAAAGTAACATTTTTAAAAAACTTTCATTTTTATCAATAGATGGCAATTTTTAAATAGGTAGGTACATAGCAATTTTCTAAAGATCTAAAGTTGTTTGACTTACATCAGACACTATCGGTGACACAAGTTGCAGAGTAGATCATTTATAGTATCAAAATTGCCATAGTCTTATCAAACTGATAAGAATTTCAGAGTGAATAATCAATGGTCGAGTGAAGCATTCCGAATGGCTTCAGGGAATACTTCGACAAAAAACACTGAGGTTAGTTGTTTTAATTCATCAACAGTTTGTTCATTTTATTTTAGAGATCCTCTATCGATTATGTTTTTAACCAATTCAAATGTGTGCTTACATAATAATGAAGTTAAATAAAATTATTTTTAAATTACTCAGCTATTTTTGTACATTTCCGAAATCAGAGTGTCACGAAGAATGCTCCATTCTCGAGTCGCCAGGATATCAAAAACACACGCAGATTCCTGATCAAACTCGGCAGCTCCGTCGTTTCGAGAAACGATGGAAAAGGCGTGGCCTTACCCCGGCTGACATCTATCATTGAACAGGTGAAACTATTTATGTATTGAAGTTTTAAATCTGTACTATTTTCTTCATTCAAATTTATCTTCTGATAATACGATCTATCTCTCATTAGAATTGAATATAATATGCTTAAACAATATTCCATTTCTCTATTGTAATACAGGGTATTCTTATGGTTGTATAATTGTACAAAGTCCTGCGTGATTCTCAAACGTTGTATTATCAGAAAACCGATAACAATATTTCGATGACAAAAGCGTTTTACATCGTTACATAATAGATATATAATATTTTAATGAAAACAGCTGCGTGTTTCAAATAAAACAAGTTCAATATTAGTAAGCATTTAATTTGGCGATATTAATGCCATCTGTCGTCAAAAATAAATACTAATAAAAAGCAATCAGATGTCGCCGAATACTTGTTGCTGATTAATGGTCGCTCGCGACCATTGGTCGCAACTGCGCGGCCATGGCTAATGTTTCCGTAAAACGAATTTTTCAATATTGAAATAATATTTTTTTATCAAAAAATGCAAGTAGTACAATTTAAATTAACAAATTAATGTAAACACAACTCCAAAAAAACAATTCTTACAATGATTTTACATGATTCATTTATTTTATTTTATTCATTAATTATCACATTTTTATTTCCATTTGTTCCCTGCTCACCTCACTAGATCAAATTCTGTGTCGAGATGAGCGGTTTTTTTCTCTTTTATTATTTGCAATAGGTTAGGTTAGGTTAATAGCTCAATCAATAACGATATATGGTGAATAAATAAATAAAGTAGAGTAATAACAATAACTCAAACAATTAAATATGTAACGTTTCGACGTGCGCTCCTACTCCTTTCATAAGGGTAACTGCCGAGTCTGCCTAATGTGCTGAGCGAACCAACAGTGTTACCGTTTTCAGAGTGTTCTTGTTGACAGTATAACCATGAAATAAATCAAATATTGTGCATACAGGATACACTCGCGAAATTTAGTGAATATTTTTTCTCATATCTGTCTTAGCTACTACTAAAAATCATTATCACCGTCATCGCCGTCTCTTGTTCTAAGCACTTACATCCCGATATGATTTCCCTCAACCGGTTTCTGCGCTAGGATAATTCCCACTAATTCAACCCCTTAGAATAACATGACTCCAACTAACATAATTTGAGTTATTGCGTGAAATGGGTTCCAAATTTTACGGATATTAAAGGAAATAGCAAGAGCTGAAAGGTGATTATTGTTAATTTACAATGATTTTTAATTTCCCTCATCTCACAGTGGTCATTGATAACACTGAAAATAAGTTATGACCTTAAAACTGATCATATTTGCATACTCAAAATAAAATATACATGAATATATATTGAAATTCAATCAACACTTTTAAGTTAATTATCTCAAAACAGTGTCAGTGTCAAATGGAACCTTGTTATTCTGAGGGATCGAATTGCTGATGCCAAGGTGGATAGTTATCATTTTACCTCATTTTCTTATCTTCTTGTGCCCTATCCGTTAAACGAACGTTGGCTATCATGTTAGCTATTTCAATGCGGCCCGGAAAAACTCTATAGTTGACTGCCCAAACCATTGACTTGGGTTCTTCAGCCATGATCCAGGGCCTCGACTTCCAGCAATCTTTCTCTGCATTATGAGGTACAAGATCTCTGATACTTATCTGGATGACTCATCACTTATCCGAGATATTAACGCTTTCAGATTTTTATTATTTTCAATACTTACTTATGATATAGAACGGCAGAGGAGACAGTTGAGCGTTCGTGCAAATATGCTGTTTCTACCGATGCAGTAAGGAAGTGAAGAGCATCTTGTTTAAATCGTTCTTCATCAGCATGTATACCTGCGAGCTCTGGTCGAAATACAAGCAAGTGACGTATAACCGTCTCCGAATTCAGTACAACAACTCATACAGAATACTGTTCGGATTGGCGCATTATTGTAGCGCATCTATAATGTTTACCGAAAGCCGTATACATGGATTCGTTCCGCGTCTAAGACATCGAGTTGATGGCGTAAAGCTGCGGCTAGAGCTCAGCACCAACTCTCTGGTGCAAGCGGCGCTCTCATGGAAAGCTGGTTCCCTAATCAGAGAATGGCAGCGTCTACAAAATAGCTACATATACAACAATGGTTGTGACTGAAGTAGTTATATATGTAATATTTATATTTTGTGTGCATATATGTGTGAACTTTTTATTAACTTTTTTAAATTTTTCATTTTTTTGTATTTATAAATATTTTCCTTGGTTTTCTTTTTTATGGCATATTTATTTCATAACCTTTAATGTACAACATAAAATGTATTATCTTTATGGCAAATCAGGTTAAAAAAAAAAAACCTGATCACGCTGAAATAAACACATTATTGTTATTATCTTCGGTAAGTGTCCGTGCTTTCATTCCATAAAATTACATCGAAAACACATAGCATCTAACTATTCGCAATCGTAATCAAAGTATGAGATCGCGACTGCAGAACATTTTCATACGGATAAAGATTGATCATTTTGAGTCTGCTTATTCTTCGCCTTGATCTTGATTTATTATTGAGCAGCCATTTCGAGGGTTGCGAAATACGTTCAATACAACCTAGACATCGAAGCCTCTCCAATTTATAAAAATGTGACTTTTGGCACATCATACAGGTCGTAAAGTTCGCGGTTATAACACCTACGCCACATTCTATTTTATTGATTGTTCCAAAAATTCTCTTGAGGTTTCTTCTTTCAAATATGTCCAATGTTGTTTTATATTTTATCCAGGTTTTTGACATGTCGGATAGCACTGGTCTTATCAAAGTTTTATACAGCCTTGCCTTGTTTTTCTGGATCTTGTTCGACTTCAGCTATTGCAGGCTGAAGAGTCAACGATTGGTGCTCACTATAATGTGGGTTTTTATTTCTTCATCGCTTTTGTTTTTGTCTGTTGATAGGGATTCAAGTTATATAAATTTATTGTTTAAAATAACGAGCAATAGTTAATATTGTTAAATATTTACTGCACCTTCGTTACTGTTACGTTTACTGTTGAACAGGTGGAACACTTCTCACTGGTATTTTTCTCACAACATTATAAGAAAAGTTGATCCCATCTCTTGATTGATTTGTCTACTAGTGATTATCATATTTAAAAAACTCAAGCAACATACACACCTAATCGTTTTTCTTTTTCGTCTTCAACGGTCTCATGGGGCGCTGATGTCCATGACCGCAGTCATAACAGAACGCCGTGCGTCTCTTGGCATCAAGTGCAGTGTGTCAAGCATATCATTTCCGAAGCTCTAAGTTCTATAATCACCATCATTATCCTATTAGATTATCACGTAATGGGCCCTAAACCTTGCATAAATTACGTGAAGTCATTTATTTTATTCACATAATTTTTAATCTAGTACCACTTGACTTATATTTATAATAAATAAATCTGAACTGCGTCGTATTATGGAATTATCACTACGTTTGTTTTCTTTACATCGTATTTTTGCAAGCGAATTTAACCACCAACCAAAGGTTTACATTAACTATATGAGACTACTGAAAAAATATTGTTATTGATGCACAGATATTTATCCTATTTGCATCCAAGAATTAAAATAAAAAGGAGCAGTTATTAACAACAGAGTTGAGATTTATTTGTAACATAGAATATTTTCATTGTATAATCTACCGTTAATTTCTGTCGATAAAAGTTATTTTGGTAAATACTAATTTCATTTCATGGCTGTTGATCTCCAGTTTTGTTTAATAAAACATTGCTTAAATTACCATTGTACAAAAAATATATCCCCGAGTTGCAATCTCATCTCGACGTTTTAAGTAGAATTTTTTTTGTTTGTACGTTTTGATTTATCTTGACAATTTTCTGAGGCACCAATTTAGGGTTGGCTGTGTGATCAGTAATAACTTTTTTACTATGGTAACTTTTACTAACGCCTGTAGTAAAAATCCTTTGCGAGTCGTTGATACATCAAATTTACTACTGTCAAAGCATCAGGCTATCCCAAATCATCAAAGCATCTGTCAAGTGACAAATGATCATGAAATATGCCTTATTTTATTCATTATCTATGGATATTTTTGCTTAATCGATTTAAATCTGTCACTTTGGTGGTGAAATTTGTTCGTATTATGTGCTAACGAGATTATTATCGGACGAACTATCACCACTAAAATAGCGGGATATTGAATGATTAATTATCGTATACTGCAACTTTCAAAGTATCAATGTGTCAGATGGCTTTTGAAACAGCTGTGAAGAGTCCGCCATATTTAACAGTCGATTTTCGTTTTTACTATCGGATATCGAGAAGTAAAATGAGTTTACTACGGGATGTACTTTAGAGAAATCATCATATTTTTACTAAAGATCAAACTTTCAAAATCAAATTTTTTTTTTTGCTTTAGTAACTTTTTTTACTAAAGTAAAAAGTTACTACTGGTCACACAACCAGCCCTCAGTACTTCGCCCTAAGCTGGGAAATGTCAGACTTATAAGAAATATTCGGTACATTTTTTTCCATTATACGCCTACAAGTATGTAATGTTACATTTATTTTCTTGTTAACCATTAGCTAGCCATGTGCCATTCATCACGGATCGAATGCTGTATCGTTTCTAGTGGAGCGGTGGCTTTTGGTAAAAAGAAAATTCTAGAAGAATTGGCTAATAAGGGACATCCAACTAATGTAAGTATAATATAATTTGTTTTTAAACTATGACAATCATATACAGTCGATTTTGCTTAATTGGGGCCAAATCAAAAAGGAACGGAAAGGGAATTGAGGCCAAATCTAAAGGAACGGAAAGGGAATTGGGGCCAAATCTAAAGAGACGGAAAGGAAATTGGGGCTAAATCTAAAGAAACCGAATAAAGAAACTACCAGCAATTGAGACACTAAATTTAAGATATTGTACACATTGCAAGCAAAGAAGAAAACGAGGATATGTTAGAAGTTCTTATTATCAAGAATATTCGACAATAGATAATATATAACAATAGATAATATATAATAGATAACAATTTACCATGTTACTGTGAAAATAGAGACTGTGAGGATGCAATTGTTAAAGTCATTAAACCGAAACATTAAAAATTATATGAAGAAGAGAATTTTGATTACGTTGATAAAAATCCATACGTGTCTGCGGTTAGTCACAGGCAGATGATTATTTTGACTTTATTACAAGAAACAGTAGTTTTAGTGTTAAAATTATTCCCAATTATTTTTTATACGTCTTGTATGAAAATGAAGCCATCATAATAAATTCTAATTACATATGTATAAAAAAACAATAAGTGAAATGGGTGATCTTACGTCATTTCTGAAACGTTTTCTTGTACGTACATATGTTAAGCCTACTTTAAATTAACAGAAAGTCTTAGAATTTAAAAGATTATTTAACAACCGGCGCTTGTAATTACGAACGTTGAATATTTTAGCATTTAGTCATACTAAAATCATCGCCGGTAGAGCTTTAAAAAAAATTGAAAAATAGGTTGTTTAAATATTGAGTAATGTTAATTATTTGTTAGAACACATTCTTATTGTGAACTTGTAATTATTCAAAACATATTTTAAATATCACAGACCTATGTTCTGAAGAACGTGTTCTCCTAATAATAAAGTTGTATCAATGTGTTCAAAATTTAATAAAAATGAATTGATAATTCTGGGGTCTGCTATCAGATTACTCAAAGTATTTGAGATTCTGTAAAAATAAAGTAGATGGCTCTTTCAAATAATGGAACGATTAAATATGTTAATATCAAAGTAACATATAAGTTCGAAAATTTGTCGCTAAAAATATTGTCGCTGTGGCATAGTTGGATAATGCACCTTTCCCGGTTAGGAAAGAGATCGAGGTTTGATCGGTGACGCAACAACAATATTTTTCAATAAAATTGATTTTATATGTGTATCTTTATAATTAATGTATTTAATTAATATTTAATTATTTGTATTTGTCTAACATGTTAATAACTCCGTTAAAATAACTGCTGTCAAACCAACTATTTAATTAACTTAATGACTACCCCAGATGTTGGAGAATTACATGATACAGGTATGGATTAAAACGTTTTATAATTTCAGAATACTCTAAGTATTTCACAAAAGAGAGCAGCTGCCGCCATTGGTCAGCCGGGACTCATGTCGTTGTACAAAACTTTGTTTGCAGAGTATAATATTAGCGTTGCTCAGGTAAGAATATGCGTCTATTTAAATAAAATTATTTATAAAACATTACTATTTTTCTGTGTTCTTTGTACTTACCCAGATGTCTGACAGCTGATAATTATGCAACCCACGCGTACTGATCACGAAGACTGGTAACAGTAGCTAGGAAATTCAAATACGCACACAACTATCTAAAGTTTCTATGAATCAACTCGTGAGAATATGGAAATACAGCGATGTCAAGCAAGCAACTAAAATTATGTTTTTAAACAAATACTAGATATACTTTTAAAATTAGCAATATTAACTTTATGTTTTTGTTTTTAGTTAGTATTGACATTCTGAAGAAGAAAATCCAATTTTTCTAAACCGGTAGATGTATTTAAACTCAATTAAGTGGTTAATAAAACAAAGATAACAAATAAAAATATAAATAATAGATATATCTCAAAGAGACAAAGTTATTTTTTATTATATTTGAATGGAAAATGTATGTATGTATAAGTATGTGAAAAGCATGCATGTATTGAGAAAATCATATGTTATGTTAAAAGTTAATGACTCAGCTATTTTGAGTAATCCTGCTTTAGCCGTACAGTAATCAAAATTATAATATTTACGTAAATTGGTGCAAAAGAAAATTAATATTTTAGCATATCCTGAAAAAAAATTATTTAGTGAAACACCAATGATATGATTAAATAGAAAAATAATTATTTTTAAATTCAATCCGATCTAAAATTGAGACGTTAGATATTAGCTACCATAAAAATATACCATTTGTAGTAAAACAGAGAGACATCACAATAATATCATAGTGAAAAAAAATTAAAACATACGAAAATAATTATTTTTATCAATAATTTAATGAAAATAGATACGAAAGAATACAATAATAGGGTGGATTGCCTATATAAAAAAAAAGATGCGAAAAAAGGTCGTGATGGATGTGAGTTATACTAAAAAATATAATAAACGAGTTATATTAAATAAAACTAAAAAAAATGCATTTCATTTACATTTAAAATGCTTAAAAAAATTAAAATTCTTACAATGACACGAGTTGAAAATATGTTTTTCTCTCGCGGTACGGTAAAGATTAAAAAAGTTATATTTACACTTTACCTTAATCTGGATATTTATTTTATGTTAAGTTGATAATAATTAGACACACATAGGAACACGTAGGCGACCTAAGACAAGCCAGAGAAATTTTCAAGTTCTCAATCATAATTTTTAAAATCAACACAAATAATATTTTTTTAATTGGTAAGTATGAAAAATAACATTATGTGAAAAATCAAAAATCTCATTCGATACACTTATCTCTCTTGACAATTAACATAAAAGCTCCTAGTTTACTGTCACTAATAGTACGACATAATATTTTTTTTTACTCCACGCATAATATTTTAGAAAAATAAATGGTTTATTGATGCAATAAATGTTAGTACATATTTTTAATCGCCGGTGAATTTTAATATTATATTTTGTAAAATAATAACAAAACTCGAAGTCATCAACCCTCCGGGATTTTATTCCGCTAGACCTATCCACCTTTGAACAAAGGAATGAGTTTCAGTTAATGAGTTGACAGAAAAAAGTTTACATAGCCATAATTACGAAACAATCATAATATTTTAAGACCTTACAGAGTGCAATATTACGGCGCTGTATGATATAGGGTGTTTTTATAAGAGGTTTGTTTTTCGAATTGATAACACCTTTTTCAGCAACAGCGAATTTGACAGCTGACAGCTAATTTGTGCTCAGTTTGGTTTGCCATTTAACGTTCGATCATTTGACTTATGCCAGAATAACGCTTGCAAATTGTGCAAATTTATTTACATAATCGACATAGTTGTCCATCCGAGCATGTAATACGAATAATCAAGGATCGTTTTCACACCACGCATACTCTAATTAATAATACGCATCCGCAAAGATGTCGTACAGTGCGCACCGAAGAAGCTGTTGCTGCAGTGGAGCGTAGTATTGAGGAGGACCCGAATGAGTCGATTCGCTATCGTGCACAACAATTGGAACTGTGTCCATCCACACTATGGTGGATTTTGCGGAAAGATCTTCGTATACGAGCTTATAAGATCCAGCTCGTGAAAAAATTGAAGCCGCTTTACTATCGTGTGCGTCGTACGTTCGATGAATGGACCGAAAACAAGATTGCTCTCGATAATTTCACGTAATGGACCTGTGAATTTGCCTTCAAGATCGTGTGATTTAGCACCTTTCGATTATTTTCTGTGAGAATATGTAAAGTTGCTAGTCTACGCCGATAAAACAGAGATGATAGACGACTTGGAAGTCAACATTTGTCGCGTTATTGCCTATATACGTCCCCAGCTGCTCGAAAAAGTGGTAGAATTGAAGTTTGAATTTCAAGATTGTACTTTATTCGAATCAGCCGCAGCGCCCATATGCGTGAAATCATATTTAAACACAAATGACTTAAAATTATCTTTCTAATAATGCCAATATCATGGTCTCTACCACGATTTTTATGTGTTGTATTTCATTTTAAAGTTCTATACATCTAAAATAAAACAACCTTTAGTAACCAATGTATTTAAAAGATTGTTTCATTTTACAGATTTTAATAACAAACGGCAGTATGGGTCAAGAAGATGCTCGTGGCATTATAAAATCTACAATAAATGAATTATTTGCATTAAATATAATTCCCATAATAAACACAAATGATGCAGTAAATGTTCCAGACTCGGGCCGCACCGATGACGCAAATGTAAGACGAACGTAATAATATCTATTTAGTATTTTATAAAATAAACATAATATTATGAGTGTGATCTAATGGTGTTTATATCTGGATGAGACTCGTCTCGGAAAATAATCTTAAAAGACGCGTAAAGTACAGAATTGAGCATAGTGAGCTGTTATTTATTATCCATTGTATTTTGTGCGCAGTAGGGCAGCAGGTATCAGTTGATGATTCTTAAGATGAGAGGTCAAAATCTCATTCGTGCACAAGCGTAATATATATTTTTAAATATATTAATTAGAATGTTATACATATAAAATCAATTTTATCAAAAAATATTGTTGTTGCGCCACCGGGATTTGAACCTGAATATCTTTCCTAACCGGGGAAGGTGCATTATTCAACTATGCTACAGCAACAATATTTTTAGCGACAAATTTTCGAACCTATATGTTACCTTTTTGATATTAATACATTTAATCGTTCCATTATTTGAAAGAGCCATCTATCTTATTTTTACAGAATCTCAAATACATTTGAGTAATCTGATAGCAGACGCGAGAATTATCAATTCATTTTTATAAAATTTATTAAATATATAAATTTATATTTAAAATATCACAGACCTATGTTCTGAATAATTACAACTTCACAGTAAGTATGTGTTTTCCTAATATATATTTTTTCCTGTGTACCATAGAGATAACGTACACGGAATACGTGTCACATCAATATTCTTACTATTTTCAAACTAAGGTACACGCTTATGCTATGAAAATTGACGGCCTCATGGAACGAGTCCATCTATCTCCCGACCACATCATCAGGCGAGAATCCACACTCTTCTATCCTGACACAATTCTCGCCTTATCCACATACATACATCTTCACATAGAAGCTCATCCATTATTTATTTATTTGATCTTAATATAGTGCACACGCTCTAATATACAAGATCAAAATCGTTCTTTTTTATCAAAATATCAAGATCAAAATCTTTCACACATTTGCTTAGTTTGCTTTTTATCGCACTGTACATCATAGATTTCTGAGATTTAGTCTTATATTATTAAGGTTTCTAACAAGACCGTCTTACCTGGTTGTGCCTCGTTTTCCGCGGACTTTATTTCTAGTGCCATTAATATCAACATTGGATATTTTATCAACGCTAATAATTGTGAGGTCCAGAATCTAAAGCGGACATGTCCACTTACTTGTTTTCGAGTAAAATGCAAAAAAAACATTATACCACAACTGTTACATTTGGGATCATATTGAACATGAACAGTAACTACAGATCACATGACCAAATACTGTCGTCTTATTGGCTGAAAACATATTTTTCTGGGTTTGAATTAATTGTTTTTTGGACATAATTGCGATTGAAGTAACAAGAAAATTTTAATTGCGTTTTATACAAAACTCAACAATGTTTGTCTAATTTCGATAGGCTTAGTCTTGTAGATATTAATTTTATTTATTTTTGTACATACTTAACTCAAAAACCATAAAAACTAAACATGTCCGATTTTAATTCTATACCCCTCAATTCAAAACCATTACGATATTAATTGTGACTACATGTCCCTACAATTATATTTTTTTAATAGAGAATCGTGTACAGAATACTCAAATTAAGCTAAGCGTTTTTGATATTAAAATTGAACTGACTTAGTATTTGTCCGAGACGAGGCTCTAATCTCCAACCACTGATTTATTAACTAGACTAGTATCTTACCGCTAGACCAAAAAGATATAAAATGCATTTTTTTATTAACATCACATGAATCATAATCACATGAAATTTGGTTTACATACAGATGCCCCAAAAAAATGTATACACAGTTTGAATGATTATAACTGGAGTTTTTATTCACTTATAATTAATATTTAAATTGAAAAATAATAAAATATTACTTTTCCTCCTATCACATATGTTTAAAATTATTACCGTTCTGGTTAATAGACTGCCGATAACGGTAGGCTATTGATTCACAAATATTTAATTTGGTGTTGTAGCGCATTCTTGCTCAAATGCGACTTTTAATAGACTTTATTTTTAAAGTATCCCCACAAGAAAAAATCGAGTAGCATCAGGTTTGGATATTCTATAAGACCTCTTCGTCCAAGCCATCTGCTTGGAAGATTCTCATCAAGACATGCTCTTATATCACGATGGTAGTGTGGGGGTACTCCATCCTATCCGGATTATCTTCAATGATTGCATGTACCATTGTTTAAATGTAACATTTCCATTTATAACGTCTTAAAATACTATAGACACTTGATTTTCTGATGCCAATATTACGACTTGTTTATCTTACAGATTCTTTGGATGTTTCGCAATAACTTTCCAGTACCTACTCTTTCTTGGTTGGTGAAGCTCGTTGATGTTCTTGGTCTTGCAAAATGTTGTCCATGAACATCCTGAACATTTCCATTCATTTCAAACTTATCTTTTATCCATCGCTATTAAGTCGCTCTCTGCGATATTGTTTCTGTACTTCTGCTACATTTTCATGCTTCCAATAGCATTAATAAATATATATGTATATATATTTTTAAAGTTAATCTTGGTCCACTTATTATTTCCAATTAATTACACCATAAAAATAAAGAAAAATTATAAAGTTGTGACCCTTTAAGCAGTGTATACATTTTTTTGGGACATCTTGTATTATTATTTGACTACAGTTTGTCAGTGTTATTTAGGACTGTATGTTTGATTTTCAGGAGCCCCAGTTGTGCGATAACGACATCCTCGCCGTCGCTCTGGCTGCCGAGATTGAGTCAGATCTGGTAATCCTGGCAACAGATGTGGACGGATTATACGACAAGCCCCCCAAAGAGGTTGGCTCCAAGCTCATCAGCAATTATCAACCAAATAAATGGTCTGGAATTCAATTTGGCGGAACATCCAATGTGAGTCTCCTGTTAGAGAAATTATGTTCTTTATCCCGATATAGATCCCTTCCAACTTCCCAACAAAAACCTGATAAACTATTAGCGTGCCAATCAGTGCTAATTTAATCTACTTACGTCGCGGATACTTTACAAAGTGACCGACGGTACCTTCTACAACAATTATGAGTGTCTTAAAAGTGACTCGCAGTATCCGGTGAGGGATCCTTCAATTGCTGAGCGTGAAGAGAGAGGCGGGACTACAAAAAGTCAGTGATAGTTTTCAAAGTACTCTGTCATCCTGTTTCTCCCTCCATATTTTCTTTCATACGGTCCACAAGATAAACCCTAATATCTCCAATTAGCTTATGAGGAATTTATTACTACGGATATTTTGGGGAACTTATTTTACACAAAACAAAACATTATATTATCTCACTAATAGAAAGACTTCAGAGCAGTGGCATAACTAAAAAAATTGATCCCCAATGCAAAATAGAAAAAGAATACCTTTAAAACCCCACCTTTAAAAAGGACATCCTATTATTTATTGCATGTACAGTAGTGTAGTGATTGCTTAAATAATTTTACTTTTTTTTTCAAACGTAAATGTGTTTTTGACATGTATATGCACATTTTCTCAAATGCTCCTTGACTCTTATGTTAAAATATCTACCTGTTTTACCAATATAGAAAGCCATATAATCTT
This sequence comes from Eubasilissa regina, assembly GCA_022840565.1. Lineage (NCBI taxonomy): Eukaryota > Metazoa > Arthropoda > Insecta > Trichoptera > Phryganeidae > Eubasilissa > Eubasilissa regina. Next base: position 24,585,077 of record JAINEB010000025.1, read on the forward strand.
TACATCTAAGTCTATAGACACCGGAATTATTAAATTTATCGTCTCTGTCTTTGAAATTTATGAGTAAATATCCTATATTATTATTATTTGTAAAAAATGTCTGTCTAATGTTAAGAAGTAATATAACATATTTTTTTGGTTAGTTGATGACATCGTGAAGAAGAAAATTATATTTTTCGAAACCGGTAGACGTATTTAATTTATTAAGTGGTTAATAAAACAAAGTTAACAATCTAAAAAAAAAATATATATATATTCATAATAATTTATTATTATAAATTTAAATATTACAATATATATAGAGTGTAAAAAATTATTTATGTACGTGTGTAGAATAATCATTTTTCATTCCGGCCATCTTTATTTTGCGGACTTAACGGATTCATCTTAAGTTCTGCCACGTTGTCGTTTTGTTGGCCGCTGCACACCCACAGCAGGTATTTCAATGAAAGAAATGCATAATATTAATTGTGGTACTTATATTTTCAGATCGGTACTGGAGGTATGGATTCTAAAGTGAACGCTGCAAAATATGCACTCTGCCGTGGAGTGACTCCCGTCATCTGCAACGGTGAAGAACCTAACTTCATATCCGCAATAATGGCGGGGCAAAATGTGGGAACTTTTTTTTATCAGTAAAACTTTGATCTCTTAAATTATCTACTAAACATCAATAAATGTTCTGACAAATTATTTATGTTTTGTTATTTATTTTGTACTCTAGTCAAAGAGATGACGTTATATTACGTATTTTAATTTACTCATTTGCAACGAACATACAAATATTTAATATGATTGCAAAATATGTATTAGATTGTTAACTTTGTTTTATTAACTACTTAATGAATTAAATATATCTACGGGTTTCAAAAAATATAATTTTCTTTTTCAGTATGTCATCAATTAATCAAAAACATATGTTAAATTGTTTCTTTAACAGATTTTTTTTTAATTATCATTATTATTATTTATTTAAAAAAAAAACAGTATTTGTTTTAAAAATCAATTTAGTACTTAACTTAAATTGTTAATGATGATACAAAATTATTAGAATTATTTTTAAGAAAATAAATTTTGAATGGGACTTCTGATTAAATTTAGTCGATTGTTTATAATATTTTGATTTGCTTTATTTATTTTTAATGATTCTAAATAATTCAATTTAAGACCAACATTGTTTATATGTAAAATAGACAATCTCAAATTATTATCAAAAGTATGATCATTTTCTAACAAATGATCGGAAAATATCCCAACACCTCAAATGCTCTTTGACTCTATGTTAAAATTTCGACATGTTTTACCAATATAGAAAGTAGTACAATCTTTACAACTATGTTTAAAGACATCAGAATTATTAAATTTATCATCTTTATCTTTGGAATTTATGAATAAATTTCCTATATTATTTATTGCATAAAATGCCGGTCTAATGTTTCGTGGTTAGTATTTATATATTTGATTCGAAAATTTATTTATAAATAAAATCCTACACCAATAATCATTATTATTATTACGTTTTATCTGTGATTTATATAAAAATTGACTAGTAATATATAAATTTGGTTTTCTAAAAATTTTGATTTCAATATTATTATTATTTTTAATTAACGCTAGATCCAAAAAAAAAATGTATTTTATTATTAAATGAAGTAATCAGATTTAAAAATGTTTTTAGTTAACGTTGTGAACCTGACCACTGATCAAATACATAATACAAATAGATCACGTTAAAGAGACAATATAATATATGTTTTTGATTTGTCAATGACATCCTGAAAAAAATTATAATTTTTGAAATCGGTAGACGTATTTAATTAAGTGGTTAGTAAAATAAAGTAAACAATCTAAAAAATTAATTTTAACCACAAAGTTGATTTTGCAAATATTAAAAATACAATATTTTATTTATAATATATCACCAACAGGTTGTTAATGATCCTGACAGATAGTCCTGACATTAAGGTATGACTTTTTGTGGTTGAAAAATTAGAAACATTGTTATAAAAAAGTTATATTGTGTCTATTTACACATTCATTATAATTGCGGTAATATTCGCACACCTTACATCACCAGCCGTGGAAGAGTGAAGGCGGTCTAACTGGAAATTATATTTTCTTTGAGGGCGTAGATTTGAATCCTACCTTTTTCTTAACTTGTTTGTTATTAATTTATAATAATAATGAATGATTCAGTGTTTATATTGATTACTTCGTGCGATATGTTTACTAAGATTTGCCACCGTCATCAAAACTTTGCGTAATGCATTTCATAATACACTAACATAATATAGAGCATATGAGATTCTTCTTGTGCACTATATGTTCAACTGACGTTGGCTATCATCACTTTGTTTACAGTAGACTGACCAAACAATTGCCAACCATTCTTCAGCCGTGATGTTCTGCTTTTTCCTGGGCCCCGACTTCAGCAATCTTTCCCTGCATTATGAGGTGCAAGATCTCGTACTTCTTCGGATGTTTCATCATATGTCCAAAATATTGAAGTTATCGGATTTATACAAGAATTCGGATTTTTTTATTAATTTTTTTAGATTCTCACGCATATGTATATGAAAGTCGCAGTGTATATTATATTAACATTACAGAGCGTGCGTGAGTATAAGTGTTCGATTAGCGTTTATTGTCGAGTGATGTGTGAAAAAAAAAATTTCAATAGCCTCCCTACACAAATCAAAGAAATGAAGGATATAAAAGAGTTTAAAAAGAAACTAAATGAATACTTCAAAAACACATAAACAATATTACAGAATTCTTCAAAAGCACACAAATGGACAATGAATAGAATATGTAAGGTATTATATAAAATTATTGTAGTGTAACTCCCTCTCCAAACACAAGAGCTGGTCTCTTTTTTGGAGAAGTAAGCGAAAGAAACACCATGTATATATATATATAACCGTATGTATGTTTGTAACCATCTATTTTAAAAATTGAATTTATTTTGCCAATGTATTTTTCGCTAAATTAAATAAAATAAAAAAATAATAATAAATAAAAATAAAAAAAATGTTTGAAGGTTAAATTATAAGTTAACTAGCGAAGTTCACTGAAGGAGATTCCGAGATATGCATCCACGAAGGTGACCAAGGGAATAGTATTCGCTTCAACTGACTTCTCGAACTGGTTGCGTCGCAATGTATTGTTGTCTAGATTTTTGGAATGGCTGTAAAGTTACTAGTTAGACAACCAGGTCTGTGAGGCATGAACAGAACCTCCACAGTGGAATGTAGAAAAGTGTATAAATATTTTGGTTGCCACCAGAATATGAATCCGAAACTTTTTTTGTCTTTTTCTGTATTTGGGATTCATTATAATATAAATTTGATCGCTTTAAAATGGAATAATAGATTTATTAATAGTTAGTTTCAATTTCATTCGTTTTAATATTTTATTATTTTTGCGTAATACTAGGGAATTTATTCTACAACTTCGATTCATATATTATAAGTACAGTGATCTGAAATTGCAACTTCACTACAGATACGTGTTTTCATTTAAAATTAATACTTATTATCAATACAAATAAAATTTATTTATTTACTTTTAAATCAACGGCTCCGATTGAGCCTTTTACACTTGACATAATATATTACAGTAACACATAAAGTAAGATAAAAACAAAAAATATTAAATAAAAACAATAAGAGCATGATAAAAGTTAGATACATGGCAAAAATAATACACAGTAAAAAGAAATAAAAATAAAAATTATACAAAGTTTACAAAGCATAGAAATTTTGTCAAGCGCCATCTTTAAAAATCTATTTCTTATATACAAACATAATAATTAAATATATCTACATAAGAAAAATTGGACAAATTTTTTATTTATAAATGTAAATATTAATTAACGTTCCTTGTAGCTTATGTTGGTCTCAAATCAGTCCATCCGATCTGTCAGTCATAAATAAGCATGTTAGAATTCCTCTGTATTTCGATAATTTTGTGTGTCATACATCGGTAACATTCGCATACTCGTTACCCAAGTATTGTGTACTGTTGTTTTTTTTACTTTTATTTAATTATTTTTTAATTTAATTTTCGCAATTAAACTAGACCCACAAAAGATCTTTCTAGACGCTTGTCTGCAAATACATTTATTTAAATTTTATTGCATTTAATATAAACAAACATAAAAATTAATCAGTGGCACAGTTTAACAATCCATTTCATGCTTACAAGTAAAACATATCATTACTTTTTTACACTTTTTTATTACTTCTTTCAAATTGGGAGAAAGCTTACTATTTCGTACCCAGGTAGTTAATTTTTCAGTACAGCAACAACAAAATGTAATGTCCTCGATCCATAGCTTCATTGTTATAATTTTATTTTATTAAAAGGAACAATAATAGCCCATGTACAGGAAGAATATACAAATTTTCGATTAAGCCTCAATTTATATGCTTAGGGATTACGGAGAATTAGAGATAAGGGAGAATTAAACTGAGCAACCGTCCCAATATTGTTAGAGTAATAAGGTAAAATGAATCGACTAGAAAGATATACTCGAACAGGAAAAATCTATCGACAAATTTTTAACTTATTTTATGTTATCATTCCGATTGATAGATCTTCTATTCCAATTTTAAAAGCAATCAACTTTATCCACAGTGAATCTTCCTCGGATAAGAAGAGATCCAGGTTCAAATCCCGATAGCAACTATTTTTTTTTCAATAGATTGATGTTTTCTGTTTATCTTTCTAGTTGAACAATTGAATTAGAGTTAAAATAGCACAGAATTATTTTCTGAAAATAATGTGTTTTTCTTAATACTTACTATAGTCAATAGTCCGGTGTGGGCCGTGGCGTACTCGAGGAACTTTCGCCACTCCGATCTGTCCTCCGCAGTCTTCTCCAAATCATAAATTATATCACATATATATACATATATATGTGAAATAGTTTTAGGTACGTCATTAAAAAATGAACAACAGATTAAGCCGTTAAAATGGGTCAAAGTGTTTGTTTATTTTTTTTATTTCTGCCTCCATCGCCATTATCGTCAGTCTGCAGAAACTTTTTATGGTATTGACGTCAAGTTCATGGGTCTAAGTCATTTTTCTACTATCGCTTTTATTACTCTCTGTCTGACCCGTAAATTTAAATGATACGACATTATTAATACAATTTATTTAAAAATACGTTCACCGTAACAGACTTATACAATAATATAGAGTTTATAATAAATTGAAAATCTAGGAATGTGCTCAGTGGTGTAGCAACAAATTTCCAGGCCCGGAGTAAGCTTACCTTCTCTCCAAGAACACAATTTCACAATGGTATCCATATTAAAACCGTTTGAATGCTACGCGTCGCAAAAGCGCTGCGATCGTTTGTATCGGAAATTGCTTAGCACTTAAACGGTTAATGCATTATGGATATAACTACGACGTCTATTATTATGATGTTTGTAAACTATCAATAAATAAATAAAGGATCGGGGCCAAGAGAGTTTTTGTGATGGCGACTGTGCGGTTACGTCTTGTCACTATGTGTGAGACGAAATCGCACAGCTGCCTATTAACATTAAAAAAATTCTAATGGCGGCGGTCCTGGGTAAGCGGCGGGTTCACCCACCCTACATTGTTCTTTTAAAAAAAAAAAGATTTAACTTCAATTACTTTATCACTATCCTTATTTATTGGAATGATTTTAATTAAATCTTTTAATATATATTATATTACAAGTTCACTTTTATTTAGTAGGAAATAATTTTTTCGTTACTTATTTTTTTACAACAAATCTTTCAAGTATCTGCCATCTTTTTTAATATCGTTAGCGAAAAAACATAAATTCGTTCCGTATCTCTATTAAAAGTTAAAATTGTAGGTAATTGAAATAATGAGGATAACAATTGAGAAAATGATACAAAAAAAAAGTAATAATCGACTTGGCGTCGATATTTAACAAAAATATATGAATGGCACTTTTTTATAGTTTACAGAAAAAATGACGTTCAAAATTATAAAAATTTGATATTTTGCATTCTAGTTTTGCTTGGTGATCTTGTTCAGCGATTTCGTATTATTTTATGCCCCTGGGCGGTTGCCCAGGCGGTAGCTACGCCACTGAATGTACTAGCTTATGTTACCATCAAAGTGACCTACATAATAAGCTGCAAATTAACTAGAATACAGGTATAACCCGGTTATTGCAGTTTCGATAATTACGATTTTAGATATAATGTAGCTTACACTTCGATACCAAAATTTTATTTTTTCTGTTAGTTTTCGAGTTTTTGCAGTATTTCGCACGTAAAAAATGTTATCGCACCGCCCAAAACTCTGTATTAGTTACCTGTATACACTTATGAATGAAGGTCTTTTTAACCTTCAGCACACATAACCTATAATTTAAGGCTTTGGTAGATGAAGGTGATAAGGGACATTCTTTCATAATACCTTAAATATTTGTTCTATCATGGAATAAGTCAATATAAAGGGGATGTATATGACGGACATAAGTCGGTTTTTTAATGGATAAAAGTATTAAATTAAATAAAAATTGCAAGAATAATAATTTTAACTCAATATACTACATTCTTCATCATACCTTCATCCTTTACTACCATGAATTATAAATCAAAATATTTTTAAAACTTGATATTATCCATCCAGTCTAGTTTTCAACAATTTTTACATTTTAAAATTATCTTCCATTTATAAAATAACAGTAGGTATTATTACATTTTTTTTATAAAAGACACAATTCAAATCCACCACGATTATTAGACTAGGAATAAATCTAAAAATGTAATTTTAAATATGAATAGTACACCATACATTGCTTTTAAAATATACAATAAATTGCCAAAAAAATATTAGAATTAGAAAATACAAATCATTTTTAAAAAAATGTTTCTTTAATGGCTGAAAGGTGGCTGAAAAATAAATAAATATTGTTTCGCACAACTTTTTTTATTCATAAGCTCATATTACCTTATAAAATATGAATTCGATATTTAATTTATTACATTGCGTCATATTAAACTACAATAGATTTTTTATCATGTTTTTTAGCCACACCGTACTTCTAGAACATTCTTATTTGAGATCGCAGAAAAATGATATAGTTTCAAATATTGTTATAAAAATCACAAATATTTTGAATAACAATCTTTAAAACTCATTAAAATACCGGTTGCATGTGTCGGATACGTATCACCTCTGTATAGAGTATGTTTAATTGGTAGATTTCTAGTCTTTTTACAATTTTGTACATACAATACATTTAATTTCAGTTTTCTCAGAAAAATGTTGGGAAATTAAGGATGCTTTGGACATCTGCGTACTCCGGAATGCCAATAAGGCTTTTATATTCTCCGACTCGCAAGCAGTTCTTGAATCCCTCCCTGCTAGTATGAAAGTTTGGCTAGATAATGAAATAATCTGATCTATCAGAAGATGTCTATTTAATTTGGACATCAACATTAAACAGGTGTCATTCGTTTGTATTCCTGCACATAGGAGAATTCATGGAAATAAATGCCCTGATAAACTTGCCAAAGAGGCCACTTTTTCTGGAGTTTTCCCTCATCAATTCCATATTCCGGTGTATGACAGACTTAATATGGTAAAAAATTGTACGTTTTCTATTTGGATTGCACAATGGATGGATATCAAATATCTCTAGAATGAAAATTGGGCATTGCCAGGTAGTCTCACATTTCTTTAATACCTGTCCATTGCGGATGACAGATATTTTTTACACAAATCTCGTCAATGATAATTTTCAACTCTCGGTTAACTTGTGTCATTTTTTTCTCTTAAGTCGTAACATTTAATCTATATAATAGCAAAAATTTTGAACAATGGTATTCAGTTGTAATATAATATTTATTATTGTAATTTTTTCTATAAAATAAAGTTTCGACTTAATTAATGGCACAAATCACTTTTGAAGGGTGGATTGCCTATTTAATAAAAGAAGAAGACAGAATATATTTTATTGATTGAAACTTTATTTCATACATGCATATATATTAGCAAACACACACACACACACTAAATGATACAATGTTGAATTTGAGTCTAAGATTCAACATATTACATGACATCTAATGTAACAATAAATTTAATAATTAGCCTAATGATCTAGTGGTTAAGACATTCACCTAGTGATCTAGTGATCGGGGGTTCGAGTCTCATACCAGAAGACCAGCAAGCTAGACCTATTTATTTTGCATTTAAATTAATTTAAAAACAGAATATTGATATAACCGTATGTCGTGTACAAATCTCTATTTTTTTTTTAAACTTTAAATGTAACGCACGCGTGTTATAGATTTACGTAAGATGCGAGCTATTAAATATTTTATATTATTCAATATCTTAGCAAAATAGAGAATCTTACAATTTAAAAAAAAAACAAGTTCAATTAAACTTTACTCCAATCTAGTTTTTACCAGAAAGCAATCGGCTCCAGATAGAGTTGGATTTAACGATGTTTTAACCAGATATTTATTTATCGTCACAGGCTTTATATCAGACTTCAAAACGCGCATATTTTACATAACTATTTTTTGTAGGTATGTAAAAAAAATAATATACTTTATTTACAAAAAAAAAAAAAAAAAAAAACATAGTTATCAGTAACATTGTGACCCAAGTTATCTTGCCACAGTTGAAAAAAAAACCTTGAATAATTTAAGTAGGTGTAATTCTTAATTATTATTTGATTAGGAAATTTTTCAGTTTACACATCATATATCTTACTTATTCAAATTATTTTATGACGATGTGGTTTTGACCTTAAACATGACATCAAGTGGCCTTTACTCTGTACTGCAGGGGGTAATCTATGGAGATAAGACGTCTAGGATGTAGTCGATATTGAAGCACACATGTGTATGGTGGTACTATTAGACTGTATTTTGGATAATATAAACTACGAATTTACTGTGCTACAGTGAATTAATTATATGCATTATAGTGTATTATCTAAAAACTTTATAAACGCTTTAACTAATATACAGAGAAGCAATGTACTGCATAAACTAACAATTCTGAATCAGTTAAACTGTGTATTTTACCCATTCAAACTAATTTGAATGTATCAGGGGCGGACCTGTCTCTCTAGATATTTTGGGGGGCCCTTGTCTCAAGACAAAGGCCCCACAAAATGAGTATATCATAAGACAACGTGAACTATGAATAGCAACACAGATGTTTATTTTGAACTGGAGCCCAGCATCAAATCTCTAGTGCAAGGAAAACTGGCTCCCTGATCGGAGAATGGCATCGACTACAGAGTAGTTACAGATATAATATTAGCCGTAATTGAAATTTATTAGGTACTTATATTTTGTTTATGTATACGTGTTTACCCATATCATTTAATGACTGAATGTAATAACGACCATATAAAACAAAGGAAAAGAAAAAATTAACTATGAAGAAAAGCTATAAGGTTTTAGTAACTAACTGCCGGAACGTAACTATCTGTTCTAAATAAAAAAAGCTTTGAAGATTTGGTAAAATATTGTACGCGTTGCTTTGTTGAATGGAATCGAAGCGAAAGCAAACAACTTTCATAACGATTCCCCGATAAGGTGGGACTCTTTGGGGTTTCTTTCATATTCTATGAATATGTGTAAATTTCATCATATATATTTTTTAATATTAATATTAGTTTGTAACTTGTATAAATTGTAACAACCCAACCACTCTACAAAAAACATATTATTATTATTATTAAATAATCAATAATAACAGACCTGGTGCCTAGAGTTCCTAAGCCGATCCGACAAAGATCGACCTGATCAATACGAAGTAAGACATCGATATCCGACAGCAGACTAGAACAGACGAGCCAGTATTTTTGCAGCTAAAACAGACAATTATAAAACAGAAGATGGCAGCGCCTACAAAATAACTACATATACAACAATGGCCGTGACTGAAGTAGTTATATATGTAATATTTATATTTTGTGAGTATATATGTGTGAACTTTTTACTTTTTATTAACTTTTTTTATTTTTTTTGTATTTATTAATATTTTCCTTGGTTTTCTTTTTCATAGCATATTTACTTCATAACCTTTAATGTATAACATAATATGTATTATCTTTATGGCGAATCAGGTTAAAAAAAAAACCTGATCACGCTGGAATAAACACATTATTATTAATATTTTTTTTCGTTTTTATTTTCGCTTTCTCTGTTCCTCTTTTACTTCCCTCTTTTTAGTGATTCGATGGTCTTCTGGAAAGCGAGGCTCCTCGCATTTACAACTTGCGCGACTCTAAATCCGCCACTGGAAGAGATAATTAGGTTTACATAAAATGAGTAATAATATGTCATCGTCATCACTTTGTTCACTGCTGGATGAAAGCCTCCCCTTGTTTCTGTAACTCTGATCACCCCCACTGCTCCGATTATTTACTATATCTCATTTAAATGGCGTTAGGACGAGATTTCTAAATCTAAATAATTAAAAGGCCCCGCATCAAACTTCGCACCTAGTCCCGCAATTTCCCAAGCCGGTCCTGACTTATTGGAATTCACAGTGATAAAAAAAAATAGCAGCAGTACAGACGATACAATACAGAGGATTTGGTTCAGCGATCGCAGGTGTTCGTGTTTTATACGAATACAATCGCTGGTTGGGTCGGACACTCTCTAGTACCGTCCATAAAAAGCAATGGGTTGTCCCGTGCAAGGCGGGCACTTCTGAATCATTCTTCCGGTGCAACTGCGAGGTCAGTTGGACTTGTTATGAATGTTATTCAAATAAATATGTGTTTTAAAATAATTATACGATATCAGGAAAATGCTTTTTGCTCATAAAGGATATCCACAGAAAATTTTGGGTGACCAGATAAACCAGATGAGAAGATGTATTAATGTGAATGAAGCGAGTATTATGTGTCAGGACAGAGGAGGATGGCGCACCATCTGCTCTTCTTAACTTAAATAAAATAAATTAAAATAAAATAAGTATTTAAATTTTGATTATTTTTTTTTACAGAAAGCAAACACGTTGTGGCTTGACAATATTTGAAGTAAAGAAGAGAAGGGTAGAGAAGAGAGACTTAATATTTAAACATCTGTACTTAGGTTAGTTTATATACTATATTGTCCTGAAGAAGGTTGAGCCCAACTCAAACTGGTTGGCTTTAGTGTATGAGCATAATAAAGTGGTTTAAAACTGAAACATTATTTTATTTAAATATATATTTTATAATATTCCTATCAAATATATCTTAATATACTGTCAGATAAATATTTAATTTCACTTTATTTCTCATTATATATATCGTATTGACTCAAATATAACGCGGTCTCGAATATAACACGACCCTTTAAATTTTAGCCCAATATTTTGAGAAAACAAAAATATTCCCATACATGTATTTTTAGGAAATAAAAATAAAACATAATACGACTATATATAAATTTAATTAAGTGTAACATTTTAACTTTTTTTAGATTTCAAATATAATGCGAACATTATTTTGTAAAATTTGTGTTAATTTAAAAACTTTGCGTTGTATTCGGGCCAATACGGCAGTTACGTATAGCTTATTTCGATGTACTGTCTGCGAGCTTTAGTATCAGTATTTATTTGTTACATTACATTTGTAAAAAATAAAAATTTATACAATTTATGTATGATATTTACATGTATCTAAGTAAGGAATCATCGAATAAAAAATAAAGTAAATAATAATGCACAATTGACAAATAATAATTTGAATATGCTCCTTCACTTCCACAATTGCTCTCTACTGACTTCTATCTCTGGCCATTCTTCTCCAGTTCCTAGACTCTCGCATTCTTCTCCAGTCTTCTTCCAAACAGTTAGTCCATCTCTTTCTTGATCTGATCAGCGCCGGTGGTAGACATTTTGCTGCCACAGGCAACATTGTTTTTTCCGTCCTGGAACTTAAGTGAAGATAATGTTTTCAATGATTGTAAAACCATCTCCATAAATTGGCCACCTCAAAAATCGGCCATCTACATACCACACGTGTCAGGGGTGGTATTTTATTAGGCTGGCATTTTGAAACATGCCCAAGGGCGACTTTTTACCAAAAGATATTCTGGGCGCTAGTGTTGACTACAAATTACTACTTTATTATAAAATGATTGATTGATTGAGATTGTATGAATGTGTGTATGTCATCGCGCCAGTACTTCCGGTTGTAGATATATGTGTGTGCGTGTGTGTGCGTGTGGCGGGCTTAAAAGTCTCTTACTCGGCCATCTGTCTCCGAGAAGAGTTGTAGATCGTTATACTATAAACAGTATTATTATTGTAATAAATATTATAATTGGTACACAACAAGTTCTTATTGGTCTAACAATAATGAAGGGTGAAGTATTCAACTTGGGAAGTACTGATCACTAAAGTATGTAACATAAAATAACAAATAAACATTCGGCCACCCCCTTGATTTGGCCGCAGGCAGGCGTGCTCCGCCTGTGCGTAACGCCGGCGCTGCACTTGGTTAAGATCTTTTGAAAATTTAATGATTCAATTGCGATGAATATCAAGCTCAAAGCATCAGTATAGAAGCAGCGAGTGTTTCATATAATCTTGATCTAATTTTGATACCCGAGTACTTGCTGCTCAACCTTGACACTTGTACTTCGGCTTCACGATGTACTATCATAAGATTCTTGTAATGACCGCGTGTGCCTCTGTTTTCAAATAATTGGATTTTTTATCAGACGTAACGAGTAGTTAATTATTCGCGTGTATCTTTATCGATATTTTCATAAGAACTGCGGTGAACTGGGGGGGGGGCTTCCACGTGGCGGGTGCACGTGCACTGAACGTGTCAAAGTTAGCTTCGATTTTTTACATAAACCTATATACAGATCAACTCGATATTCCATGTATTGTATTATCTAATATCGAAAGTAATTGACAATAAATTTAATCCAGAAAGTTGCGGCATTACACGTTCTAATCCCGGGATTCATAAGTACTGTAAACTAGACCGGGATTTATTTATGAATATAATATAACATGATAAACATAAGAGACAATTAGATTGTAATTAAGTATATAATCGTAGTTTATTGTGTGGGATGGAGTAGACTCCACCTCTGATATATGCAGCATTATCGTGGCTATTTTGCTAGACTGCCGTCTGTGTTAAAGTAGCTAGTTTTTTTCGTGCTGTTGTGGTGTTATTTAATTCAAGAAAGACAAAGATTCGACAGGAATGAAAATAAAAATAGAGGGAAAAAAATATATAGTCAGTGTTGTATTATTAGTGTAGACACTGTATAATAGTTAGGTTAGATTAGATTCCCAAGTCATGTGCAAATATTATTTTTATACAGTGATCATGCTTACGGAATCAACTTTTAAATAAATTTAGGTAATGTAATACTATTAAGCACCTTACAAATATATTATTTGCTAGAAGGCTATTAATTATTATATCTAATTTTCGTCATTATTCTGATTCAGGTATATACTTATTCTTGGTATTATTTTATGAAACGGAACCAGAAACACTTACCGAAGAACATGTTTTGGTGCGGATCAATAAAAAATCAATAAAAATCCAAAAACGTAATCAAGGATGTAAAATGAGTTATTCAAAAAAGTATCCCAGGATGATTTGCTCACTGTTCGTCACAAGTATTTCTGAGATTACTCTAGTAAGAAATGTTTTAGTAAAAATAATATAAAATTAATTAATTAAACAATTATAAAAAATAAATAAATACAATATTTTCTTAGTGAGATCACAAAAAATCCTTTCGAAAGAAAATCATTAAAAATTACTTCGTAACATCCTACATTGGCCAATAATATTTTGGCAAGCATCATCTTGTACGCTGTAGGATCCCTGTAGCACCTTGTTTGTTTTATTGTTAACAACTGTATATTGTGAGATATATAGCACGCATATGCCAAAATAATATATGTTCGTAATTAAAAATTATAAAATACATAAACTCGTGAAATTAGAATGTACTCTCATTGGATTTAGGAGTTTTCCTACCGCGCACATCATTTTAAATGATTGCCTCTCTATCTGATCTTTTTCATGGATTCTTTTAATTATCTGCTCCCATCTAAATCCGTCCCCTACAAATCTGAAAGCCCCGTATATATGGATATTTTCCGTGAAATTATGCACAGATCATTATTTGATATTGTTTGCCCTAGATACTCAAAGCAACGATAGCTTAGGGACCAAAACATTGAATAGTGTGTATAAATCAATATATCAATACAGACAACTAGATGTATATAGTAATATTTTGTATTTATTATCTTAGTTTTATTAACCACAATTGAGTTTAAAAAACATCTACCGGTTTTTTTTTTTTTTTTTTTCTCTTTATTATGGCCTTCGCCAATTAGGCATTATTAGCCATTACAAGTATATACAAATGAAATAATACAATTTTTAAATATATAAACAATAAACATAAATAAATAACCATGGTAATATTATTAATTAATATTAGTAAAAGTATTTGATTTTTGAAAAATAATTAACACATTAATTAACATACATTACATAATACATAATAAGAAGAACATTTATATTGGAAAGTAAAAAATATACCAATTATAACTGAAGTATAAGTGAAGGATTGATTAAAAAAATATATAACTAAAAATAAAAATACAATGTAATATTTCAATTCATATAAAGTATTAATTGAATTTATAAAGAAAATTTCGTAAATATATATTATACTTTCACATTTCTCTTAATTTGAACAATATAACATAACCAAACACCAAAACCGTAAAAAACAACTAAAATTATTTTAACAAAACTTTACAACATTACTTTTTTCAAAGATAAAAGCACAAAAACAGTTCTTTTAATTGTAATATAACAATATTTTTAACATCAAGACAATATTGTGAATGTATGAAAGTATACATTCACAATATTAATAAACATAAAATATATTTGAAATATATTAACAAATTATAAAAATCACCAAAGGAAGTAATAAATAAAAACTTAAACAAAATAATCATCATTGCAATTGAGATTCCCTTATATTAAGATATTCAAGAAAATTGTGAGGGTATAAAAATTATACGTTCACATTTCTCTCATTGTGAAACAACCAAAACATTACATCAAATATATTGATATTTACATTATTTTAAATATAGTTAAAAATACGCTTAAATTTATTAAAGATTCATAACATTAAGTTTTAAATATTTACATAAAGATAATATGACATGATTTGTTGGTGAATAAAGGACAGATTGTATGTTTAATGGCAAAGTTGCAAATTGTTTGATTAGATTTGTTATTAAATTTTCCCTATCGACCATTATTGGGCATTCAAAAAATATGTAATTGAGATCTCCAACACCTATACCACACTCGCATATCGGTGAATTATTACAATTAATTTTAAAGAGATGAGCTGTAGAACAACAGTGATTAGATCTTAGGCGACATATAGTTACAATCTTATCCCTACTTAAAAGTGAACCTACATACCACGGCTTAGAGAGAATATTTGGATGAATATGGCCAAAAAATGTACCTTTAACTAATTTTGATTCATTCCACTGAGAACTCCAAGTTTCCCGACTTTTTCTTTTTAGAACTGTAATCATATCTGACGCAATTAGACGATCATGTTTAAGATTCCCTACTTTACATGCTTCCTTTGCCAGAGAATCAGTGGTTTCATTACCAATTATACCAACATGACTGGGAATCCACGCTAAAATAATATTAGAATTTTTGAAAAACAAGCTATAAAGCAGAAATTTTATTTTAACGAAAATATGTGACAGGTTTGATTTAAAGGGAGAAGATATTAATAATTTAAGACAACTGAGTGAATCTGTAAAAATGGTTACTTTATCAAGCCCATGTAAGTCAACAAACTGAAGGGCTTCAAGAATTGCTATCGATTCAGCAGCAAAACTAGACGTATCATCTGGGAGTTTAAAGACTCCGGTTGAATATGGGTTAACACAAAAGAATGCTGCTCCAGCTGAAACAGGAGACTGAGTTTTATAACCATCTGTATAAATAAAAGAAAATCCACGAGCTTATTTCAAGGGGTTGGTTTTCGAAATGTACAATGAAATTTGGGGTTATCTTTTTTTTGGAAAAAACAACAATTTTGCTCTTTTCTGGGCACAAGCGCAAACCATTATACGCAAGCCATAAGCTTAAGTCATTCAGGGCTTTCTCAATTTGAATTAAAGCCAAAGAAATTGTTTTTTCTGAAATATAAATAGTTATATCATCTGCAAACGAAATAATTCTAGAGTGTTTAGTAATAACAGCTTCTAAATCTGATATATATAAATTAAAAAGTATTGGACTTAAGACTGATCCTTGTCCGAGACCTTTCCATACAACTCTAGTACCAACTATACATCCCTGCACGAATACGTGGATGGTTCTACAGCAAAGAAGATTTTTTATAAAAATAATAATCTTTTCAGGAATATTCATCTTGCGGAGTTTATCCACAAGTATTGGAATATGAATATTGTCGTATGCGCCGATGATATCTAAAAAAACAGCCATTAAATATTATTTTCTAGAAAATGACAAATTTATATCCGTAGTAAAAATAGACAAATTATCCAGAGTGCTTCTGCCTTTCCGAAAACCGAATTGTGATTTTGAAAGTAGATGATTATGTTCTACAAACCAGTCTAACCTATTTTTAATTAGATGCTCCATTATTTTACAAAGACACAATGATAAAGCAATAGGACGATATGAGGATCCATTTGATGGATCTTTATTTGGTTTGAGAATTGGTATAATATATTGAGATTTCCAACTGTCAGGGATCAAACCCGTGGAAAAGATTTCATTGAAAATATTAAGAATTATTGTATGGAATTTTAAATTAGCTAGTTTTATTAAAGAATACGGAATGTCATCTGGTCCAGGAGAAGAATCATTTAAATTTTGAAGAACAAATTTTAATTCAGAAATAACAAAGGGGCCTTCCAGAGGATGAGAATTAGTGAGATTGGATGGCTGAGGGAGTTCTTGATCTGATGGATAAAAAGAGGGAGCTAATTTGTCCATGAAATTATTCAACCAAGAAGAAGTGGGAGCAAGTTGGATAGGAGGATTATATGAAGATCTATATCTTCGAATCATTTTCCAAACAGTGGTTAAAGTAGTATCTGGAGATAAGGCCTCACAAAATGAAGTCCATCCTGCCCTTTTTTATTTCTTAGAAGCTGTCTGGTTTGAGCAGAGATTTTTTTGAATTCAAGATAATTTTGTGAAGTCATATTTTTACAGTAAATTTTAGTGGCTTTTTTCCTTTTTCCTACAGCGAGAGTACAATCGAGATCCCACCAAGGTGCTGGATGAGGTTTATGTAAATTGGAAATAGTAAAAGGGATATGTTTTTGAAATATGTTTTTAAGAATGTCTACCATTTTATTATAAGACTGAATGCAATTATCTGACGGATGAAAGGAAGAAGACATAGCACTGTCAAGTTCTATCGCGTAGCTAAGTAAGTCAGCTTTTTTAGATTGCAGTCGATATTTAGGTCTCGGAGTAGCTCTACTGACTTGAGGGGTTTGAAAAGATAAAATTATTGGAAAGTGATCGCTACCACAACAATCGGGGACAATGTCCCATGAAAGCAACGATGCTAAATTACTAGAACAGATGGAGAGGTCAACTGCACTAGGATTTTGGGAGGGGAGTGGTACTCTTGTGGGAGAATCATCATTAAGTAAACATAAATTTGCAGAATCTAATAAATCTATTATTCGTTTACCAGATTTATCATCAGAAGAACAACCCCAAACGGTAGAATGTGCATTGAAGTCACCCATTATAATGATCGGTGAAGGTAAAGAAGATATAAAGTTATTCCACCAATTAAGATTAAAAACAGAAGATGGATTACAGTATGTGGAAACTATTGTAATATTGTCATAACGTATCGCACATAATTGCACATTATGATCCGGAGGAGAAACGGGAATTGATTGAAATGGGAATGTGGATTGGTCATTTGATAGATAAGAAGGCTGATATGTTTTTGGGGTACGGAAAGTGAAACTAGTTTTCTTTTGTGAAGATGGTTTTATAGAGACATGGTGTTAGAAAACAGATACATAAAAACGACGCATTCTATTTTAATATTGGACGAATATTTAACAAAAGTCATATGTTTCGATAGAATTTCTGTTGAACTCTAAGTCTCTTGGAAGGTAGGAAGTGGAAGGAATGGAATAAATTTAATATTATTTTTTCAAAGCGACCCCGTGGGTAAACATTGAAGAGAAGTGAGCTATTATTCTTCATGAATGGCAGTCATAGTCTATCTTTCCTCTTGTGTGACGCGAATTAGTATACCGTCGAGCTCTCTAAGGAATGTACAATAATAATAAAACACAAAATATACGCAAAGGCCCGTGTCCATGGAAGAAGAGAATCTCAGAGATTTAGTTGAGATATGTTTCAATACCATGTTCACGTATCGATATTTTGATTTGGAGCTAAACTCAAATATCAACTTGTGATAATAGAAAGAGACAAACTCAAACCAGTGTATACTACGTTCGATCTATCAGCGAAGTTTAACATGTGCGTATAAACGTCAACTGAAACCACAATAGATTCATACAATTATCTATGGTAACAAGTTAGCATAAGTCAATAAAGATAAACATTAATGTAAGGTGTTAAAATATAAACATTCATACAGTTCTAACTCCTGCTGATGATATTATGATCAAAATCAGTCAGCTGACTACCGAAATGACATTTGATGTTTGACATATAGTGATGAGCGTGAAGTAAGGAGCAAAACGACTAATCCTGAGACATGGTGCGTAAAAGTTGAGAATTGTTTCCAACTCGCAATCTCATAAGAGCAAAATTCATACCTCTTAGATTGTCTTTAGTTAAAAATTTCATTATTAAGAAGAACGCATTCTTATTGTGAAGTTGTAATTATTCAGAAAATAGGTCTGCGACGTTTTAAATACTAATTTAATGTATTAATTATAAAGATATAAAATCAATTTTAACGAAAAATATTATTTTTGCGCTACCGAGATTCGATTTATTTAAATTTAATTAGTATTTAAAACATTTATTTATTTATTTAAGTTGTATCAATGAGTCCAAAATGTAATAAAAATGAATCGTCATTTCTGGCGTCTACTATCGGTTTACTCAAATGTATTTGTGATTTGGCTTTCAAATAATGGAACGATAAATGTATTCATTTGAAAAAGTCTAACATATAGGTTCGAAAATTTGTCGTCAAAAATACCACACTGTTGATAATGCATTTTCCCCGGATTGGAAAAGAGATCCAAGTTCGAATCCCGGTAGTGCAACAACAATATTTTTCAATAAAATTTATTTTATATGTATATTTTTATAATTAATACATTTAACTAGTCTTTAAAAATTTAATTATTGAACAAGGGCCATAAAGATTAAATTTTGATATCATCTTTCAGAAGGTTGTGAGATTTGAAGAAATAATCTTAAATTGTTTCATCGATTAGTCTCAACATACCCCGAAGACACTGAAGTGTCTCAACATTTTTTAAAGAACAGTGACTCGTTTGCTGTGTTCGATAAGTTTAAAAAATCTAGCAAGATCGTAGCATAATTAGAAACACAAAAATGAGATTGGTTAGAGTCCGTGTAATCTTTCTTAATTTTTCTGAAACTTGAAAACCATAAAAAATGTGTAGCGGAAGGTCGCCAACCTGATAGACCGACTCGATTAGTTGGAGTGGGCTTTTCATTTAAGATGTAGCCTTTCTGGATTGTACAATAATTGCATACAACTAAAATAGATAGCGACATATCATCTAAGCCGTCATCTACAATATCCAACCGTGAAAATAATAAAAAGATGAAGAAAAAATAGTAATATATATAATATAATATACAAGTATATTACACTTACCTAATGTTGATTATATAATTACTTCTGATTTAATCTTTTAACATAATTAAAACACAATTATAGGATGATGAAATTTGTTATTTTTATAATTAATAATATCTAGGTATCATACGGATAATGATAAAAAAAATCGTACCAATAATATGATTATTCAGACGTATTGGCGTCACAGATAACAGTCACGCTCTCTACAAATGTTCTGCGTTCGGGCTAGACGGATTCTGTTGAAAATAAATATACTAATCAATGACTTCACTATTTGCCGATAATATTTCGTTGCATATGCTATGCATCACGTGTTTAAATATGTGAGCAACTAATTGGATATTTATTATTTACCTATGCAGTCGCGTAAAATCGTTTGCTTGTTTGCATGTCTATTAGATTATTCCATAGGGAATTATAATATCAATAGTCCACCGTAAAGAAATAAATGTTTTACCATCATTAATGGGTAATTAGAGTATTTAAATAATGTAGATGGCTTTCAAATAATGGAATTAATTTGAAAAAATGTAACATATAGGTTCGAAAATTTGTCATGAAAAATACTGGCGTTATAACACAATTGGTAGTGTACTTCCCCGGATTGGAAATAGAGATCCAGGTTCGAATCCCGGTGACGCAAAAACAATATTTTTCGACAAAATTGATTTTATATGTAAATATTTATAATTAATACATTAATTTAGTATTTAAATAACCGTTTTAAATTTATGATTACTGACAAGAATATAGCAATACATCACAAATACATTTTTTTTTTGTATAGCAATAAGATACATATTTGTTCATTTATTGAATTTTTTATATTCATAATATTGCTTTAGTTTTTACCTGCAAATTCTTTTGTTTATTTATATTTATATATTGTTAACAGAAATTAACTTAATCGTACATAAAAAATCTATTTATCGAAAAAATATTTTTAGTTACTACCGGGATTCGATCCTGAACCTTTTCATATCCGGGGAAATGGGTTATCCAATTTCGCTATGTTAACCAATTAGGTTAACGGCTGATTTTTGGACTTATATTGTATAGTTTTTTAAAATTGATTATCTGTTATGCCATTTTTAAAAGCAATCAACTTTGTATTGCAACGAATATTAAATACTTTTATGCAATACACGATAAGAGACGCCAGAATTAAATCAATTCATTTTAATTTAATTTGGATTAACATTGATACAAATTATATTAATAAATTATGTCAATTGAAATAATGATGGTACTTTTATATACTATATCTAAGAAAATTAAATATATAGTTATATTTTATATACAGTTAAGCAACTGGCTAAATTTAAAGGACATTTAACTACAAAATGAAACACAATATTTTAAATATATTAATTAGAAAGATATACATATAAAATCAATTTTATCGAAAAATATTGTTGTTGCGCCACCGGGATTCGAACCTGGATCTCTTTCCAAACCGAGGAAGGTGCATTATTCAACTATGCTACAGCGACGATATTTTTAGCGACAAATTTTTGATATTAATATATTTAATCGTTCGATTATTTGAAAGAGCCATCTATCTTATTCTTAAGCTATTTAGAGATTCCATGAAAATAAGGTAGAAAAGAAATTTCCAGTTTGAAAAGAGATCCAGGTTTGAATTCCGGTGGTGCAACAACAATATTTGTTGATAAAATTGATTTCATATGTATATCTTTCTAATCTAATTAATATATCTGATTCATATTTAAAATATCTATGTTCTGAATAATTACAACTTCACAATAAGAATGTGTTCTCCTAATCACAATATTTTAACAATGTTTGTATTTATCGATTATTTAGCTTATTACAATTATGTATGAAATGTGACATCGGCCAAGTGGCCGTCTCTGACAGCGGCATAAAAGGGTGCTCTTTTGACCATATTTTTCATAACACTCTCGTACACTTTGCGTATTGTTTCAGCAATTTAATTTCGAATATTGTCCTGTAGCATTTTAGACATTTTGCGGCCAGGAAAAATTTATCTATAAATTTCAAGCGTAGGTCGGGCTGTGTATTAGGTGGTACCGTCCTGTTAAAACCACATATGTTACAGGCTTGATCGTCCACCAAGAAGTTTTTCAACATGTGACGATAGCGATCACTGTTAATGGTTACACCATTGGCATTATTATTTAGATAAAATGTTTTAATTTTAGATACATAATAAATTGTAATCAATCTACGACTACCAAATACAAAATAATAAAAATCGGCCTGGTACATAATACTCACCCTGTATAATATTACACTAATATGTATAATAATAATAAAATCCACTATTATGAATATTAAATCCTTAAAAACACTTAAATAGGGTACAATTTCTTTACATAATGTACGAATACTTGATTTGACTGATTCTTATATTTACCGTTTAATCACAGAAATCACAGTTCAACGTAGAATCACAGAAACTATAGCAGTTATTCTTTTATACGAATTTGTCAAAGAACCAAAGTAGCAGATATTACCTTAAAAATTTACATGCTCAAATAACAATGTTGGGCTGTATTAACTATCGAAGATATGATAAACGGTGCGAAACAAGGTGTCACGTACTGACAGAAGAAGTATTAGCCATCCTCATTTCTTAAGTCAGAAGAAGAAGGGTTGAAAACAGAGAATATAAAATCCTTGTGGATGGCCCTGATTATGATGATAATTATTTCATTAATAAATGCTTATTAGTTAACAAGTATTTCTGATGAGAATTTCCATCATAAGAACTGCGCCAGAATAGTCGGTTTATCCGATTCCAACGAATGTATTATTTATATTCAAGTCTCACTTAATTATAGATAATTACTAAAATAGAATAATAATACACGTATTTTAAGATGATAATTCTGCAATCAGCAGATATGAAATATCCAAATTAAATTGATTAACTAGAAAGATTATGCAGAAAAAATCTATATACATTCTTATTGTGGAGTTGTAATTATTCAGAACATAGATCTGTGATATTTTTAAATACAAATTAAATGTATTGTATTAGAAAGATACATATAAAATCAATTTTATCGAAAAGTGTTCTGAATAATTACTTTACAATAAGAATGTGTTCTCCTTAATAATATATTAGTCGTATCAATGTATCCAAAATTTAATTGTTAATTCTGTCGTCTCCTATCGGTTTACTCAAACGTATTACAGATTTCGTAAAAACAAAGTAGATGGCTTTCAAATAATGGAATGATAGATGTATTAATTTGAAAAGTGTAACATATAGGTTCGAAAATTTGTTGTCAATTCACTGTGTTGATATAGCATAATCGGATAATACGCGTTCCCCGGATTGGAAGAGATTCAGGTTCGAATCCCGGTAGCAACAACTATATTTTTCGATAAAATTGATTTTATATGTATATCTTTCTAATCTACATTCAATTTGTATTTGAAAAAATATTTAGTTCCTACCGGAATTCAAACCAGGACCTCTTCCTATCAATACCACTTTCAACATTTTTGCTATAGTAATCAACTACATTTTTGACAAATTTTGAACTGATATTGCGGTGAATCTCAAATACCTTCGAGTAAAATACGCTATGAGTAGATGCCAGAATTAAATCAATGAATAAATTTTATATAATTTAGATATATTTTGATACAAGTTATTTATTTTTGAGGAGGTTCCTCGGATAGGAAAAGGTCCAGGTGGCAACTCAATGTTTTTTCGATAAATAGATTTTATATGTATATCTTTCTAGTTTTTTTAATTTAATTTGTATTAAAATACCAAATAACTATTTTCCGAAAATACAACTTCACAACAAAAAAGCTACTTCACTTCAGTTAAAATCGATTTAAAAATCAAATTCAAAATCGCTCACGATTGCTCTTTAATTCGACATCAAAAAATTTTCAAATTCAAATCAAAAAAAATATATTTACGATGCAGATTGTTTGATCGATCTCATTTTACACGATTTATTCTCAATTGTAATGTCTCACGTTCGGTCGACAATTTTGATAATTAAATTTATCATTATTCTGTCTCAATACACCTCGATGCGTGTTCCAGTCGAGAACGCCCGATAACACTTCTGTCTAATGCTAAAATATGGGTATTATAGTTATTGAATAACGATGGAATGAAAAACTGTTTCAATACTGATTATTTTTATTAATAAAAAAAGATAACACCTCGTTTAAGATGTTTACATACCGGAAAACTACATTCAATAAGCACCTGTATTATGCTTTAGTATAAATATTATTTTAAACATTATACTTTAGTAGAAATATTATTTCAAACATTATACTTTAGTATAAATATTATTTTAAACATTATACTTTAATAGAAATATTATTTCAAACATTATACTTTATTAGAAATATTATTTTAAACAAGAATAATTAAAATAATCAATTAATTACACTATATTAAACATTTATTTGCACGTTACTTTTTTAACTGGAGATTTCTCAAATTCATAAAAATTTTACAGGCCTGAAACAAAATGCCCTCAGTGTAAAGCATTTTTTTAAATATAAAATTTCATTGTGACTTACTCGAAAACTAATGCTTAAATAAATAAATAAATTACTTTACTGTCTACTATAAATATGATGGGGAAAAACTCATCTGTCTGTATATAAATCAACTGGACTTAATATAGGCACGTAATCAAATTTTAAATTTCTATTAGTCGCAAGATTTGTTGATAGACACATCTTAAAGTACATATTACATGTATTAGTTGTATAAACAGAGACAGACTATAGATACTGGTGAAGAATTATTACTCTATAGTTCAGGTCGGGTCGGGTCATATGCTATGACGTCTAAATTAAAATATTTGATATACAAAAGTTTAATGACAATCTACTATTAGGAGCAAACTGATAAACCGTGCGACAATTTTTTGCAATATTAGGTAAACATCCGCCCAAGAACTCGAAACCCTTCATGGTCAGAAGGCAAAGAAACCGGACTATGGGGTAATGTTATATTTACTCTCAGGAACAAAGAAAACAGTTTCAATAAGATAAGAAAACGTACGTGTGAAGGAACTTTGACTTTTTGCGATCTTTGATCTAAAATCATAACATTTATATATCGCGCGTCACATGTTAGGGGGGGCGAGCGTATCGCAGTGGCCTATTAAAAATATTTGTATAAATATGGAAGAAATATTGTACAACTATTATTCGCTGTTAAAGTATACGATTAGTAGCATCTCGCGGGCTGTGATAGCCTCATTTATTTAAAAAAATAATCTCAAATATATTAAGATTAGAGAATTACTATTGTATTTAAAAAATACATTAACATTTGAGAGCTGCAGAGATCATCTTGTGTCGCTTTTGAAACGCAGTGTTGCGAATTTAAAAGTATACAATAAATTTGTACAGAAGAAAGTAAGAAAAACCAAAATGGAAAAAATGATAGTCGGAACCGCTACTCGCTACATCGCCGGTAGAAATGCGGTGCAAACCGTCTATTGGAGAAAATCAAAGGACTTCCAAGGCAAGGGATTTTTGAAATACAACAGGACCTGCAATTTCGGGAAGAAGGAAGAAACGTCTCCTCTGACCAGTGAAACAGTTCAGAAACTTCGTAATCGTTATTCGTGAAACGATTTAATATAATTGATTTACTGTGATACTTATATTAAGGTTTTAATTTATTAAAGTAAGGTTAAGGTGATCAAGTGTAATATATTTAAAATCTGACGAGCACTGGATGCTCAGTTATTATTTTTTTGTATTTATTAGAAAATAAATGTAGGTAATAAAAAAAATCATATAAAGTTTTCTTTTGTATTACTTTCAAATATATTTATTTAATATGGCGACAAATATCCAACGTACACGAATTATAACCTAACAAAAGATGATTGAAACTTATCAATTTATTTTTAACAATTTTTTTACCAATCATATATAATACAAAAAATAAAACAAACTTTCATGGATGTAGAGAAAGATGTATTGAAATTACATGATAAAATGTTTATGAAATTATTTACAAAAAAAAATTTAATTACCATTTTCAGAATAATGAATAAAACTTATGAAATTCGTCTTACGAAAAATATTTTTATTTCTCGATAGTCTTAATACGGTAAGGATATTAAAGCATACATATTTTATATAATCAGTCCGTTTTTTTAACGTAACACACCGGAACCTATTTTTTTTCTACCTATATTATTAAATAATTTTAAAATAATTACAATCAATTTGTATAATTAGAAAATTTACGTTATTTTGATTTGGTCAAAGAGTAAATTTAATTTAATTTAAGATTTCATTATAATCTTCTTTAATAGCTTTGGAGTTCCGGCACCTTTTTTTATAGAAAAAAAGCACAGGATTTAATCATACAAGAATTAAATTGTACATATAAATTATACAGATGATTTATGTAAAAATATTTGTTTTAATTTGTGCATATTTATCTTTCCTTTTTTGTCAGTTAAGTGATGCAAATATGTTGTTGGTGCACAAAAGTTAAATGTCACATTTTCATACGTCCGACCGTTGTATTTTTAGCCAGCAGTCTCTTAATCTAAGACATCGCGCTTGTTTTTTTTTTAACCTTTTAAATTCAATGAGCGCGTTAACACGCCAAACTTTGTAAACTTTGAAAGTCACATTTTTAAATCATTTTGCCATCTGTGAACGACAGGTCCGAGCTTATGATAGATAATTCAAGCCTTAAAGCCTAGTTTTATACTACGTGGTGTCTTCCATTTCAAATTAGGGTAGTTGTTAAAAGATTAATACGTGTAGATAAGTTTTTTATCAATTAAACGTAGACAATACTAAAATATATCAGTACACGTCATGCCTTAACGTAATTTACGATATAGTTTCAATAATTTTATTAATCAAACAAAGATAATTATAATTAAAATTCGTTCGAATAGGATTAAATTGCGAATTATTATATAAAGTTTTTAACTACTTCAATAAACTTAGCGATAATTTGACAGTAATTTTACTAATCTTTAGTTGATTGATTGTATTTGTAAAATTACTTTTGCATGAGATGAGACTATTAAGCTTATCTCCTTGTAATTAAATATTAGAATTCAAACAATGATTGTGTATATTTGTGCACGTACCACTTCAAAACTATGTACGACTCGAATAAATTCGGAAGGTTATACCGAAGTTCGTTTGAATTACCATAGTTTTAGTGAGTAAGCGAACAGCTATGCGACATTATCTCAATTGATTTAAAATCCGTGATTCTTCCCATTATTTTTATGTAATTGAACTCGCTTTCAACGCAAAATTACAAGAGTCAGTTAAAAATAAAAGAAAAAGATGAAAAAAATATGAATTGTTACAAAATGTTGAATAAAAAATTTTTTCAACAATGAAGCATTCGTTCAATTTTATCAATCATTTATTAACATTATTTTTAAGTCACTATGAGTTAAATGTATTCATCAATTTGTTTCAAACAATAGCTTTTCCTTCATCAGGATGACAAAAAAACCTAACTAAATCTGTCATATCAAATTGTTTTGATGTTTTCAAAATCAATTTTTTTAAATTAATTAATAAAGAAATTTAAATAATTAATCTAGAAGTACCTGACTTAAATTGAATGATGAAATATGTGGAAATTAACTCGATGGTTCAAAATTGTAGGAATTTTTTAGGATAGGACTTTTGGTTAATTCATTTTATTTTTAATATTTTGGATAGTTTTACAAGCTTCACTTAATTCGAATGATTCCAAATTATTCAATTTAAGAACATCAATGTTTACATGTAAAATAGACAATCTAAATTTTTTATCAAAAGAAAAGATCATTTTCTAATAAATGATTCGAAAATTCTGAAAAATCATAATGTTTAAATAAAATAATTATATAATAGCTTACCCGAAAATATCAGGAAGATTAATAAATAAAATAAAAAAATAATCAATACTATCAAAAAACACTTAAAAAGATATAAACATGTACTTTGAAACTTATAATTTTTTTATATCATTATTGCTGTTAATTTATCATATTTTATTTTATTAGAAGCTAGTTATTGTAAACAATAATTATTAATATATACCTATATGCTTTTTAGAGAAGTGTAACACAAAAAAAAAAATTACTTTTAAAATATTAAAAACATTTATTAAATTATTTTAGAATGTATAGAAATACTTCGCTTACTTATACATACATTTATATCGATTTTTCATACCCAATTCCCCCTAACTTTGTGGAAAATGATAATAATCTAATGAGTATAATTTAGTCGTATCATATAATTGTAGGTACGTGATCTAGATCGCAGAGATATTTTATTATCATATATGTACATACTTATATAATGTAATCGATATTTATTGTATTTTTAGAAAATGACCTCATAATCTGGAAACATGTACTGTCATAATCTAGACAGGTGCACGTATAGACAACTGTACACAGTGACAAGTATACATATGACAACTGCACACCGTCAGCTTATTTATTACCCTATTGCCCTGACTGTGGAGCAGGGCGTGAGCGTCAAATGATCAGTATTGCCAGTTATGAAAACTGACAAACCGAAAGATTTACGTGTAAGTGCAACACTGAGAGATGATAGATTATTTTTGTATTTTATTTTATGTTTATTATTTTCTTATTAAATATATATTACTTTATTAAAGATTTATATTACTTTATGTGCAGTTGTCTATGTGTGCATATGTCTAGTGTGCAGTCTTTCTGTGTACACTTATCTGGTCACCCTGAAAAATGTAGGTGATAACTTCAGCTAAAACTATGGCAGCGGCGTAACTACAAAATAGTTAGGCCCAATGCAAAATGAAAAAAAGGGCTCCCTAAATAAGTATTGTTTATGTGTATTTAAATATTAGTATGTACTGCATGGTTTATCCATTAAATAGTAAAAATAAAAATTTTCTCTTTTCTCATATAATATTTACACTTCGCTAAGTAATTTATATGCGCTTACAGTTTAAAAAATACTTACTTTATGACGAACATCACTTTACGGTCTGATTCCTATCCCGACATATTAGCGCGTCTTGTTACTACGATTGGAACTACTGGGTTTACTGATTTATAATAATGTATATATGTGTATGTGAGTATTGTCGCCCTTTTTTCCGAGACCCAAGAAGACGGTAAACGACAGGCGGTTTAATTACATCCCGTGCTTTGACCAGTCCAGAGGTCCAAATAAACCACCAGTGCAATCTAAAGAAGAGGACCCAGCTAAAAAAACAACAATATTGGACCAAAAAGACAGCAAAAAAGTGCGGTTCATGTATCATATGTGTGCTTATTGCCAATCGGAAACCTGGGAACCAGCTATCGAAGGTATTTACATAAACAACATCGATAATGTTTGCCAAAAGGCCCATTTCCTGCTGGGAAAGGGATACCCGCAAAAATATCGATTTCAAATGTATTTTTGGATGCGAAACTTTTGGACCCATGTCTAACGTGGGCCCCAATGTACTGCATTGGCATTATTACGCCACTGGTCTATGTCTATTGCTCGATAAAATATCTAATATCCGATCAGCACCTACTCAAAGGTTATTATGTACCTACCCCTGGATACTGACACTCCTTAAACTATCTAAATTAAAATAACAATTAACGTGCTTGTTCGGCCTAATCATAAGATAATTAGCCTAGTCAACAAATTGGTTGGGTTAGGTTAGACCCTTTTATAGATATCTATATTCAAAATTGGACGAAAATCGGTAGAAGAAGAAGATTAAAAAGTGAAATAGTTCAAATTTATGTAATCATCGGTTTTCAGTATAAATATATTTATTCTAAACTCAAGCCACCGTCCTAGGAAAGACAACAAGTTAGAAAAAATATATACCGGTAGCTCAGAAATGTTTAAAAAATCATAAATAGTATGCTATTTTCAAAATAAACTATTATTATTTTATCCCCAATTATATTCCGTAACGTTTGGATCAGGTATGTACTTTATGTCCGCAGGAATTAGTTTGGGTTGGAAAGGCCGAATTAATATAAAATATTGAGAAGCCTCCTGCCTCGTAGGGTAACTCTTTCAAAAATTAAAGTAACCTTTAATTGTAATAAACTCGGATGTGCCGCCTAACTTTTGGGACGTGGATGAAGATGATAATACTTTGAATTAATTTCAGTATTTACCAATCGTGAGGCTGGCGGTCAAGAGACCCAAAAAGCTCTAAAAGTAGGTACTTGAATTAATAATCCTAGACCGAACTAACTTAGTTTATTTGCGTTTATCGCAGGGGTCGGCAACCATTAGGTCTTTAAATAAATAATAATAGAAGACTCCTTTAGATAATAAGTAATAAGTGATGAACGGCGTTCCATCCTCATCACCGACTAGTCAGTGAAAAACATAAGAACGTCGAGTTCTTCACCTCATAAACGTATACCAACCTTTATCTGTCTCATTCTGCCTTCGTCCTAAACTGGGAATATTTATTATTGATACCTGGGAGAGATAAATTAAAAGATGTTTGCAGTTATAAAAAGGAATCTAATTTATAATTAAATTTGAAATACTTGGGCCAGCATGATATCTGGATACCAACAGGTTATTACAGGTAACGAAATTTAACCTTTGAAAATGGACCCAAAGTCCTTTGCAAATAACAATGAAAGCAAATCTGCAATCTGCCAGGATCCTCAAGTGGCATGGCCTTTCGCCTGATGTATCCGCCGCCCTCTCAACCATCGATCGGAACGTCATCTCCAATGTTTGATCGACGTTGGAGACTCGCTCAGCGTCCTCCCTTCATGTCTGCACCGTCATGAGAGATTACGCTGCCGAAATTGACTGCGGGAGCGTCACACCATCACAAATATTCCTCATAATTAACGAATCTTTATTTCTGCAGAGACATCATGCAAAATAAACAAAAAAAATTACGATAAGTAGTCATAATGTGTAGTCCGTATGTGTGTTTGTTTATTAGTGGTAGCGCAACATTGGAAGAAATAGGTGTATGTGTGTGTGTGTTTGCAGAGAATAACTTATAAGGGAACTCTCTTACTGCTCCGACGTGAATACGTTAACTTGTAAACTTGTATCATATCTTATTGTATCTCGTGTATTCGTATTTAATAGACTGCTAATTGTCACATGACAAAGAGTTTAACTGTCGAGCCACGATCACTAGCATTATACGGATTTGTCAGGGGACAACTCCGACAACTCGTTAACAAAGAAAATTACAACTGACGCCGGTTTGAGGTTTGTCAGGAGACAAAACGCAGGTCAAGGTTATCACATAATACCTAATACATAGATAATCTCTGAGATACGAATTTTGCTTCCTTGAAATTCTTCTGAGATAACGCTCAAATTTCGTTATCCCGTGTATACACCTTATCTCAGAGATACGAAACCTCGCGCCTTACTTTACCCTCGTCACACGTACTATTTTCCATTTAGAAAGAACAATTGTATTAGTGTGAGTAATACCATACCTAATATGCACATTGTAATACCCGTTTAGCATTTTAATTAGTCGGTAAGCGGGGTTATTGTTTGAAATGAGTTATCGGTTTAATTAATTAACACCATTTTTTTTTCAAATAATAATACAATATCGGTGGTAAATTATATGGTATTCATTTTGTAAATTAAGAGTTAAATATTTATGTTTATATCTGTTATTTTCTTTAATGCATTATATATTGTATTTTTATATTATTACCAACATTTGTCTTAGTCCAATGCATTTATTGGATTTTCCATTGTTTCAAATATATAACTACATCACATTATAAAAGCCATATATATAAAAAATTAATATTCGTAAAAGCATTATATGTTCCAATCAACCAATTCTACCACATATATACGGCGACGGGAAACACAAAAATATATCGCAACAAAAAAAATTGTGTACATGCAAATTTGAATTTTACATCGAACCTCAAATGTCGTCATCGTTTGAATACTGAATGTGTAATTTAACTCATTATTTTAATTTTGTTATACTAAATTTCAAAATAGAATAGTTGTGACAAATCTCGCTGTCAGATTGTACATCGTGTACACTGTATTAATTGTTGTCTCTTTCTACAAATCTCAAGCTGATCTCTGAGTTTAGCTCGAAATCAAAATCTCAACACGTGTACACGGTTTGAGATCTATCTCAACTAAATCCATCTTGTGAGATTGTCTCATCGTGTCTCCTTCCGACGAGCCTTTTGACTAATGTGCGGTGTACTAGGGAACTCTGCACTACTGAATAATGTTCCAGATAATTACCTACGACAGGGGTGGTTTCGGCCTCCAATATACAGAACTAACCGGGCTTTCGTCAAGGCTACCAACAGCAAGAGAAATTTCATTATTGGACCACATCGCTTCGGATATTGACATATTCCACGTAAGCGAAAATCAGGGTTAATAATGAGGGTTGAACTTAAGGTTCGTAGGTTTACCCCTTAGCTAAGGCGTATTTCTGTAATCTGATGTTAACATTATTTTGATTTACTTAATACATATATTTAATTTTGTTTGTGTTTTAACAATATACATTAGTTTGAAAATGTTTAGTGCTTTGTAGTGTTTATTTATATAATATTTAGTAGTTTATTTGACCTATTATAAATACTAAATTAATGTATTAATTATAAATATATACATATAAAATCAATTTTGTCGAAAAATATTGTTTTAGCGTCACCGGGATTCGAACCTGGATCTTCATTTCCAATCCGGGGAAGTGCACTACCTTTGTGCTATAACGCCAGTATTTTTCTTGACAAATTTTCGAACCTATATGTTACATTTTT
Organism: Eubasilissa regina; assembly: GCA_022840565.1. Classification (NCBI taxonomy): domain Eukaryota; kingdom Metazoa; phylum Arthropoda; class Insecta; order Trichoptera; family Phryganeidae; genus Eubasilissa; species Eubasilissa regina. The sequence goes on from JAINEB010000025.1 coordinate 24,617,757, forward strand.
CAAATTAATACACCTGTCGTTCTGTTTTGTCGGTGACGCTAAAACAATATTTTTCGACAAAATTGATTTTATATGTATATATTTATAATTAATACATTAATTTAGTATTTAAAATATCACAGACCGTCTGTTCTGAATAATTACAACTTCACAATAAGAATGTGTTTTCCTTAATATTTGACTTATTATCATTATTTTATACTTTGCTCTTTATTTTCAATATTTTCTTAATACTTGTATATTTTATGATGGGATTAGAACTTCCGGCAGTGGTATTCTGAAAACTGGTGAGATCGTTTTTCTTTTGTTTTGTCCTTTTCCCTTTCTTGGGGGCGTGTTATTTCTCTCCTTCGGCTCCCTGACCAAAATAAAATACTGACGCTCTATTGACATTGTATAATCATTTGCACTCTTGTATTATTATGTTTCTTACTTTTGATGTTATTTTTCTCTTCTTATTCGTGTTTTTTACTGAAATATGTATACAATATTCCTTTCCATTTAATTGTTTATTTTCTTTCATGAATGTAATTGTAAATCTTAATAAATTAAGGTCGGGTATTGTGAGGGTTTTTGAGATGACAGCTGTTCGGCTCCGTCTCGTCACATGTGCAAGTCAAAGTTGCACAGCTGCCTATTGTCATTTAAAAAATGCCAACTAGGCGGCGAGTGCGTACGAGATTATGCTTCTAAACGGTCCTGGGTAAGCTGCGGGTCCACCCTCACAGTTTGAAAATAGTAAGAATAGTAAAAAGGTAGAACGACACAGTACTAAGAAACCACTCACAATTTGAAGCCCCGTCTCACTCTCTTCACAATATTTTGTGTAGTCCCTCGACGATGCTGAAAGATGATCACTCTTAAGACACTCTAAATTGAAGATGGATACCGTCGGCCACTTCGTGTTAATTTCTCGATGTAGGTAGGTAAACCGGCGAGTAAAAGAAAATAAATGTAGTTGTTGTTATTTTCAGTAAGGCGATCAAATTAACACTGAGATGCGCCGCGCTAGTTGGCGAGCAAGTAGGTAAATAAGTATGTGTCTAGGAAAGGTTAAGAAATCTATAAAGGGATTAAGAACTTTCTACGGTAACCTCCCTTCGTTTTCAATACACTTTTTGTTTTACAATGAATAAATAAAGTTGTATTTTTTATATTTATATGACGTAGATATAATGTATGCCCGGGTTGTTACCCTCGATTAAATTAATTAATTCATAATACGAATATTGCACTACATGATTCAAATAAGTCCTGCATTTACAAGTCATTCTTGTTCACCGTCCCATTGTTTAAATAAAATAATTTTTAAGGAGAACCCATCTTTTTGTTGTGATACAGCATTTTCAGAACATAGTTCTATGATATTTTTAATACAAATTAAATCAATCAACTAGAAATATATACGAATAGATGTTTTTTTAACGGAATACTCACTTATCATGACTCAAATTTTTTTAATTGTAATGTGCCTGATTAATAAAAATTCATCTCTTTTGCCGATCGGTCTGCAGGATCGAACCATCTTTGAGACATTAAGCGAGCGTCTTTTTTAAGTGAACAGTCGTTTAACAAATAATATTTTTTCTTTAGTATTTGGACAGTGGAGAGAACATTTTTTATCGAGCTTAAAAATACATATTTACGAAAGTATTCTTGTCTCGAGAGTGGCAGTAAAAGTCGATATAATTCGTGCTGATTGGTTTAATCTTCTGCTCATATAAAATTCAAAAGACTATGTTTAAATTAATGACTCAGTGGTGACATACATTGTGCACCTAATTAAATCGACGCTATTCTAGAAGCAATATTTCTAAGTAAATACGCTTATTGAGGCTTATCATGTTGGCTCGTATAATATGAGCCCCCCCTGCAACAGCACTGTATACCGTTTTTTATAAATGTTGATAGATATGGAGTGTCCGCCATCTTGGATGATATAGGAACTTATAAATTGTGTGTAATAGTATTTTTATATATTTTATAAAGTTGTTTAATATACCATTCGATGCCCAAAAATATATACTACGCATGGGCGGTCTTATATATATATTTTATTGTAAAAATATGCATGCACATATTTACATATGTATATACATTTTTTAGTGGTTGCTCTTTCGAGAAGTTGGATTGTCAGGAAGTTGGGTGTCGGGATAATGACCCAAACACAGTACACATGTAATTATTTATTCATTCTATCAACAATAATGTCAAATAAAATTATTTTAAATATTAAAAAATATAAATAAATGGTTTTCAACCATTTCGTATGAAAACTTATACATTCGTAATTAAAATATATTTGAAATGTAAATTTATTCTCCAAAAGGATGAATATATAGTTATTTCATTATCGTGATCAAAAAGGCGAGAGGGTGTTTCGGTGGGTTACTTTAACAATCCTTTTTTAATTAACTTTGAATGCTCTATTCATTCTCTATTGATATAATAACATTTTCTAAGTGAATGCCATTCGATAATAGAACAAACTGCCCAAATTTCTGGGAAACTGTTAAATTTATTATCTGAACCAATTTTTACACATACGTAAACTGTCTCACTAGAAAAAATTGTGTTACATACGAGCCTTCACAAACATTATATTCAATATGTTATACACATGTAGCCCTGTTTTCATTATAGTTTAGATATAGTTCTAATTTTAAGATAACAGGTATTCAAAAATTTATGGTTATTTATGAAAATTTCTGTAACTTGATTAAGTGTTTTAGATATCCAAAATATGAAATTTATCGCCATTCCTACTGTTACGTTATTTCTTCCTTCTGCTTCGGCTTCATGGTCGAGGGGAGGCATGTAGCCTAACTGGTTATTTTTGAAATTATCCTCAAGTCAAATGGTTATTAAATGAAATCACAAAAAGCCATAGTTTATAATAAAGTTTATTGTATGTATTGAAAGTTGAGCAAAAAAAGCAGTTTATCTCATTTTTATTAATTATACAATTCAAAAAATGATAACAATTAATTAAACATTATTTGTGTGCCCATCATGCCAACATGAAGTTAATTACCAAATTTTCTGTATGATTCTTGTCTAATATTGACTATGCAGGTCCCTCACGTAAGGGATAACCTTTCCGGAGATGCCTTCCACGTGCCGATGATAGTCCTTGAAGTGAAGTGTCGCCAATAGTTGTGATGCCAGGGTTGAGTGACGGAGTTCAGGATTGACCACCGGACGATGTCCAATTATCCAGGCAAACCGGGACTCTGGACGCGATTTTCGTAATCACAATTTGCGCGTACCGTATATGATTTGTCTCTTTTGATATAGATCCACCGGGACCCTTTTTGTACTTCAATATCAACGATTAAACACAGAGAACATTACAGTCTAAGCTTTATACTCAAGGTGCACAATTTAAATTGACCCCGGAATTACAGATTACAGAGACGATCCTAATTTTGTTTTCTAATTGAAAACTAGATCGTATTTACGGAGCGATCTCTCCCGGTTGAGATTGGTAGAAAGACTGACGCATGAGGGTGATGCATCCCTTATGGTACATTTCGCCTACGTGACTAAAATCGTGTACGCCGGATTTTATTGGCGTTCCCACGCCGCCTTGGGGGTCTAACAATACCGACGTTTATTGCTAGCTTGTCCCTTACTCCGACTAAGTGCTTTTGTAACCTTGAACAACAAAATATTGTTTTGGGTGATTTTGCATTTTAACACTACTTGTATTTATTTATTTATCACAACATACTTAAATCCTCTATAGGACGGACAAGCTACGATAATAGCACTAACTTGATCTCCTGGGACGAGGTTCGAATAAACGGTCGCTAGATCTCTGGTTGAATGTATTAACACTAGACAAACAAGCTCGGTTTAAATGTTATATAATCAATTTTTTAACTAAAATTAAAAACCAACATTACTCTTTCACATTGGGCATTTTAAACACAATCGATCCAGTTGGCCTGAGACCGGCCCTGATGATGGTATTATGGCACAGAAAAGAGAGCTCAAAAAGTGATATTATACTTTGAAATAAACTTGAATGGTGGGCTCATTTGTCATATGATAATAATAAATGAAGGAGAATTTTTAAGTGTGTACTTTGAAAAATAATATATGTAGATTTTTATCAATCCCATTCAAACCTTCTGGGAATTAAGGATATGCATAAAGTGATCAAACGTCCCGTTTTAAACAGAATCATCCCGTTTTTAAGTAGCCTATCCCGCACAGCTTCGGGACGCCGAAATGTCCCGTTTTCAGAAAGAGAGCAACCCAAGGCAACAATTTCAAAAAAAGGCATAAAAAATCAAAAAATGCGACGGTAGTGCCTAATAGCGCGGCGATGACGGCATGCGCAATACATCTCACACATATGTACCAAAATCGGTCAGAAGCCAGCTAGGTCGTTCGCTCCTCGGTTGCAAGTACGCGAAGACAGTATCTTTCATGACAATTGATTATTGTTTTATTATCGACGTATGTTACTATAGTCAATTTAGCAATGTCTAAACGCAAATGCACTCTTAATATTAACTTATAAACTATACACCCGTTTATAAAGCAAAGAAGTACGCCATCAGACGTCGGATGTGAAAAGTGTCGTACAGAATTAAGTGTAGCCAATGGAGTCCTGTTTTGAGGACCCTAAAAACTAATTATGTCTCGTTTTGAGTAAAAAAATAAAAATTGAAGTTAGATCCACCTCGTCTACCATTGAAAGAATAGTATTATAATACTTTCATCATTTAGGAAAAGTCAAGTAATAAATATTTTATAAACTTATTTTATTCCGATAACTTAATATCTATTCAACAAAAAATAGTTATCTCATAGAGACCAAACTATTTTTTATTATATGTTAATGGAAATGTATGGAAGTATGGGTAATTACAGGGCTTAAGACTTGTCTTCGGCTGGCTTAAATGATAACTTTATATAAATATAACGTTCACTATTCTTACACATTAATCAATCTCCATGTCTATCAAATTTTTTAAAATTTTGCATATGTGTGTTCTTAGATATATTCAAATATTGTTAATATCTATTCATTTATAAATATGTTTACGCAACATTACAAGTCATACAATGTAAAAATAAGTTACTAAAATTGAGCATAGTTAACGTTAATAATTGAGATTTTTTAACCAATACAGAGAAATGTGTACTTAATAATAATTTTCTAAAACCACATTTGTTAGCCGGCAAATTTTTCACTAAGAATATTGGTTACGAAGTTGCTCACATGTTTGTCTGTACAACATTTCTCTCGGCAATGTAGCGCGTAGAAGATCCAACAAACATTTTTTCCATTTCGATATATGTGCTCAATATTAATTTTCACTGGCAAAAAATATAATAAATATTATTTTTAAATGTATGCGGTGTTTTATATACATACACAGTTCTATTATGAAAATATAAAAATAACTAACTTTTAATCACTTCAACTGCTCAATGAAATGCAACAGTGGATTTGACCCAAATGATATGCTTATGAAGTTTCTTAACATGTTTATACAAATTCAGGTAGCGATAACAAAAATATGTAATGGTTGTCATTTTTATATCTTGATTTAAAAAAAAAACAGATAGTGGTATTATCGTGTCATTACCTCATTATAACGTATTTTCTATTTTTCTGATAATTTTCCCACAGCCCTGGAAAATTTTATTTTCTTCGCACATAGTTATTATTATTTATTTGCTAGATTAATGTGGCTTTCTAGGTTTAACTATTGTATCCAGTATTTTAACAAATTAGCTAAATAGAAAAATTAAAAAGATTGAAGAACAGTTACTTTATGGTGCAACATAATTATTTTATACGTGTTAATGATGTGCTTGTTTCAAATTTTCTAGTGTTATTTTCTTTAATTAATTGATTAATTAAGGTTTTTTTGTAAATGTTTTCAATTTCGGGGACTGGGAATTTTGCAAAAAGTGTTTGTGTTGAAAAAGTTGATCTTTTTTTTTAATATGACTTTAATAATTGTTCTCTGTATTATTTTTACTGAGTTCATTATATTATTGTATGCTCCTCCCCACCCAATTATTCCATACTGGAATAGTGAGTGAACAATAGCAAAATATACCTATACGTTCTTCATGTTGTTTTGTATTACTTCTATAACATTTATTCATTCCTTAAAGTATGTATGTTAACTTATTTATACTTTTGCCCCTCAGCAAAGCGCCCGTGACAGATAAATAAAAATGGTTTTTGCGTGGCGGCAATATTTGTTTTACAGGGCGTAGCATAGTTTGCGGAAACTGATATATATCAGTTCCTATTTGTCATAACAACATGTGGTTAGAAACAAATTTGTTCAGAAAGAAAGAAGTTACAAGATTGCTTATATATATTATCAAATTTCAGCCTTAATTCTTAGCTTTCGTTTTATAAAGATATCATCTTCACAGGGATTTTTTTGGAACAAGTGTTTTTACAAAAAGGTGAGAAATAGTTGTATTCGCACACCAAATTTGAACCCTGAGACTTACTCCCCTTTTGTTCAAAAATTCTCAATTTGTAAATTTACAAAACTGCACTTTTCAAGGCTAAATATCTTTGGGGCCAGATAAAAATTATAACTTTTAGCCCAAAACAATACTATATGATGGTACTATGCACCAAAAATTTGGAGTTTGCGATTTGACTACAAGCAGAGATATTGCTAACACAAAATGTCAAAAAAAACTTCACACGTAAATGGGCGTATATATATATATTATATTTGTATTAAACCAATGAATATTTGATTTTAAACATATAAGGTGCTAACTAGTATACATTAAACAATTTCTTTAATTTCATTTCGCTCGTTGTTATATAAATGCGTTGTCACGTATCATACGATGATACGTGACAACGCATTTATATAGAACGTATTGACCAAATCAAATACTTAGGAATTATAATTGATGCTTGTCTCAAATTGAGTCATCATACACAACTCACTACAAACACAATTTGAAAAACCATATACTGTTTTAGAAATTTCCTTAATATAAAACTTCTAAAAATGACATACTAAACAATTTGTCTATAAGTCATAGAGCATGGTATAATTTATTGAAGAGGAGCGACTATGACTGCGATTAATCCAATAATAGCAGCAAAGAAAAATACTTTAAAAGTTATCCTCAAAATCCCAATCACAACAAGAACTGACAAAATTTTAAATACATTATATGCTAATACTATTAAAAACTACACATTTAAACACAAACATATATATTTTAAAACAATGTGAATTATATTTTATTACTTTAAATGTTATTTGACGAAATCGAAGTAATATATGTTATATAAATTCTGTCAGTTCTAATATAAAAAATTAACATATAATATTAAATACATGTAATATTCAGCGGGTACATTGTTAAAACTACATTACAAATAGCGAGTTGTATAAGATTATGAAATCAAAAAGGTTTTGAAGGCACCGAATATTGATTCCGCTACCCCTCACATGCTAAGCAAGTCCTCTAATATCTTGGTGTCCCCCCTTTAGACTGTTGTGTCAAATTATCAAAAATCAGTATTGTATTATATTATAATTTGTGTTTGAATTAATGGTAATTATTTATATTTTTATATTCTTTATTATTTATGTATTCTTAACTATACGTACCGATATTGAATTTTATTTTTTTTTAAATACACCTTGTGAACTTTTTAACAAGTTTAATTATTAATAAAGACCTAACATATTCTATCCATATTCAATGATACATGTATCTGAGATATGTAATTTTAATGATATTATCTATCCGTCACCCATATCCATAGACTGAATTTTAATCTAATCGCAATGCTTTTCAGAGGAATACAGATATAAGTCGCGTGTTATTGGATTGGAGTTTATTAATAAATTATATGATTGCATGTGTGTATTGTACGCGTTACATTAAATCACTAGCAGACATCTCACAAACTAATCAAATGTTTGTATCAATTTCTTTTACATCGTGTTTTCTGTATCACCGCAGATATTGTCATAAATATTTACGTCCTATGTTTTCTGTATCACCGCAGATCGTGTCATAAATATTTACGTCCTATGTTTTCTGTATCACCGCAAATCTTGTCATAAATATTTACGTCCTATGTTTTCTGTATCACCATAGATCTTGTCGTAAATATTTACGTCCTATGTTTTCTGTATCATCGCAGATCTTGTCGTAAATATTTACGTCCTATGTTTTCTGTATCATCGCAGATCTTGTCGTAAATATTTACGTCCTATGTTTTCTGTATCACCACAGATCTTGTCGTAAATATTTACGTCCTATGTTTTCTGTATCACCATAGATCTTGTCGTAAATATTTACGTCCTATGTTTTCTGTATCATCGCAGATCTTGTCGTAAATATTTACGTCCTATGTTTTCTGTATCATCGCAGATCTTGTCGTAAATATTTACGTCCTATGTTTTCTGTATCATCGCAGATCTTGTCGTAAATATTTACGTCCTATGTTTTCTGTATCACCACAGATCTTGTCGTAAATATTTACGTCCTATGTTTTCTGTATCACCATAGATCTTGTCGTAAATATTTACGTCCTATGTTTTCTGTATCATCGCAGATCTTGTCGTAAATATTTACGTCCTATGTTTTCTGTATCATCGCAGATCTTGTCGTAAATATTTACGTCCTATGTTTTCTGTATCACAGCAGATCTTGTCATAAATATTTACTTGCTTGGGTACTTACAACACATTAACCACAATGTTTATAGTTAAATAAATATGTATTCAGAAATAAACTAAAACTGTGTGATACGCCATTGATTTACATATATAAAAATTTAATGCGAGGAGTTGTCATAGCAATCGTCGTTATTAATAACCCTGCAGGCAAGCCAATGAAGCCGCTGGAGGTACGTGACGCCGTTTAACTTAATCCTTTGAAAATGTAAAACAAATTTGCATTTCTCGGATGCCTATTGAAAGCACAAAACTGACAAAAGAGATAAAACCATACAGTGAATGCTAAATGTTGCTACTTCGATCTGCAAAAACAGCAGAAGTCAAGCATAATATCAAGAAGTATAAAGTTCTCACTTCTTTTGGGCCATCCTGTATATCAATTATTGTGTAAAAGTGCTAAGTGTACAAATTAGACAAAACATTGACCATCACGAACGACAGCATAAAGACGCATAAGATAGCTCGGCCAGCGCACGTTCCGGCACTAAAGTAACGATCGGCATCCAGCACCCCGCGCCCGTTGCACTGCACCTTCCACATCTCTCCTCGTGTACACATATTGACAAATTCACGTCAGATTCTTTAAGAAAACATTTTTTAATGTTGCGTATGGTAAATACTTATATATTGTAATTATTTTATCCTATACATAAATATATTACGGAGGAAAACCTAAAATATGAACTCTGTATTTAGTATATTTACAAAGATATTCACACAGTTAGAGGCAAAGTCAACTCAGTTTACATCATCGGAGAGGAAAGGTTAAAAATATATGTGGATGTACTGTGATGAATCAATAAAAGTGACCTATTCTTGTTACCCAGGTACTGAAAATATTTTAATAAGACCTGCATCCATCCACTATTAGATAAAGAACTTTCTTGACGACTGCCACTCCTCCCTATCATCTGTATCCCATTGCTTCCTGCAATATTTATGATGCAGGCATTGGGCAACAATATACACTTCGATTTCCAATATGGAGGACCCACTCTAGCACCCTTTCACTCTAATGGCTGTAGTCCCTTCAGCTAAGGTACGCAATTCATCATCATTTCAAATTTGTTATTTGGCAGACCACATCTACTACATTGATCCTACTGCGGTCTTCAATTCTTATTCTATCCTGCAAGGATACACTGAACACAGTCCTTTCCATGACTCGTTGGGTTACCTTATACTTGTGGATAAAGTCTGTTGTGAGGGTTCAAGTTTTGGCACTGCAGTTCAGAACTGGGGGGGACATTAATTGAAAAACTTTTATTTTAAAGCATTGTGGGATTATGACTTTCAGTAAATGTTATAGTTTCCCAAATACTGCCATTTTAGCTCTTTTTTTTAGAGAATTTTGTCAACTATACAATTTAACCAAGACGTACTTAGAAATAGATGATGTATAGTGCGAAGATTCTCAATAAAATGGCACAGGAAAATTGTTTAAATTTAAAATTAAACTTAGTAAATATGTGTAAAAATGTAAATATTATGTTTATACTACTCTACAATTTCAATTGAATATTGGTTAAAAAACTGTTAACTTTATATATATTGATTATAACTGAAAATTCTTCACACGAGTATATATGTATATAATTTATTATGGCATATATAATTATTTATATTAATTTTCTTTTATTTGGATTAATGTAGTTAATTTATAATAATTGTTTGGTAATTAAGTAAATACAAAGTAAATTTTTGTGTTTCAGTCTGATTTACAAAAAAAACAAGTTTTGTTTTATTTTTATGAATGAAGTATTCTATAAGTTTCCACATAATATAAACAGTTACAATAAATGAGTAAGTTAACATCTTGTCACATTCAACTAGTGATGTAATAGCCATATTAGATCAGGTTACTAATATAAAAAAATATCATGTAATTATGTTTCCAAATATGTACTATATATTTTTTAAAATTTTTAATAGTAAATGATGGTATAATATAATAATGAAGAAGATGGTAGAATTACAATTTCATAGGTACTAGGAAAAAGAAGAGTTTAAAAAAACAAAAACAAACATGACAGCATAAATAGACAATAATTTATTTTTTTTATACACGGGGTGGGCAGTATTTGACTTTCTTATAACTGAATGTAAACTCTGTGACATTATCGATTGTATTTATTAATTATAATACTGTTAAAATATTTTTATTCAGAGCTAGACCAACATTAACTTTCTAGACATGTGTTATTCCGTAAATGAAAAAAAAATCATATTCACTAATTATTTTAAATAAATGTCTTTATTTCATTCAATTTATTTGAGTTGTATTTATAAATAATTTTGTTTATTCATTTAAGTATGTTAAATACGACAAATCAAATTATAACTGAGAACACTCCTGCAATAACACTGTAAATCATTTTTAGGCAGATCTGAGTTATGAATGGCACAATGTTGTTTATCTTCTTGGGTATCGAATGGTATATTTTAAACAACCATATAAAATAAATGTTTCCCTGCAACAACACTGTATGTCATCCAAGATATCCAACACTCCGTCTATCTTTCAACATTTGTAAAAACTGATATGCAGTGTTATTACAGGCGAGGTCTCAACATTAATAAATTCCCTGTCTACGTATTTGTCATTTGATTTGATTTTTATCAATAACATAATTTTAATTTTGGAGACTACTTTTGGTTTGTGTTTAGCTCTCGACAAAAGAAGTAATAATAGAGGTTCCCGAAAAAAAGTGGACACATTAAAGACATAAGTTGTAATACTGAAATCAGAATAGACAATGTATTGGGAATGTATAATTATAAAAAGATTACAACAAACATCAGCAAACCACATCAAACAAGTATAATTATATTACCCGGAGGCATAAGACACTATATCCACTTAAGACAGCTCTTTTTATTATTTTTCTGTTTATAAAAATAATAAAACAAGAATTCCAATTTCAAATCATATAAACAGGGACATGGCTCACCTTACCTAAGAAAGGTAACAGAAAAATATTATTTAAAAAAAGTTTTACTCCACTCCTTTCAAGGTATCAAAATGGCATATACACTTCTGACATCCAGAATTAGTTAATAAACCTTCATAGATTTTGTTTTTTTTTTTACTGTTTCCGAGGCAAGTTTATAGAATTCCATAATTACATATCGATACCTTAATTTGCAAAGCAGCTAACTCCATTTTTATAAAATATTCAGGAGCAACAAAAAACTGTTTAGTTTTATAATTAAACAGATTATGAAAATGTAATGCAACGATATGTGAAAATAAAACTTGTTTTTTAATTCACTTATCAAAAATGTATTGTCTTCTTAGATTGTAAAATTATATAGCTGTCTATAATCCTTTTCTACAAATTACCCATGATATTAAAATACCATTAGTGTTAAAACTGAATGGTTACTAAAGCTTTCAAAATGTATGGAAATCCTCAGAATTCCAATGAATAATGTTGTCCCTTTTTATCACATGTAAATAAATTGTATAACTGTCCCGCACTATAATTATAAATACAAATATTTGAGTTAAAATTGTTAGATTGATAATGCCCTTGCAAGGCGAAATGCGTCTCAAATAAATTAAACGAGAAGAATCAAGTGTTTTATTTTCACTTATATGCCTCAGATTGGTTATACAAATGGTTCATAAATCAATTTGCCAGTGTAAAAATACAATCCCTATTGCTAGTCTTAGTCCACTTATAACAATAATTCTTCCAAATACTCCTCAAATTCATCTTCCCTGGATTTTTCTTCAGGCAAATTTCCTAGAAAAAAAAAGATTTATATAAAAAACAGTATTAGAGATTATATGCGAGAGACTTATTATAATAAACAATGACTAAAGCTATTTTAGTGTCACAAGATACATGGTGATTATGACATAATTATTTTTAAGTTTGAAAACCTAAACAACATTAGTGGTAATCGATGATATAAATATATGTTCATTTGTTTCAATTAATTTATTCGATTAATTTCCCTGTTGCAAAAATTAATTACAAATCGTCGTAGTACTGTGAGAAAAATAATTAATAGTTTTCAAATTTTGTTCGGACCTATGGCTAGATTGTCTTTCAATAAAAATTAATTATGTAAAAAAAAAAGTAAGGATATTACACCAATTTATTTTAATGTTATTAAGGGGTTACGTGCAATTGTCTGGGTCGAAATATTTTTTTTTTTTTTTTATATATTTTCAATCAAATCTGGAGAATATCTCCATAAAATTTCAGAACGATCCAAACATTTTTCAAGAAGTATACAGGTTCGAAACCCAGTAGCAATAAAAATATTTTTTCGATAAATTGATTTTGTATATGTATCTTTCTAATTTGTACATTTAATTAGTATTAAGAACAAATAATTCCTTATGTAAATAAAGCAGAAAATACCGTAATAAATCAGTGATTCCGATCATAATCGACAATATATATTAACTATCATAGAATTTGTATTATACCAGTTAAAGTGTACAACATACCCTTTTTCCACGGTTCATTATCAGGATTAACTGTTTCACTTTCAGTAGTAGTCGCAATAGTGGACACAGAGGGTTCACCGTCTACAATATCTTCTGTATCTTCAGAAACAGGTTTTTTAGATTTATTTTTAGTCTCTTTAGGTTTTTTCCCCTTTCTGTTCAATCTTTTCACCTCTCGTTTTTTAGTGTGATGGTTTAGTTTCAGTGAGCACTCGCTACAAAGACCTAGCGAAATAAAATAAATGTCTTAAGATAATATTGAATAAAATAAGCATTGATTTACTTTCAACACTTATAAGAATAGAATCTCATGTAATTTGGGCATTGTTTATGCATTGGCTGCCCAAAAATAACATTTTTTAATATTGCATGATTAATATTTTTTATAATAAAATTATAATTAATCTATTTTATAAATCACCTCATTGTTTATAATATTACAATTTGACAAGGTAGATGGCTTTGCTTTGTTTTTGATGTGTGTTCATGAAAAAAAGGGTTGATTTATATTTTTTAAATGTGATAGAGAATTCCCAATTAACATTAAAATATTGAAATTGTTTTTATTACATTTCCTAGTAACGGGGACATTATTTTTCTCTCATGTGTTGATAATAATTTAATAATTTGGTAATTTGATAATAATAAAAAATTTGGTAATTGCATGTATTACTATAAAATATGATTCCAAATATCATTATTAAATTTTTCCAAATATCCATCAATTGCTGCCGATAAAAACCTATCAGTGAAACTCTGCAAACGTATAGTTTTGTGAAAGGAACCACGTAGAAAGTAAAACCACATAAAAACCAATTGGAAATAACTGATTCGTCCCTGCTATAAAATGATAGGACATTTTTTATGAGACTTGAAATGAAGGGTTCTCATCCCTCCAGTCAAAGATTAAAATATACATTTCAAATATGAAACGTATCAATAATTGTCTCTTTGTTTCTACAACCATTTATAAATTTATATTGGAAATATATATGCGGCATAATAACCGAGTGAACCCATCGCAGTAAGATTGCTCTACTCGTTCAGAATTCAATTTGGTTCTGCTTGAATATTACTCCATTTTATACTGTAAAATATTATGTCCGGATAACCGGAAACATCCTAAATAATTTACTATTAATTTTATTTGAAAGGTGAGATTTGTACATAAATTTAGCAAAATATTTTCTTACGTAATTTTACAAGAGCATTCTTCTTTTTCCCGTCTTCCTTGTACGCAAAGTTAACTTCCCATGATTTAAGACCTTCTTTTTCTGTACACCTTTTGTTTCCACATTCAAATTGCCCTTTTCCACCAAGAACTTCCTGCTCCGTTCGCCAGCGGAGGGCAACCTACATTTCACAGAATCAGATCACAATTATTTCATTTGAGCATCACTTAATTTTGTAAAATGTAATTTTGTATTTGCATGTCACTGAAAATGTAATACACAATAAAATGATACTTATTGCAACCTGGATAGCATTGTTCCACATTACGTAAACAAGCTATATTCGAACAAACATTTAATAAAATTTAAACTTAGTTATCTATGGAGTGAATTAAGACATTCTGAAGAACTCTTTAGAAATTGTTAAATGACACTCTTTTTACAATAAAAATGACAAAATATTTTAATATAGAATAAGTTTGTGGTGACCAATTGTCATATAAATATGTAATGCTGATTTTTATATTTTATTAACATCTAATTTTAATATTAATATTTAATTTTATTTCAAAAATATTTGCCCCTAGTGAACTTTGTTACAAGCTTATGATCAATAAAGATCTTAAGGTATTTTACATATATTCCTTGGTAGTGGTTATATTTAGGTATTTAATTGAATTTACAAATATTTTTTTAGAACCAGAAAAACATATACATATTATATGAGGAGGTAATATGATACATGTGTCTGAGATATATAATGTGCTTTTTATTATGTTTCATATCTTTATGACACACCCACCATTCAATTTATAAGGAACTTAATAAGGAATTTAATAAGAGTTTGGACATTTACCTTATTTTCTTTATATCTACTCAAATCACAAATGCAATATTCCTTGAACAGCTTATCGTAATACTTCTTAGCAAGCTGCTTTTCCCAGGTATCGACAGGGTGGTCATCCCACAGAAATTTGTGATTCTCTTTGATAACATCAATATCTCTTTTGTCTTTAGATGTGTCTCTGGTCAATAGTTTGGTAGAACCTTTATTTGTCAGCATATATTCATTGACTAAATGTTTATGCAACTCATACGCTGTCAGATTTTTTAAAGTAGACATGGTTGGTCTTCTGAAATTATTTATTTATTTATTCTTAATACATATAGTGCATACACATGTAAATATATATGTGCTCTAATATAAGCATGATCAAAATGTTCCTTTTTAATAAAACTTATCTTGCACATATTGCCTTAGTTTCATTATGTGCAGTGTAAATGGTTTTGCCTCTATCTAGGAGCAAGAATATTATAATATTATATAATAAATTATTACACTATTAACATTTTAAGATTTTATCATAATCTTACTAAATATTAACTATACAAGTAGAGTAGCCACCAGATATTGCGATCACATTGGGCCTCGGAGATTTTGATTCTAATATCTAGCAATCGACGTTGTTTAGATCACAGTGTGGGCATAAAAAATCTTTTGTGTAATTTTAAGGACTATTCATGCGCTGGGGGAGAAAATAAGAAAAACATCACTATACCAATATAAGCCTGATAGGACCTGGGGTGACCACATTATTAATAAAGATGTATTAAGATGCGTAAATAAATCAAGAGAAATAATAACTATCAAGGAAAGCTGCATACTTTGGACATATTCTTAGATATCCTATAGATATCCATCAGATCTTATATTTAAAGAGTACAATGTCCTATACATAAGATAAATCTATATGTTGAGACTTGTTCAATATTTTCATGCTAACAACAACTCACCCCAAGCAATAAATCACAAACAAGACAAAAAAACAAACATCTACACACCAGTTTCGAGAGCAACAACGACATTTTATCAACGATTCTACATGTTCTTAGTTCCGAAACTGTACAACACACTCAACACTAACTGGAAATTGTTGACTTCCAATAAGATTACACAAATATGGACCCAATATATGATCCAATTGGGTAGAGATCAATCAGAAGCATCGCTGTCCAACATTCCAACATAATCATATTACAATACTGACACTAATAATTCACTAATTTTACAACACTCTCACTATATATTTATACATATATTTTTTATTCCTGTTGAATCTCTTTTATCTGTCTTGAATTAAATAACACCACAACAGCACGAAAAAAACTGGCTACTTTAACACAGACGGCAGTCTAGCAAAGTAGTTAGGACAATGCTGCATATATCAGAGGTGGAGTTTACTCCATCCCACACAATAAACTACGAGTGTTATACTTATTTGCAATATAACTGAATCTTGTGTATTAACCTCTGTTATGTTATAACAAAAACATGTATCTCAATAAAAATTCTCCACAGTGAAAAATATTATATTTTACAACTCATTATGCAGGAGAAGATAGAAGGTAGCAGAGGCATAGGTAGAAAGATATTACCTTGGCCGTGTAACTTCAGAAAGTGGTTCAATGTTGATGATCTTATATAGGATAAATCAACATACTGCAACATGGTTGCCAACCTTCGATAGAAGGAGTGTGCCTTCTATCGACACACACCGGCACACTTTAGAAACATTTCCGACAATTATATTATCTCATTAAACTACGATCTACACAAATATTTTTAACAACTATATTTAAGTAAATTATTAATTTATATTGAAAATACATAAAATAAATACAACATTGAACAAATTTAAAAATCATTTAATTTAAAATAGTCACTAATTTTAGTTTATTTACTAGAGTCTGTAAACTGCCCATTATCTTGATTTTTAATACAGAATATTTTTTTAAATTATAAAACACTGGTGCACAGATTTAAATTGCTTTAAATTGATTTTAAATTTTTGGTGATTGAAGACAATAACTGGAGCTTAGTATATCTTAAAGTCTGAGAAATTGGGAAAACTTATTTTTGGGGAATCGAAATGTAGACAACGGCGAAGAATCTATGTCAAAAAGAAGAATTTACGAGTGTTACAAATGTTTTATAGAGGGTCGTGAAGACGTGGAAGATGATGCCAGGTCTGGATGACCAAGCACATAAATCAACAATGAAAACCTTGTAAGTCAAGGAAATCATTTTTTTACATCGACTTACTGTTAGAGAGCTCGCAGAAGAAGTTAATATCTCGTTCAGGTCATGCAAAGTAATTTTAACCAATAGTTTGAGAAGAGTGGCAGCCATGGCAGCCAAATTTGTTCATTTTTGGCCAAAAACATGACCACAGTGCTGCAACAGCCTCCGTATTCACCTGATTTAGCTCCCTGTGACTTATTTCTTATTCCAAAGATCAAATGAACATTGAAAGGACATTTTGACACCATAGATGAGATAAAACAAAAATCGCAGGAGCAGCTGATAACCATCTCAAAAACCAAGTTCGTGAAGTGTTTTTTAACAATGGAAAAAATGATGGCTTAAGTGCATTAAAGAAACTACTTTGAAGGAGACAAACTCAAAGTTGATCAATAAATAAATATTTATTTTAATAAACAAAAATTGTTGTTTCTTTTTGATCAAACCTCGTACATGGTACATACTGACTTTCACCACCAAACTTCAATACAAAACCTCAGCCATATCCGTGTACACACACCATAAAATTGTACCACCCAAAAAAATTAATGTCGCATAAAATATATCAAAGGAATGATAATAATTTAATAGCACTGAAAAATTTATTTAGAAACAATAGACAAAGCAAAATCTAGTGAAAAAATTAGTTTTTCTCTCAACAACATAAATGCTGACTACCCCCGGGGTTGGTTTGGAATGCAATATTGTACCGAGAATAAACGTCATAGCTTGTAAAAACATATTTATAAATTTTCTAGACTATTCTGCCAAATTCTCTGGCAGACTTTTCAGATTTCAGGGTTCATCAACACGATATTGCCGAGACAGATAACCCAGAAAACTAGATAAATCAATTCATTCATTCATCATTGGTGTTTCAGTGTGGAATATCAATAGTTATACCGATTGTTAAATAAAACTGACGTTTCAGATATTTCAAGTACCCTCCTCGGGAACACAACATATTACTAAGTGCTAAGACACAATCTCTTTATGAACACGTATATTAATTAAATGATGAACGATACAAAATTTCATTATTCCGGAGATCTACAATTTTTTTTTTTGCAAATATTAGGGGTACCAGTCGAAAATGTCGCATTTCGGTATGGCCCTTGTTTGATCCTCAGTCGCGTCCGTCTCGTCGAGTCGTCAGCACGTAATATATATTACTTTTGTTCCTTAACATTTGGAGATCATCTTTCGAAAGTTATTTTTATTTTTGTTAGCGATACATTTAAAATGGAAGGGTTTATACCAGATAAGAATTTTGTGCGCAATTGCTTGATCTACGAGTTCCACCAAAAAACTCTGCGAGGAAGGCTGCAGAAAAAATTTGCAGTATATACGGTGATGTGATATCCATTCGCCAATCGCAAAAGTGGTTTAAAAAATTTCAGAGTGGGAATTTTGATACGGAAAACCAGCCTCGAGAAGAAAAGGTCTTTAAAGTGGATGATGACATTTTAATGTGTGAAGTCGAAGCAAATCCAACAAAATCAATTCAGCAGATTGCAGACACACTCGGATACTCCTGGTCGAGTGTAAAAGCCATTTGAAAAAAATCGTCGAAATAAAAGTTAAGCGACCCAGAATGCACGCAGAACACAAAGTTTTTTTTCAACACGACAACGCAAGACCCCACACTGCAGCGATTACTCGAAAAAAATAAACGCCTTTGGCTGGAAACAAATCGATCACCCCCCATATTCACCGGATTTAGCCCCATCAGATTACCATTTATTTAGATCCCTACAGCATTTTTTATCGGGAAAAAATTTCAACAACTTAGACGAAATAAAATCCGCCCTTGACGACTATTTCCAGTCGAAACCAGAAACTTTCTATTCAAAGGGCATAAAAATGCTTGAAAATAGATGGAAGACTGTATTAGAAAGTAATGGGGAATATATAATATAAATTTTTTCAAATAATAAATGATTTAAATTTATATTTGCCTTTTTATTTAAAATGCGACATTTTCGACTGATACCCCTAATAGTATGATATATAAATATAACATAGAAAAAGTTTTATATTCCCAAACACAACTTATGACATCTTTAATAAAGAAATAAAATATAAAGCAGGTACCTCCACCAAAAGTATCAAAAATAAATTAAAGTAATAGTTGCAAACAAGGAAGAACCTCCTTTAGCGTAAACTAATGAATGGTACATGTAATAGGATAAGTGACAGTAAATTAAGATACAAAGTTCAACAAACAATTCTTTAATAATTGAAAAATAAATTACAAGTATATTTCACAAACTGCATTACAAAAAGTCATACAAATATTTGTACGCGTATATATAGATATTATCTTAAATTCTAATTGTCATGAATTTGTAACAAAATATTATCTTCAAAATAAATTTTTCATTTATTTTCTCGTTTCATATAAATCCTCAATTCCGAGAATCATTTTCATTATTTGTGCATATATTAATTATCTATCTGAATTTAACAATTTAATTTTTCAGTCTTGTAAATTATTGTGTTGGTTGACATCACTAATTTCTTAAAACTTGCTAAAATTATCTTAAAACACTGAGTCATGCATGCATTTGTAAAATTGTATACATACGAAATAAATATGTATATATTAAATCTAATCTACGTTAACTAGATGTGATAAATCTTAGGTATTGACAGTTCACAGATATTAGCAGTACATTTGTGCTACGCATAGCAGACTGCGCGTGACCTAATCTACTCTTGTACAATCTTTGTACGCAGAGATCGAAATAAGCGAGAGCTCGAGAAATCTTAAATTAATATCGGGCCAGAGTATTGTATTATAAAAAGATCGGTCGCCCATTTGACTAGTGAAAATTTATTGGTAACAAATTTTTCTTCATTCAGATTTAAATCTGATTATTTTAGATAACTTATTTTTGGTACAGATTTATGAATTTTCGTTCAACATTAGTCAATTGAATAAATTCTGATTATTTGGTTACACCTATTATATTACACAAGTGTTTATGTTATTTCGATCACTGTTAGTACCCCAGTACTGGCCGAGCCTAGAATAGAGGTAGAACAACCTACTCCTAATATTATTGCTCATCGAGTAAAGCTACAAGGCAACTTTGGATTTTAGACATTGGTTTCCTAAACATTAATTATTTAGCACCTGCTTAAATATAATTTACAGGCCTCTCGTAACTAGATAAATAATTTTCAAGTATTTGTACAAAACTTGGCACTTTTTGGACAAAATATCAATATCATTATGAACAAGTAATATAAAATTAGAATTTTTGGTAGTGTAAAACCTTAAAAAGTGTTTCTAATATTAAATAACTAGATTTTTTCAAAAATATTATTTTATCATTGGTAAGGCAACGAAGCCGAGAGCCTATCCGTGGGTTTTCTCATGTTTCTTCATATTATCGGAGCGTGTGAAAGCTTTGTCGCACACTCCGCAGTAGTACGACTTCTGTTTGGTATGTACTGTCATGTGGCGCGATAACTCGCTCTTGGTAACAAACTTTTTGTCGCAGACAGTGCACGCGTGCTTGCGGACGTTCAGGTGAAACTTCATGTGTATGGATAGGCTGCTCGACTGAGAGAAGGCCTTATGGCACAATTCGCACACGAAGGGTCGTTCCCCCGTGTGCTTCCGTAAATGATTCATAAACCCCGTTTTGGTATAATCTTTTTGGCATATATGACAATAACTTGACTTAGAATCCAACATTCCAGGAAAATGAGTATTAATGTGTTTCCGTAGCTCCCAGTAACTTGTAAATTTCTCAGTACACACATGACAACCGTGTTTCTTATCGGCTACAACTTTGGGTACACAAGTGTGGGCGGAGAGATCTTGTTCTGTGGAGAAGGTTTGGTCGCATTTCCCGCAACTGTGGCTTATTTCAGAATCTGTGGACAGAGTAACTTCTAAATAATCATCTATAGATAGGTTATTGTCCACTGAATTATCGTTATCTTCGCATAGGTTTTCCATGTGCTTGGCCCAATCAACCTTGGAAAAAAATCGAAGGTTGCAAGTTGGGCACGACCAGGTATTTTCTTTTTCTGGGAGATCTACGTCCGCGCCACTGTCGGAACATTTTTCTGCGTCGTCAATACTCGATTCGGCGTGATCTAGGACGGTGCTCCCTTCCGAAGTTCCACTTCTACCGTTTCCGTTGATGTCCGAAAAAGGTTCGATGTCACTTTCGTCCTCGACAATTTCGATATCGGAGTCTAAGTCGATTACATTCGGTTCGGCGCTTTTAATCAAATGAAAGCCAATGTCATCGAATCGGAGCACATCGACGGAAAGCTTCACCCCCACAATAGCCTGAATCGCTTGCCATGAAAGCTCCTGGGGGTTGTTCTGCATACTTTTGTCAGCCCTATTATATCTCACTAGCCTAACCTACAAAAGTACTAAGCATTAGTTTACGCCCAGGAGGAAAAGTAAAAACAAAATAAACAGACAAATCTCACCAATTTCACAAAAATTACCTTAAAATTAGAGTATTTCGAAAGCCTTTTATCAAAAATAAATAGATGACATCTATTTTCTAATCTAAAAATATTACTTGTGTTGCCTACAGAGAAAACGCCCTTCTCATAACATGTTCACAAACATTTTACTCCCTTTATTCGTGAACACGGTAAGTACTGCATTTAGTATTAATTTTTTCGAAAACAAAAATTGGTATTTATTTGATAAATTTTCATAAATAAAAATAAATTTATACATCTAAAATAAATATGTATACAGTTTACATGATCTTTTACGATTTTGTTTTTAAAAATCTAAATGTTTTTCCCTAGTTTTTAACTAACTGGCTGTTAAATACAAATAATATATGGCGATCGTTATTTTTGTTTTGACAGTTGTTGACAGGTGTACAAAAATGTCTGAACTTATAATTTTGGAAGAGCCCGAGAAAATAGATTGTTTGGCTTCTCTTGGTCCATTTATAGCAAACCATAATAATTCTGAAAATTTAATTTATTTTAACTCAATCCCACAGATTTGTAAGAATGAACCATGCGTTCTTGGTGTTGATGAAGCTGGTAGAGGACCCGTTTTAGGTTAGTTTATTTGGCGCGAAAATCTTAATTTTGTGTTAAATATTTTTTCATGTTTTAATATTTCACTGCAACATTTTTTATTAGTTATCAAATTATAGATACATATATACTTAATATGTACCTTTTACTTTAATTTTTGGGAGATATTAATAATGTAACTGTTACCAAATTTTGTATTTTCCTATCAATTGACCGAATTAACATGTTAAATTTTTATATACCTACTTTTGAGATTTTTAAATCAGTTGTGTATAATTATAAACAAAATTTAGAGACAAAGTGTAAATTTACAGATTTAGATTTAAAAGAATTCTTAAACAGTTATTTTTTAATAATTTGATCCTGTAGTCCATAAAACTTAATATTGATTTATAAGTCTCGAGTATGAAGATATTTAAAAAAAATTGTTTATTGAAATATTTCATTTGATTTAAATTTAAAAAATAATTAATGAAACTGGTTGAATCTATTTTGACAATCATTTTGAATGTTCAATCTACAGGTATTTTTTTAAAATAACAATGTGTAAAAATAGGAATCAACAAGTGTTTATATTATGTAAATATCTCGAAGATATTATACTATTGATGATTAAATCATTATTTAAACCGTTATTGTGACTGTGTGATTGTGTTTGATTGTAATGATTATTGGTTACTGATTATTCATAATTCTAGACTAGTACACTATAAAGTAAACTTCCAACAGTTAAATCATGGTTACCAATCATAGTTAAATCGCATTTATGAATCATCATCATAGTCACATAACAGTTTAATATCTCTAATATATACGCACCGGAGGCGTGCACAGAAAAGTGTGTAGTTCCTGCATAGCTATCCTTAACCATAAATTTTGTGAAATAAATCTGAATTACATATTTATTTTATATGTTTTAATTACACATGTAAACAATTCAAAGTTTACTTATTAACTAAACTATTAAAATTTTAATTCTCATTAAATTGTGAGAATAACATAGATATGTATTGCGGCACATCCTATTGTTTTCTCTTTTTTTATTCAGTCTTACCTAAGAATTATTAGTTTTATTTATAAAATATGATTCACAATTATATCACCAACAAATACACCATTGACAAACCTCTTTATTCGGGTATGTACAATCTTACATACGTATTATTTAATAATATTTGTTATGAAAGTGGATAACGGAGATTCCATGTACGTGCATCTACCTACAAACTAACAAATACATAAAGCCTTATGTATAACATTTAATGTGCGCCACATTTAACAGGAAAAAGAACGTCTGTAAGTCATACATGCAATTAATTCCTACGTTATTTTGTATGTGAAAACATGTTTCCTTATATAAGTCATGTACACCATACCCTGGTAAACAGTATGTAGGCAGGACTTTTGCTTATATAAGACGCCAATAAGAATATATCTAATGTGAAACAACTTGAGTTTTATTGACAGGGTTTTTATTAATACATAACCTTTATGCATCTCTCTATAATCTGTGTATCAGTTTGTTAAAATATTATGAAAATTGAAAAATCATCACCTGAGAAAGAATAGGAAAATAAGGAAATACAGTCTATTCTGTACGTAATAAAATTTTTCCTTATAATTTATTTTGTATATAACAAAAACGTGCTATTAGTGTAAGCTCGGCATTTACTTTATTTGTTAAAGGTCCCATGGTATATGGAATCGCATTTTGCCCTGTTTCGAAGACTGAAATCCTGAAAGATTTAGGATGTGCAGATTCCAAAAGTTTAACAGAGGAGAAGAGAGAAGTAATATTTGAAAAGATGTCGAAAGATGAGTCTTCAACAACGCTTGTCGGATGGGCCGTCGACATCATCTCGCCCAATTTCATATGCAATAGTATGTTCCGTCGCTCGAAATCTTCATTGAATGAGGTAATCGAAAAATTGTTTTGTAACCATATTGTTTTACATCATAGGTAATGTGTTTTGTGATCGTAAATATTGTAAATATCGTTCATGTTTTCACAAAAATATTAAATATGATTTAAATGTTTGAATATAAATCAAATATTTTTAATGGCAATTTTTATTATTTTATATTATTTACGATAACAGTTATAAAAACATTTTACAGAAGGTAATTATACAAATAGATATTCAATATAACTACATATATAATGTCTGCTTCACTTATAATTAAATTATATAGGGTGAGTTGGGGTATGTGCTACATATAAATCATCAATATAAACTTTCAACTGTTCTCAAACTTTATAAGATGATGCTATGCCTTTGAAACTTTGATAGAAGGATCATTAACCGTATCCTAATTTATGTCTTTAAAAATCGGTATGTAACCTTTTAAGATAGCTGATATTGAAAGCATTTTATGAAAATTGAACGAGTAGATGCACTTACCCTAAATTTGGGGTAAGAGCATCTAGTTGTATTATTTCTGACAAATTGTTAAAATGATGAAAACGTCTTTACTGTTCTGCTTAATGGCACTATGAATTAGCAATTTTGGTCCTTAATGACGAGTAATACGCACTGAGTTAAAAAGAAATCCAGTAAAGCTGCCCAGATGGGGAAAGTGGGACGTACTTACTACTTGTGTTGGGATTACAATCAAAATGATACATAATTAAATTATTTTATTTATTTCAATAATTTTAAACCATTTATTTTGAAAAATCAAATACAAATGCTTTATTACAACTAATAACAGTACATATATATATTTGCAAATAATAACAATTAATTAAGGATCGATGTACAAAAGTGATTTTAAAGAAACGTATTTCAAAATTAAATTCTCTCTACACATCACTAATTGACAAAGTTTCCGAACCGTGCATCTACTCAATGGTTGCACTTCCCTCACGATGTAATATTTATTGGATAAGTATATCTGGCCTTACAAATCGTAATCTGTGGAAATAATCATAAAATAAATATGTACATCACAAATTACAATTTATTATAACGGTACTTGCCTAATATCAGCATTCTAGCATAAAAGATCGAAATATACAACAAATTGAAAAGGCATACACAACTTACATGTTGACATCAAACAACTGCATATCTTAAGCAAATTAATGTTTAGATTTGCACCATCTCTGAACTGTCACTTCAAATATTGATTTATAATATTTCTTAATATGTAGATTGTGGCACTGGAATGTTCTCTGTATTCTCAAATCACTCTCCCCTCTAAATACTTACTCCCATATCTAGTTTTCCATACAAATATGTTCTCATTTCTTTTCTCAATGCATTTTACATTTCTTCCTTAGATCATAAACGTCTTATTTAGCTGGCAAGGTTCAAATGCAAAAAATAAACCGGGAAGCAAGTGTTCTCAACTATAGTTGAGTTTTTGTAGTCGTAAAACATTTTTTTAATTTACAGGTTTCTATGAATTCTGCAATTGAACTTATCAAGAGAGCAGCTGAGCAAGGAGTTAATATAGCCGAAGTATATGTGGATACAGTCGGACCACCAGAGAAGTACCAAGCAAAATTGTCAGCAATATTTCCAGATTACAAAATAACTGTAGGTTTTTTCTTCAGAATGTTTTTGATAATACAGTAAATTCCGCTTGATTTATTCACATTAAGAAATCATGGTTTATGTAGGCAACTAATTAGAATTGTACATGATAACTGCTTTTTCATAATAAATTTCGATGCCTTGTTTGTAGACACTTCAATATATTAGTACAATTATGTCTAGTTGTAATGTCATTAGAAAGTGATTATGTCTGCCATAATGTTCTGTAGTATTGATAATAATATTTTTCCTCCATTAATAGTGCCATATTGTGAGTAGTTCATAGGGTATTATGTATTTTTAATTCAATCAAATATTATCCCAATTAAAAGAGAAAAGTAAATCATTTTGATAAAAACTGATATTTTAATGCCATTTTTATTTAAAAAATTTATTTCTATATACATATTTTAGTTTTTTCATTAAACTTCATTAAAATATTGTAATCTCTATGAAATAAAATATTTCAGGTGGCGAAGAAAGCCGACTCGACGTTTCCCATCGTATCCGCTGCTAGTATCGCAGCCAAAGTATCTCGAGACCATTCTCTTAAAGTATGGAAATTCCAGGAAGGCTTAGAACTGACGCAAGAAAGTTTTGGCAGTGGTTACCCTGGAGGTGCGTACATTGGTTTTGATTAATAAAATATATTCACACTTATAATAGTATATTTTGTGTCACTGATAATACGGGTACTTAAAAAGAATATTGTTTTTTTTTATTTACCATTTTGAACTGTTAATTTCGCTTTGACTGCCGCCCTTACACAATGTGTTTTGTGTTATTCAGGTGACTACATACCAAGAGTGATTGTAATTTTTAAAACTGAAATTTAACAATCCTATTTACAATGGACCAATTTGATTTATTTGAAATTTGATGTTTCATTTCTTGAAAAAAATACAGTTTGTGATGTACTGTACTATTTCTCATCTCATCTCATATTAGATGTTGTAAAAATGGTGTTAATGATTCCATTTCCGAAAATTGTTCACATTCAATCACCTGGGTGTTCTTCACTCAGTTTGTGCGGTATCCATTTCCCCTGCCTCCGCACTTTGCCGATGTTTTTAAAATGTAGTTGAATGCCTGACCATGAGTATCTGAGTTTGTCTGCGATTTTTTCAATACATAAAGTTGGATTGTTTTCGATTTCGGCAGCGAATATGATGTCATCCACTTTAATAGGTCTTCCACTTTCAGGGCTATTTTTTAATCAAATCTATCATTGAAACTTGCAAACATCCAAAACATCTCCCAATACATCACAAATAGTTGAACCATATTCCAGTATCTGATTTACAGTTGTGCCAAGTCTTCCACAGACGTCCCCTATTTTTAGTGCCGTCAACACTTGCGTCATATATCATTCTTACCATTCTCTACTTATTCACCCGTTCCATATGACCAAACCATCTAAGTGATCCTTTCTTAATCTTACTTACTATAGTAAAATTAACATAATTTCTTCATTTTTAATGATTTCATACTTCTTCATAAATGGATTTGCTGCATATACACCTAAGCGATCTCATTTCCACTGCATTTAGTCTACTTTTGTTCCTCTTCTGCCAGCTCCCGTCCTCACTTCCATACATCAGTGTCAGTACCAGGACTCAATTGTGCACTGAGTGTGAAAGTTTACTATATACATTTTTCAAACTGTAATATATTTAATATCAAATATAAACCAAAGATATACACATCAAATATTATAACTGCATAGACATATTTCATAAAGTTTATTTTATTAGAATCTTTTTTTATCAGTATTTATTATTTTTATTTTTGGCACATTGTTGATTGCAATGTAATGCCAACAATCTATTTCTATTTTTGATTATATATTATTCTTTATATAGAAAGAAACTGGATGATAAAAATTTTAGTAGGAGAAATGTTACTTTTGTAGGATAACACTTACAGATTCATTAGTTTATCTTTTCTCTAATTCCTGACCATAGCATACATTGCGTGTTGAATTTTCCAGCACGCCAAGTAAGGCATGATAAGTTTAATTTTTTAATCAAATCAAGAAATAATCCATAAAAATAAATTACAACAATCTATTATTACTAGCAAGATTTTGACAAATATTAGGTCGCAAACATATCCAAGATTTATATTATCATAACTAACAATCATTCACGGAGTTTTAGTTTTTGACTAATGTAATGCATAATAATAGAGAAAACATTTAACACCTCGCTTCGCTTTGACATTGTGATTATAGATAAGGAAAGAATGTGCTTTATTCTACGGTGACGAAGCGTAATGACCATAGATAAGAAAAGAAGATGACAGATGGACAATATATTGGCCAGTCGTCAAAATTCATATAATTTTTCTTACTCGTAATAAAGACAATGTACACTTCATTTCAAATTGAATATATATTTATGTACTGTTATTGAATATATACATAAAAGAGAAAACATTTAAGTAATCTTAACCTAGAGATATTAAAAATACATTTGACGTTTTGGCAAACATGTTGAATTGTTTTACTAGCAAATGACAAAGTCCAGTAAGTACAGTATTAACATGGATTTATTTTTAAGGAGAACAAATTTTTGTTGTAATGTTGCATTTTTAGAACATTGTTCTGTGGTATTATTATTATAATTTGTCTCATCACCCCATTATCAACTTGCTATCTTTACAGATCCCGTGACAAAAAAATTCATTAGGGATTACATAGATCCTGTTTTTGGTTATCCGCTGCTCGTCAGATTTAGCTGGTCTACTGCAGAAAATGCACTGCAAGGATCGGCACATATGGTTACATGGGACGAAGAAGAAGACGATCCTAAAAAGAAGAGTCCCGCAGCGGGAATGAAAAGAATCAGCTCATTCTTCTCTGCCAATGGAGACAGCACAGACAATACTAAAAAAAAGAAAACCAGGCATCAATTTTTCACTGAACGATTTTTAAATGTGACGGAATCATTTTGATTAATGTATTCAAAAGATCTTTCTACTTTTTAACAATTATATTAATAAAGATTATTTTTTAAACATACTCTTTTCATTTCTCCTAATTATTAATAAATCATACCAGTTACAAAAGTAAACCAAGATGATTTTTTTATTTCTTTGATTATCTGCTGATCCTCAGGGTCCGATATGCAGGTAGTTGAAGAAATGACAGATTTCCATGACCAGTAGGTAAGTCTTATTAAATGCTGTCTAAAATGCAATTTTATTTTAAATGTCACCGATTCAAGAAATGACATACATACCAAGGTAAACATTTCCATAGTAGTTACCTTCTTACTTGAAGAAAGTTGTCTTATAACATTTGACACGCAATCAACTCGTGTAATAAAAATAATATTATATAATTTTTATAGCGCCATTTTTGTAAAAAATTTCACTTCAAGGGCGCTTTACATATAAACCGTTTATAGTCCTACATTATCTTTGTATGTAATATTAAAAATTGTTATATTAAATTATGGAAATGATTTTTTGAAAAGGTGTGTTTTTAGTATCTTCTTAAATAAGGTCTGATGCACTGTTTTTTATGATAGGGTTCCACACTTTTGGGCCTGCCACCACAAATACCCGTTCACTAAACTTAAAGACTTCTGGCAACGACTAGTCGGTTCTACAACCCTTCCTGCGTCTGAAGTAGAGGCTGACCTGAGAATTATTTAGGATATAAAACTCTTGAAGACAGACGCGCCATATTATATATCGCCTTGTACATCAACCAGCATAATTTAAAATCAACTCTTTCGGGAACCGGAGCCAATGTAGCTTGTGTAAAAGGGATGTTATAGAGAAAATGTAACCTTCGTATTAATATATGATCCATCATAGTGATTTGATTGAAAATATAATAATTAACTCTCTTTTGAATCTTTCTTATATTGAGTCTGACTAGACACCGAATTTAATATATAACAACTTATCTTTAAAGTAAGATCATGTTTGTTTTTGCTAGCCGTGTTAGAACAGCATTCCAAGATTAATATTACCAAGTTTTGTAATCTTAAGATGGTATTCCATTCTGGAAAATGATACAGCAATACCAACACAAAAATTGCGATTGTAACATGTGTATCTTTGTTTTGTTTGTATGATCCTTGTATGACATTTAAAAAAAAAACAAATTATTCAATGTTCTACTGGGTTAAAAAAAAAAAAAGAGATTAACAGTACATATTATTGAAAGTAATATACAGGTCTATCGTTCAAATTAAAAGGAAATTAACAGGTCTACTGTCCAAATTAAACCTGTATATTTCCGTAAATACACTCAACACAAAATTAATATTTT
The DNA here is from genome assembly GCA_022840565.1 of Eubasilissa regina. Taxonomy (NCBI): domain Eukaryota; kingdom Metazoa; phylum Arthropoda; class Insecta; order Trichoptera; family Phryganeidae; genus Eubasilissa; species Eubasilissa regina. The sequence goes on from JAINEB010000025.1 coordinate 24,648,045, forward strand.
AACCTTAAAAAAATCATTTACGCTTAGAAATTACTAATGATTTGTAGGGTTAACTTTAAAACCAATTATTTTTCAATTCAATGCCATGTAAAATTACCACGTTGGAAAAAATACTATTTGCAGTAAGACTGAAAAAGATCAAACATGAGTTTCCCAGTGAAAAGAAAAACAAACATATGAATATAATTATAATAAAAATAATAAGAAGGAATGTCGTATCGTATAGAACTTATATGAATAAATGCTACGAATATTATTTTTTTTCACTTTGTACGGTATTAACTATTTTAAAGCCATTTTAACTCGTAAAAGCATTTTTTCTCATTAAAAATGCTAAAAAATCTATAAATATTAAATGGTAACAAGAGTTGACAACATGGTAGCTTATGGATATTTTCTATCACGGTATGGTAAAGGTTAACTACTCTCTATGACTGGCCAAACTAAAATGGCGACCAATTAAAATCGGCCTAGAACATAAAATTCACACCGTATTTTCAAAATACATTAATCGTTGTGTCAACCATGTGTTGTTTGGTATGTATATGTGAAATTATAATTTTACATTTTAATATTCATCTCAAATTTCTACTTTGATAGAAAAAAAAATTTTTCGAGAAAGAACGACATTTGAATATTGAAAATAGGTATTAAAACTCATGTTACACATTGGAGACAATAACGCGTCTGCTCTAATCGCTATCGGATGATCGTAATACATGTTTGTCTCCATTTGTGAGTTTGTCTCCACGTGTGAGAAGATTCGCTGTCAGAAAAAAAAAACAATAACGTTACATGGTCAAATATAGTATGACAATTAAAATCAATCATAGACATATATCATCTACACAAACTCTATTCAGTTATGCGCGTATATTAATTATTCATGCAACCTGAAATGCGCCTCGAATCAATGAATCATCAATTAGCAAATAACTGTCTTCCCGATGCTCGCATGTGTGTTACTAGGCTTCGACCTTTGATGGGGGCACATTTCTGATCGAAAGGCTCCGCGAGCGTTTCAAGAAGCGACTCCTCGACGCGGGACCCAATTATTCAAAAATTTGTTGGTCAGAACGAATTAGTATTCTCTGCATATCATTCGCGCGACGCACTCCTTATCCTAAAGCATGCGGCAGCGGCGGATCTCCTGAAAATTTTACAGGCGGGGCAACAAAATCACAACTAAACATTTTTTAAGCATCATTTAGCGATAATCTACCAAAATGATATAATTAAAAGCCTTTTAGATATACTGGAAATCGATTAATTTGTAAACGCCTGATAGGTAATATGAATTTATTTTACATGATTATAATGGCCCGTGTCCACGATGAGACAATCTCTGATATAGAGACTATACTCCCATAAGATTCTTTGGAGACCGTGTACCCACATGTCTCAGAGATTACTCCGTACACGCCATGTCTCAGAAATACGTCATTTCGCGCTTTACTTCACTCGTCGTAGATATGTCAAACGTCATATTTCATTGTCATCCACAGAATCTCCCCAGCAGTAGTTAGAACGGAAATATTTGTAATTTAATGCCTTATATTAATGTAATATTTAATGGCATGTCTATCTATCAGAATATATAGTTGTAGAGACATTTATGTGCACGTATCAAATCTCGCTATCAGATCAAACGTTGTATACACTGGTCTCTTTTTACCATTCTCAAACTGATCTCTGAGTCTATCTCCAAAGCAAAATCTCAACATGTGTTCACGGTAATGAGATATATCTTAACATAATCTCTGAAAGTATCTCACCATGTTTCTTTCCATGGACACGGACCTTAACATTTGCAGATTAAAGTACTATATGTATATTATATACTAGACCTACTAGTATAAGTATTGTAGTAGATATTTGAGTAAGATCTCACGCAAGATTGGCGAAGTATTAACGCGCCTTCGAATTGTATCTGTTGAATGATCAAATCAGATAGATTAGTTATCATTAAAACATTTTCAAAGAATTATTTTCATGCATTTTATTATTTTACTTCAATTAATTACGGTAAACGTAAATAAAAAATAAATAAAATAATTAAAGTGTAATATAATCGCTAAGATGTTGTCTTTAAAGTTCTTAGTAGTTAGCAGTACCAAAATAAATAGGCAATTAATTGAATAAATGTTTCTGATGCGTTAATTAGCAGTAATTAATTTAACCTACAGTAAAGCAGTATAACAATTTTCAAATTTTAAAATGTTTTCTATTTGAAAAATGTACCTTTGGAACAAAATCACACATCCAACTAATTCGTATATTTCAAAGGAAATTGACTCCTATGTGTCAGTTTCCCTTCAAATTTATTTATGTGTAACATACAGAAGAGCTTTGGAATATTACAATACGGAAAATGTAAACGAGCCCGAGCGGTCGATAGATAATATGCGAAATTTTACATTAATTTTTAATAAAAACTTTTTATTAGGATAATAGCTATATTATGAAAAACTTGATTTTTCAAGATTTTTAATCATATGTATTTTTTATTACCCTTCTTTTTTCTTATTGTAAAGATAACTTTATAAAAATGCTGTAATAGCAGTTGTTGTTATTCGAAAAGGATTAATTAATAACTCGAATAATTATTTAATTAACTCTAAATATCGTTTTTTTATTGCCAAACTTTATAATAAATTTAATTATAATACTTATACAAAATAAATAACAGAAGACGTAATTTAAATTGAAATAATATCGCGAACCGAAGCTATATTTACGAGAATACAAATAACCAAAGTGGCATTTCGATTTGCTCCGGTGTATTCCGAGCCCAATATATGTGAATGTTTCAAAATTTATAATATTTTAAACGAAAACTCAATCGTTCATGAAAAGAGAAAGTTTCAGGGGGTCGAGAAATTTTCTTTACACCACTGGTTTACGGGACCCTCTTGATGTCACTCGATTATCGCCTGGCTTCAGTAGATCGTGTTTATATGTTCAATTGATATAACAAAAGCCTCCAGTCGCGTCTGACTACAGTTTGGCCCAGCAGTGCTGCACATTTAGTTAATTGTCCAAGTTGATGGATGTCCGGATTGTGATTGATACTTTTTGAAGTGGAAGTTTGTGCTGTGGCGAAAAAACAGTGGTAATTTTTTTCAATTATATATGTGCAATAAAACTTTAAATATTTATTATAGTACACGTACGCCAAAATGAAAAATAGATTTAATTGTATTATTTTGACATATTAAAGATCGCGGATCTTCTGCGGAAGAAATTCTTTGACATGTTACTTTCAATCGATATTAACTTCCTGTTAAATTATAAAAAGTTGATAAATTATTTAATTCAAAGCAGAATTTTTATTTTATGTAGAATCTGGGGCTCCAGAATTTCGAAATATTGAATACTAATTAATAATACTAAATATTATAATTTATATTTTTGAGTGAATATTTTTCTTTTCTAATTCGAACTTCAAAAAATATTATTATTACAAACATATACAAAAATATTATGTTTTGTGTTAGAATTTAAAAAATATGAAAAATTGCCTCTTAATGTTATTAATTTCAGTGTTTCTGTAAAAGTATATTAAATTATTATGCATATATTTATTATATAATATAATAACGAGCAAAAAGAACATTTCCTTTTTAATGTATGGCAGAAAATATATTTTCCTTACCCCATTCATACGAACGTTCATAATAAAATTTTACAGAAAAAAATTAATAATTGTAAAGATATGTTGGTGGAAGAATTTTGGAAAATATATAAATTGTGAAATAATACGCCATTTTTTACATACAATTAAACTTTTTGCAGTACAAATTTATTATGATTTAATGTAGAAAAATAATATATATGAGTATATTTTTTATTTAATCAGATTGCATCCGACTAATAAAATTAATTACATATTTTTTTAAATAAAATTTGGAACTAAAAATATTACTTTTTATTTAATCATGTGAATTCGAAAACAAACTAAAATAATTATCGCCATTATTATATGTGATATGTAGGGACTTTTGAAATTAATTACATTTTTGAAAAAATATATTAGTTCAATATTTCAATAAATTTAAAAAATATTATGTATGTGTTTTGAATATGTATTGTGTAGAGAAAGGGCATTGAAAACCTATCTGATTTTTACATTCATGATTACAAATATAATCACAGAAATATAATTTTAATTATATATGTGTAATATGTAACCTCGAAATGTCCTCGAAAACTAAGATTTAGCGGAAACATTGTGAAATGGTTAAGATTTTTTTTATATTAAGTTTTTAAGCAAATTGCTATCTAAAAATTTTTTTTTAAATATCGCAGATATTATATTTATTTTATTGTGCAAGTATTTTTTTTTCCAGCCAAAAAATATCCCAAAAATGGGACCCCATAAAGCCTTCATTTTGTTCATCCTAATCGGATCGCAAATTATATTAAACGCGGCTGAAGAAATAAAAAATAGTACAGACACTAATAATGCACCAAGGCTCGTCCAAGATTCATACATAGCTGCTTACTCAAATTCCAGAAAAGGGGCAATTAAGGCAGACAGAGCATCGGTTGTGTACGTAACTGCTGCCAATCAAGAAGTCAAAAAGATTTCGCAAACCAATCGAGAAGCGACAAAGGTTACCAATAATATTCCTCCTCAACCGGCGGTCAAAATCAATAATGTATCACCGACAAAAATTACCCCTGTAAGAAGAGAAGACAATAATTACATAACAGGTCCGAATGCAGAACCAAGCTACAATTCCTTCACTTCAAATGATGTTCAAAACAACTACAATGGATACGACAACTCGTACTACGATAGTTATCTACCCCAAGCGAATAAGTATGGTCCTCCTAAAAAATATGGAGTCCCTGGCTACGAGCAAGGACCCGTAAAGCCTATTTACGGTCCGCCTGATTACACTCCTTCTTCATCTTATGGCAATGGTTATGGCCCGCCGGCCCCGGTTTACGGTGCTCCATTGAAACCAGTCTACGGGATTCCTTATGGAGCCCCGTCATTCTTTGATAAGTTCAAGCTGAAATTAGATTTGTTTACCCTAGCCAAGATTATACTGAAACTAATTATTTTCAAGAAGATCGTTAAGTTTATCGCGATTATATGTTTGCTGCTCTTTATTCCGAAGTTGATTCATGTCAAGAAAGACGAAGGGGATGATAACGAGGAAAGGAAACTTGATTTCAATGCTGAAGGTAAATTCTTCTCTATTCTAGTTCCATTAATAATGAATGTAGGAAAATTGCAAAAAACTCTGATGAACGATTATCGACTGCAAATGAGTCAGAATATTTTCTTTGGATAGTCGGAAGCATCATGTTTCCTGTAAATTTCCTAAATACTTATTTAATCAGATCAATCAGTGTTAAAATTATTCTTGATGTTTGTACGTCGGTCACGCTTTTATAACGTGCAAGCACATTTCAAATCAATTAACTCTATTGGTAATCGTGTAGCACTATGTCAGTTGACTGCATATGAAAACATGTAGCTCTCTTGGCGTTTCACTTTTACAAATAAATTAACTGAATTTTGTGTATACAACCTAGGTAGGTACCTACTTTCCATGCCCTTAATAATAATTTAATTCGATACCAGATGGTAGGTACCCATCAACTATTCAGTACATATTAGAATATATGATTTTTTCCTGTCATTATTGACGAGCTTTCACATAGTGTATAATAATACAAAAATTTTAGTCGAAACCATAACCAAAAAAAATATTTCTGATTCATTCCATATTTTAAGTGACCACGATAAAGGCCGCTTGCATTCATTTATCATATCTCAGTTTATTGTTCGGTTGTCTTCAATCAATTCTTTCTTCAATGAAATATTTTCGTATCTGTTATATCTGGTTATATATTTCTTCCTTTTTTTTCGCCTTCTATATTTCATACTATACTATTAAATATTGACCTATTTTCTTTTAGCCTTTCTAATATTTATTCCTTCGTTACATGTACGATTAATTATTAATTATATAATTTTTTTTTTTTAGGCAGAACAGACCAAAGCTTGAACACATTGTACGCCTTCGTTCAGCATGCTATTGACACATATTCCCAGCAGCAAAAGGGTTGTGAAGATGTTGGCTGTCGAATGAAGAATGTTTTGGATCGAGTCAATGAAGAATACACATTCTCCAGGTAAGAGAAAAAATATTGAATACATGTTTCTGATGTGTTAGTTAACAGTAAATAATTTAACCTACAGTAAAGCAGTATAACAATTTTTTTATGTGTATATAAATGTTTTTTATTTGAAAAATGTACTTAAGAACAAAATCACACATCCGACTAATTCGTATATTTCAAAGGAAATTGACTCCTATGTGTCAGTTTCCCTTCAAATTTATTTATGTGTAACATACAGAAGAGCTTTGGAATATTACAATACGGAAAATGTAAACGAGCCCGAGCGGTCGATAATATGCGAAATTTTACATTAATTTTTAATAAAAACGTTTTATTAGGATAATAGCTATATTATGAAAAACTTGATTTTTCAAGATTTTTAATCATATGTATTTTTTATTACCCTTCTTTTTTCTTATTGTAAAAATAACTTTATAAAATTTCTGTAATAGCAATTGTTGTTATTCGAAAAGGATTAATTAATAACTCGAATAATTATTTAATTAACTCTAAATATCGTTTTTTTATTGTCAAACTTTATAAGAGAAAAAAATATTTAACTAACATTTATTTTCATTCATTTGTTTACAAAATTGGACATTTCATAAACAAGTGAGCACACTTTATTAATGGTTCTAATGTAACGCGTGTTTTTAAAACGTGTCATAAATTTTTTGAATACCAATAATTTAATATTGAATATAAAATTATATAAGAATTTACTCCACTACCTTATTCATAAATAGAACGTGTTTTATGGCACGGTTAAGGTTTATGGTAGTATTACTCACACGCACACTTTCTCAACAACCGCTATAAAAATTACATATATTAATTTAAACAATGTATCATATTTAATTTATTATAGTACATACTTTATTTTTGAAATTATTACACCGATTATGCTATTTTTAAAACAGAAATTAATTTTAAAATATTGGAGTTTTTCTAATAACTTAACAACACACTAAAGAAATAGTATTTTTTTTAGTATGGTGGATATGTTTGGCGAAAATTAACACGAAGTTATAGAGGCTTGCCAAAGAGTAAACTACAGCCATTATTTTGAAGGACATCCAGAAGAAAATCACACATTTAAATAATATCCCGTGACCAGGTACTGAGGACTGTAATAATCTATTTAGGAAAATTGATTTTAGGGGTTTAAAAAAGTCAATGAAAACAGTAAAACATCGTTTAATTCATAGTTTAATTATTCTATTTTAGTTATTTATTAATAAATGTGTTAACTGTAAATATTAAATTTAAATGTATTTAGCAATATATTTCACAATAAGAATGTGTTCTCCTAATAATAAAGTTGTATCAATGTGTTCAAAAATTTAATAAAAATGAATTAATAATTCTGGCGTCTGCTATCAGATTACTCAAAGGTATTTGATATTCCGTAAAAATAAGGTAGATGGCTCTTTCAAATAATGGAACAATTAAATGTATTAATATAAAAAATGTAACGTATAGGTTCGAAAATTTGTCGCTAAAAATATCGTCGCTGTAGCATAGTTGGATAATGCTCCTTCCCCGGTTTGGAAAGAGATCCAGGTTCGAATCCCAGTAGAGCGCAACAACAATATTTTTCGATAAAATTGATTTTATATGTATATCTTTCTAATTAATATATTTAATTCATATTTAAAATATCACAGACCGTCTGTTCTGAATAATTACAACTTCACAATAAGAATGTGTTCTCGTAACTAATATATTTATCTTGGTGTGATTTAAATTTCTTATTTTATATTTCTCACAATACATAATATATTATAATGCAGATACATTAGTATAGACAATACAGTTGAAAGCATACTGAACTTTACCGGCAATTAATGCATACTTACCTTTAGTGCCAAATCTTCGAAAACCGAGAGTAAAGTCGCACTTATGAACATCCTTATTATAACGAGGTTTTGTTCATCCATAATACTGCGATACACAATTGTGATGCCGCCTGGCGACAGGTTGGGGATATTAATGAATAAAGTGGTTTGTGTCTTGGCATTTTTTTTCCCAACTTTCAAAATATGGTGCTTTATCAGAAATCAAAATAAAATCCTTAAATATATTTCATGGTACGGCATAACTACAAATTCAGAAATCAAAATTCTAGGAGCACGGGTTCAAAACCTTGGAGAGTCATTTAAAAAAAAATGCCAAGACGCAAACCACTTCATTCAGCGAAAACCCCAACCCGTTGCCAGGTGGCGTCACAATTGTGTGTCGCAGAGACTCCAACTATTCGACATCATCAACTATTCGAATATCGAATAGTAAAACTAAAAATATTCGAATAGTTTCTAAAGTATGACAACAGTATGAAATTAATTTTGAATATTTCAAATAAATCGTATTATACATAAGTACATCAAAATGTATAAGAAAACGAGCTAATTTATCATAAACTGTTTTTTGTTTATAGTTTTAAAAATACAAATTTTAAAAATAACAACGCATTGAACGTTTCGTGTTTTAAATTTGTTGTTAGTTTTGTTTTTACCGTCGCTGCACTGTTAAGTGTTTTATATAGTAGGTCTAACGTTTCTGTCCTTTTTTTGAAATTGTCTAAATATCTCAAATCTTTTGTTAGATTATTTGAACAAACATTTGATGTTTCTACGAGGGAGAAAATGATGTTTCTTAATTCAGTCTGCAATTCGGACGTTGATGAACTCTTCGAACAAGCAACAGGTACCTCTTTTACATCCAAATCAGAATTCTAAGAATTGTTTAATATTCCATCCTTAAAAATCAGTACGAATACTATTCGAATAGTTGCACAACTATTCGAATATCAAATAGTAGAAAAAGGCTAAATATATTCGAATATCGAAATAGCACATTACATTTTATATTAAATCATTTTAATTTTTGAAAAATAAATTTCATATATCATTATAGAATATATTAGAAATGCATTAATTCGATACCATCAATAATTCTGTCTAAATTTTAAAATACTTTTTTTTTTCTTTAGTTTTCTTTTGTCATTACTGATATACTTAAAAGTTAATTAATAAATTAAATAATAGTAAAAATTAATAGTTGGTCTGATTTTTTTACACAAGATACATTTTCAGATAAACGGTACGATTATCCATAAAACACACATTCCGTCTGTAAGACTTGAAAATTACACTGAAATGGAAGAATTTTTATTAATTGCATATTCACAAAACGTTTCTCGAAACAGAGTCACGAAATTCATTGTTAACACGATTGCGTTCATTGTTTTCGTACGTGTATCGCGTACGATATTTTTTTAATCTTTACATAAAAGTACCGTTACGCGGTCATTTATTTTTATTCTTAGACATTACAACAGTCTTACCTTTTATTTTAGAAATAAAAGAAGCTGTATTTTCTCCTTATCACAAATATTTTACAACTATACCCATAGATGTCTCAAACCACGTATCACCAAATATTTTTTTTTTCATTATGGTATCTAAATGACATACTTGTTAGACTTAAGCTTAGTGACCAAGTGGTCAGGGGTTCGAGCTTCATTCCATGAGACCAGCAAGTTAGTCTTATTTTCGTGGCACACGCGTTTAGTTTAATTTGAAAATAGTAAGAGAATTTATGTGACACGTATTCTATTTATGCATATCTATATAAAAAAAAGTTTTTCAATAAGTTTTTGTTGTCGTTTCGTCATCATAATTATTTAAGCCACAAAAACACTTTTGAAATGTGGTGCAACAAGAGTAAGACATTTAAAATCTCTTGAGTGGATTAAATGCGAAACGAATGTATTATAAAGAAAATAAATAGAGACATATTGCAGTCCAGGACCATCATTCAGAGCAGCTCTCTAAATATTAAAATAATGTTAAAATAGCAATGATGATTTTTAACCTCCGTAGAGAGGTGGAAATGTAAAGAAGACGAATAATTATTTAATGATGATATTATTGATAATATTGTTGGAATTGCCTCTTTTTCAGTATTGAGTCAAATCCTGCACCTTGTGATTAAAAGAAAAGCAAAGAATTAAAAGCTTCAAAAATTTACCTCTAAATCTTCGAGATATCAGTCTTATTTATTTTCACGCTCTCTAAGTCATAATGAAAGTAAATTAGAATATTTTTTAAGGTTGAGAATATTTTCTTTATCCATAAATATAGGAGTACCATAATATTAACACATTTTTAAACTAATTTAAAGTTTACACATAAATAGCAATATACCGTACGTTGGTGTAGATTAAGCTGAAATATTTTTAGTCACCCGGTGGCTTCAAAATGTAAGAAATTAAAGCGAATTAATGTCAATTTATTTGAAGTCCTCTTCAAAGAAATTCGTCTGAGTTAGCGGCGAGATGTACATTAACAATTCTGTTATTTCTTACGGACAATTTTTAAGTGAAAAATATCGTTCCGTTTTAGTAATTATACCATCTGTGTACAGGTTGGTTAACATCTCTAAATCTCTATATACATAAATTTAAGTTTTTATCTATCTGTTTTGTATAGCTTTTGATCGATCTGTGGATGTCTATCACACTCATCTTCACCGCTGACGATCCCTGAACGCACTTTGTAAATATCTGGGCGAAAAACTGAGCTTCTGACAGCTTCAAAAACACGCTCAGTACCGACGCCAATATCTGACAATATCATTCGCCCTCAGCCACTTGAAACGCCGGCTTTTCTGGGCGCAACTCATCTCGCTGCTGCCTTCCAGTTAAAAAATTTAAATCATAACTGTGCTCAATCAACAATAGCTTATGTCAACCTTAAGTAGTCTTTCTTCTTCAACTTTTTTCTTATGTGTTCTTCCTTTGCTATTCCTGACACAATAAGCGACTCTTTATAAACCGTGCGTTTCATTCCAGCTACAACCTTCATTACATTATGTTCCCATCACAAACACCCTTGGTGTAATATAAGACACATTTTGTATTTGTCAGAGTTTCTTATATACACAAAACTAATTTTGATAAATCGACAAGGGTATCATAGGTCTAAATAGGCCATGGGAGGGTTTACACAATCTTATCTAGAAAAGAATGCACAACGGATGAAGGATTAGTCCAGCATCATAAAAAGGATATCCTGCAATAATAGTCAACAAAGACCCTGTTTTTTAATGTCACTGCAGTCGGTTCCTGAAATGTATTTGATAATTACGTAATGTGTATGTTTAAATAAATAGCTAAGAAACGAGTATCAATATATTATATTGTTCAATACATGTAATAATAATCACCTCCCTTAAAAGCCATGATATAAAGTAGGTACAACCACAATACGTAAAACTATTAATTTAAATAGCTGGAATAGTCTTTTAATTATGTTAATAAGTTCTACATAGTTACTATTTAATTCAAATAATATTTGTTAATTTAATATACTGGTCTAAATAAGAAATACATAAAATTGACTTTTCAGGCGTATTCTAGTATAATGTGTTCATCGTTTGTCTTATATAGAATATAGCTTCCATATTTTCTAATAAAAATATGATTCTCATTAGTAACATCAATGCTGTTTCATGGAAAAGAATATATGGAGGTAGATTATGGGTGGAATGGTGGACGTTACATTGTGTAAAGTGATCACTTAAGCCAGCCGAAAACAGGTCGTAAGCCCTGTAATTACCCATACTTCTATATTTTACCAATTAATAAAATATAAATAGCTTCATCTCATAATACACAAAATTGCCTAACGAATATTTATATAAAATCGTACTACGTAGGGATAATAATTAAAATTTGAAATTGTGTCCACATCCATATAACTAGAAAATACCGCCGCAATCGCATACCTTAGATAATATTTATGATTAATGATTTTCATATATATTTTAAATATGAAAACTGAACTGAATATTTAAATGAATATTTTTATTAACGTTATTTGTCATTCAAGCGTTTAACCATGTTTAGAAATAAACCGTAATTTTATAATAAAGTTGGACATGACTATTTTTTTTCTCTATATTTATGTAGTAGGCAGTAGCTTGGGTACAAACATTTATGCGGAAAAAAATTCAAATTATTATTTTTACACAACTTTTGACATGAAACAAGGCGTAATATAATACAGTATCAGTCTCGATGCAATCCAAAGCGGCGATTAAAAGAAATTAAACATTTTTTACCTTTTAGTGAGGTTTTATTTTATTGCAACGTTTTTCAACACCTTTGGGTACATGCTAGTTAAATTCCTTCGATAGCAGATCCTGCTTCTGGGTTTACTATTGATAATAAGACCGTGCCACTCTAGTAAGATGTATCACCACAAACCTGAACTGCTGGATTGCTGACTGATCCTCTGCTGATTTCTGAGGTTACATGTTCTTGGTCAGCCTTCACAAATTACTCGCGTGCGGCGGCTGGATTGTTTATGTCAAGTTAAGTGGCGCTCCGTCCATAGAGCAAAAACAGGCATACCAACAATATAAAAACCCAAGGCTAGCAATAGAATGATATCAAACACGCGGAAACAGTAGAACCTGCTAGATGATACCGGGACAATCAATTTTATTAATCAACTATGTATGTATGTGAATTATTTAATAAAATCACATTTTATTCAGTTTCTATACAATTTAATCTGATTCAATTTTTCAGAACATACCTAGTTCTTGGGTAATTAGAACAAATTGGATAAATAATTACTTTCTGTGTATCTTTCTAAATGATATATCTAATTCAATTGTAAACGAACTATGTTCTGAAAAAACTTGATTTCAACTAAAATAATTACACCACCTTATGACAAATTCTGTTTGATTTTAATCCAAGTTATAACTCTGAAATACTGCTGAAGACTCGACTGTAGTAGACTAATACGCACCAAAATCTGGTACACAAATTCTTGGAAGTCTCTAGAATACCAAATTAAAAATACACATCTCAATATAGGCGTTTCTGGCGCCGGTTAACCACGAGTTCCCAGAATAAATGTATCCTAATTGATACCATACATTTAGTTACATCAGCGATGTTCGTGTTCTTCGTACTGATGAATACCCCTGCTGTCCTTCAATTACGTATTTATCTTTACTTGCTTGGAAGCGGATAGTCCAAAGGGTCACGGGTGCACAGCACAAACCCTGGGATTCCCACATCGAGTCAACGATGTATCAATGTTTGATTCAAATGGATGGTCACATATTGAGAGCATTTTATTCGGATGAATACTTACTGGCTAGTAAATCTTTGCAGCCTTTTTAGTAATATTAAGGGTACGCCGTTATGAATGAATGTATATAGTGTGGGTGTATGTTGACTCCAGATTAGAAGGATTGAAGAAGATGATGTAAAATGTCACTTGCAAGAGGGTATTGAGTGTCACAATAATCACCCATTTACCCTCGTGTTCGTTTGATATTGCAGAGTGTATTGTTGTTATGTATGTACTTACACTCCCTATCTTTTAGTTTATCAACCTTAATATATCTCGATTTAAGGAGAGTTTGAGTTAGAACTATTATTTTTAATAGTTTTGTTTAACCATAAATTATTTATGTTTTAATCTTTTTAAGGGTACTAAATTATTATTATCTTGATTTATATTTTCTGTAAACGGATATGCATTGAAACGTTTGTTTCATATCATCTAATTTATCACTTTGTTTATATATTATTTAATAGGAGTATTATCTCCGGAATCGTCTTTATAAGCTATAGAACAACCCTTCAGTAGTTAGATCATATCTAACATCGAAACGAGGAAGAACTGAAAGTCTGTTCGTTTCAATACATCTCCGTGAATTTTTGCATCTTTATTATATCAATAAACGAATTATTCACAAGTACCGGGTCGTGATTACAAGATCTCCCGATAGGAACATGAAATTGTGACTCTTATTTGTGCCGAAATATGAGAATGTTTATATATGGATGTAACAGGAACAGAAAATTCGTACGAGTTGCATTGAATTTATTGCTATGTATGCGAATTATTATTAGATGCCGTTTCTAGAGCTGTCACTTGGAAGACATCGATCGAGGTGTTACTTGGAGTGCTGCTGGCCGCCTTTGTATTGTTACATGCCGTCGGTACTCAGCGTCTTTATGGCTGATGGGAGATACGAGTATCGCCTTTCTGGGCGTATTCAGCTTCGCTAGGCGGCCTTGGTGACAAAAGTGGAAGCGATAGCCTTCCACAATTACTTTTTATAATTAGGGTAAACGTGTATCTATCATTTAAAATATTTCGAAAGATCTTATGGAGGTTAATGATATGTGTGTAGGAATGGATCAGATCAGATAGATTATGGAATAATAATTTGCCCCCAAGTCGGCTTATCATTCGTATTCGTATACTTCTGTATCTATTTACGATCCGGATTTACGTTGCGAATTTAGTAGTCAATTATAAAATATTTAATTAGAATACCATACACGAATTTTCTGAAATTCTTTAAGATATGAACTCATTTATATCAAAATAACAGGCCAAAAGTATAAAGGTTAGATTAAACATGTTCAATGCTATTCTGTATATAACTCATTATTTCAGGTATTTATTAACGTAGGAAGAATGTACATACATGCGATTGTGGATATAAAGTAATCGCAGCCGCAAGAAGGAATGTAGTAGGTTGAAATTTACATTAAAATATTTGTAATCGCATACTTAAACAATTGCCTTGATGAAATAATATCTGCGTCTGAGCATGCGATTCAGTTCTTAGCTAAGAAACATAAAGCTGTCAAAATTTCAGTCAAAACTAAGACAGGATGTTAAAAATTCGAGAATAATAATAATTTACATTTAATATGTTTTGTCCGCGGTCATAAAAACAGAAAACTAAGTATCTTCTAAGAAAGGAAACTGATAAAAATTGAAAACAGAAAAATTTAAAGGATCTTTCCATCTTAAATAACATGTAAGTTTATTCTTCAGGAACACCGTACTGAAGAAAGGGTCTCCACAACATGTAGGAAAATAATTATTGCGTACTTTGGGCATGTTGCTAGAAGAAATATAGATAGCCTGGATAAATAATTGTACAAATCCAACACGTAATTGTACAAGTGGAACATGGAATTGTACAAGTATAACATGGAGGTGATAAATGAACAAATGAAACATGGAATTGTACAATTCCAACATGATAGTCAGATCAAGTCCACAAAATGATTGGAGTCAGTGGCGTAACTATAAAAGTTGGACCCCAATCCAAAATGAAAAAAAGCCCTCTCTTCATATATATGTATTGTATAATAGAACTATAAATACGAAGTACTAATCAATAATCAGTGTGCAGTAGGTATAAATTTAGGTTATGCTGTTATTAATGATATTATACAATCGTATATAATATATGTATTATATGTTGTACATAAGATTATATACTATCGATTAATCAACGTCTTTAGGTCAAATTAATTAGTCGTTTATACGACTATACCATTTGTTTATTTGTAATTTTTGAGTACCTACTTACTATTCATAGTGTTTTTAAAGTTTAAATTTTAACGTAAAATAATACCATCTTATCCATATATATATCAATATAAAAAATGTATAAAGAACTTGATTATTTTACTGTTTAAAAATTCTTCACGTAATTACTGAAGCAAATTATTATTTTTATTAAAGGATAACGTAGAAAATAGTTCTGCCGGTTTGCTTTTTGTTTTACCCAAATCAAAAACTAATTCATCATGCACCTCGAACGCAAAGAATGATCATGAAAACGACAGTAAGATAGTAGATTTTGCTAATTAGTACAATAGGAAGTAGACACTTCAGTGATTTTCACGCAGCTCTAAGCCAACCTTTCAAATGTTATTCTGTTAAAAAAAACAGCATAAGTAATACATCCGTAGAAAACGGATCAGCCGAAAGTATTTTTCAATTCAGTAGGTGGCCAATTGTATGGCTTGAGTAGAACGATATCTTTAATACAGAAGTAATTTTAATAGGACTAGAAACAGCACAAGTCGACTATAGCGCTACGGCTACAGCGGCGGGATAGTCGTAGTAGTTTTTAGAAATAAGCAATTAAAGATTCTACTGGTATATGGCTGGCGCTAGCATAATTATAATAAATTGTCCGTTTATAACATATAATATTCACTCTTAGAAAACAAGTGTGTTTTAGGTATGCAAAAATCATTGCATCGCTTTATGCCTATTTTCGCTTTTCTATGATGGTCTGGACCCTAACCCGATATATTAGCTGGTTAGGTAGTCTTGTATACATCGATCAAATATTTTCCCATATTTTCGTAATAATAATAATAATGTGTTTATTCCAGCGTGATCAGGTTTTTTTTTTAAACCTGATTCACCATAAAGATAATACATATTAAGTTATACATTAAAGGTTATGAAATAAATATGCTGTGAAAAAGAAAACCAAGGAAAATATTAATAAATACAAAATAAAAATTTATTAATATTAATAAAAAGTAAAAAGTTCACACACACACACAAAATATAATTATTACATATATAACTACTTCAGTCACGGCTATTGTTGTATATGTAGCTATTTTGTAAGCGCTGCCGAACACGAGAAGTGATTTTATAATTTGTATTGCTATATTTCTTGATGTGGTGTATTATTATTTGTACGAGTACATATTAGCGCTGGGAAAAGTATCGATACAAAAAATATTTTAGAGCACAGACGAACCCCTACCTAACGAGGGCACCAATGCTCCGCATTGTAGTTACACCACTGACCGGAGTTGACATTGCAGTAAGCAAGGGTCTCGAAGGGTGGAAGGAAGAAATTCGCGCTGCGAAAAAAGAACAAAGGACTACAAACTCTGATAAATTACTGTCACTGTGATAAAATGACTCGATGCGTGTGTAATACAATGTTGAATTGAATATAGTGAAAATTTAAAAAAGTCATTTTGCACCACAAAATAATTGGTATGTTAAATAATACCATTATTTTAAAATGTATCTTTACATTTTATTTTATTAAATAGGCAATCCACCTTTCAAGAGTGATTTATGACATTAATCAAGTTAAAACTTTATTTTATAGAAAAAAATACAATAATATTATAGAATAGGAAATATTATATTACAAGTCAATACCATTGTCGTTCAAAAAATTTGCTATTATATAGATTAAATGTGACGAATTAATGGAAAGAAGATGAGACAAGTTAACCAGGAGTAGAAAATTACCATTGACGAGATTACTCTAAAAAAAAAACCTGTGAAGGTCAAGGGTTTCCTCCTCGGCACCACACTCACACATTGGGGAATCTATTAAGTTCAATCTGAATAAATGTGAGGCTACCTGGCAATGCTAAATTCTCATTATAGAGATATTTGATATTGTTCTTTTGGAGAACCAGAGGGTGCGGGGAATAGATCTTTGAATTATTTTAAGCCGATTACCCTTATGATGATCTTTGAATTATAAGAATAAGCATAACATTGGTTATTCAACAGATTGTATATTAAAATATTAAAAACAAAAGATATAAATTTAAATATCAGGTTGCCAGGTATTTTTAAGAAAGTTTTTAGCTTATGATATCCCCACCTGATTTCCTTGAGTCAGCTCATTGCGCGATCTGTTTGACAAATGTATTATAAGTAATTCAAATATGTGAGTAACAATGTGCATTTTAATGTATGAAATATACCGATGATTTTTATTTTTAACTGATTTTATACGATGCACAAAAATACTGGCAATTACGTTCATACATTTCATTTATCCAAATACAAATGTTTTTCAATGTATTGCCATAGGCCAGTGATGGCGAACCTTTTGGACGCGGCGTATCATAAATTCAGAAAATCTAATTTAACTTTGGTGGCGTGTTACCCCCCCCCCCCCCCCCTAAAAAGAATACATATTTAATTATATTTAAAAAAACAATTTACGTACTCATTTATATATTATTAATTTAAATTTAACCAGAAAAAAATATGGAACTCATTGTATTTGATTTGATGTCAATTAATTAATTGCTTAATTCAATTAATTGTTTTTTTTCACAAAGTGAGACCCAAAAGAGAAGCATATGTGATATGTACATAGTGATAAATTCGAATGTTGTTATCGGGTAGACGCCTGGTGGCGAAACACGCGTTCTTTGATAACTCTGATGTTAGTGAACGCTGGCGTGTCGCCCAAAACGATGTGGCGCGTCATAAGTTCGCCATCACTGCCATGGGCGGTGCCGGATTTACCCTTGTACATATTGGTGCCACCTAAAAATAAATTACTTCTTTAAAATATAATTTCAGACTGCATTGTCACTAGAGCGCAGGAGCTCCTATCAATACTTAATTTATTTTCGTTGAAAACGAAAGTGTTTTCAACGAAAATAAATAAACTTTACAAATTTCAGGTATTGTTTTATATATTTTTTGTGTTCGAATATTGCATCATTTTCTTTTTACTTTTGTTATTTATAAACTTTATTTTCTTCTTTCTTTAATTATTCTAAATTTATATTTGCTGAACCAATTATGTATAATATGATTAATGATTAACAATGTAAAATGTTTGCCTCAACATGGACGAAGCCTAGTGAGGCGGATATTAAAATACTAAATGTACATACAACATATGAAATAAATAAAAAATAAATTTGAGGACCCCAAGCCATAGTCTCGGTAGCCCTATATTAAATCGAAGCTTGACCAGTGGTACCTATTTTAGGAAACTGTTTTACTGCGTAGAAAAGATTTGATTTGATGACGTGATAAATATTTTTGTGTACTTATTGGTACATATACTGTTTTTTTTTTAAATAACGAAAAAACGATCAACCTGCTGATTGGGCGGCTTGTCAATCGGAGGCATTATTATGTGGAGTACTTCGATTGGTAACCCGATGCGGGCCAACCAACCTTCGTGAAATATAAATATCTACATTTACACGAATAGTTGTGTTATTTACTAAGCTACAATACAGGCTAGATGACTTTGTAAACCTAATTATTAATAAGACGATGTATATAGAGAGATTTATAGTAAAGTCATTGACATTACTACATAACTGATTATGAATACTGCACGTGAGATGATCATTATTGCGGGATTGGAAGGAATATATCATTAAATCTCCCGGAACGATAACCTATTAAGAAATTAAAAGAATCTCGGACATTTCTTAGAATTTATTAGGATGTGGGTCTCTCGCTGGGGATTGCTGGGATGTACGATGCTGGGTATAACGGTGGCTAGGGAGAACTAACGGAGCATTCTATTGGCCCTACCTCGCACCCTCTTGCAACCTGGACAGAGTGAATTTCTGCTGGATTGTGATCGAATCGAATGTGACGTTTTTTCTCTTCTTCTATAGCTTCTTTCTGGCTGTCTTCTGTATTTAATATGATAACGCGTCTCACGTCAACTTGATACATATTGCACTGGTATGGATCTGGTACGATGATACCGGAGCCAACATATTATATTATTATATGATGTTAATGACTGAAAGTATTAAAAAAAATGTAATAATGACCAAATATAATAATTGTGCCATATAATAAAGAAAAAAAGTTAATATAAAGGAAAGCCATAAAGTTTTATTAAGGAAAACACATTCTTATTGTGAAGTTGTAATCATTCAGAACATAGGTCTGTGATATTTTAAATACTAAATTAATGTACTAATTATAAATATATACGTATATTTTTTATTTATTATCTTAAGATAATAAATAAAAAATATGAATTTTAACCACCAAGTTAATATTGCTAATTTTAAAAGTATATACATATAAAATCAATTTTGTCGAAAAATATTATTTTTATATGTATATATTTATATTTAATACATTAATTTAATATTTATCATAAAGTTTTAGTAACTAACAGTTCTAACTTTAAAAATATACCAGCCTGCCCGCACGGCTGCCGCCCGGCAGCAGACGTATCAGAGACGCAGTACTCTGTTGTCAATTTGCAGAATAAAAAAAAAATCTTCAATACACTTAATAAAACTATAAAAAGCGTTTTGATAGGAAAATAAGAAAAATAGGAAGAAATCTTTCATGTTTTCAAATACACAACATATTCACCTCTTGATAGAATTTTTCAAAATTAAAATCGCACTCAAACTAACCAATATAATCAAGTGTTGTTGGCACCAGAAATAAAGGACGTCCGTGGAAGACTTGCCACGATCAGGTAAACCAGTTAACGGAGGATGGTTCTGTTAGAAGCCTCAGCAATCTGCAAGCTTGTATGAGAAGATGTATGAATATGAATGAGGCGAAAATTGTGTGTCAGGACAGAAAAGTATGGCGCTCTATCCTCTCTGCCTATCCTTGCGGGGAAACGGCGTGATGGTAAGTAAGTAAGTAAGCAGTTGATACTGTTGGATTAATCGAGTGTTTATGACACCTGAAATAGAGGACGTCCGTGGAAGACTTGGCATGATCAGGTAAACCGTATCAGAGACGCAGTACTCTGTTGTCAATTTGCAGAAAGAAAAAAAAATCTTAACACACTTAATAATACTATAAAAAGTGTTTTGATATGAAAATAAGAAGAAGAAGACTTTAATAATAGGTAGATATGATATACATAATATATGAAGCGAGAGTAAACAACTCTCAAAACTATTCCGGGATAAGGTGGGACCCTTTCGGGTTTCATTCATGTACATAACTGTTAAGCTGTTAACAGGTACCAGGGATAAATAGTCGAATCCTCACACGTAGGTATAATCAACACACTTCCACCTCATATTTGCATATAACAAGCATTTTCCGTTCAGAGATTTGCAGCATCGAGCATATGATAAGGCAGTTAAGTAGCTACATGTTTATGATGTGTTGAACAAAATCACGTCCGTATAATTTTTTTTAGAATTCGGTTTCCATTACATTTGTTCTTTGAAATTATTTCAACAACGATTTGAAAAAGTGTGCTTATATTATTATTGCACAACATATATTGTATATAATAGGAAAATACAATAATAATTATAAAATTTTGAAACTAAATTCGATGTTGTAAATAAAATGTATAAAAAACGTTTATGAACTACAATTTGAATCCCGGTGGCAACAAATTGATTTGATCTGTATATCTTTCTAATTGATACATTTAATTTGTATTAAAAATACCACAGAACTATGTTATGAAAAAACTTCAATTACACAATAATAATGTGTTCTCCTTTAAATGAAATCCTTTCTTCTTCTTTTAAATAGGCAATCCACCTTTCAAGAGCGATTTGTACCATTAATCAAGTTAAAACATTTTTTTATAGAAAAAAGTACAATAATATTATAGAATAGGAAATATTATATTAAAAGTCAATACCATTGTTGTTCAAATATTTGCTATTATATAAATTAAATGTGGCGAGTTAAGGGAAAGAATATGACCGGGAGTTGAAAATTACTATTGACGAGATTACTGTTAAAAAAAACCTGTGAACCGCAATGGACAGGCAAAAAAGATATGGTCAAGGGTTTCCTCCTCGTCACCACACTCACACATTGGGGAATCTATTAAGTTTAATCTGAGTAAATGTGAGGTTACCTGGCAATGCCCAATTCTCATTATAGAGATATATGAGATAATTCTTTTGGAGACTTACCTTTTGGAGAACCAGAGAGTGCGGGGAATAGATCTTTAAATTTTTTTAAGCCGATTACCCTTATGATTACTTGGATTCATTATTGTGCAGTTCAAATAGAATTCGTACGTTTTTTTATCACATTTAGTTTGTCATACATTGGGATATGGAATTGATGAGGGAAAACTCCGAAAAGAGTGGCCTCCTTGGCCAATTTATCAGCATATTCATTTCCATGAATTCCTTTATGTGCAGGAATCCAAACGAATGACACCTGTTTATTGTTACTGTCCAAATTAAATAGACATCTTCTGATGGAATAGATTATCTTATATAAAATCATTTAAAATATTAAGAAAACTTGTTTCTTGATGGGTTAATGTAAACGTTTTGATTTAATACGAAAAAATTAAAATAAAATGTACGTTGTGCACGAGCTCATAATAAAACACACTAATGAAAAATTTGTTAAAATTTTAGTAATCTTTATTTCACTTATAGAAAGTAATTTGTCACATATTTCAAATCATGTCATTATTTCTTAAATATACCAAACCAATTCAACCATCATTTATGGTTTTTTTTTCGTAGACAAAATATAATATTTTGATATAGTGAACCGACCACCCTTTCTTGTTTCATAAACGATTTTGAGAACGAGCCTTTGCAAGTAATATGAACCTTCTCAATTTTTAACATTTAGGGGAAGGGACTCGGGGGAGCTCGGGGGTATCGCGCAGCTTATTTTTAAATCTGATTTGGATCAGTTAATCAGAAAAGTACCTAAAAACAAGATCAATGAGTGGTTTAAATTAGTATTTTAGTAAAAATAAAAGGAATAATCATTATTTTGTAATCAAAATGCTATCAATCACATAATTGACAAGATATAATAGTTACTCCGCTGGATGTTCAGCATATCATTAGTTGTCGAACACGAAGCTTCTGGTGCAGGCTGCGCAAATCAAAGAACTCTCAAGAGGCTCAATATACTAGCTCCAGACAATGCTACTACTCCAGAAATTTTTGATCAACATATGAAGCAGTGAGAGCAAAGTGAACTAACCTACAAATTTTCCACACACGAGAAATATCATTAAATGATAATGAATTTGAAATATTTTAATAGCGATTGTGAATCAATAGATGGCAATATATAATAAACAGTTTTTACATTTATTTTATATTTAAAACACTGCTAAATAGATTAGTCCACTGTCTCATATAAATCTAGAATGCATGTAGGACGATACTTTCTCGCGTCTCAGAGATTCGGCGATAAACGTCAGCATGTATGTAGATTGTTCCGCTTTACGTACAAAATATAATAGCCAATAAATAACAGCTCAGCTAACTCTGTAGATACTACCTTTTACGCGTTTATGCTTACCCTTAGAGATATTGCATTACCCACCTGAACATCTGGAAATATGCTGAATAGATTTATATATTAAATATATT
Organism: Eubasilissa regina; assembly: GCA_022840565.1. NCBI lineage: Eukaryota > Metazoa > Arthropoda > Insecta > Trichoptera > Phryganeidae > Eubasilissa > Eubasilissa regina. The sequence goes on from JAINEB010000025.1 coordinate 24,671,152, forward strand.
GAATCATTTATCATAGAACAAAGTACATATGGGTATCTATCGGAACTTCTTTATGGAAGTAAATCGACAAATTTGCGAAGAATCTTCTTCACGTTGACAAAGGAATAATTGTATTTGTCCCGACAATGACACGTGGCCACGTGACCAGGTCCCCGTAAAGAATGACAGTAGGCACTGTAGGCAGTGACATCCACCGGCTACGTACAAGTGAACAGTGAACAATCCTATCAACACGAAAATTACATTTTACATTTCTGGCTAGCATGCCATCCGTGAAGCTAGCCACAGGGAGATAGAAAAAAACAAACCTTTGTCTATTCTACAAAAATGTATCTTTTACACATTTGAGATTTTTGTCACTTTTTTTTCTTTCTTTAACGACCTCGCGAGGATCAAAAATTGCATAACACTACAAATCATTCATTTCTTGATATCGCTATTATGATCCAGTTAGGACTTTATTACGTTAGTGTACGTCTGTCTGGTAGACGTAGACGTAGAATAAACGTATTTAATACGAAGTTATTCAAATTAATAGGTGATCATGTATAAGCTCAATTTAAACATTAAAAAAAACTAAAATTATAATTGTAATGTTTCTCTTATACCTAATAATGTTTTTAAATTAAACAAAATTACTAGTCGAAAAAAAACATTCATGTACCTACATCTTTTTAAAAAAAAAACAATAATTTTAACAACCAAGAACTTAAAATTTGGGCTACAATTAATCCCAAAAATATTTTTTCTTTCCATAATAAATAAATTCGATTACTTATATCGTTATTGGGATTCAATAATCCTACTTAAGTTAAGGTTTTTGACCGCTTGACCTTACACCTCAGGCAAAAAATAAACATTTTTTGCTGATGTGGCATGATTATCCTTGATACATGTTTCTTCCTTCTTGCAATCTTTGTTCTGTTCCGACTCCTGAATCAAATATTTAAACTTCTCCTATCGTCCCTCTTGTGTCTGCTTCAATAAACAACTTGATGCATAAATGCAGTCCAAATCGCGGGTACTTAACGACACTTGTCTGTTAAACATCCGACTATTGAAGCTCATGTCCAGGGACGGATCGAAGAAACCGGGAGATGGGCAAAATTCCAATATTCAAATCCCAACAAGCTAAAATCCTCACTAACTAAAAACTCGACAAACCTAAACCACTATTAAGTCAAATTCCTATACATTTAAAACCCAATTATCTAAAATTCTAACAATTCAAAATCTTGATTAATTTAAATCCCGACAAACCTAAGTCTCTATTAAATAAAATTCCGACTAAAATATCCCAATTATCTAAAATTCTGCTATGCCAGAATCCTGATTAACTAAAATTTCGGCAAACATAAATCCTCACGAGTCAAAATTCTGACTAACGAAAATCCCGGCAGAAGTTAATATCTATTAAATAAAATCTAGGAAAAGGGGCAAATCAAAATCTTGACTAATTAAAATCCCGACAAAATCCTGCCGAGCAAAATTACGATTAACTGAAATTTTTACAAAAAAATCCAGGTAAAAATGACTGAAAAGCTGTAATAAATAACTGCATTTTAAACATTTTATAATTAAAGAGAAGGCTACTACCTAGCAACAAACAATCGGAGACAGCCGTTTTCTTTCTGTTGGTATAATATTCCACGACAAGGTGAGTTCACATTATTCTCATGCAGCCGGACTTCAGCGCGGAATTACATAAAAATAAACAATGTGTAGTTTACCTTACAGCACGTAAAATTAACATTTTTTAACGTGACATTTGACTGAAACACCGTGTGGTCGATTGGATCAAATTAACATCAGCTGCGAGTACAATGACTGGGTGTAATACAGTTCAGTCCTTTGCAATACCCATAACACATAACACTGCCCGTCTCCCGAAGCATTACCACGTGCTGCGCCTTGCGTGCGATGCTATCGCGGGCACCTAGTGCCGATATTGTTTTGTTTAGTATCACTGGGCACCGCGAATAATCAGTGAGGTCAAATGCCGTGTGTCAGTTTTAAATTAAGTCGTTGGTTTTAATGAAAAAAAGTGAACTGTTTGAAAATGTTTAAAAAAATGATAATATCATAATTTATTTCTGTAAAATTTTCTTTAATAAGAATGGAAACATAAATGTAGATTGCCAGAAGAAAAAATAATAAAATAAAATATCTACTACCTATTTTAAAATGATAATGTAAAATTAATCTACATTTAAAAAAAAATGTATAAGTAAAAAATTGATATTATTTGCGTATTACAAAATTAAAAAAAGTATATTTAAATAATGTACAAATAAAAATCTTGTTACACAATATTTTGTCAAGTCCAGAAAAAATATTTTATTTCTTCAATTAAATAAGGATACAAAAATGTCCAAGTTCAGTTATTTCAGTAATTTATTGTATAAAATAAAAAGGTTTCAATGCTTTGCTTGGTCTGGGAAGGAAACAAAGAAAATATTTGCTCCTTCTAAATTTGAAACAACATTCGCGGCCAAATGAACCAAGTTCAACTCGGGATGAGTCACGTGACAATTGCGCGGGGAAAAAAGGAATGCATTTCCGGTGTGACGTGTCGCCATCGTTACCGGTGCGTAAATAAATTAATAAAATCAATAGATGGCGCTTTGTCAGGGGGAAGTTTTAACAAATTATTTGTGGATTTCTAACAATAGTGAAAAATTCAAATTAGCTATCTGCTAGAGATTATTCGCGAAACTAATTATCTGCATGAGAGGTGTGTAAACCAGTTAAAATGGCAGGAAATTAAACAATCGAAAGTATATTGGCATTGAGAAACGGTCATTATTTTGCTGTGATTTACTCATTGGAACATGTTACTTCATTTTCAAACGGATGCTTCGAGTAGTTGAATACCTACACACATAGCATTATCATGTACTCGCGTACCATACCTCATGTTAGGAAATGGAATCTGATGTACATACATATATGATCATGATTCAAATTTTGACGATGTCTAGAGGAAATAATTTTATTCGTTCATTAGGCTGAGATGTGCTGTATAAGGTACAGAACTACATCTAATAGTAGTTTAGTGACAAATTAAAAATGTATTTATAATTAAAATGTGCTGTGTCTAATATTATACATACAATGAATAATTATATTGTTTAGACTTTGATTAGGTGAGACATTTAGTAACAAAATGTTTTTTTTTTTTGTTTACCATTGATAAGATTTCGTAGCTATTTTTAAAATGCAAGAAAACGAAAAAAAGTGACTAGAACAAGATAAATAAAACGATTAAAATTGAACCTTGATATTTTCATTTACGTCAATTGTATTTGTAAACAATCGCAAAATAATGTTATTAATTGGATGACATGATATCAACACTGCGACAAAATGCAAGAGTTATCAGCCATGATGAGGTCGATAGAGATCTACAGACTGTCCGCAGAAAGCAGAACCAGAAGACCTCGCGGGAGCTCCGCAGTGAACTTCCAAAGGACGAGCTATTTCAAGAGAAATTTTCAAAAGCGACGTCACAGCGCCGAGGTAGACAGAATTTTATCAAAGTACGCATATTTAAGAGACGCTCGTCCGTCTGTCCCTCCTCCCGCAACCGTTCGCGATAGTAGAAGCCACAAGGAAGACGGAAATAGCTCTGAACTGAACGAAAAAAGCACCAGAATTCAGTGCGAGAATACGCCATTCGCGAATATGTCGATAAACTTAACAGACAGTGATAAAATAACAATGCGGATCAAAAACCAGAACCGCAACAAATCGAAGGAGGGTTTCGATTTTCAAATGTGCAAGAGACGGGTCGTCTCGTGCCTGATCAGCAGCAGCTCAGAAAAAGACAGCTGGAAGACGAAATCTTTTGAAACCAGTTCCAAAACAAAATGTGACAAAAGTGACAGTGATATCAGACCGTTCGATGTGTCAACCAATTCTCGTGATACCAAATTTGAAATGTGTAATAATGCAAAGGTCGCGACCGACAGAACGATACCGACTAACGTACCAAAACGAATGAAAAGTCTAAATTTCCAGGAAGAAAGCATTCTTCAGAGACCCGCGAGTGGAAATTGGGAATTGCCAAAAAGACGCAGTTTTGTGGTGAAGGAGGAGATATTTTATGCCAAAGATAACGAAGAATGTGTTGACGTTTCAAAAAAATGGTGGCAACCGAAATTCCCGCTCAAGAAAGGAATATTCGACTGCTGGGTAAAGTGGAGGAGGCGGAAGATTAACAGCACAAGTGAAGAGTGAGTACTTACAATTGGTTTTTTTTTATTTCGATAATCTAAAAAGTTTGAGTTAATAAAAATTTGACGTTAATGAATACTTAAATACTTTTGTCATTATTATTTATTTTCCGAACCATTCGCTACTCATTCAAACTGTAAATATTTGATTTTATGCTTAAATAATAGCGTATAATAGTAATTTTAAATTACTCAACACATTTCCTAACGTAAGAAAACTATGTTCGTATTTTGTACACATTCTAGTAACCTGCACACATAATAACTGTACACACTTCAACGATACATTTCAAAACTACACACATAAACTACTAACTGTGGCAAGTGCACGTGTAGACAACTGCGCACAAGTAATAGATAATAGGTAGATTAATGTAAGTTACCTCACGATAGCTCACATTCGTTTAAGATAGATTACGTCAAGTCATATTAAGTTAGGTTAAATTATTCAATATAAAATCACGGCAGCAGGAATATAAGATTAATAATTATACGAAATATAAAATGAGGTCACAAAGTAATTTTGCAAATGTTGAAGAAAGGATAATAAGATGACTGTTTGCAGTTATTTATGTGTGCGTTTATCTTGTATGCACCTGTCATGTGTGCAGTTGTAATAGTCCATAATCCATAGAAATACAGCGTTGTATAGTGTATTTGTTATCTTCATACAAATCTATCATAGGGAGACATAACATCAATACAAAGTATTTCATAATATTTATGTTATGAAAACATTATTTATATCCGGGAAAACTTGTTTTCTTCTTTGTCGATCTAAAATTAAATATTTTTTATGTATTATCTTTGTTTTATTAACCACTGAATTGACTTTAAATACATCTAATGATTTTTAGGAAAAAATTATTCGACTAAATTTGTATTAAGCAACATTTTGAGTTAGGTACTAAATTTATTTTTTAAATAATTGTTGTTTTTTTAAAAATAGATTCTGGTGAAGAAACAATAATATATGTTTTTAGTTAGTTATGACATCCTGAAGAAGAAAATGGTATTTTTCGAAACCGGTAGATGTATTTAAACTCAATTCAGTGGTTAATAAAATAAAGATAATACATAAAAAAAAAATATGAATTTTAACTACATAGTTAATATTGCTAATTTTAAAAGTATTAAAATTAAATACTTGTAACTGGCATATTAAATTTTCGTATTAATAGACAGTTCGAAGAGTTTTTTTGACGATACGGAATATACAAACTTTCCTTATTGACTTTGCATATACAGTTAAAGTTACATTTAGAAAATATTGCAGGGAAATGTTTTAGGGTGATATCTTTTGAAAAACATTACTTTCGTGAAAAGTGTTGTACAACAATTTATTTTTTACCCTTATATATTCCGGATGCCAACTAAAATTAGTTAACTATTCTATTCCTGGAGTTGGCGCATACTTTAGTTATCCTTGCGCGTATTTTTAAAGACATGGCAAATGTTATCGGAAACTAGTTTGGAATGTGAAGGGTAAATTATATTTTTAAATTGTGATAAAATTTCTTATCATAATAAATTCAATCACAGTCAAAATAAAATACATTAAATTTATCAAGTTTTCTTGTTTCAGTGGCATTTGTATTTGTTATTTAAAATATTAATATGTCGAAAAATCTTATATGTTTGTGTAGAATTGTAAATAAAATTGTTTGTAATTAAAATTCATATCGATAGTAAATATCAAAACAGATTTGTACCCACGTGTTACATGCATAATTTCCGAGCGTGTCACATTGACAGCTGTTTATATCGCATAGCAATATAAAATGAACAAGATTTGCTGCCAATTCTTTCACGATTATTGTATAATAAATCGAATTATTTTTTTATCGCAATTTCATTAAAGTTATAAAATTAATGAGTTATTTCTAGCATAACTATCTGGTTATTTACATGGTATTTGATAATCTTATAAAAAATTACAAATTTTTCAGATATTTAGTTATATTAAAAAATCCGTAAAACTCTAGTCACGAATCATCGCAATAAAGTGGCACATATATTATAAACTTTAAACTTACACTAGAATAGATTTACCGAAAAATTGTTTCTCAGAACTATTATTACTTACTGAAACATTCATAAAATACCCTGTTTCTCTTGATTTGTTGATGTGCGATGCGGGGGTCATGCGGGACGATGTCGTCTACGAATACAAAAGAGGAAAGAGAGCAACCGGTGGTGAACTCGATTTTTCAAGATATCATTTTAGAGGATTTGCATAATACTGAAAAGTTAAGACAGTATCTTTGCCGCTTTAAGGACAACGAAAGGACAAAAAAACAAGTTTAAAATTTTTTTGATTGATATAAAAAAATCGTAGGGTTTAGTCGTATGAGATGAATGTAGTTTATTTGTTGAGTTCCAAATTGAACTAAAAACAGTGATGTTATTTTCGATGAAATATTTGGGCGTTACATACATAGTCTCCCCATTAAACGAATGTGCGATCGATATGAGCGATAAATGAATACTGTACTGTAAGGCACGATTGGTGAGAGATGTAATATCACTTCCGTAACAATATTAAGTTTAGATTATTGATTTTCGATGATTTACTCCTTACCCTAGAATGTTTCACATCAACGAGTTTGCTACTAACGTTAATAACAGGTAACATGACGCGAAGCAGTTCAATTTAGAAAGAACGTAATCATTTCCGTCTCACATTTTGGTTTTACTTCTGTCCGAAAAATTAATTTAGTGTCGTTTTTGGATAAAAAATTGACGAAATCAAATAAATTTCTTCTATCGAACATAATGGTGTCAAATGAAATCATTCAAAATATTTTTTGTTCCATATTTACTAAATAATTAAGGCTATATTTTTTGACCTGGATGACTCTAGAGTATGAATATGGAAATAAAATGAAGTTAAAATTCATATTTAGTGTAGAAGACTTGATTTGATTAAATTTGCATCGATTATTATTTTTTATCGAGTGTCACTATGTGTGAAATAATTTGGAGCTTAGAGGATCGCAAGTGAAGAATTTTTGTCTTCATTTTGGGTCTATTATGTTGCCGTCATAATTAAAATTAATTGGCTAAATACTGTCGAGAAGAGGGTCACATCAGTTTACATGTCCAAACTGTGCACGTGGCCGTTTTTAATAATTAAAAAACGATCACTTAAATGTATTTTTTGAATTGAAACCTACATAAAAACGATTTTTATTTTACATTATTCTTCTTTGTTCAGACGCAGGCATTTATCTATGAGGGCAAGTTAAAAATTATCTACATTTTTCGTTCTGAAATTTATTTATGCTAACTTGCCTATTCGCTAGAACCATATCTCGAGCTTGCTGAATCATATCGTTCGTGGTGGAAGTTGACGGGCGACTTGCTCGCTCTTCGTGCGTTACACTCGTCCGGCCACTTTTTAACTTTTCGATCCAAAAAAAACACTTTTACGTGATAAAGCACTGTCCCTTTATTGTGACAAAAGTCTACGGTGAATTTCAGCCCCTTTCAGAGAGATCGGATAACTGCTCGTTGTTCCTCCTTGGTGAAAACTGCTAGCGGAACGGACATGTTTACACTGTAATTGTTGAAAGGAAAATGATGCGATTGGGATCAAATTTTGCAGTTGAAGGTGTGTTATGACGAAAGTGTAGATTGACATACCTTCGTATCTAGTTGCATGACCACAGGCAGTGTTCACTATTTCTCTAAACTGATGCTTATCCTTGGCAGCTTGGAACAGCTTCTAGACTCCAAAACTGAGCCACTTCCAGATGTTATGCTACCGGGGCAGTTACTTTTTACCAAACCAGTATTATTAGCTTTCGATTTTCCCGCTAATAATTATTTGTAGAAAACGATATTGAAATCTACGATTTATATGCCTAAAACATTCGATCCTACAGTGTTTATCGATATTAATTATTTTTTATACCTTATAGAGATTTTGTCAGCAACAACTGTGTCATAGTCATAAGTATTTGAACTTTTATTATTATATTATTAACATTCGAATTACCGTGTTGGAAGATTTGAAATAGCTGTCTGAATTTAAAAAAAAAAAAATTTTGAATACTTACATATTATAGTTATAACAATTTTATTATGGATTCGAACTTGAAACATTAAAAGCGTTTTCCAAAACGCATTTTTCAAAAAAGGCCGATACGGTGTACACGATATCTACACACTATTTCATCGATCAGCTTCAAATTTTGAGAGCTTATTGATGGAAACTAACAATTTTATTATGGATAAACGAAAATTTTGAATGTCAAAAAAATAGATTTTTCGGTAAATCATTCAGCAGATGTTGACATATTTTTTCGTAAGTTTCAGATAAAATAAAAGTTTCCGGAAATTTGTTGTATCTCACCCATTTTTATTATATACATTAAAATAATTTATACATTAAGTTCAATACTGGCTTGTACTATAACATCATGGTTTGTTTTGGATTCAAATATGCATTTAAGTTATGAAAAAAAATTCCGAATTTTGCGTATGTTAAGTGTGCGTAACCCCTTAAAGACTTGTCTAAAGTAAAAATAAAAAATTTAAACAAATAGAGCCAAAGGTTTTCACAGCAGTTAACCATAGATTATTCTGTCGACGTTTTACGTTCACGGCCATAGAAATACAGGCCGAAACATGGGCTGGGACAAAAACCAACTCACAGAAGAATATATCAGTAAAAATAATAATAAGATCTAATCGGCCATAATAAGTAGGTAAGAATTACACGTGTTTTTGAGGTAGTTACAAGTAGAGCTGTTATAGAAAGACAAAGACAAAGACAAAAGAAAATAAACATTTAATTGTTCAAGATACGCTCGGAGGGGGACGCCGAGTTAGATTAAAAAGGTGAAAGGACTCTAGTGAATGACTCACCGTCACGCGTGGTTGCTGAAAATGCTCAGCAGGTAACTCGGTAGATAGCAGGTAGTACCTGCCTATTAGTCAGATCTGCGATCAATCTCAGTCTCCCATCCAGGAAGAATAGAAGAATTGTCAAAAATGGAGTCGGAGGATGACAAACAGTTGAACAAATATCTGTAGTACGATGGTATCGATTTTGAAATGAGACTTCCTTACCGGCGCCTTTATAAAATTCCAACACCACTAAAGCTCGTAAGATATGACGTCACACATATCTGCCGGTGGATCTATTCCCATCCTTGTACCAGTCCGAGTCATACTGTACTGATTGGACCGTAGGACGCGATATCGTCTCTAATGACTTTTTTTTTAAATTATACGGAAATATTTTCTCTAAATAATATTTGAATAAACGTAAATAAGTTTCATTTACGCGCGTGATTTCGATAGAAATATTACTTTTTTTTTTAAAGAAGAACACATTATTATTGTGAAGTTATATTTTTTCAAAACATAGTTCAGTGATATTTTTAATACAAATTAAATGCGTCAATTAGATAGACATACATATAAAATCAATTAAAAAATAATATTTTTTCGATAAATTGATTTCTTTCTAATTAATATATTTTATTTGTATAAGAAATATAACTAAATACTAATTAAATGTAATAACTAGAAAGATATACATATAAAATAACAAATTTTTGTATCTATATGTTACACTTTTCAAATACATCTATCGTTCCATTATTTCCAAAATAAAGTAGATGGCCTTCAAATAATGGAACGATAGATGTATCAGTTTGAAAAGTGTAACATATAGGTGTAAAATGTGTCGTCAATGTACTGTGTGCTGTAGTATAATCGGTTAATGCACGTTCCCCCGATTAGAAGAGATCCAGGTTCGAATCCCGGTATTCGAATATTTTTCGATAAAATTGATTTTGTATGTATGTCTTTATAATTAATACATTTAATTTGTATTAAAAATATCACAGACCCTCTATTTTGAATAATTACAGCTTCACGATAAGAATGTGTTCTCCTTAATAATAAATATAACCTTTAGTAGAGGATCTCATGACACAACTTTCGGAAAAATATACATGCACTTTCTTCGATCGTGACAAGAAGACCCCGAAACTACTCTTCTTTAAAAGGTTCATCTACATATACATGTAGGTACATACATCTATATATGTATGTGTATGGAGTATTACGGATTTTTAGGACACAATAAATCCCGTTAAGACATCGAATATAAACCAAACTTTTTTTTGAAAATTGACTTAATAAATATCTCGGCTATGTTCGTAATCTACGTCTTGTTTTAAAACGGCGGCCGTTAATATCAGACCATGAAAAATGTAAAAAGTACACATTTACACACAGACGAAATGTACCTGATTCTTGCAGTCTATGTCAGAAGGAATTTTTTTTTACATGGTATACATACACTCGGAAATGATGAACGCTCGCTAGTTTTGTCTTGTGTGCAATAAATTACACAATGGAATAATTTATTCTTTCTTTTTCTTTTTCATACACGATGTATGAGAAGTATATTAGCACGATAATTGTTATTTGGCAAAGCTATCGTTGTCAGAAATATACCATTAATGTAAAAATAGTCGATTTTTAACTAGCTGTTTTAATATTAAGAAATATAGGTAATTAAAAATCTTGTACAGCAAAGAAACGCTATTTAAATATAATTATTATGTTATATTCATTCAAAATTATTATTTATCCAATGGGATTGTATTGAATCTATTTTTATTTATATATAATAAGACAAAACATTTTGTTTAAACCACTATTTATTAATAAATCAACACGTTTCGATACTTGTGGTATCTTCTTTAGGAAACAATGTATACTGAAATTAAAAATAGAATCATAAATAAAAACAAAACTATGAAGTGTTTTTAACTATGCTTGTGTTTTTAATTTTAGTATATACTTGTTTCCTGAAGAAGATACCATAAGTATCGAAACATGTTGATTTATCAATAAATAGTGGTTTAAACAAAGTGTTTCGTCTTATTATTTATATAATCCATGGCCACAAAGTAATTTTGCTAATATTAAAGAAATATTTTTATTTAACCTGTTGATCACCCCAATACATACTTTTTTTGTCTTAAGCCATTTAAAAATGTTTGAAATATGAATTAAATATATTAATTATTAAGATATACATATAAAATCAATCGTATTATCGGACTGTGCTACAGTGACGATATTTTTAGCGACAAATTTTCGAACCTATATGTTACCTTTTTGATATTAATACATTTAATCGTTCCATTATTTGAAAGAGCCATCTACCTTATTTTTACAGAATCTCAAATACCTTTGAGTAATCTGATAGCAGACGCCAGAATTATCAATTCATTTTTATTAAATTTTGGACAAATTGATACAACTGTATTATTAGGAGAACACATTCTTATTGTGAAGTTGTTCTCCTAATAAAAATGTTTGTTCCGGGGTGATAATAGGTTAGGTTAGTTTACAGTATTGGGCGGGAGAATGTCATAAAATGTCAAATTTTGTTACGTATTTGAATATCGGATAACTAAACGATTAAATTAATATTTATGACACGAATATTATTGGCGCGAAGAAAATCAGCATGTTAGAACAATACAATGTTCTGGCGGCAATATTGATTAAGTACGTTGTATTGGCTGCTACTCCGTGACCGGAAGTTGCCAACTTCACGGTTGGTGAGCGTAGGGCCAATAGCACGTGAGGAAAGTCTCGGACTGGACTATAGATAATGTATAGGAAGAATAGATGGGTACTTAATTCTAGACTTATTACGTCATGCAGCAAATTAAAAGTTACTTAAATTTTTATAATACAGTAGATACTAGGAACATTTTTTTAGATAGGTATGTAGTTATTACTGCCTTTATTTATTTATTTAGACTTTATTGGCATACATATTTTTGTTGTAACAGAGGTGAATATATTATAACATAACATGATAAACAGAAGATATTGCAATTGAATACTCGTAGTTTATTTTGTGGGATGGAGTAGACTTCACCTCTGATATATACAGCGTTGTCCTGTCTACATTGCTAGTCTGGAGTCTGTGTTAAAATAGCCAGTTTTTTTTTGTCCTGTTGTGGTGTTATTTAATAAAGATTTGACAGAAATAAAAAAAAAAATTAAAAAAAATAAAAAAATTTAATAAAAATGTAGTGGGTGTGTTGAGAACTAGTGAATTATTAATGTAGGTACTGTATAATGATTATGTTGGAATGTTATACAGCCATGCTTCTGATTGCTCTCTACCCGATTGCATCATATATCGGGTCCATATTTGTGTAATCTTATTGGAGTTGAACAATAAAATTCCAGGAAAAATATTAGTTGACATTGACAATTTTTAAAGTTGTATATTGGAATTATGGTTATTCAATGAATTAGTTTTAAATACTGTTTGGAAAATTATTTATCATCGTAAATGTTATACATTAAAATAATTGTAATCATTCATTATTAATTTTGATTATTATAATGATATCTAAACTCAAGAAACTAAAACGCCACTAAATTTCTTAACGTGCTGGACAAATAGCATTTTGTGTTATCTTTAAGAGTTATTTTTTCCAATGTTGAAATGTATGAAAATGTGCTTATATTTTTAAGGCTGAAGTTTGAGAGGTTTTATATGATAATTCATCATAAAAACTCGCTACTTAATATATATATATATTTTAATTAAAACAATGATTTTCTTAATTTTTACCCGCCAATCGCATAAAAGTCGTTTAAGATTTATTATTTAATATGACTTATTTAAGATAACTTAAAATATTTATAAAATAATTCAAAATCTTGGTAAAAATGTTCCTCCCATTGTATCTACATACGTACGGGTCTATCGCACTTTGCCAAAATTTTATTACAAGTCTCCATGAACGTAAAATATAAAACAAATTTTATATGTACATATATATATTATCAAACTGTACAAATTATATTAAAAAGCCCTTCAAAAATATTCAAATAACCCACATGGTATTAGCTTTCTTAAATATAGGTAATTAGGAATAATTAAAAATTCAATGTTGTATGATTATAAATTTGGTTCGTTACACAAGACGACCTTCATATTTACTATGGTTACAACTTGTATTGAAGTTCCAAATTAGTGTTCTACATTAAATTTCCTTCCTCAGCTTGTAATAGCAGTAATATAAGTTTTCATAAGTATTGCACAATTGGTATTTGTTTCACATATGTATATAAATAATATCCGAGATTCACGTTTTACTCAAAATCGTTTTGAGTGTATATCTTTTTCAGGGAAATATTTCTAATTAGCTGACAAGCTATAAAGAAGGTTTGGTTCTCTATATATAGATGGCGAACACAACTGATATAACCAAATGTCGCCAGAGGTCTCCTATATACGAATTTTTCACTACAGTAGTATTTCGTTATTTCCAAATTTTTAATTATGAATGCATTAACAGTTGAAAAGAAATGCACCACTGATTTATAATTTTGACAATTAATGTTTTTTTTTTTAAATATATTTATTTATACGAAAACTCTTGAATTTTTTCTTTGAGATACTTTAAGTACGAAGTAATAATAATTTATATAAATCTAATATTATAACATGTTGTATGATTTAATAGAGTCTCCCCCAAGCCTGGTGTGATGATTTGTGTCGTGTATAAAACACGTATGCAATAGCGGTAAAGGTCAGTACAGAATTAGTACATAGCTAATAATTTTGTTTTACCGTTAACCAATACCGTTACCACCAAAGTCTTCAAGTTTTGATGATAAAACATCGTATCTTACAATGTCCAGTTATGGATATTCATTGCCTTGTACAAAACACCAAGAAACTCGCTAATTTTGCATTTATCAGTGTCACAACACAAATCTAACATTTTATCAGATAATTCTAGAATTTAATAGAAGGCAATTTTTGTAGAAATTGTCATGAAGTAGGTACGTCATCTTTTTAAAAGGCTGTTACTTCATTTTAGTCACCAAATTCTGTTTCACCAAAACTATTAGTACATATATGCAGGATGGAACAGACCTAGTCCACAATATTTTATGGGTGGATACCTGACTATATTACGAGTCGAAAATCTTCAAGGAATATGTGCAAAATCTACACTGTTAGGGAAAATATTATTGTATGAAATTTTTACAAAATCGTGTTACGCTTGAAATTTGCGTACTTCGAAATAAATATTCGTAAAATTGTTCAATTATTAACCTATGTCTTTGCTTCAGGGCCTAAATCATCTATCAAATTATCATCATCATCAATAGTCTATCCGCTCAAAATTCCATGAACTTTAATTATTTGTATATAATATATTATTTGGAATCAATAAAATATTTCAATTAATCGAAATAATCGCATTTTTACGATTTTTTTGAAATGCTTATATCTCTGGCATGGTTGAGATTAAGCACATATCCCTTAAACATTTTCGACACGTAATTTAGTCAGGTATCCAGCCATAAAGTATTGTGGACTAGATCTGTTACACCATGCATATATTTTACTACGTCAATGTTTGTCTTATTTTATTATAATTTTGAACCAAATCTTTTTTTAAACATCTGTTAACGGTATTATTTATAAAGCGTTGTAAATAATGATATTATATTTTTAACTATATTATACATTATGAAAACATACGATTGGATTGTGATACTACATAATCTTGTAGTAAATAACTGATAGCATTTTTTGAATTTAGTGAAATTAGTCATGAAAAATATTCGGACAAAATTATACTTATTGATTACCGTATTATTTATGATTGTGTGAGTAAAATAAATTGGATATTTAATTGAATAAAAATAAAAACAATTTAATGAAACATATTAGTTTATTATTTAAATTTACTGTCATAACAAAGTCACTAAATTTTATCTTAACAGAGTAACAAAACATATATTTTCATAAAACTATACTTATTTAAAAAAAAATATATATATATATATGAGATGAGATGGATGAGATACGATATATATATATATATATATATATATATATATATATATATATATATCGTATCTCATCCATTTAATTTGATAATGCAATTTTAGAACATAATATATAGTTCCGTGATATTTATGATAGAAATTAAATTAATTTTATTGTTGTAGGGATAATATTTTTTCGATAAATAGATTTTTTCTGTAGATATATCTTTCTAATTGATTAATTTAATTTGCATTAACTAAAATGTAATCTGGTTATATTATAAATCTCACAGAGTAGATTTAAAAACGACACTCATATCTCATTCTAAATTTTAAGGCGGTCTAAGTATTTTTTTTACACATTTTCACTTAATAGTACAGAAATTTCGTTATGTTAAATTATCAGCTCTAATTGAAACAAAGCTATCAGATTATATAAATATAAATATTTCCTTTCCTGTATATTATATTTTCACCTCGGCTTCTACCGCAAATATTATAAAATATGAAATACATTACATCCTGATGTGACATCAGATTTCGGAATGGATTGGAATAATCTAGAACAGCTCTACTGTTCGTGGGGGTCTTATAAATATAATTATCTTCTGTTCGTGATATCCTTTCAATTTCAATTGCAACTCATTTTCTCCAAAATTAATAAATTTAGTAATTGAAAAACTTTAATTTATTGCAATTCAGTCGTTATTCACATAAAACTTTAGTCACCATTCGAATCAAAATCATTCCTCCTCGAACAGAAAAAAAATCCTCAATCCTAACATACTATTGAGAACAATCTACCAAAATTACTGTTATAAAGTGTACGTAGACAATAATTACGCATGTAGAATATTATTGCTGACTTTGACTTTGTCAACATCCTTGGGCTTTCTCGAGAATTAACCAAGTCACGTTAAATGACGTCGGCATAATGTGGAGGAAAATAAGAATTCTTTATCTGTGACGTATAAATGTGAGATCAGTGGCTTCCTGTATCGATTCGGCCATATGGAGCGAGTGACTGATGAAAGATGAAAGGATAAACAGATCTGAATGTACATTACGCACTCGTCATAAAGCAAGAATATATTATAACTCGTCATAAAACGAGAACAACAAATCGGGAGTGACCACGCAAAACCTGGCAATGGCTGAGATTTTTATAATGAAGGTAAAGTCAGAAGCCTTTAAAATTGTTTGGAAGATAATATGCTATGATCTAAGCTAAGACAGAAATGTCGTGAGCATAAAATGTTTCTCGTAGAGTATGATTGGATCGCCGCTATATGGAGGATGGAGATATTTAATGAATGGACTATGTAGGAGTGTCCGTGTGAGATTATGTCGTATCAGAAGGATTTTGCAGATTATGTTAAAAATCGATATACATCCACTACTCTCGTGTCCGTTTGATAGTCGCGGGGTGTATTGTGTACATATATCGGGAGAATAGGTTATAAAAACAATTAACTACTTACGATTAACACTTGATTTATTGTTAAACACAGTTTACAAATTGGAGAAGTTAACCCGTATAATATAGTTATTACGCGCAAATAGTTTTCGGAGGTGATTCGTGAAGCTGTTGATGGAAAAGAGAAGAATAGAAAGAGTGGCGTTCGGGAGACAGTCTTCCAGGTCTTTACGGCTGATAGATGTTTAGTTTCACGCACCGGTATTCACAGGGTGCGTTCAGTATGATAAGAGTGGAGGCGAAATACATCCACAACACTGTAAACAAATAAAAAAGTAGTTATTTTAAATCACTGATACAAGATATTTATTTATTTTATTAGGTTAACAAAGATATGGTCGGTAACAAATTAAAATTGAAAAAATATAATATTGTCACTTAAAAATTACGTTTCATATTATCCTTACATCTTCGGGTAACAATTCTCATTTTGGTCAAAATAAGTAACGTGCTCACAAATTATATATTCTCTTTACAAAAAATAATGTTTTATAATAATAAAATAAATCTTAAAAAGTTAACGGTTAAGTTATTCAGTTTCGGTAAAGTTGGCATATTATTGTAATGATAACGTATATTATTAACGACTTCTGTAATGCGACTTTTAATAATTACTTTCGCGAATGAGAGTGCTTTGTTTTGATGGCAGGTCTTGGTAAGATATCAATATTCGTGGACAGGAAGGGTTGGACAAGGCGAAAAAGTGGTTCGATACGAATCTACTCACTCGAATCACTCAATACAAAAAAAAAATCAAAATATATTTTTGTATTAACGAGAGAACATCGCCACGTCAAAATATTACACTCATCGTGCATGGCTGCAAAACAAACGAGAACACGGCTTCCTCATGCGACAACACTGTATATCGTGTTTGGTTAGATCTGAGTTATGAATGCAAATTCGTTGTATATTTTTTTGGGTATCGCAAGGTATTTTAAACAACCATAAAATAAATTAAAATACTAATACGCGCAATTTTTAAGTAATCTTAGCACATATAGCACTATATATATATATAGTAAAAACGATATACAGTGTTGTCGCAGAGGAGGTTTCAATTATTGTCATAGTTTTGCTTTCGTCATCGATCCTTGTCCCTTACAATTAGTTTTTAATAACCTTAACCACTTTAACTTATCTAAACTTAAACCTTGAATATACATTTTTTTCTATGCATAATGATGCGGGTTGTTTGATAACACGATTAATGAATGAATATATCACATTGTTTACATTCTGAATAGCACAGGGTCGAAACCAGGGAGATCGTAAAATCGGAATCAAATAAATTATTTGTGTGTAGACTTTGAAGCACTTATATTATGCAATACCAAAGTATACCATAAACCAATGATTCCCAAGGGGTCTACGTCAGCGATCTGCAAGGGGTCTACGTCAGCGAAAAAAAAATTTGGAGGTCCAATTAGAAATTTACAAAAAATCAATATCAGGTAAGTAGTGGGTCTACCAAAAACCGAAAAACATGCCAAGGGGTCTACGACACAAAAATGTTTGGGAACCTCTGCCATAAACGAAACTTTGGCGGTCAATTTGTATTAGAAATATTACAGACCGTCTGTTCTGAAAAATTGCAACTTCATTAAGAATGTGTTCTCATTAAAAATATAAAATCTTCATTTATAGCTCTATTCATCCAGTTTATTTCTTTTTTAACACATAGCTTCGTGTTCGTGTCCGCAATCTAACGTTGAAATCGTGACTGCAGAACATTTTTTAAAAAAGGGTACACCGGCTTGGGCAATGCGGCGTTTGGCTTCAACATAAGTATCCCATTTTTAAATAAAGTACAACCCTAGTGTACAATAGTTTGTATCTTATTCAATTTCGTTTCAGCAATATAAAGACATTCATTGTATTCTGTATGTTTAGTTATTGTTGTATTAATTATGTACGTGAAATAATCTCTTTTATTAATCCTTCCAACACGAGTCATTTGGTTACTGATGGTATGGGAGGCGAACACAATATTATAAAAATTATTTCATATTAATAAATGTTCTAGTGCTGCGGAAAATTTATGTTGACATCAGAGACAATTACGAATTGTGTGACGTAATTTTAATGTCACTCAATTTATTTGCATTCGTCGGTGTCAAAGTGTCAAAGTGCCAAAGTATTATCCTGTCAAAAAAATTGTTTTGCTTGTAATTTATCTTAAAACCATAGTACATAATTTATTTTATGTTTCGTCTAGCAAAATAAAAATTATTAAAAAATAATTTTGAGAATTCGTATCTCATTTTGTCTATATTGTTAATACATTTTTGGTTAACAACAAAAATTAATTAATTACATTTTCATACAATATGAAAATAAATTCACTTTGTTTTTTTTAAATTAAGTATATTTAGTAAAATAAAAATAAAAGCATACATAAAAGTTAAAGAAATGAGATGAGAGTGAAAATAAATACTACATTATATGAAATTTCAATTTAAAAGATTAATACATTGTATCATGTCTGACAAATTCTATTTAAATTGCCTTATAATACACTCATATAGTATAAAATTATATGCCATATATATATCAAAATCTAAAGGTCGTTGTGTACATATAAATCAAAAAATACATTTATATAACCGGTAATAATAACGTATTCCTTATTTTCATCTACGTCTGTCCCTCGTGACTAATGCGATTTCCATGAACTTCCGCCCTTTTAACTATGCTCCTTCACTTTTCTCAGCATCCTGAAGATCTTAAGGCCATCAGCAGAGAAATACCTGTTGCCTTTTCCAACTGGTCAGTTCAACAGGTGGGGGATCTTCCTCTTCCTCTTCATCCTACGATGTGGCCCACCACAACAAGCTTCTCCAAACTATCTTCCCTTCTAGCAAGATTCCTAAAAATTGAAGGATTCATCTCAGGCAAATGATTAAGAATCTGTCCTTGATTTTCAGTTCCTGCAGAATGAAGACATTCATGGTATACACACAATGTGTCTCCAGCACCACATCTCAAAGGCATACCATATAAAAATATAGAATGCGCCAGAGACTGTATTCTTTATTTTATCATACAATTATTTTTTATTTATATAAAACATGAATTCACATGTCACAATGAAATTTTAAAAATTTGGATTTGAATATAGACAAAATTGTCTACATTTGTATATAAATATGATTTAATACATACATTAAAAATAAAACAAATTTAATCCTAAATAATTACACAAAATACTACTATTTATTGATTTTTCTACATGTTTCGATACCTATGGTATCTTTTTCAGGTATATAGGTAAAAATTTCAGAAAACTTTATATTAGAATTAAGGAGCACTTGAGATGCCTAAATAACAACAACTATTCAGAATTTTCTAATTACTATTTGGAAACAAACAAATATTAACAAGGGTTTAGAAATTATACATACTAGTGGTTTATAGTTAGATAAATTTGAAATTTTAGAAGTAAGAAAAAGTATTAATAGTAAGCTAAATATTATAGATAACCAAATCCTTTTTGCAAACAGTTACCTTTTAAATTTGTTTTCATATTAGTTCTTACTTATTCACTACTTTATAGTTTTGTTTTTATCTATGCTTGTATTTTTAATTTCAGTATACATTGTTTCCTGAAGAAGATTCCATAGGTATTGAAACATGTAGAATTATCAATAAATAGTGGTTTAAATAAAGTATTTTTTCTACTTATTTATATAAAATGAGGCCACAAAGTAATTTTAGAAATATTGAGGAAATTTAACCCTTAAATTTTTTGTATAGCAATTTGAAATTGTTGGCGTTTTGGGTCCCTAATCCAGCTCTCGCAGAAATATAAAATACCAGCGTCGTTATGTGTTGCGCAATTTATTCTTGAAATTACGCTCCATATTAAGGTCTTCTTTTTATGCGGCGGAGATGACCTTCGATCCACTCGGATTTGTCGAAATTTAAAATATAATCCATGTGAAACATTCACGTATTAGGTCTCCAGAGATACATACTCGGAAAATATTACGCATAAATCATACGAAATAGTTTTTTATGTATTGGTTTATTTTGCTCTCGAATACAGATTTTGAGAAACAAGTTTTCCACTACTTGCTACTCTTCGTAATGTAAATAATCCAAATGTATTAATGAGCCACCGTTGGTATAATTAGCATCATCAGGTGCGTGCACTCTACACAATTAAAAAAGCTGTGCATAACTATAATTTCTGTGAAATAAATCTAAATTAAATATTTATTTGATATATAATATGACAAGCATGTTGGTCCACGCACAAATAATTCAAAGCTATCATATTAATATGTTAATTAGAACCACCTAGCTAGCGGAAGAATTTACAAATAACAAATAAAGCTGCGCATGAGTTTTTTCACAAAATTTACTCCAAATGTATATTAACTAAACGCAACTCTCGCGCCGCGCGGTGTTCTAAATACACGTCTTCGCTTGAACAGACGTGTTGCAAAATGCTGAAAGTGTATATTTGAAGCCGAATTGAAAGTGAATTTAATTGTATGCGTTTCAATGCACGTAAAGCGTGATATTTATTATATCATAAAATATTTTAAGTCCTTTACTTAACAAGTCGAAGAATTTTCAAAAAATAATATTAATATTATTGACATTTTTCAAGAACGGAAATAAACTCACACAGGTATATTTTCAAAAAATATACTTCTGAAAGAGTGTATGATGAATACAACCTCTAGTGATTATGCCCATTGCTTTTACAGCATCGACATTAGCAGCATAACCTAAGTTCATGCCTAGTGCATGGCACTGATCATCATCATCATCATCATTATCAGCCGTTTTCTATTCATTACATAATGAAGACCTCTCGAATTGTTTCCAGATTGTGGAACGTTCGAGATGAAATCTCTCTCGGAGATTTGTCTCGAAACCGTTATAAGCGTAAAGCAAATTATGATTCATTATCGCATATATTTTGTATGCAGAGTAGAGTATGAGGCAACCGACACATACTGGTCATTTCCGACAAATCTCTGAGATGAGAGATCTCAGAAATAATTCATCGGTCAGAATTCTCATCTGTGGTCACCACACCATTAGAGGTAACGGCGTCCTATTTATGTCACGTAATACCACGTAGGCAGGAAAGCTGCCTATATAAAACGCCAGTAAATATTTTGTAACCAGTTCTTTTGAATAAAATCAACGTAAAACAACTTGAGTTTTTATTGACGGACTATATTCTGAATTTTTAATTCATAACATTTACACATTTCTTTACAAATCATTATCAGTCAGTACAAATATTTAGAAGATTGAATAAACCAGTATAATAACCAGATAATAATCACTAACGTTCGTTATGCGGACAAGTACTGGAAGATGAAGAGAAATTAGTGAAGGGAGCGTACATTATTTTGTAGATTGTATATTCCATCATATTATTCTGTGTTTGTGTTTATGCTATCGGTATTTATAGATTGTTGAGAAACCAGTTATACCAGATTGATTGCACAGCCACCAAAGGTTCTTCTAATTCTCTTAACGGGTTATATATACTATATGAAATGACCGCATGAAATGTGTAATATTTGGTAAATGGATCAGATAATTGAATTGATTATCATCCACCCTTCCTACGTAAAATATCGTACCTAATATTTAGGTCATTGTTTGTCATTGAATCAAAGTTTGATGTATTATATCTCAAACAAGAAGCAGTACAATTAATCAGTATCGATAGTATGCGCCTAAACTATCGTCACAATTTTTCATCTTAACGGGAGCTTGTTTATTGTATTACTGACAACGATAGCTACGAGAAAGAAATTAAACGACGCATAGGTATGGCGAAAAGTTATATAGGGATCAGATTTCAAATTCACCGCCATCTCTGCCGGCTACCGCTTCCTGGCGATTCCTTTACCGTCAATCCCTCTCATGTTTCATTGTTTCGCAACGGCAGTCTTGCCGGCTCACGCGCGCCGAGTGAGACCGCCGACTCGCTTCACATTCATAATTTACGCGCACCTTCTGCATCTTTACTCAGTTCTTTCATTCTATATGTCTTCCTTGTTTTATTATACCGTCATAATAAATATCACCACACTAATCGCTACTTTTTCATTTAACCACCGACCTAACCCCCAAGAATTATATGTCCAGACTTGACTTAACATGGAAAGATAGCGGTATTTCTGAAATAACGAAGATCAGGCTTGTGCTTTGTACAGTCTTTGAAATACTCTATATTTTTATAAGGTGTGGAGTCATGGACCCTTAAAACAAGACAGAGAAGACGGATTGATGCCTTTGAGATGTGTTTGATATCAAGGATAGACTCTCAACCATTTGCCTGAGATGAATATTTCAATTTTTTGGACATCTCACGAGAAATGAAGACAGTTTGGAGAAGCTTGTTGTGGTGAGCCATGTCGAAGAACGAAGAGGAAAAGGAAAATCTCCACCTTTCGGGCCAACCAAGTGGAAAAGGCAAAAAAGCGATCAAGTCGCGAAAAATGGTTTCCATACCTGGTTGAAAACTGAATATTTTCCTCTCAAGAAGTGGTCTAGTGCCTTGAAGAAATGGTAGTCAGTTGGTGCTAGTCAAGTCTAGTGAATACAGTAGAATATAGAGTTTCCAAGTCTTACTTCTGTAGTTTAAACATCACTGTTTGTGCGATATGTTGTCGAGCATTGTCTTGCAAGAGGATCTAGTGAATACAGTAGAATATAAAGTTTCCAAGTCTTACTTCTGTAGTTTAAACACCGCTGTTTGTGCGATATGTTGTCGAGCATTGTCTTGCAAGAGGATCTAGTGAATACAGTAGAATATAGAGTTTCCAAGTCTTACTTCTATAGTTTAAACACCGCTGTTTGTGCGACATGTTGTCGAGCGTTGTCTTGTAAGAGGATTGGCCTGCCTCATTAACAATTTCATCCACTTGATTGCAGTAGACATCCACTGTAATCGAGTGACCACGTTTCATGACACTGTGGTGAATAATACCAGCTCTGGACTACCACACGGACATTAGCGTTTTTTGGTGTATATTCGGTTTCGGGCAATATTTTGGCACTTCATCTTTAAACAACCTTTAG
The DNA here is from genome assembly GCA_022840565.1 of Eubasilissa regina. Taxonomy (NCBI): domain Eukaryota; kingdom Metazoa; phylum Arthropoda; class Insecta; order Trichoptera; family Phryganeidae; genus Eubasilissa; species Eubasilissa regina. Next base: position 24,694,771 of record JAINEB010000025.1, read on the forward strand.
CTCACTTTAGAGATTATAATCGCCAGAACGGAACTTCTCAAAGCATAGATGTAGATAGGTATTATGTATTCATTAGCCATATTCTCACCAAATAGGTCTTTGATATTTAGAGCTGTGTTATGAGTTCCACGACGGAACTCATAACCGAAAATACTACAAATTTCACAAAAATTGATCCTAAAAAGACGATTTTAAAGATAATCACAATTGTTGAGGGTTTGGAAGAAGGAAAGAGGGGGGAGAAGATTTACATGGTCAATAAAAGAGGAAGAAAGGTTAAGCGGAAAAATATTCAATAAAGGATTGTTTACAAATTTTATCTGATTTTTTATTTATTTATTTAGTCTTTATTGACATACATATTTTTGTTGTAACAGAGATGAATATATTATAATATAATATGATAAACATAAGATACAATTAAATACTCGTAGTATATAAACATAAGATATAATTAAATACACTGATATATACGGCGTTGTCCTGGCTACTTTGCTAGACTGAAGGCTGTGTTAAAGTAGCCAGTTTTTTTGTGCTGTTGTGGTGTTATTTAATAAAGATTCGACACAAATAAAAATTGAGATAAAAAAAAAGATTTTTTAAATAAACATGTAGTGGGAGTATTGCAGAACTATTTACAGTTGGTACTAAGTGTGTTGTACAGTTTCGGAGTAAGAACATGTTGAATCTTTGATACAATCTCGTTGTTGCTCTCGGAACTGGCGTGCAAAAGTTTGTTGTTTGTCTTGTGTTGTGTCCAAATATGATTATTAATTATATTTGACTTAATATTCACACGCGAGACCTTTTAACTAGCATTCAATATTTTTATTAACCCTGTATTAAAATCAAATGTATGGTGATATTTTAATAAATGATTTGCAAATTCTGAGTTATTATTGCTATTTAAGCTCTGAAATATTCTTTAACCCTTATTTTAAAGTTTCTAGTAGCTTTACCAACATAAAAATAACTGAAATATAGATATAATTGAAACGTGTAGATTTTATATGTAATAAAATGGTTTAAACAATGTTATTTGTTTCATTAATTATGTCATCACAAAGTAAAAACTTACCTTCGGAAGAACTAATCTTAAAAATAATAATCAAAAACCAAAATATGAATGAATAATGATCTTCTAACGCAGCTATATACATCGCCTTGAATTTCAAAGTATTCATATCCACCAAATTTTCATTTTACTCCGTCGTAATGAAGCGGTTTCCTTTCAAATTTGCCCACAAAATGATAGGTTTACCCACAAAGCAGGGCTTCTATATATTTACGCTAATAAACCGTGTTAGAACGCCTCGTTCGCACCTCTAACGTGCCTCGTGTGTGTGTGTGTGTGTGTGCTCTCAGAATTACGATAACAACAACGCATGAAATGTTATACAAACACATAATAATCTCTGTTTATTTTGTGTATCAAACGAGAGCAGAAACCAGACCATACAATTGATTCATTGGTTTACAATATGCGTTTACCAACGCATAATGGAGCAATAATTGGCTCTAAATATTGGGTCTCAACTAGCTTAATAATAATTATCTAAACAAATAATATATATCTTTTAAAGACGAAGTTATATTTTATGAAAATATATGGAAGTATATTTTTAACCCTGAATTAATATCAAATTTAGTCCATAGATGGCGATAGTGTAGTGGTACTCTAAATGTTATTAACATATATACAACTTCCAAAAAAAAATTGATAGATATGGAGATTGACTGATGAGCGAGAATGGTGAATGTTATAATTAAATACTAATTTAATGTATTAATTATAAATATATACGTATAAAATCAATTTTGTCTTTGAGATTACGTAAAAACAATGTAGATGGATTTCAAATAATGGAACGACAGATGTATTAATTTGAAAAAGTGTAACATACAGGTTCGAAAATTTGTCATGAAAAATACTGGCGTTATAACACAATTGGTAGTGTATTTCCCCGGATTGGAAATAGTGATCCAGATTCGAATCCCGGTAGCGCGAAAATGATATTTTTCAACAAAATTGATTTTATATGTATATATTTATAATTAATACATTAAATTAGTATTTAAAACATCACCGATCTTTGTTTTGAATAATTACAACGTCACAATAAGAATGTGTCTCCTTAATAAAGTTATAATTGTATAAAGTGATCACTTAAACCAGCCGAAGACTGGTCTTAAGCCCTGTAATTACCCATACTTCCATGTATTTCCATTAAATATAATAAAAAATAGCTTCATCTGTATGAGATATCTATTATTTGTTTAATAACAGTGCCTTTTGTAGGTGAAAATCCAGTAATTGAGTGTTCTTGGACATATTCAAATATTGCTAATAATTATCTATTATTAAGGAAAACACATTCTTATTGTGAAGTTGTAATTATTCAGAACATAGGTCTGTGATATTTTGAATACTAAATCAATGTATTAATTATAAATATATACATATAAAATCAATTTCGTCGAAAAATATTGTTTTTGCGTCACCGGGATTCGAACCTGGATCTCTATTTCCAATCCGGGGAAGTGCACTGGCGCTATAGCACAATGGCAGTGCACTTCCCCGGATTAGAAATAGAGATCCAGGTTCGAATCCCGGTGACGCAAAAACAATATTTTTCGACAAAATTGATTTTATATGTATATATTTATAATTAATACATTAATTTAGTATTTAAAATAATTATCTAGTTTGAAATAAAGTTTCTTCAGAAATTTCGAGAAGACGGTTTGCGTGATTAGTCGTGCCTGTCTTATGAAACATATATAAACAACGAGAACCGAGAAAAATATAACTATTACTTGTGTATGCAAACTCACCTTGAAGATATACTACGTCACATCCCGTGTGATTGAAAAATGGTACAGAGTCTGAGCCTGGCTCGACTGCTAAATATTATACACACTCATATAATAATATATAACGCGTCTTATACAATGATTGTTATGCGTTCTGCCTTATTAATTATGTATACGTTTTTTCCGATCTATTTATTAACGCTTGCTATATTATAATTAATATTGAGACATCATATTTTTATGTGCCAACAGAGGGAATTTTTTTATTGAGAAACCGCAATAATGCGAAGCCTGATTTTAAGTGATTCACTTAACCGAGTAACGCGGACAATTACCCGACGAGACGTATTCTTAACCTTTACCATACCATGCTAAAAAATACCCTACGCAGCCGTGATGTCAACTCGTGTTACTTACTGCAAGAAATTAGAGTTTTTTTAAGACCATAAATGGGAATAAAATGCTTTTACAAGCTTAAATGCCTTAAAATAGTTAATGTCACAGTTACTATAAATATAATAAGAAATAATAAATATAATAATTAAGTACGTTCATTTCATTCTCAAACATTATTCTCGTAACGCATTCGTCAAAAGACCCATTTAACATGATCTTCATCTATACCTCTCATCATTAAAATGAATTTAACGTATTGTTACGTCGTGCGCTGTCACCAGTGGATGGAATGCCAGCGCACCACGCCACCAGCTAGACTCAGTCTGTGGGTCAATAAAGTTTGGTGCCGGAATGCCTGTCTCAGATGGATGGGGAAGGTCTGAACAATGGAAACACTTTATGCACTTTGAACAATTTAAATCACATAAAAACACAAAGCCCGACACTGTAAGCACGGTTGTTGTCTTTTAGATCTCCATTCTTCCCGTCACGCTCTTCTCCTCGTGTCACCGATTTAGCGATACGACAACTGCCCAGTTTGCCACGCCCCGTTCCAGAAGTGATCTCTTCCATCCTGAAGGTCACCCCGATGCCATCCGGTTACTGTGGAGTCCCTCGAGCTCATCCGTCTGCCGCTTGCCGGCAGTCTCCCCGCCAGTACTCGCAACAGTCACGCGCGGGTAGATCGATGCTTCGACCCCTCTAATTCACCGCGCTTCATCCAAGATTTTTGTTTTATTGTTAATTTCGTCACACCGCCTCGCAAAACGCCGCCACGGCGCTCTACCTTCGGCGCGCGCTCGCTACGAAGTCCCCCGCAACCTTCCTCCGACCACTCTCCACCGGCCGTGCCTACACGCATCGGTAGATGGCGCCCTCGGTCTTGGCGCGTATATTTGAAATGTCACAGTATATAGCATGCAACGCAACAATTTTTATATAGCATTGAATTCAAAAATGATTATTTTTATTATGAATCGCTTTACATAATTGGTTTTTCACTACTTATTTTAAAGTGAAAATGATTTTTAGAACTAGGTGAAATGTAAGTTTTACATTGTGCATATTTATAGAAATACGATTTAATTGGTTCGGTAGACCTATGTTACTGCGTGGCTAGAGAAGGGTTAAAATAACGCGCCGCTAAAAAAAAGCGAAGAGAGATTTCGCTAAATATATTGGTTTGTATTTTTGATAAAAAAAATTTTTCGCCGCCTCCGGATCTGATTCTGATTTTTGAGATTCACGCAGATGCGTCGATATTGTACAATTATGTCTGTAGCCTGTAACATTGTTCTCCCACAATTTTATCCTGCCATAATTGTTCACGGCCATAATTATTATCCCACGATAATTTGCCTCGAAAATATTTCGCCGAATATATAGAAAAGAACATATTTTTTATAAATGTGACTGTATTTATGTGTTATTTTTTCGCTGTTTTATTTTATTTCATCTTCCATACTGTAGTGCTGCCTTTTTTTATATAAATCCATAAGTACTAGACTAGAATATATGTTATTAAGGAGAACACATTCTTATTGTGAAGTTGTAATTATTCAGAACATAGGTCTGTGATGTTTTAAATACTAATTTAATGTATTAATTATAAATATATCGCAGACCTATGTTCTGAATAATTACAACTTCACAATAAAAATGTGTTCTCCTTAATAATATAAGTTGTATCAATGTGTCAAAATTTAATAAAAATGAATTGATAATTCTGGCGTCTGCAGTCGGTTTACTCAAAGGTATTTGAGATTCCGTAAAAATAATGTAGATGGCTTTCAAATAATGGAACGACAAATGTAGGTTCGAAAATTTGTCATGAAAAATACTGGCGCTATAACACAATTGGTAGTGTACTTCCCCGTATTGGAAATAGAGATCCAGGTTCGAATCTCAGTAGCGCAAAAACAATATTTTTCGACAAGATTGATTTTATATGTATATATTTATAATTAATACATTAAATTAGTATTTAGAATATATTGTTACGCCGTGACCTTCATCTGCTGGTGGAATCCGGTGCACAACGCCACCAGCTAAACTCAGTCTGTGGGTACCTAAGGGTTGGTGTCAGAATGCCTATCTCAGATATATGGGGGGGTTCTCAGACAATAATAACACTATAGTCACATTATTTACACTTTATTCACATAACAGGGTAAAATTGTCTTTGTTACACGCAGAGAGATTCCTAACTTTCCGTGGCCGGACCAAAGCATCGTCTCGTCTTCTGAAGGTTTCCTGGGGACCAATCTTGTCGTCTTAGCGTGGACGGTGCTCGTCCCGCTTCCGTGTTCGCTCGCAGCCTCCCGCTCGTTTCCGTGAAGAGTCCTTTTATTGACATTCACCGGCAGAACAAGGCCCAAATATCTCTCATTCCTGCCGTGAATGAAACACTAGGCGAAGAGTCCTTCCTGGATGCCCACGGACAGAACAAAGCCCAAATATCTCTTGTTCTTCCGTGATTATAAAATTCAATTTTCCTTCTCGCCATTTTTCGATCTTTACACCAATACTGAGAACTCGGCGGAGCGCCGCAGGGCATCCGCCGCGATACACCCACTCTCTCCAGGCGCTCGTAACGAAGTCCCCCTCCTTCCACCGACCTCGCTCTACCGGCCGCACCTGCTCGCGTCGGTAGATGTCGCCTTAGGTCTGCGCGCGTGATTTCAAATGTTACAATATGTATACAAAATAGATTATAGGAACTAATTATATATATTTTTAATGTATATTTACTAAAAAAAAATTCAAAAACAATGAACAATTGTGACCGAACAATGTTTTGGAAAATTGTGACCGAACAATGTTTTGGAACATTGTTCGGCAACAGTCGTTCTTGTTTTTTAGAAATAATCAAGTATGTAGATGATGAAATCAGTGTAAAATACTTGTTTTGGTTTATTGAAACACTTTCGAAGTAATTGTATTAAAGAATACATGTTGAAACAAGCAAACCTTTAGTTATTTATCGCTGACGTTGAGCTTTCGATAAGGTCTATTTGTTAAAGAGCCACCACTTGCATGACCCCAGAGATAATTGCCCGTCTAGGGATTATAGGTACTTGTATAAGTGTATTGTGTATTCTTGAGTTCTTATGCTTAAAAAAGTAATAAAATAATAATAATCTCAGATTATCAGTTATTAGAATAATAACACAAATAACTCGTATTTCTACGTATATTTTGGAGCGAAATGACAGCAATTATCACCCAACCTTTCTCGGTACCTAATTAAAACAGCAAATTCCTCCATCGTTCTGCCACTATCATTCCAGGTACGTTCTACAATATACATCTCAACATTTAGCGATATCTGTTACCCGTAACTATTACTGATTTCCACGTTGAGTATTTTATTGGATAAGACCTGAGTGGGATGGATCCTTGTTCCAGGAAATGCCTAACCATGGCCAATATCGTTGATTCTGTATGAGAATATCTTTGATGAAAATGACGCACGTATGCTCTCTGGAACCTTAATAGATTCCTGACTAGAAATTCCAACTATTCGACATCATCAACTATTCGAATATCGAATACTGAATCTAAAAATATTTGATTTTTTTTTTTTATAAAAACAGAGATGCGTACACGGAATACATGTCACATCAATATTCTTACTATTTTCAAACTAAGCTAAATGCTTGTGCAATGAAAATAGCACTAACTTGCTGGTGTCCTGAAACGAGGCGTGAACCCCCGACCATTAGATCACTAGGCCAACGTCTTGACCACTACATCAACAAGCTACTAAAGTATGAAAACAGTTAATTTGGAATATTTCAAATAAATCATAGAATACGTAAATACATCAAAATTTATAAAAAAACGAACTAATTTATCATAAACTGCTTATTTATTGTAAGCTTGTTGGTGTAGTGATCTAAATGTTGGCCTAGTGATCTAGTGGTCGGAGGTACGCGCCTCGTTCCAGAACACCAGCAAGTTAGTCCTATTTTCACTGTACAAACGTTTAGCTTAGTTTGAAAATAATAAAAATATTGATATGACATGTATTCCATGTACGCACTTCTATTTTTTTTTAAGTTTTAAAAATACATATTTTCAAAATAACAACGCATTTCGTATTCTTAAATTTGTTCATAATTTTGTTTTTATCGTCGCTGCAGTTGAAAATACCCGCTCAGTGACGATTAACTTTGGCTTAACTGTTAAAAGTGTTTTAAATAGTAGAGGTCTAACGTTTCTCTTCTTTTTTGAAATTGTCCAAATATTTAAAATCTTTTGTTAGATTATTTGAACAAACATTTGTATTTTCTAAAAGGGATAAAATAGTGCTTCTTAATTTAGTCTGCAATTCGAACGTCGATGAACTCTTCGAACAAGCTACAGGTATCTCTTCCATGTCTGAATCTTTCAGAGATGGTATGGTACATATGTCTGAGACGTGTGACGCGTTTTTTCATTTTTGTTAGAATGATTCACGCTTGCCTTTGTACAATTATTATCTTGGTTAACCATTTTCAGACGATCGTTCCGCCTGGCCAATATAACTAAACGAACCTTACCAGCAGTAATTTCCTTATATTCTCAATTAATGTATTTCTCAGCGCGCAAGGTCTTCCATAGGCAGTCGGCTGCAGTATTTGAACTGAAGTACCTACTTGGTTTTCAAGAAGGTCACTTTCTGGTCGTTTAATGTAAACAAAGCAAAAACTGTGGACTTACCAAGAACTGGTCAAGGCATTACAACTCAGCAACCAATAAATAAGTAATATATATACATAATATTATACATAGAGTTCCTAGAGCGTAGTTGAGTTTAATTTTCTCGAGAATCGGGGTCAAACTGGTTTAGACGTTGAGAGCTGCAGGGCTGGACCCTTTCAGTAATCAATTTATGAGAGTGTACCTTTGTTATACAAATCTAAAATTCTGGTAATGGTGTATCCTGATATTTTCTTAATGATCGGGTCTACGATCTCTCAATGAGACTTTGATCTCTGAGAGGCAGTAAAGAAACGTATAGATTTCTAATCCACTAGCAAAACATATACGGTGAAGATTTATAAATTGCTTCACAATGAACTCTGAACTATCCTTTATGCGCACGCGAGTCAAATCTCCGAGAGAAATCTCACCCGTATGACACGGGCTATTAGTGCTTTAAATAAATTAGTTATTTTTATTTGTATTTTGTCTCCATTTAATAAAATAAACTACTACATTTTTTGCTTGAGAACAGTATTTTCTTTTAAATAGTGCTAATCAATTTATTTTCATCAATTATTCAACAAATAATGACGATTGGGGTTTTATATTTTGACGTCTAATTATTTCAGAAGGAAGGTTCTTTCTTAAGGGTGGAATAAAAGGATTCTGCTATTTTTCTTTTCTTTTTAATGTATTACGTCGCCTTTATTTCTTGGTGCGTGTTAAATTGTATTCACTTTAAAAAATATATTTACATTTAACTTATAATTTCTGACGTAACTAAAAAGAATGTATATATTTATTTATATTATACACATTTCGGAAATAAGTCATGAAACTCGTGAATAATGATTGTCAGTAAAAAAAAAAATGCGCCTCTGGCGGCATTACACCAATTAGTGGAATTGTTGCGGCAGATAATGAAAGCGGACATGGTTCTCAATTGGTGGATACCTCGTGAATAGGGAAAAAAACTACACATACTGTTTCCTCTATTGTTTTATTTTGGGTATTACCCAAAAAACAATATGAATTTATACAATTAACGATTTTTTCTAATTATAAGAACGTGTTCTATTACTATCTTAGTGACATTTCTAACTAACTAACTTACCATCATGATAGAATGCCACAATCATCTGTCTTGGCACATCATCTTTCACTTTTGTATATCTTCTCATATATGCTCTCCGTTTGTTGAAGCTTTTAACATGTCAGGTCTTCCGCGAACCCCCTCTGTTTCTATTACCTTCAACACTAATCTTATGTATTATATTTTATTTACCATTCTCTTCTCGCTCGTGCGCTTCACATGCCCAAACCGTCTCAGTGACCCAGTGGCGTAACTACGCCAATGCGGTACAATGTGGCCCACGTTATATAGAGAGCCAAAGTATCCTCGCCCTACAAAACATTCGATATCAGTATTTTGCCCAGCACTAATATTTTTTTAAATCCATCACAGTAAGAAATAAATTAAAAATAAGTTCTAATCTATATTTCGAAAACTTTACACATGTAAACTGGTAATGTGAAAAAGTGAATTTTTTTCAGTTGCGAAAGCAGATAATTTCTTAAAAACATTTTTTTTTCATGCAAGTGTTCATATAACAGAAAACATGAAACCAATTTCGTTTGTATTTTCTAAAATTATTAAGAGGGTCCTTTTTTCCATTTTGAATTGCGGCCCAATTTTTCAAGTTACGCCACTGCAGCGACCATTTCTTTATTCTATTGACTATGCTACAAACAGCTTTATGTCAGATTCTAATTTGTTCATTCTCATACGATTCATTCGAATAACTAGCGTTTGCAATATGTGTCCGTTCAAGTTTTTCTAAGATTAGTTACCTTAAAAATATATAATCCAAAATTATATTAAATAAAGCTTTAAGAATACTACTCAGAAAAAATATATATAATTACTCGAATCAGTGCAATACTGAAAGATCTGAATATGATGACATTCAAGTAGAAAATATATTTCAATGTATTTATTTATAAAACCCTAACTAAGAAAATATCGGCAGAATTTATAAGAAAAATTAATGCAGATCAATATGAGCACGAACATCATACAAGAGGAAAAGATAGACTGAGACCGCCATTCAAGAAGGTCTCTCAGAAGAAGAAAATCTCAGAAATCGATGATTTTTAATGTAATGTCAGAAAACATAAGAAATGAGGAGAAACTACATAGATTCAAAATGAAACTGATAGATGTAGCAAAAACAAACGATTTTGATCTTGTTTATACTAGAGCATGTATAAAAATACTTATGTGTGCACTATATTAGGAATAAATAAATAAATATTAAATTACAAAATAAATTGTTAGTTGTGTGAAATCTGTATTGTACAAACAACGTCCCCCGGCAGCCGGACAGCCACCTTTTGGTTATAAAACGTTGCGGGGGTATGTCGTGTTACCGCCACGTGTTTAATTTCATATTTAAATCATTTTAAGAAAATGTCTGATGGAGTTTAGATTGGACCGTTTCTCGTTTTTGAATAATAAAATATGTTTTCAAATACTAATATAAATATCACAGACCTGTGTTCTGAATAATTAAAACTTCACAATAAGAATGTGTTGTCCTAATAAAATATAAAATTTCAAATAGAATATAAGTTTATAATATATAAGAATATAGTCCTAATAAAATATAAGTTTTCAAATAGAAAAATAAATTTTACGGAAACGTAGATTGCTTTCTGTTCGTGAGTACATCAAATTTCCATCTGGCCGCATGGCAGCACTCTTTCAATAATGGTTTGAAATTACATTTATGATACATAAATATTAGCTCTTTTGAATAACGACTTCGGTTGAATAATAATAATTGTAATATCGTAAAAAACTGGATGTGCGCAACATTAAACCAGTTTTTTATACTTATTTGATACTTTCATAAAAACTACAGATGCAATTTATAGCGAAGCACACTCGATGCTTTACCAGTCACTAGTCATGTATGCAATGAGTGTTCTAGAAGAATATGTTAATATTTCAATAATTATTTACTGATTTCAGTACCGATAAATCGAGTTTATTTTCAAACCAACTTTCTTTTGAACCTTACATCAATATAAATATTTTTTAAGTAATTATTACTCTAGCAAGTACACGATAAGTATTGAATATTACATTTTATTTACATGCAAGCCTGTTAGCCGCTTGTTACCTCGCTAGGTACATATAAAGTACCTGTTCTGAGATAGGTAGCCATTAGGTTCAATTAGCGATTTATGATTGTTTTTAATATTAATGAAAACTGATATATGCATACGTAGGAGTACGGTAGGAATAATGTAAGCAAATTTTAATAGTAAAAAAAATAGAAAAATCAAAAAAGAGAAAAGTAAAAGGAACAAAGTCAAAATTTAGATACAGACTAAAGACACGTAAGAAGTAAGGAACGGAGTATAAAGAACATTAAAGTAACAGCGTATTAAAGAAATGGAGTAAAAAATAATAACAGGTTAAAATAAATCCATCAGAGTAGAGTAAAAAGAAGAACAGAGGTAAAACGAGGTAAAAAGCAGGATTAGAAAAGATACAAGCAAGGAGCAAACCAAACATGATAAGTACGAGGTAAGATGTAAGGACAGAAAATAATTACATAGAATGAGTGACTTTGATCATTTAAGGACCTCTTCCAGCTGACTTCTTTCAATTTAGAAAATAAATACATTCCTTTATAAGCACGCAGAATTGATGATACGATACCGTTGCCGTCTTTTGTGGTAGCTTATTGTATATCCGCGGTCCTATAAAATATGTCTTTGAGCAAATGAGGTTTTCATTAACGGGACGGATAGTTTTCTTTGATACTACAATATTTACATAGGTAATGTACACAAAATGTACAGGTACATTACTGGCATGTAAGAATTTATTAGGTGCATGCAGTTTATATACAAGTTTTAATTTTAGAATATAAATCAACAATATTTATCTGGCTGTATTTTTATAAATATTATTAAATTTTTAATAGCTAGACCAACAAAGCATATTTTTGGACATTATAAATACACAAATTTTTTTATTTAAATTAGCAAACAAAAACTGACTGTCGAAATTCCGCATTTAATTTAATATTTAGGTACAACTAAGACAATTATTTATTTTTGCGTCAATGTTTAGGAACAGAATACACATATTTATGGACGATTGAATTATGCATATTATTATATAAATATTTAATTTAATAATCATAGTTATGTCTAACTTATTTGAATGTACAAACTGCAGTCTCCTAGTACCCTAGGTAAAAACAGGAGTAGTATTAAATGTAAATAAATACTATATGAAAATTTTACTGTGGAATCTGAAAATTATTTATTTACGCTTTTAATCACCAATAATAATTTTAAAAGTAGTAATTTATGATTTTAAAAACATGTATGGTAATTTATTAGATGAATTAAAACAAAATTTTACATATGTACGCTTTAGGACCCTGCGCAAAATAAAGGCGACCTTTCTCTGGCTATTCCACCTCATCTCCGCGATATAAATATGTATTACATTAAATGCCATGCAATTAAAATTTTGCTCAGTTGCATTCTAGAAACCTGAGAAAAATATAGTCACTCCAGGACTAAATATTTCAATGGCTGGGCATGGATCGCTAACCGAAAATAATAACCACTAAATATATAGGCAATATGAAAAATGATCGGCCAATACATAATATTATTTATGTATTTGTAAATCAGATTCTCAAATACATAATATTATTTATGTATTTGTAAATTATGTATTTGTTGACATCTATGCTGTATCAGGGAAATTGATATCAAATTTAGTCCATATGTGGCGATAGTGTAATTGTATTCGAAGTGTTTCCACATAGTAACATATATACAACTTTTAAAAATTTGACAGATATGGAAATTAATTAATGGGTGAGAATGGTAAAGGTTATATCTGTATAAAGTGATCACTTGAGCTAGCTGAAGACAGGTCGTTAGGCCTGAATTACCCATACTTCCATATCTTTCCATTAAATATAATAAAATAGCTTCGTCTCTGTGAGATATCTATTATTTATTTAATAACAGTACCTCTGTAGGTGAAAATTGTACATATTAAAATATTACTTATAAATTTGTATCTGTAACGAGTAATAAACGATCCTGACACCATGTTAACCTATAATTATAGAAAAAAATTGTTTGTACGTAGGCACATGAATAATTATTAAAAAAAAAACTCTTATAAGTATACCTATAAAATTATAAGCGTTTCAAAGCATAAATTAATTAATATTTAGTCGAGACTAGTCAAGGTCCGTATATGGATCGTGCTTCCATTTCATAATTTGTCAGTTCAGAATAAATTTATCTGATTTACACCAGAAAATTCTTGCGGTTTTCAGGTAAAACTAGGAATTCCGTAGTAAGAAAATTAATAAATTCATCACCCCTAACACCTCTGTGACTGCTGTTTTGAGTTCGCAATAAAAATATATTCAATACAAAACAGTAATAATATCACATCGAAGTGAATAATTAAATATCATGTTTTGACAGAGGCGATAATTTTATAGTAGAAAAAATTATTACAATCAAAAAATATATATATTTTCCTTTTTACATAATTAACTGAGGTACGTCATTAATTTTATTATTTATAATATAATAAATCGAGGCATATGGTATTAGATCACGGGATTGGTAAATATTGACTATATTCCTCCACTTTCCTCGGCATCCTGCAAATTTAGGAGCTGTCATTTGGTTGGTCCCAGAACAATGAAATTCTATTTCATCAAGATGTCTAAAAATTTAAGGATTCTTCTTAAGCAAATGGTTAAGTGTATATCCTTGATGTATAGTTCCTACAGAGATGTCTCCAGCACCACATCTCAAAGGCTTTCCATCATCTCTCCCTCATCTTCAGAGTCCATGTTCCATATGATACAGAAATATAAAATGTACTTGAATATGGCTGTTTTGGATATTCCGTGGTCTTTCCATATCTCGTCCAGTCTGTGAGAGTGGACCCGCCACTTACCCAATACCGTTTATAAGCTAAAGCTTCTATATGGTCCTACTCATTCGTCGCCTGGTTGGCATTTTTTTAATGCTAATAGGCAACTGTGCATCTTCGTCTCGCACATGTGATTAGGCGGAGCCGAACAACTGCCATCTCCAAAACCCTCACTGTCCTCGACCTTTAATTATTAAGATTTACGTAACAATTGATTACATTAATGAAATTAAACGGAAAGGAATGGTATATAAATATTTAAGAAATAAACACGAATAAAAGGAGAAAATAAGACAAAGTAAGCAAGATAATAATATAAGATTGCAAATGATTATGCAATGCCAACAGTGTCGGTATTGTACTTTGGTTAGGGAGCTGAGGGGGAGAAGGAACACCCCTCCGAGAAAGGGAAAAAGAAACAAACAAACAAAAGAAAAACGATCTGATCTTGTTCAGTCTGCATATAGAGCTGTTCACCATACCCATTGAATGCGTAAGATCAGGTTAAAAATAATAATCATTGATTGTATACTGATTGTCACCGCTACCCTTCGTATATCGTGGATATGCACCTTTGGTCTTATTCTAAGATTTAAAAAAACCGAAATAATTTTACTATTGCAGAAATGTGTCATAAACTATCTGATTTATGCTTCCACCAAAAATGTGTGCAGAATGCCCCTCGTCTTACTAACTAATGTTCCAAATCGCTCTCCTATATAAACACTTTATTTCATGTCTATTCATTCACAGGTCTGTGCTTTACCCATTCTAAAATTAAGTAAGAAATAATATGAACTTCTTAATATTATCAAAAAAATTATAAATATCAATCTGATTGAATCAACATTTACTTGTTGCGAATATTTAGTTACAGGTACTTAATGTTACTTTCTTTTGCAATATAGTCTATGATTAAAGCCTAGATATTAACCGCAAACAACCCAACCACATCACAGATAAGACATTTGGCCACAAAGCATACCGAAATATATTTGAATGCATAAACTATTAATTAAACCCGGCCTACTCAAGGACAGAGGACAATGTTAGGAGCACTTGGTGTGTACCAAAATCGTTTTGTCGTATGTAGAGAGAGACTCATGAATATGAAATGAGCAATTATTTGTTCAATGGCAAGAAAGATTCACATTATGGCCCATATCCACAGGTGAGATTTTTATTACGAGTCAATCTTCCACGATTCTTTGGAGACAACTCTCGGATTTGGTAGTTCACCGTGTACTAGTTTGTTTCACACCTTACTTCACGTTTATTGTACGTCAAATATCAGTGTTGTCAATCAGTTGGGTGAATTTGAATCTCCCCAGCAGAAGTTTAAATGGAATGTTTGATAATATGATATAGATGGCTTTCAAATAATGGAACGACAGGTGTATTAATTTGAAAAATGTAACATATAGGTTTGAAAATTTGTTATGAAAAATACTGGCGTTATAACACAATTGGTAGTGTACTTCCCCGGATTGGAAATAGAGATCCAGGTTCGAATCCCGGTAGCGCAAAAACAATATTTTTTAACAAAATTGATTTTATATATATATATATATATATATATTAATAATTAATACATTAATTTAGTATTTAAAATTTATTTGATAAAATGGCATAAAAACACAAAATGTATTTTTTGTGATAAGAAGGATTAAAAATTCTTAAGGGAATTATTAGCAAACATATGCTATTTTGGCCTTATTTAAAAAATAATAAAGTCTACCTTATAGTAAGTACTCAAAAGACTCATAGTCCTGAGTATTGACAAAACACTGTGAAAATATAATATATTAGACATCTTTAAAATAATAATTCTCCGTAGAATTTACAGCCTCACAAATAACAGTAGGTCTGGAGACAACGATGACGTGTATGGATATACCAGTGTGGTCAAATCAATTAAAATTGACTGATCACATTAACTTGAGGTATTTGAATCGCGCGGAAGACCAAAAACCTTCAAAATACGTCAGATTTAGTGATCCGTAATAGAGTGTAAAATCCGAACTAGAGGTGGCTTGATGGTGTTGTAATAAACTATTGTTCTGGGGGTGGTAAAGCGGGAAGAGGTATGCCACAGATAAAATAAAATGGCGACAAATTCTGCAGGCAGACATAACTCACTTTGAGTTGTAGCACTGCTTATGATAATGATTATATAATTCATTATAATATATTTGTATTATTGTAGTAAATTAACAATTCATAAAAGGGTAAAGTTTTTAAATTTCCGAATTAAAGCGATGAGAAATTGATTTCTAGGTTATACTGCATTGCCGATTGACATTTTGGAAACAGGTCAAACATAAATTTGGCAACCAACTCGTAGCGTTGGATATATAAATAAAAAGTACCTAAAACACGAGCTCAAGTTTGAATACATATGTATTTGAATTCTTTCACGATAATTTTATTCTAGATACGTTATAAATATTCAAGAACCTACACGGTATCCTATTAAAAAGAAACTAGATCACATTTGTAATAAAAAATATTGCAATACATAGTTTTATTGATTTATTTTGATCGCGAAGTTCTAAATGATAGAATGAAATATTTTTCTTGATGCTACTACAAGCATTTGTTGATAAAATTATTTATTGAAAATCAATTATAATATGCCATTCGATACGAGTAGAACAGAATAATTTTAAAAATTTACTACGCTAGTACGTATAGCTATAGTAATATATAAGACGCGAGACATTTAAAACAATATCGAAATAAACAAAGAGACTCATTATAAACACCCTTAATGACAGAAACTAACTAATTAGAGACTAAAAATATACAATTGTATTTTAATATTACTCGGGACAATAGAATATTAGTAATACTACAGGTCGATTTTTTACTCATGGCATTGTATAGTGGGCCACTGATGAATCTGTTGCTAGTATATATACTCGTATATATATAAATATATATATATATATATATATATATATATGCATAGATGCGATCAAAAATATTAAAATATAAAATTATGGATAGGGAATGAAATAATTTTAATTAGTATTATATTATTGGTGCACAACAAGTTCTTGAAGTGCCATAACCAAAAAAATCGACCTATACCTACATATTTATTCGTATTTGATAGCAAGCATTGGATTAAATAATTGCGATGATATTTGTACTCTTGACACGTGGCTGTGAAGAGATATGTGTACAATGATCTGTGTACACAATTTTTTTTCATTGGTGCAAGCTAAATACAAACACATTTTTATTATACTTATATGACTTTATTACAGTTTTAAAATATAGACTTAATGTAACGTTATAGTTATTATAAAATACAATACGAGTTAAAGAATCTATATTTGTATGTACCTATGTTTTTACTGTACTTCACTCAATACTTTTTAATAATGTTTACGATCATGTGTATCTATATATCTTTATAGATTGAGTTATGAGTTATGTGAGAATTATTTGTTAATGATATAAGAAAAAAAACACCTCCCACCTCAATATACATTCTTCTCTAGTGAGGTGGGCAGGGGTCGTAATAAATGAAAATATAAAGGAAGTGGTCTAAATATGAGTTACCACTTTTAATTTTGAGTTTTTTCCTTCAAATATAGAAAAGTCAATTGTATATGATTCATATTTGATAATTTAGTATTTTAAAAATAATATCTGAACTTTTATTGGAATATAATACTAGGTTTTTTAAAGAATAAAATAAAATAATAACACTACTAAAAACTAAAAAAAATAATAATAGTGGTCTAAATATAGGCTAGTACTTTATTAATAAAAGTTCACTTATTTTATTAAATATTTTATCTTCCACATTAGTACACATTGATTGAATATTTTATTACTGAAATACATAGAAGAATAATAACATAATTGCAAATGTATAAATTAAAAAAACAAACAAATAAACTATATTTATAAAATTACGAATATTATACATCTAATACGATGTATGTATGAAAATTAAAATCGTAATGGTCGATGAAGTGAGTATACTAAATAGGGTATATCAATCGACATATGACGTTGGTGGATGAAGTGTAAGTTTAATGAAATAATTAAGTAATTTCAAATTATTTCGAATCCATTTTGTGTACAGGTAAAACTACAGTAATAGCGCCTTTACTAACTCACATAGTATGTAATGGAACTCTACTGTTTTTAAATATTCAATTAACAAGAATTATGAGATTCTTCTCCCATCCCTTGGTCACTCCATCGTCCTCTCTCGGTCGCTCTCTCGGAAAACATTTTTTCTCAAGATCTCCAGAATCCAGAGCTCGGAATAGCAAACCGCTCCAGTTGGTGGGATGATAGCCTTTTAATTTCAATTACGGCTCCTGTCAAAAAATTGTGAATCATTATATTAATGTTTTTATTTTATTATATAATATATTTATATCGTTATTCCGAGTTAATTTAGTGACCGTTAGATCTATAAATCAATCATCCTGGACGGCAATGTATATTTATTGTATTGTAATGTAAATATATACTTTTGATCAAAAATGAGTGTAAAATTTCTGATTTTCGGAGTCGGTAATCCGACTATATCTAGTACATTTTATGATTTCGGATAATCCGGATATAATCGATTGTTTTATTATCGGTTCATTAGATTTTCATTTAGAGCCCTGACGTAGTAACCTAACGGAGATATTTAATGATTAAATTATACAAATAATTTAAATTTATAAAAAAGGAAAACACATCTCACATATCATAAAGACGATAAATACCACAATTTACGATATTTATGTTGTCTATATAAATTTATGACATTCTAAGTAATTATTATTACATACCTGCTGTAGTTAGTACCCACTACTGATCATATTTTTTTAGTAATAATTATATTTATAATTTGTTACAGTACAGTACAGTATGCTGTATAACTGTATATTAATATCAATATTAATATTCACGTATTAAAGACTGTTGTGTATCCGCCGTTTAAGATTATAAATCCATATAAATAATTCCAGGGCTGAAATCAGCCTTCCGCCAGGGTTGGGTTCAAAAGGTAACTAGTAATGTAGGGTTATACTATTTTTTTAAAAATAATTTTGTGTCCATTGTACAAGGATAAGCTGATCATACTCGGCGAGTGAAAGCCTCCGACTACGTTTTCCAACAGCCCAAACACCTAAGTTCTTTAAAAATGTTGCTGGATCTGCATAAACTGTCAATAGACCTCATAGAGGTATGATAGCAAACTTTTTACGAAATGAATTGGACGGTATCAATCTATCATGCAGTTTCATTAAGATGGTCTCACCTGCCGCACTACGAGAGTACAACACAGTTATTACATATAAAGTATACGGGGCATCTCTGTATAGGTACTGCCCAAATTTAATAGGGATTACGAAATGGTGGAGAGGCTTTAGTTTCATGACGACAATTAATTTGAACATTAACATTAATTTACTCAATTTTTCGTAGCCCTATAGCTAAGGAAAAATATTAATATAACACATGAATTAAATATGAATAGAACACGATTCAACCCTGACCACACTGAATATACTTTAAGGTCGATTTAAAGTGTATAAAAGGTTAATCAATTTATATCATCGAAGGAAAACAATAAATAATACGTGACCATTATTTATACTGATTAATTCAGATCTTGCTGTGAAGTGCACTTCTTGATGCAAAATAATTATCTGTGATTTTAGTAAAATACATAATAGCGACTTGTTGATGTAGGTGCTTCTCCAGCCGGAAGCAACCTTTGTCAAGCGCAGTGTTCGTTATTGAACATATTCAATTACAAATACTCCATTCTCATGAGAAAAGTTTTACAATTTTTTAATACATACAATAAATATTTATGACACATTTAGATTAATTAATAAAATACTACGTTTTTCGTATTGCTTTATGAATTTCATAAACGGTAGACCCATTGTTTGAAATTTACCAAAGTCCACCGCAAAAAAAAGAATTTTTAAATGTTTTTCTAGCTCCACGATAAAATTCTAACTATCACGTTTAATAAATAAGAAAAATTAATATTTTTTACTGCTTCATATTCGTATTTGCATACAAAATAAATAAAAGTATACGAATATCTTCACATCTGTCACTATAATTCAAAACCACTTCTTAACATCAAGTGAAAAAATGATTAAAATGTCATTCATCATTCAATTTTATTAGACTACAAGATTTTTTTCACAAAAAAATAAATATTTTAATTAAAATTTTACAGTAGGCATGGCGTCAGAAAATGATAAATATACATGTATGTAGTGATGGTAAAATGGTTATTTAAACCGTTATTTTAACTGTTAGTGTGACTGTGATTTGGTTCGATTGTAACGATGTTACTAATTAACGTGATTCTTTGACCAATGACTGGTGCATTAGAAAGTAAGTCTCCGACAGTTAAATCTTAGTTACCAATCATCGTTATATCTTAGTTACTAATCATCGACACAATCACAGTCACGTAACGGTTTACCATCACTACATGTATGGCGTCATTTTTCAGTATTTTATCAGGAATAATTATGCAAAAAATTTTGAAACATGGATATTTTTTCTATTTAGTTTAAACTCAGAGATCTTATTCAGTGATTCCGCGCCCCCAGGCTGCTTAGGCGGCAGCTACGCCATTGGCTGGGCTAGATATATCAACCCACAGAGGATAAAAAAAATGCCACGCGCCGAGAGACGGCCAAGAATGGCTAGACTAGGTGCCTAAGAAAATGATAATAGGTTACAACATATTATAAACAATTACAAAATAAATATATCTTAAATGTATTAATTAGAAAGGTATACATATAAAATCAATTTTATCGAAAAATGTTGTTACGCCACCGGCATTTGAAAGAAAGATTTTAAAGGTTTGGAAAGAGATCCAGATTCGAATCCCGGTGGCGCAACAACAATATTTTTCGATAAAATTGATTTTATATGTATATCTTTCTAATTAATGCATTTAATTCATATTTAAAACATCACAGACCGTCTGTTCTGAATAATTACAACTTCAAAATAAGAATGTGTTCTCTTAATAAATAGATATTATTAAGGCGAACATATTATTATTATGAAATTGAAGTTTTTCTATGTGATATTTTAATACAAATTAAATGTATCAATAAGAAAGATGTATTATATATAACTAACCCGTGTTTCTAATTTTTGGAGTGAAAATACATTATATCTTTTTTACAATTCGGCGCGTTCTTTTCAAAGATAAGCAGTTTAAACATTCGCATCAGGGTTTGATAACATTCATACACGCTGTCTTTGTGTAAATCTTTGTTTTTGAATTGCTGGATATTAGAATCAAAATCTACGAGGACCAGTGCGATCACAGTAACCGGCACCAAATGGGTGGTATGTATTATTTTACACGTCTCCGATATATGCAATCGTTTTTTGTTATTATTATTTAATTTCGGAATCGATCAAGATTGTATATTAAAAATATAGAAATAAATACGTGATGACTGTTAGAGTAATCATTATATAATTTAGTTCAGAGCGTATCGTACTTTGTAAGTTAAAGAAAAAAATATGTGCTTATCTCATTACATTACAATGGTAACAAATAACAAATATCAATTCTAAATTACATAAATTGAACAATTCCATGAAGCAAAGAAGATGTTTACTCTTTAAATCACAATCTTCAGTTTCCTTATCGCGTGTGTTCGCTAAGGTTATCTATCAGCAAGATGATAATTTAGCGACTGTTGACTGCATTGGAATGATCATATTCTAAATTAAAATTACGGTAGTGTGTCATCTTGTCTGTGATGAATTCAAAGAGTATTAATCATTGTTTCCAAGTACGTAATACATTACATCATTACAGTATCGCACTTGGTGTACCGAGATGCTAAGAAACAGATCTCTGTTGTTCCAGAAGTTTGTTTTTTTAATGTCCTCACTTAACGGCTAGGTTTCATTCCGCAGACGTTGATCGATAAACGAATTCGATGTTTTTATAACATAATGGATCCTATCCTTGTCCTTTAGAATAATAGATACGGTAAAAGGTGCCTTCACTTTTTTCCAGCATCGTATAATCTCCATTTTCATCTCAAGATATGCTTTCCTTTCCTTTGTGGGGATGGCAATTTTAATTCATCTCTGACATTAATACCAGCAACATCTCTATCCATGTTCTTGACTTCAATGGAGAACCAGTCGCCCAGTCTGGTCCAATCGCTCGCCGACGATACATCTTCCGCTCCGCTGCTCCACCACGATGAGACCAAACGCCGCCGACTCTCTCCTCCAACTCTTCATATTTCATGATCCTCATCACCTGTATTCTTTTTTCTCTATGTTTGATCAAATAAACGACTCTAGATCAACCACACGTTTCATTCTCGTAGGTAAAGTAAGAGTGTCTTGGCCCGTACTGGAAGCTGGTTGACGCGTGTATTCTGGTGCCTTGAGTATTAACGACTGATAGTGGGGTATCGCATTGACGGCCACGTTCAGCTACGTTTTCATACATGTGGCTGACGAGAAGTCTCCATAAGCACAATTTTATTATTAAGGAAGATTAAAGAAGATAGCTTTCAAATAATGGAACGATAGATGTATTAATTTGAAAAGTGTAACATATAGGTTTGAAAATTTGTTATTAATGCACTGTTGTAATATAGCATAATCGGTTAATGCACGTTCCCCGGATTGTAAGAGATCCACGTTCGAATCTCGGTAGCAACAACAACATTTTACGACAAAATTAATTTTATTTGTATATCTTTCAAATTCAAATATTTTAAACAATGTAAAATTTTATAATTTTTGCACGGCGTGCGATCGATCGACACGTAACGTTAGTTAAAATTGTTTAGAATAAAAATAAAACTTTTTTGTTCAAAGCACACAGTTTAGATGACACATTCTACTTAATATTTAAAAAAATATTTATTCTATTGGAAAAATACATAAGATTATTTTATTTATCAAAAAAAATCATAAAATGAGAAAAATGGCTATAGGTATCAATGGAAGAAAATTCTTAAGAAGTTCTGATAGATCAAGCAGAGCTAAGAAAGTCCTTCATAAGGCGACATGAAATCTTATGAATGTTTTAGGATGTTCGTTGAGACAAAAGGTTCTAAATGTACAGTAAAGGGCTTACTTGGGATACTTTTCACAGGCCTAGGTGATGATGCGAGAGTTGTAAGAGGACGGTTCTGGAGGTTGGTGGTTCTCGGCAAAAATGGTGTGACAAAATCTACTCTAATATTATAGATGTACATCGAGACCTTATTAAAAATGTACCTATTCAGAAATCTTTTTTTATACTCTTAAAATATTATACGAGTAGATACTCCTAATGTTTAAAATAGATGTCTTTTATTTATTAATTCATCATTTTCATATATTCACGAAAATCGATCAGTGGTTATAAATAACAAATGCGATTGTTAACGTTGAAATTGAATATCAATGATAGCATACCAGGTTTTATCAACAATGTTATTAAAATATACTATGCTGAATTAAAATGTTTGGAGATAATAAATAGTCATTCAAATTGTACTTAACTTTGATTAATGAAAACAATAGTTACAAACATTAATAAGTAAGTCACATGATCGTTAAAATATTACGTTCTCTGTTAAATGATCTAATGACAGTCTATGGCTATTCAAATTTGAAAATTTATTGTGTAACAATTTTTTGAATGGCAATACTGTGACAGAATTATATACACATATATATGTATGATAACGCTGGGAACCACACCCTTAATGTAGATGAGGCGTGTCATTCTTTAGTCAGGTGTTTGGGGGAGAGGGGGGAATTAGTCAACCTCAACCATCCATTAAATTAATTAAGTTACACCTATGAAGGTTAAAATTAATTCTCAGGTACGGTTTCAAAAAACTTATATTTGTATAAAATAACAAATATTTTAATTTATAATGAATTAACTTTTTTTTTTAAATATAATTCCTAAGAATTGTAGCCTTAGGTAGAAAATATATTAAAAGTTTTTACGAAAATTATTAAATATTATTATTGATAATTGAATAATGAAAACTAGATGGATAGAAAGATAAATCTACCTAATTAGTTACCCACTACTAATATTTTTATTTTGATAGTTTTATTTTGGTCTATGTTTGCATTTTTAATTTAAGTATATACATTGTTTCCTGAAGCATAGGTCTTGAAACATGTTGACGTATCAGTAAATAGTGGTTTTAAAAAAGGTTTTTTTCACATTTTTCATATACATAAAGTAATTTAAAGTAGCCACAAAGTAATTTTGGAAATATTGAAGAATTGAACAAGAAAAGAGACAGCATCTTACATAAAAAAAAAATTATAATATATAACGAAAGTAAATGAGGAAAAATTTAAAGAAACGGGAGGAAAATTAATTTAATTAACTTTTTATGAATCACATTGATTGGTTTGACGTCAAAAGGAAGTACACTAACTAATACACAAAAAAATAACAATTGGAAGTATGACTGCATTACGGAAGACATTAAGTTCTTCAAATGAAGAAATATCAAATATATTACAAACAAAAATTTTTTAATATTCATCGACAGATATAAATAAAAAAAATTCGATGGCTTTACTTCCACAGTGACTGCGGTCACACCCTCTCTGATTTATTTTATGAATTAATTAATTTACATCTGTTCTGACGAAAATACAACGGTTTCGAAAATGTCTAATTTAAAAATGGTTTATATAAAGTTGGTGATTTTTCAAATTAATTAAAAATTTATAGAAAAGTAAGAATAAGAAATACAAAAGTAGTTCATTTTATTAATTTCTTAAAGACATTTATTAACGTGACAGCAGTTGCACAGAAAAACATGATTGTATGTATAGAATTTACATTCAATCAATGACCGTTTAATTCTCAGTATCACTGTCAGTGTCAGGCGTTCTATTTTTGATGTTGGTGGAATCAGTAAATCAATTCATTAAAAATTCGTGATTGCAAAATTTGTATGTACAGTCCAGTTATTGAAGGAAGAACGTACTTTCCAGAGATAGATCAGTTCTACTTAATTTAAACTTTTTAATATACGCGTATAATATAGTTTAGCAATGTGTAAAATTTTAATGCCGTTTCCTTTTATAAATTGTGGCTTTAAGTAATAATAATGAAGGCCTTAGATTGGTTAACTTAGAAATTTTAGAAATTTAAAAATCACTCAACACTAAGTCCAATATAATTAATAACCAATAAAACCTTACAAACAACCCGCTACATAATATAATCCCTATTTCAATACCTCATTGTTAATCACCTACCCACTCTTACCGTGACTCCGCCTACGCCCCGTAATGGATGTCATTTAAATTTCATAAAAATAATTCAGTTGTACGCCAGTCCTGACTAAGATACGTTAATATCGAAACCAGTTGAGGTATAAATAATTCACAGAGGTCTAAACAAATTTAAATAAAGAAATAATTTTAAATTATGTCTAACCACAAAGTTAACGCTACAAATACAAACATAGTATCCCCGCCTGCCACGCTGGAGATCAGGGTTTGATTTTCGCCACTGAGATTTTAAGTTTATTTATTTACATAACCAAATTGATATTTTTTTTTTTCGAAAAAAAAAACATTCTACGCAAGTGTGATGTGATACACGTGTCTGAAATATGCAAGGCGTTTTTTTTCCATTGATTAGTAATTTAAAGAATAACAATTTAATCCAATTTTAGTAACCTACATAAGTAATCTCTATAAAAATTTGATGAATTCAATAAATGTCAATAGAAAAATGGAAAAATTTACCGCAACACTTGTCCGTGAATTCATTCATAATTATTTGTTGATGGTTTTCCTCAAGTGTCATATTGTTTACACGTATCAGAATGTTAATGAAAAATTCTTAACCACATCGCGCAAATGACGTATTATTTCAGTTGGTACATAATTTACGCTCATTGAACACTCCTCCCACTAGTAATTAGTTTATCCCTACTGAGAAACCGCACAGTATGAGAATACGGGTTGAAAACTTTTCTTCTTCTTCTTTTAAACAGGAAATCCACCCTTCAAGAGTGATTTGTGCCATTAGACAAGTTAAAACATTATTTCATAGAAAGCAGTACAACAATATTATAGTTACAAGTTAATATCATTGTCGTTCAAGAAATTTGCTATCATATAGCTCAAATGTGGCGAGCTAAGGGAGAGAAGATGACACAAGTTAACCGGGAGTTGAAAATTACCATTGACAAGATTATTGTAAAAAAAACCTGTGATCCGCAATGGACAGGCAAAAAAGACATGGTCAAGGGTCTCCTCCTCAGCACCACACTCACACATTGGGGAGTCTGTTATGTTCAATCTAAACAAATGTGAGGCCACCCGGCAATGCCCAATTCTCATTCTAGAGATATTTGATATTGTTATTTTAGAAAAAACTTTTAAAATGCATAGAAAATCGTTTATTAACATTTTTTGAATGATATATTATTACATATTTTTTTTATTTATTATCTTAGTTTAATAACCACAATTGAGTTTAGAAAACATCTACCGGTTTCGGAAAACACCTTTTCCTTCTTCAGGATATGTCATAACTAACTAAAAATATAGCATTGTTTTTCTATTTATCCAGAATCTATTTTTAAATTTTTTTTAAAAAAAAAAACAACAATTATTTAAAAAGTAAATTTAGTACCTAACTCAAATTGCTGTTCAATACAAATTTAGTCGAATAATTTTAAAAGTATTATATATTATTACTTTTAAAATTAGCAATATTAACTTGGTGGTTAAAATTCATATTTTTTATTTATTATCTTAGTTTTATTAACCACAATTGAGCTTAAAAAACATCTACTGGTTTCGGAAAACACCTTTTCCTTCTTCAGGATGTCATAACTAACTAAAAATATAGCATTGTTTCTTCACCATTTTAAGCTCAATTGTGGTTAATAAAACTAAGATAATAAATAAAGATATATTATTGTTCTACCATAAACTATTTTAATAAATTTACTAGTCAATAATGACAGGAGTGTTTATTTTTATACAGAACAGTTGCACTTGTGAACAAAATTTTACACAGTGGTGTAATAGATGCCGAGAGTGGAAAAAAATGTGCCATGCAAAATACCCAATGGAGCTTATTTACAGAACAAATTCTTCAAGTTTCTATTTATAAATATTTGGAGCTAAACAGATAATTTTTTAGCCTACTAAAATATTGAAAATAAAAAAAGGAAATAATTTATTAAAAATAACTGGCAGATCCAATTGTCCTTGGCCGTTGTAGGGTAGAAACAAGAGGGCTATCTATAGAATTATAATAGATCGTTTACATCATATT
The DNA here is from genome assembly GCA_022840565.1 of Eubasilissa regina. NCBI lineage: Eukaryota > Metazoa > Arthropoda > Insecta > Trichoptera > Phryganeidae > Eubasilissa > Eubasilissa regina. Next base: position 24,721,983 of record JAINEB010000025.1, read on the forward strand.
TATTATATATATATATTAACATTTTGGGGGACCATTGTCTTAAAACAAAGCCTCCCCAAAATGTTCAGCGAGACAAGCCCCACCACCCTAAATCCGGCACTGGTAATGCGGCAAAATTCTACAGTCCTATATGACAGTCGTACAAAAGAGATTCGTTTAATTTTAAAAGTGGATTTCTGATACACAAAGACGTTAACTGGTACCTACCTATGACGTTTAGTCGTGCAACGCCGAGAACACTTAAAGCGCCGTTATCCACATAGTCAATATTAATTGACTAGGTACAGACGCTATATGTAAAATTAGAGTCTGTTCGGCATTCGGACAGGTCCGAATAGAAGAATCCGGGTTCTATAAATGACGTCAAAATTATAAGTACATTATTAATTTATTTAAGAACTAAAAATGTTAATAAAAGGCATGCATGGGAAAAAATTCGACTCAACAATTTTAATTAATAAATAATAAATATATTAAAACTGACATTCCATATATAGATAAGTACAGGAAGTAAATAATTCTTTTATTTTTGAATTTAAATGCAAATGAGTTTTTTCGTGAAGAGTATATTAATAACAGATTATAATTTTATTATTATGACTATATTATTTTGAAGTGGACTATAAATATACTATAGTATATCCATTAGGAGACCTACCCCCACCCCCCTGCAACAACACTGTATATCGATGTGTTTACAAACATTAATAGATAGACGAATCGTCGGCCATCTTGGATGATATATGTACAGTGTTGTTACGGGGAAGATCGCTTAGAAATTGTGTGTGCTAATAGTATTTTTGTTTAATATGTCACGCAATACCCAAGAAGATATACAACGTAGTGGAATTCATAATAATGTTGTTGCAGGGGTAGTCTCATTGGCATAGTAAATATAAATATCGTATTTTAGGATGGGAGAAATTCTATAAGATAACGAGGTAGAATAAGAAATGATAATGGGTTCAACAAAAGGGTTGAAAATCGTCATCAGGTCGTCCTCCAGTTCGCTAGGCCGATGATATAATAAATATTGCAGGAAACAGCTGAATGTGGAATATAGAGAGGAATGGCGGTCACCAAGAAAGACATCTATCCGACAGCGAATGAATAATAGACTGAAGTAACAAATGAAATAGAAATAGGTAAAAATCCAGTAATTGTATGTTCTTGGACATATTCAAATATTGCTAAAATAATATACTGGTCAAAATAAGAAAAATATATAAAAATTGAAAAATATTGATTTTTCAGGCGTATTCTCGTATAATTTGTTAAAAAACATTTTACAGATAAAGAATATTACTTTAAATAAAAAAAAATTAAAATCTGATTCTCATTGAATTGACATATTTGCTGTTTCAAGGAAAAATGAATTATCAAATTTGGTCTATAAATGGCGATGGTGTAGTGGTACTCGAAGCGAGTCCACATGTTAACATATATACATCTTTCAAAAAAAAATTGATAGATGTGGAGATGGGTTGAGAATGGTGAACGTTATATTTATATAAAGTGATCACTTAAGCCAGCCGAAGATAGGTCGTAAGTCCCGTAGTTACCTCATACTTCTATATATTTTCCATTAAATATAATAAAAATAGCTTTGTCTCTATGAAATATCTGATATTTATTTAAAATAAAAAGTGTTTAAAATCTTATTATTGTTTAACACCACCAGACATACTTACACAGGTGTGCAAGTATGTCTGGCAATGACAATAATTAAATGACTCAAAACTGTAACATATATTTTAATTTGGACATTACTAAAGTAACTATTCAACAAAGAAAACTTGCATGTACTCTTATTTACACAAGATTTCATCTCCGTTATCTTAGATGAATATTCCAGACAACGTTGGACAGATCAATACATAATGAGATAATTTCCCATTAATTTGATTTCCAACTGTATAACACGCTAATGTACAGGTACATTGCGGAAATAAGCGACATTTGTACCGCAATTAAAGATAATACAGACATTTCTCAAGGATGCGTCGAGCTAAGGAGTCGGGAACTCCGCCGACTCGCCGGCACGCGATTCTGAAATCTGACCGACTTGAGTCGTAATTCTTGGATATTAGTTTTTTCATATTCCACAACCGTCACTTCCTCGAGTCACCGTAGGTGTTCGCGCTATCCGGGAGACACCCGCCGAAGCGAAAAGCACCGCCGAACACTAATAATATTGTTGTCGAAACTTCGCGTTTGGCTCGGTGACCTCAGCTGTGAACGCCGACTCGTTCTCCGCCGCTCTCACTTCGCTTTGTGCCGATGACAAAAACGGATCTCGCCGCTCGCAGCCCCGCGGTGCATACGGCGCGCTCGTATAAAAACATTTAAATTATTCATCTCGGTGTTTGTACTTAGAACGCCTTATAAAATTGTTTAGGCGAGTGACGAACGCACTCGGCATCTGACAGCTGACAGGCAGCTAGCGTTCAGCGCTGACGTTTCGCCGATTCGCGTCCGGGAATCTTGTGAAAAATACCCGCATCTAATTTGTTATCTCCGCAAATAATTTGTGTGTTTGTTCACGGTAGTGCCGCGAGAGAGAAAATCACAGTTTTTTAAAGACGTGCAGTGAGCAAGTGAACGCGACCGGCGTTTTGTTGTTTGACATCCGCGCCTGCGCCGTGAGAGGCGAAATTTGCATCCTACGATGGATGAGGAATCGATGTGGAAGGGTTTCTACGAGAAGCTTCAAAAGCAGAAATCTGAAGAACAAGTCGATCACGAGACGAGGTATGTTACATTTGCAAGACGGTGGTTATGAACTGTCTGCATTATTCGCCTGCAGTGGCGAGCTTACGGGCCATGTGTTTATAATCATATCTAAAAATAAACTCTAGCGCTCGACCGTTTTGGTTCAGCAACTTTGATGTTTCGCGCACATTATTTAGGTTTCGCAATCTATCAAATAATAACAAAAGACTCGAAATAGTGGTTCCAAAAACATTGCTTTTGTTCAGATTAACATGATTTTAAATGTAAAAGTCACACAACGATAAACAAGCACTTTGAATTTTCAAAACGAATTCGCAATGAAAAAGTTTAATTCCTAATTTCTGTTTTTGTCTGTAGAGCGCTATTTTATGGCAGAATATAAAAAACTGAATGGAATCTCGACGGAAGTCGAATATATTAAGGTACATATTTACGTTTAGGTATTCATCACACCTGTAGAAACTCGTTTATTTAGAATATCTGACAAGTGGCAGAGGAACCAGCTATAACAATTATAATGGTTGAGCTTCGTCGCATTTACTGAATACACCTATGTCAATTGGTCGAAACTATTCACCTACGTTAAACTATCGAAAAACCAATACTAACTTACTAGAAATTTCGCGAGCATCCTTACATGTATAATTTAGTGATTTGGTAATGACATTATAGATTATTAATGTATTCAACGCGAGCACAATTCATTTTTGTTATAAATTAGTCGAAATTTGATAATGAACGTGAGGTTTTCAAAAACTTTTTTTCAACATAATTTTTGTGTGGGTATGATTTTAATTTATTGATAACTTTTTTTCAAATACTCTGAACAAATGGAAGAAAATCACGTAAGATTATTGGTCATAATTCACAAAAGATGGTTGTATTCTAATAAATACTGCGTTGTAACACCTATGAAGATATGCAGGTAAGGCATGAGTCATTCCAACCACGTGACTTTATAATAACTGGCGTGATGACAAATTTAGATTTTTTTAGCACTTATTTAGACAAAATTTTCATAATTATCTATCTTCACATGCTAGCAATACTCTCTATTGCAGGGGATTATTTATTTGACAATATACGTACTAATAAATAATATTTATCAGCGATGTATCATTTCTACAAATCTTACAAAGTCTGCCTTGCGACAATTGTCCATCTAGTTGGGCAGACACGGGACTCATCTAGATATTTGGTTGCGTAAATTATATAGGTATCATTATGTATAATGATTATTGTACTAAATAAATATACGTACTAATAAATAATATTTATCAGCGATGTATCATTTCTACAAATCTTACAAAGTCTGCCTTGCGACAATTGTCCATCTAGTTGGGCAGACACGGGACTCATCTAGATATTTGGTTGCGTAAATTATATAGGTATCATTATGTATAATGATTATTGTACTAAATAAATATACGTACTAATAAATAATATTTATCAGCGATGTATCATTTCTACAAATCTTACAAAGTCTGCCTTGCGACAATTGTCCATCTAGTTGGGCAGACACGGGACTCATCTAGATATTTGGTTGCGTAAATTATATAGGTATCATTATGTATAATGATTATTGTACTAAATAAATATACGTACTAATAAATAATATTTATCAGCGATGTATTATTTCTACAAATCTTACAAAGTCTGCCTTGAGACAGTTGTCCATCTAGTTGGGCACACATGGGACTCATCATCTAGATATTTGGTTGTGCAAATTATATAGGTATCATTATGTATTATGATTATTGTACTAAATAAATAATATATTACGATGTTTATAAAAAAAAAACAATAGTAAAAATTCGTTTTTTTTTTTCAAAATTATCGGTTTGTAAGATTTTAGATAGACATACCTATTTATTGTAAACCTTCACTTGATCGCAAGGTCGTCGTAGATGCTCACCTGAAAATGAACGTAGGTCTAACATTTGTTTTCTCGTAAATTTAAAAAAATCACTGCCACACATTAGTAATATTCCGATTTAACTGCATACTGTAGGATAATAGCAGTGGCGTGCAGTCGGTATAGATTTAGGCTGTACTGTTACCAATGATATTATATAATCATATATAATATATGTAATACAATATATGTACTTTCGTTTAACCAACGTCTTTGGACAAAATAAATTCGTCGTTTATACGATCCTATCATGTATTTATTTATGATTTCAGAATAGTGTTAATGGTGTTTTTATAAGTTTTATCGTGAAATAATACTTTCTTATCCCTATAAAAAATATATGGACGTTTTAAGAACACTTTCTATGACTGAACATGATTAATTTATTGTTTGAAAATCCTTAACGCAATAATTAAAGGAAATAATTATTTTTATTAAAGGTTAACGTAGTAAATAGTTCTGCCAATTGCTTTTTGTTTTTCTCAAATCAAAAACCAATCCATGCACCAAATTTGAAAAACGATCATGAAATCAACAGGTTAAAAACAGTAAGATATCAAAATTCGCTAATTAGTAAAAGAGGAAGTAGACCCTTCAATGATTTGTATGCGGTTGTAACCTATCCTCTAATGTTATTTTTTTTAAAAAAACAGCATAGGTAACGACTCCATACAAAACGGATAAACCGAAAGGAATTTTCAATTCAGTAAACAGCCATTTATATGACTTGAGTAATTCACTAGCTTAAAGGCAGAACTGTGTAATGTAAATAGCACGATGCGGTGAATAAAAAAGAGCGCCACGAATACCTCGGTGAGAGTTCGTGAGTTTTTAGAACTAGGCAATTGAAGTCTCTACTGGTATATAGATGGCACTAATTGCAAAATAATGTTTTCGCTTATGTTAATCCATTTTTTAAATTTACATTTGTTTCCCAGAATTTTTAGTTATGCAAAACTTTTTTGCTTGTATGCACTGCATGCCCCTGAATAAAAGTAACTGCTTGGCTTGTTAGAGTAGCCTACCAGATAAATAGTGACCACAGCTTAGCTCTTGCCTAGCATCTACACTAGGTATATAAAAGTAGCCCCAATTTTGCGTGTGTTTATAGTGCGTGTACACGGATGAGCAGAGGCATAATTAAGCTAATCCACAAAATACGGTGCATTGGGCCCCATGTTAGGTAGGGGACCAATAATCCATCCATGCCCTACAATACTATTTGCATTTTTACTTTTTCCAGTGCTAATATGAACTAATAATGTTTAAATTCACCATAGCAAAAAATATAACCATAATTGGCGGTTGAAAGAATCTAGGGAAAGTTTCTAAGATTCATTAATTTTAAATTAAATATACGCTTTGAGGATATCAATTATGATTATTTCCTTAGCCGTCTGAAATTTTTGAAATTATCAGTGAGAGGTACGACGACCGACCTTATATTTCTATACAGGATCATCAATGGTGTGATAGACTGCCCCCAGATTGTTAGTCTGCTTGATTTTCACGCACCATTGAGGTCATCGAGACACAATTCATTGTTCTATTGCAGTGGTAATGTCAGAACTCATGCATTAGCTAACTCCGCAGTCCCCAGAATGCATTCTTTAGGGAATGAATATGCGGAGATAGTGGACATTTTTGCTGTAAATTTAACTCTTTATAGGACTACATTATTACAATTTTTTATGTCTCAACTCAATGATGACGGCTAAATTGCTTTACTTCACATTTTATATTTATTTTTAATTTTGATTGTGAAAAAACATGCCGACATTATATAATTTTTTTTCTATGTGTATTGCACTTCTAATGAAATGTTCTGTTATTTTACAAATTATGTTAATACATGAATAGGGCGTGTGTAATAATAATAATTTAAAAAAAATTTAAAATCACTTCTCACGTGCATATTAGTAAAATACGTGAAAACGTTATCGATGTATGTTCGTATGCAGTTAATATGTCAGATTGGGGACCAGACCATCGCCGCAAAGCAAAAATAGGCATAAAGCGAATAAATAAGTTTTCTATTGCAAGTGCACATAAATATCTAAAACACATTTTTATTTTTCAAGAAAGAGTGGTGAGTGTGAAAGAAACAAGATACTAATACTTCAACTCTATAGTTCTTATATATAATACAGTATAACTTCGATATAACGGACTAATGAAGGTGGGGTGAAGGGGTGTCCGTTAAAGCCGAAAGTCCTTTATTTATATAAAGCCGAAAGTAATGCGAAAGCCGAAAGTCCTTTATATATTTATATAAAGTATAAAGCCGAAAGTATTTTAAATGAGGTGATTTTCCGACTGCGTTTTTTATTTATTGAGAAAATAAACACCACAATACACGTATATACAAGACCAGTGATGTTTCTATAAATGGATTAAAAATATTATGTGATTTTTAAAAAACTGATGTGGTATGTATAAAAATTTCATTACACAGTAAAAAGTTTTCTGCTATCTAAGTATAAATAAATAACACTTTTTCCGAAAGTACACATTAATTATACGTAGGTAGGTATAAAGTTAAAAAGATATAAAAACACAAACAAAATCCTATTTATTATTCTTCGGATGGTGTATCCAAACACATCCGTTGTGAAGTATGCTGTTTTTTTTTATAATTAACTCTCTAAAATTACGAAAATGGATGTGGAAATTTTGTCCGATATATCCGAAGTCCGTTATATCGCGGTTATACTGTACGTATACAGTGGGGCCTTTTATCCATTTTACATTGTGGTAAAAAAAATTTTAGTCACGTCACTGTGGATGAGGCTTTAATATTTCGTCTCGGTGATGTGGCGATAAAGGTCAGCATGCATCAGTTGGTCATTTTCCCTTTTAGCTTACAAAATACAATGAATCACAGTTCTGTCCTCTCTGTAATATATTTTTCTCGAAATAAATCTCATTCGTGTACATAGACCGTTAGCAGTGTCGTAACATAAAAAATTGGGCCGGATAAAATAATATAAAATACTATGCGGTTTTATCCATTAAATTAAATTAGTCTCTTGTCGCATGTAATATTCACACTATATGCACTTCATAACTGAAAAAAAAACTACTTTTCTTTTCAGTGTTTTTTTGCTTTATGGCAATAGTCTGGTCCATAACCTAATGCATTATATACTCCAATATATAATACGTATACCCAATGTACTGTATAATATATACATCGATAATGTTTTCGTTACACACTTGAGAAATGATCTTTAATATTTTATAATACATTTCTGATTGTGGTATGTTTTAAAAATGATTAGCCCATTATGTAAGCACTAGAAAAAGTATTATACTCGCTAAAGTATCGATACCAAAACTATTATACGGCCTGGATCTTTTGGGCCCAAATATAACGTGGGCCCCAATCTACTGCATTGGCATAGTTACGTCACTGAAGACACGAAGATATAGATATTTTTAATAAACAATTGAAGCAACAGTCAAATATATAATAATATTTCGGTTTTTGTGTTCATCTGTCTCCTATCATAATAATGATGCTAATGTGATTCGTAACGGATTCTAATGCGAATGATTGTAGATCGTGTGTGTATGTATATTGGCTAAAATTTGTTAGCAAAAATCTTTTCCAAATCAACCACTAAATTATTTCGCGTTTATTATTTGTTTGTTTTGCGCATCAAAATTGTTAAAAATCGATATTATTTATTATAATTGTATGCGAAAAAAGCGACCTTATTATGAATGTTAACAAATCGAAAGTGATGGTATTCGAGAAGAAGGAAAGCAAGACACCGTGCTAAATACTTGTAGGTAATGAATGTTAGGAACAAGTAGATGAGTTTGTGTATTTGGGAAGTATGTTTGATAGAAACGGAAAGGCTGAGAATGATATCGACAGTGAACGGCGCTTTGAATGGAATTATATCTAACGGGAATTTGTCAACCGAGGCAAGACTAGTGGTGCACAATGGAATCCTGGTACCGACACTGATGTATTGAATTGAGGCCTGGAGCTGGCAGGAGAGGAACGAAAGTAGACTGAATGCAATGGAAATGAGATCTCTTAGTCGTATATATGGCAAATCTATTAATGATAGAGTAAAGAATGAAGAAATACGGAAAGAATGTAAAGCTGATGTTAGTATAGCGAGTAATATTAAGAAAGGATAACTTATATGGTTTGGTCATATGGAACGGATGAATGAGGAGAGAATGGTAAGAAAAATATACGGCACCAGAAATAGACCAGGTAAACCAGATAATGGAGGATGGTTCTGTTAGAAGTCTCAACAATCGGCGAGCTTGTATGAGAAGATGTATGAATGTGGATGAGGCGAGAATTGTGTGGGGCTGCATTCTCTCTTCTTACCCCCGCGGGGAAACGGCCTGATGGTAAGTAAGTATAAATTTATTAACTTGCTTGAGAGAAACACTGCATATTAAATTCTTCTAATTTATAATAATTTTATAACTACATATTTTGGTGAGGTATGTAAGTTCCAAAGATCGCTGACTATGTAAATGAAGCTTGTGTGGCTGAGACTCGGTGAGATCCATTTTGAGTTTACCATTAACATTAATATTGGTCATCTGCTTTCACCTGTCAATGGATCGAAAGTAGGATTCCAATATACAAGTAGAGAAATGTAGGTAATACAAATATATATCTACCTCATCAGATGAATCGCAAAGTCACAAACAAAACATCTTTAATTGTCAATATGTATATTTGTTATTTCATAAGATTTTTAGCCAAAAAAAATATTTTCGCGTAAAGTTTGTATTTACGGCAAAACATCGTAATTAGATGTCATCGTGGCTATATAATGTATTACGCCAGGTCGGACAGGACAGAAAAAACGGTATTTTTTTGTTACGTTAGCAAAAACATTAAATTTGAAATTAACAAGATGTTTTTATTTGACAAATAACTTGTTTGGTTTTCAACTTGTCATTATTTTTGCTCCTTTTGAAATAATGCGGATACAGCATCAGATTCCGACAGTCAAAATGGTGTCTAGATATAATAATTCGTGCATTTATCGCCATTTAAAATCTTAAATCTGCTATCAAGAAATTGTATAATAGAATCTCGGTTAGTAGCAATGTAAACCGCCAGGTTACGCCGTATTCTGTGCGGCTAGCTTAGATTCAATAGATGATAAGCTGTTTTTAACTATAAGAATAATAAAACTGCTGACTCGTTATCGTATTGATGGTAGATTATATTATAAAACCTCATTGTGGACTATATCAATAACATCATATTTTAAATACTAAATTAATGTATTAATTATAAAAATACATATAAAATCAATTTTGTCGAAAAATATTGTTTTTGCGTCACCGGGATTCGAACCTGGATCTCTATTTCCAATCCGGGGAAGTACAATACCAATTGTGTTATAACGCCAGTATTTTTCATGACAAATTTTCGAACCTATATGTTACATTTTCTGAATAATTACAACTTCACAATAAGAATGTGTTTTCTTTAATAATATATGTTGTATTTATTCAAAATTTAATAAAAATGAATTGATAATTCTGGCGTCTGCAGTCGGTTTACTCAAAGGTATTTGAGATTCTGTAAAAATAATGTAGATGGCTTTCAAATAATGGAACGACAGGTGTATTAATTTGAAAAATTGTAACATATAGGTTCGAAAATTTGTCATGAAAAATACTGGTGTTATAACACAATCGGTATTGTACTTCCCCGGATTGGAAACAGAGATCCAGGTTCGAATCCCGGTGACGCAAAAAGAATATTTTTCGACAAAATTGATTTTAGATGTATATATTAATAATTAATACATGAATTTAGTATTTAAAATATCACAGACCGTCTGTTCTGAATAATTACAACTTCACAATAAGAATGTATTCTCCTTAATAACATCATATTTTGCTACATTTAGGCTTGTATATATTCTTTAACACAAATTAAAAGAAAACATATATACCGACGGCTCCAAAGCAGACTGCAGTAATACTTAATTTAATATTTGGCTTACTTCCATTTTTTGATGTGTTAAAAAATTGTTAGTAAAATTTGTAAAAATATTTTATCAGTTAAAATGTAGTAATTTGAATTAAGAAAAGAATCCACCATCAAAAATAAAATAATTACATACTTATATATATATATATATACAAAATAATTTTGATCGTATTAGTCGATGGGGATGTATGTTTTTACTCTCATTATCCTCAACTTCTTATAAACTCACTTTAAGAACTAAATCATTTCTACGTACAAGACTGGATTTACCGTAGCCGAGTCAAATTCGTCATTATATTTAAATATTAATGTGCAACTAAATATTAAATCGATAGGTCATTTACCGCATTATCACCAATTAAAAATTATGTTCGCAACACCATTAGCCTAAATCTATTCAATTCAACTGCCCTAATGATAACAATAATAGATTTTGATGAAATAATAGGTGATTTTGCGAACAAAAAGAGTATTACATAAAAATGACATTTTAATAAGTTGCTTTTAGGGGGCCTAAATAATAAATCCAAGCCAGGCGTAAATCCGGCCCTACTTACATAATTGTTGTGGGAAGCGAACATAACCTATTTACTTGTAATGTCGTATACCGCCAATATATGTCTGATAAACGATTCGTTTGTACATCGGAAAAGTTGCTTGGTTGATTCAAGGTAAAAAATAATACACTTGAATGCTAACATATTGATTATTGTTCGTTTTATAGGAGCATTCTAATAGGCATCTAGTCTGCGAGATAAACAATTTATTAGAATAATAAATTAAAACGTATCAATGTACGAGGAAAATTCGGAATAACTGTGTTTTGTGCCTCGATAATATTGTATTCTATATCTTGACAACATTACAAAATGAAAAATAGCGCGGTTAAAAAAATACTTCCCACATTTAAAACAAGAATAATGCATTTTAGTTGTCCTTGAAATTTACGAAACTTAGTAGGTACCTACCTTCTAATTAGCAACATTATGAATTGGGAATTAATTAAAATTTTTGAAAAATCAATTCAAATTGTGAAAAAAAAGGCATAAATCCCCTTAAAAAATTTCTACACGCATTTAGAAACAAGATATAGATAGAATCAGGCTCGGATAACGAACTAATCAACCAAAATATGATGCAAACTCCGAGAGTTAGCGCAACAAAATCATTTATATCCCAATATATCGACCCCTCCTACGTAATGTATCGTAAGTAACAAACAGGTAATTTTTAGTTCTAGTATTTTCCATATATTTTAAGAGGCAGTAATCATATTTTATTAGTACATATTGCATTATGTTCTATCGAGCACAATATGTAAAAAGAATACTGCCACATAAAAATATATTAATGCTAGAATGCAAAATACTGGACATCTAAAGATGGTCGGATTGTTAGTTACGATAGTTTGCGTAGGGGGGTCGATATATTCATACACATTTTACCTGAAAGTGTCTTTGAGGTCTCCTGGTCATGATTGAAGAAAGCGCACTAAAATTTTTCGTAAATCATATTTTGTGCAATAGGTATTATTTTTATGGAAATCTAGAATGAATCTTTAAATAAAACAAAAAATATAAATTAAACACATTTTAATATAATATCTCCACATTATAAATTCTTATGCAATATTGTAAACGACAAAATTTATTGGAAAAATGTTTTATATAAATTCTAAACGGTATATATTTATGCAGTCTGTTTGAAAATGACACCGGTGATAGTGCCATGCCTTTGAATTATACACTGTCCTTTCTCAGTTTCCAAATTGATCACAGGAGGTTTAAGATTCGGTTGCAGTTTGCAGCTTTGTTCAGATATTGCAACAACAATACCCGCAGAGTCTACGTGCGCCGTTCCTCTTGCCGCTAAACAAAGGCCCTGGTGGTCAGCGAAGAGACATCCAGTGACGCCAGGAACGCTCATTGTTTCGTCGATAACTTTATCCAGTTCGCGTTCCATATTAGCGAATAAAAATAATTAAATGCTGCACGATTATCAAGAGGACACAATTTACTAAACTTTGACAGCTAAAATTGACAACTCGCCGCGTCCATAGACAAATGAAATTTGTATTCATGCAGTGTTGCCACACTTACATGTAGCGAGATTTTGTAGAAAGGTGATCGGGGCTGGTTCTGTCACATGTGTATTATTTTTAGCCAAGCGATAAATATTTTTTAAAACGACTTTTCCACTTTTTAATAAATTAATATTATATTTTATTGTCGGTACTTCTTTAACTTTATGACGAAAAAACGTTTTATTGGAACTGTTATAAAGAGTTGAATAAAAATAATTATTTAAAATCACAAATCGTAATTTAAAAAATATTTATGTGGAATATTAACAAAATTAAAAATTACGGTAACGTGAACATCGAGAGATTAAATCGAGATATTTATAAAAAATGTTGATTATTTATAATTTGATAATCGATTACACCAATACGTTCCAGGCAAGTTAGCTGTAAAGCGAAATAAGTTTTTAGTTAACAATGCATTTTATTTGCAGTTACATAACTTTTTCATTACATGTAAATTAATTAAAAATGTAATATATCTCGGATTTATAATTACTGACGATGGTAGCTGTGAGCCAGAAATTAAATGATGCATAGTTATGGTGAAAAGTTTTATGTCCAGATTTGGCAAAATGTGAAAAGACCGCGGTATTTACAAAACGACAAAGGTTGGGCTTGTACAGTCTTGGATGCATTCTATATTTTTGTATGGTGTAGACTCATGGATCCTGAATGCAAGATAGAGAAAATGGATTGTTTTGAGATGTGGTACTGGAGACACATTCTGCGCATACTGTAGATGACGAGACTCACAAATGTTTCCATTCTATAGGAATTGAACATCTTAAACATACATCGTGCGAAAATAGAAGATAGCTTGGAGAAGCTTGCTATGGTGGGCCACATTGACGGACAAAGAAAATCGTTGGACCGACCAAGTGGAAGAGGTAAAAAGCGCTTCTCTGGTAAAAGCTCAAATGATCTGCAGAACGTTGAGAAAAGTGGAGGAGCATAGTTAAGAGGGCGGGAGTTCATTGAAATTACGATCCTTAGTCATGAGAGACTAACGTGGATGAACAAATAAAATTAAAATATTTAAAACAAAAATGTTGAACGGCTCTAAACAGAGCCTGAAGAGGAACATAAAATCACGTAACATTGTGCTGTCATCCATCCAGATATTGAGGAAGGACCTGGTTAAAAAAATTGGTGCACAGTTTTTCTGCCATTCCTTTTTGAAGTTCTTTGATGCAGTTAATAGCTGTATTAATGCCTCAAAAAACTTTAACGCTGCGTTCTTCGTCGGGATCAGTTTGAAATATAATGTTTATTATTATTTCTTTATTTTAAGTGCATTTTTTAGTAATATATTGAAGCTGAGTTATAATTTTAAAAGCCCGTTTTATCGAAAAGTCGTATTAAGAGCAGCCGTATAGCGAGATTTGGTGTATCGATAATATATATTTTTTATAAATGTCTAAATCAATGAACAATGAAATTTTTCTTTCGCCGCTAGAACTTTTATTAGTGAATAATGTAAGTTTACTGATACTATAAATAAAAAGTGCATTTTGCGTTGGAATATTAGTAAAATCTTAAAATATTGCTCACATAAAGATTAAGTTTATTATACGTCAAAAAAAGTAATTAATAATTTGAACAAACCGATATGTAATACATATTAATTTTTGCATAACATCGCGTATGCAAAATAATTAGTTTCACTTACATTTATTTTATGCAGTTGAATTTGATACAGCATATTAATTATTTTATGCTCTAAACAACAATTCATAAATAATATTAACAATGACACATTTAGCGACTGACGATATCTCGCAATTTGAAATATCTCTCGATGTAATGAGTGGTACGTAGATTATTTACAAATTCGTTAATTCTGGCGACTTTTTATACATCTGGTAACTACGTTAATCGAAGGAACGAGTAGCTGTAGACGTCACGAGCTCTGGCGCATGAATTATTTGTGTTGCGTAGGACGTTTTTTAAATGGCTATTACAAATGTGTAACATCGTAAATCCGATTAGGTTGACATTTTGGTTAATAAATATAGATACCAGCTATTTGCAGTCAAAAAATTATTTTATGTGCACTTAGCAAGTGAGGTTAATTTATCAGAATTATCTGCAAAATGATCGTTCACGTCGTGTTTCTAGGCACTAGTTGGTACATTTCCTTATAGGTCAGAAGCGATGTCTATTATGCTATCTCTTTCGTTCAATGAGGGTTGTTAAAAAGAGATAGCCGTCTATCATTGAATAAGTTGCCAATATAACGTATTATGCATCCTTGTCTAACTCTTAACAGACATGATATCAAAGAGTAAAGAAAAGATATCAGTGTAATTTGAAGGTCATACTTATAGTGTTCGAATTTTCTCTGGTAAATTATCTTTCCAAACGTCAATATGTCAATATAGGTTTTTATTAGTTTCGCTTTATCTACGTTTACTTCATTGTGTAACCAATAACATTATTTTCATTTTATCGAACAATTGTATTTATAGTTCAAGAATGTTGGTTAATAGATTAGTATTGCGGCGTTTACCACTAGTTCTTCGACTGCATGAAAGAAATATGCATTTGTTAAGACAGAAGGCGTTCGTTGACGGCAATTGGATCGATTCTGGAACTGGAAGAACATTCGATGTCATCAACCCGGCGGACAATTCAGTTGTTGCAAAGGTTCCTGACATGGGTGTAGAAGATACTCGGAAGGCTATTGAAGCTGCCGCAAATGCTTTCAAGACATGGCAAGATGTAAATGCTAAAGACAGATCTCTCCTTCTAAGAAAATGGTTTGATTTGATGGTGAAGAATCAAAGTGAGATTGCGAATATTATGACAGCAGAATCCGGCAAACCTATCAAGGAAGCGAGGGGGGAAGTAACTTATGGAAACTCATTTATCGAATGGTTTTCTGAAGAAGCGAGAAGGATAAATGGAGAGATCATTCCCAGCTCTCACTCAAGCAAGAAAATCTTCATTACCAGGCAGCCAATAGGACCTGTGGCTCTAATAACCCCATGGAACTTCCCTCATGCCATGATTGCACGGAAGGCGGGAGCCTCGCTCGCTGCTGGCTGCACGTGCGTCATCAAACCCGCTGAAGACACGCCGTTAACTGCTCTGGCCATGGCTCATCTGGCAGAGGAAGCGGGTATCCCTAGAGGAGTATTAAATGTGATAACAAGCAGCAGGGAACACGCTCCCGGTGTCGGAAAACTTCTTTGTCAGAGCCCCCTCATTGCTGGAATATCTTTCACTGGCTCTACCACTGTCGGGAAGATACTTTACGAACAGTGTGCTCTGGGAATCAAACGGATCGCTTTAGAACTCGGAGGAAATGCACCCTTCATAGTGTTTGATAATGCAGACATCTCGAAGGCTGTTCAAGGAGCTATGGCGTCCAAATTTAGAAATTGCGGGCAAACTTGTGTGTCTGCTAACAGATTTCTTATTCAAGAAAATGTGTTTGATCAATTTATAAATCAGTTAACTGATGCAATAAAAAATAATCTCGTTATGGGAAATGGTAAAGATGAGAACATTTCTATCGGTCCCATTATTAACAATTCTCAGTTTAATTCGATCAAACGTCTGGTTGATGATGCTATCCAGAAGGGTGCCAAAACCATAATCGGCGGAAAGCCTGCCAATCATTTAGGTGACAAATTTTACGAGCCGACCATTCTTACAAACATCAATGAAAATATGCGTGTCTACAAAGAAGAAATATTTGGACCTGTTGCTGTATGTATCAAATTTAAAAATGAAGAAGAGGCGTTGAAAGTTGCCAATGGAACGATGAGCGGATTAGCAGGGTACTTTTATAGTAGTGACGTTGCTCAGATTTTTCGAGTGTCTCGTAAGTTGGAAGTCGGGATGGTGGGAGTTAACGAGGGAATGATCTCAACGGCGGAAGCTCCATTTGGGGGAATCAAGGAATCGGGAATTGGCAGGGAGGGTGGTTCTCATGGAATTGAAGATTATGTACACATAAAGTACACATGTTTGGGAGGTTTATAAATTTATAACATTATACGTTGCACACGTGGTCAGCTTTTTTAGTTATCGTTATCGATGTTGCTTGCTAAAATATTGTTCTTAGAATTGTTTGATCAGACCACGGTTTAATTATTATAAATTAATATTGTATTGTTAGTAATTGTGATATACCAAAGAAACTACTTGTCTTCCATGATGTTAACTAATCAATGTACCATGTCTTCCAATGCACTTATTTTTATATTACATTATGTGCATTCCTTAGGTTTAGATATGTCTAATATAACGGAATTAAAAATCTATTTTGCCATATCTTTATTTATATTTAAGCATCTCCATATATTATGTACTGTATATATTTGCAGATGACCTGCTTAGAAAGTAATAATATATGAAAAATTGTATTGTATATATATTATTCAGCCAGAGTATAATTCGCTCCAAATTAATTGTACATTTATTTAAGTTATACTGATATTTAAACAATATGTGCTCACATGAAATGTTTAATTGCCATTATTAAGAGTTTGAAATCCTCAGTCTAATATTATTATTTTTTAAAATTTTATTGACATTACATACAATTATTGGGTACTATTATTTTATGAATGGTTTCGGGAAGACTTCCCACCGACCACAGTCATGTAAAGCTTTATCACATATGAGCAGTGAGGTATAAAAGGATTTCGGGGCAATTGATGTTCTTATCAGGAAAATTTATAATTGGGGTGAAGATTTTGGGAATAATAACCAATAATTCTGTGTGTAGTACAAAGTTTAATTAAATAATAATTTTAAATTAAAATGTTACAGCCTTAATTAACTGCCTAATCGATTGATGATTTTACATTATTTATTTGTAAATTTTTTGTTGTATGTAATTTAGAATTTTAAAATATTTATTTATTCGTTTGGAAAGAATAATTTTTAATTACTTAGTTTTTGATCTAAAAGGACTACCAGTTATATAAATTTAGTATAAAAAAGATAAATATTAGTCATATGTAATAGTGATTTCTGGATACAAATTGTGATTATTATGTTCAACATTAAATTCTGTAATATCTTTTAGTTCTATTCTGATTTAAGAGAAGATAATTTATTATAGCTCTTGCATTAAATGCTTTATGGTTTTATTGACTTTTGATTGGTGCTGGTGGTGATTTTATTGACTCTTGGAGCATCTGTTTTATAGAATAGAAATTTCTTGAAATTCGTAACACTATTTGAAGTCTCGTAATGGCTAGGAATTTGCCCAAAAAGAAATTTTTGTAAAGTGTTCGAATTAGTGAATATTAAAACTATTAGATAAATATTATTTTGGCAACAAACAGTGCAAGAAATGACATTGGTGTTGAGGAAATGGACCCATGCTTGTGATTTTTTATGACAAAATGACACAATTGAGGTGTATAGAAACAAAACTGTCACAATTTAAATGTTAAAATGGAGGATGACTTTTTTGAAAATGATTAACTGACAATAGTGGTAGTTGTACAATTAATAACTGCTCTTGAAAGCATGTTTGTATCTTTTAGAAGCCTTTTATCCAAAGCATATCGATTTTAGAATTCAACACTTATAAATAAGTTAATAAAGCAGCAATCAAGTCACTTCTTAAAATATTAAAATGAAATGTTGCTTCATTTATTAAATATTATTGAGTTCTGCTAATTTGCTTAAAGTATTATTTAAATATTACAGCTGTTTCAGCAGTTAAAGCCATTTTCAAACTAATCTGTTTGAAAACATTTGAAAACTTTATGCAAACTAGCAGAACTCAATAATAATATGTATTGAATTTGATTTGTTAAATTTAATTTAAAAAAAAAACCCACCAACTTAAAGAAATCTTTTTGTTTAGTATGGCAGCAGTTTTTCTGTAAAACAAAGCATTTTTCTTGAATATTGTATTTAACTTTACCAGTTTAATGCTTTGAATGCTTTTCAGATGAATTATTTGTATTCTGATCTAGATGTTAAGTACGTTTAGTATAATTAAGTTTTAACTTTGGCTAATATAACATTTAATGAATTTCATTTCAAACATATTATATTTATTAAATATATGCAGTGATGATTTGTTTGCGGAGATTTAATTAAATTTTCTATTCACCTTCACAAATAATAAAGATGGTACTCAATCGATTTGTATTATTTAAAAAATCCCTTCCTATCATTTCAAAAAATTCTTGTATCTTAAATAATTGATTTTTATTAGCTTAAATTCTCAGGTATTTATCAGTTTGTGAACTTTGAGATTTTCTGTGGACTAATATAATTGGTTTTGTATGGCGCAACATTGACAGAGTATCAAATCTTGTATGCCTCGCATTTTCCGCACGCTTTCAGGCCCAGTGGCTGATGGTGTACCTGAAGCCATTGATTCATGATTTTCATAAATTAAACCTGGCTTGAAGGAGTCTACAATATAATGTGCACCTCTCATTCAATGTTTGCTATTCAATTTTATTTTCCATTTTCTATGGCTCAGATGTGCAAAGTTAATTATTTTTTTAGCACATTAAAGGATTCTTAATATATTTCAAGTCGCTACTAATATTGGACGCTAACTTTGTTGTCTTTTAGTTCGCCAGCTGATCTCGGCTGAACTCGTTGACGATTATTGTTCAGTCTTGGACACGTGATTTTAGTCATAGATAAATCTCTAACCAGGTAATGTAAAAGTAAATACATTTAGCTGTGAACAATTATAAATTTATTTTATAAAATATATAAATGAGCAATGCGGGATTGATGCTACTAGCGTGGTTGGCGAAGGAAATAAAAGAGAGAGTGTCTTCAACATGTGTCATCCTTTTAAAATACTCCGACTTCGCGTGGACTTAGGCGCCCCACGATCTGCACACACACACACATAAAAAAATACAAGTACACCACACTTACCATGACTTTTGTTCTATTTTAAATATCTCTTACAAGTTTGGAAACATACGGTTGATTGATAGATCATTGAGATAACCCCAAGTGCAGGACAGTTAAAAAAAAGTCATATTTTCATAGAGATGCATAATCACAGCTCCAAATAAGTTTCACAATTGCTATATTGTATATATCTTTTTCGCCACGTTACTTTATTTGAATGACTGTTATAAATGTCATTTCTCAAATGAGTGAACAATTATTGACAGGTACACACATCCACGAATGTGTTAAAAGTTTTTTCTTTTTTACAATATTTTGAGTATATCCAAATCTTTGTAGGAACCAATTACTGGGATTTATCCTCTTAGGGATTGTCATTGAGATATAGATGTCTCACAGAGACAAGCTATTATCATTATTATTTTTTATTTACATGGGTTTAAAAATTAAAAAATACTGCCTTTTCAGACGTATTCTAGTATATATGTATATTAATAATTCTAATGAATTTCATATATACACATAAAGGATATAACCCCATACTTCGATCAAAAAGAGTCTCAGGTTCAGTGACACCTATACTGTTACATGATGATGGCGACAGCGCAGTTGGTAATAAATAATTGAAATAACATATAGATATACAACTTCCAAAAATGTAATAGATGTGGTACCATAGGTCAATAGGTGAACGTTACATTGTGTAAAGTGATTACTTAAGCCAGCCGATGACAGGTCGTAAGCCCTGTAATGCCCGAGACTTTCATGCTTCCTGTATAAATAAAAATAATAGTTTCGTCTCTGTGAGATATCTATATCGTGTTAAGAGATTTTTGATTCAGATTGAATTTAAGAGTGATTCAAAGGATTCATGTTTGTTTATTTTTCATTAATAATATATTCATCACAAGAACTGTCATTCCATTAGTATTTTTATTCAAACACATTGATTATTAATTTTATTAGAATAACTCATTATGTATGTCTTGATGAATATTTATGATATTTAGTTTTGCGCATCGGTTGTCCTTATGTATAATGATTCCAATTTGAATATAGAGGATGTCTGCATGAGCAAATTCACAATGACTTCGTATGATGATTTATTCATTTCAATGTATTATTATATAATAAACGTTGATTAATATCATACAATAACAGATTGTTAATATTTTTCAGAATACAAGAAATCGACGATGGATTCTTTGAAAAATTTGGATCCATACTTCGTCAGCAGTCTGTGAAGGCAGCGTTGTACGAGTCAACACCATTAGCACCATTGTTTGAAGAAGTTCCGCAGCCGATCGCCGAATCACCCGAAAAGGAAGCGGCTGCGACTGATGAAGTCTCCAAGCCGTCAAACGACGACCTTCAACAGACGGATGTTGAAACATCTGATGGATCCGAAGTACAATTAGCCTCCAGATTTGGTGATGCTGACAGTGGAAATGAAACTCTCGTCGACACTGATTCGGAACCTGGTGAAGTGGGGAAATTGGAGTTATACGAAGGAGCTGTTGGTTGGAATGTAAGTTAATTTAAAAAAAAATTATTTAATGTTTAAATATATTCTATAATTTTCCGTTAATTTTTACATTTTAAATTATTTTATTATACACACACATATTTAAAAATTATGAGTTTATATAACAAATTAGAATACACGTTTGGACAATATTTTAAATATAAATTATGATGTCCTGATTTATTAGTCCTCTTATCTTACACAATATTACATTTAGTACAGAATGGGTCCCATGTCCTATTTATTATTATCCTTTTTTTTCTTCTTCTTAAGGGATATTCTCTTGTCTCTGTAGCACTCTTCATCAATTTCTAATCTGCGCCAAGTCTTTCTGCAAGCTATCAATATGATGTCATAATCAATTTTTCATTATACGGGCTTTTCAAGAATCCATAAACACGGATAAGGATTTTAACTGTGTCATCAATGTTATCAAAAGTCAGTAATTACATTCGCTTGTTCAGATACAATATGTCCATACCCAATTTTCCTCCAAGGTGTGCGGGGTGTGTCACCTGGGCGACTGTTTTGCAGTATGTTGATTTATCCCGTAAAACATCACTAACATTTTGGACATTGAATTACTTTCTGATGTTACAATTAACTGACTTACCATCATGCCGTTTAGGCAGAGAGGATAGAGCGCCACACTTTTCTGTCCTGACATACAGTTCTCGCCTCATTCACATTCATACATCTTTTCATACAAGCTCGCCGATTATTGAGGCTTCTAACAGGTCCATCCTGTTTATCTGTCTTCCGCGGACGTCCTCTATTTCTGATGCCATCAACACTTTCGTCATATGTCTTTCTTACCATTCATCCGTTCCATATGGCCAAACCACCTACATCATATTGATATACATGTTTTTGTTGTAACATAAGTGACTATAAAATATTATAATATAACATTATTAATAATTAAGTATAATACTCATAGCTTATTGTGTGGGACGGAGTAGACTACACCTCTGATATATACAGCATTGTCCTGGCTACTTTGCTAGACTACCGTCTGTGTTAAAGTAGCCAGTTTTTTTTAGTGCTGTTGTGGTGTTATTTAATCCAAGAAAGATAAAGATTTGACAGGAATAAAAATATATATAATGAGAGTGTTGTAAAGCTAGTGAATTATTAGTGGTATTGTATTATGATTTTGTTGGAATGTTGGACAGCGATGCTTCTGATTGATAATTGAATGGTAGAATTAATATAACGAATATAGAATTATAATATTTTCTTGCTTCAGCCGTACGCGGTTTAGGTTGATGTTGTTTTCGCCCGATTGCTCTGTTGTGCGTTTTCCAAAGTTTAATGATCAGTAGCAAATTTGGAAGTCAGTCGTAAAATGAAGATTTTTAACTTTTCTCGTGTCGAGTGTTTTCAATCAGCGGCATCCCGCCGGCTCATTTGACCGATATCATTTTGAGTTAGATGTTTGGCGAACCTCCATCCGAGATATTTCTGACGTCATCACCCTCAATAATAAATTATTATTATTATTATTATTAGTGAGTCTGTTTTCACGCGGTTGGTTGTTCTCCGGCCAGGGGCGGCGGGTCGTGTGATGCTTGACACAAGAACTACGAAAATTGCCCGGTGGCTGATAGAGATATCATTTTTTTAATTTTGATCACAATTCCGTAATAATTATATTTTTAACACTTGCCGATCGCATATTAAAATTCAAAAGAATTCACCGCGTTCTTAACTTTTTCGTGCTCAGATTTACGCACAAAACTAATGTAACAAGGCAAACAATTGTTCTCTATCTAATTATTCTTTACTACGCATATCTAACATTTCAAACGCGTTACTTTTGCGCGTCGTTCTCTACATCACGTTTTGCGTAGAATTTTTTGCGCGATACGATGTATTTTTATAAATTTTTCCTTAAGATTACTCATAAATATTAATTATATTATGGAATATTTATACAATTATCTTTGTTACAGATGTTTTATTATGGTGGAAAATACAATATTTAATGTTTATTTTGGCTGGCTACCTGTACTAATATCATTTAAAATAAATATTTATTTAGGTAATACATACATATCTTGTCTGGGATGAATACAAAATTACGTTACTTTTTTTTTCAAAAATGACGAAATTGAACAGAATCATATTTATACAGTGTGTCCAAAGAGAATAGTCCAAACGGAGCCTATGATTAGGAGACTAGCAATCCATTGAGCTAGTTACCAAATAGGGTTATCCGAAATTCAACAGTCTAGAAGTTATTCAAACTTTTGTGATTCTCGAGAAATTCGCAACATATCTTTACAGGAAAGGAGTTTGGAACATTAGTTACGCGACGAGAGGCATTCTACGCACATTCTTGGTGGAAACATAAATCCGATAGTTTATGACACATTTATGCAACAGTAAAAGTATTTACTCTTCGAAAATTCAATCTTTGGGTAATCAATTCGTATTTTTTTACATTAATGCATATTATATTGTCAGGGTTTAAATTTTCGTTCCAATCGAGTCATATTTAAAAAAAAGTCGCGGAGCTGTTTGATTGCGTAAGTGGTACCAAGATAATCATGTGAGTGACACTAAAATTAAAATATTGGGACAAGACATTTGCGTTAGTTCATGTCTATATATTTGGTGGTTTGTGGTCTTGTATAATATAAATTGTATTTAATTTGAAAAGCCGTAAAATGGGTAGGTAGCTGGAATATAACATGTATATGATTTACCCGCATTAGCGTTTCGTAGTATAGTTTGTTCAGGTTTCTTTCGAATTGTATAATAAAGGGTGTTTTTTTTAGAGGTATAGAACTTTAAAATGAAATAAAATACATAAAAATCGTGGTAATGGCCATGGTATTGGCTTTATTGGAAATATAATTTTATGCCATTAGTGTTTAAATATGATTTCGCACGTATGGGCGCCACAATTGGCTCGAAAAAAGGGTAATCTGGAGGTCAATTTTTTGACCACTTTTTGGAGCAGCTGGGGACGTTTATCGACAATAATTCGACCAATGTTGGCTTCCAAATCGTCTATCGTCTATGGTTTATCGACGTAGACTAGCGACTTCATATATCCCCACAGAAAATAATCCAAATAAATCACACGCTCTCGGAAGTCAATTCACAGGTCCATTACGCAAAATTATGCGCTCATCGAATGTTTCCTTCAATAACATGACTGTGGCGCGCGCTGTGTGACACGTTGCGCCGTCTTGTTGAAACTATAGTTCTTCCACAATAATGCCATTCAGATGGGGAGCAAAAATGTCAATAATCATGGATCTGTAGCGCTACGACGTCACTGCGGATGCGTATTATCAATTAGAGTACGCGTGGTGCGAAAACGATGCATGGTTATTCGAATTACTTGCTCGGATGGATGATTATGTCGACCGTAAAATGGACGGTAAGTTTCGCGAACTGAACCACCACGATTATCGAAATAAATTTGCAAGCCTTGTTCTGGCGTAAGTCTATTCACGGTGAAGTGTTGCCGATTTGAAAAACGAACCTCTAAAAAATACACCCTTTACGATAGCGAGTAACGCCTTAATAATACATTACAGCGAATAAATAATTCGATTGTGTGACATCATGTTTTGTAACGATTTTCCGAAAAAAATTCGAGCCGCCCTCGTGCTCGGTGTAACTGTAAAGGAATTTCTCGAGAGGCCCGCGAAGCGTTGCGTCGATATATATATTATTATATGCCGACCCCAGCGTCGTGGCGTGCTGAATAAATCCGCCCGAACTTAGAACTTTCAACACGACCGGGCGGTAACTAACAACACGGCGGCAATAATTATAACTCGCGCGTTAACACCGCATTTTTTAGATTAGCCGCCCTTCGCTGCGAGCGACTCGTGTTAAATAATAACCGGGCCAGAAAAATATTACGTAACTTGGAGTATTTTCTCTCAGGTGGTGGTAGAAAGAAAAAATCGTGGAAAAAGCATATTTTTGTTTAGCGCGGTCCCTTCTTTTTAAAGGTTTATTTCGGTTTTTTAATCTTAAAAAAAAAAAATTGAAAAATTCTGGAAAACAGCCGTAAATAAAGCCAATCTAGGGTTGTCAGTTCCATAATAGGAGACCACCCTTGCAACAACGCTGTATATCGGTTTTAGGCAGATCTGAGTAATGAATGCCACAACGTTGTATATCTTCTTGGAATTCGAAGGGTCTATTAAACAACCATATAAAATAAATAAAAATACACACAATTTTTAAGTGATCTTGCCTGAAACAACACTGTATATCATCCAAAATTGCTAACGCTCCCGTCTATCTATTAACACTTGTAAAAATCGATATACAGTGTTGTTGCAGGAGGGCCTCATATGTAGTAAGTACACAAATGCACTACATACCTGTATTAAAAAATATCCCGCTTTCATATGAAATACTTTTCAAGTGAATTATGAATCGGCATAATTACCTTTGTAAATTGCATTTATTATATACTGGCAGAAAGCAGTTGGCTTCGCCGATTGCGGCTTTTACCAGGTAGTTTAATGGCCGCTTTGTGGTCGATATTGACCGCAGCGCAGCCACGGCCAGTTTATTTTTTAATGTTGAAAATATAATTTATTACCAAAAAAAAGATAAGTGGTCTAGTACAGTACAACCTAAATTAAAATAATAATTCTAAATGTTGCACATTACGCAAATTTTTTAATTTCAATTTTCAGTTTCCATTTTTTTTTTATTGCTTTCGTTATTCATTTCCTGGATTGTGAATCTTCGCGATTAGGTCGATGGTCTTTCAATCCCTTCTTCGTCTTGTTGTACTCAAACGTTGAGAAATGTTCCGATTTGTCTGTCAAAATTAGGTCTATATTTTCTTATCGATTTTACATAACTTCTTTTCGAGTACAGTTGGTATATACAAGTAACGTACAATTGAACAGGAAACCGTCAATTTGTTCTTGAATCTATTTGAATTGAACATAATGTCAGATTACAATGAACATGCGATCGAGCTAAGAATAAATACATAGTAGGTACCTTGACCCGTTCGTCATATAAAGTAAAAACACCTAATTGAGTATCAAATAATCAGGGGCGTGCACAACATACAAGCAAAAAAGCTGTGCATGTGCTAAAAATTCTGGGACAAACAAATATAAATTAAAGCAGTAGAATCATTAGTTGCGTAGTTCTGAATATTACCGCGCGAAACCACCGGAGTGCTATAGTCCTCTACTGGGTTATTATTTATTTATAGCTACTACGATTATTTTAATCTATCGTTCTATTCAAGTCATACAATTGCTACTTACTGAATTGAAAATTTCACTCGGCAGTCAGAAATGGATCAGTTGATCCATGCTGTACGGAGTCCTTTCTTTTGGTGTTTCCTAACAGAATGACATTTGAAAGGTTTTGAATTTGGCTTGGAGCTGATCGAAGCATCATCAGTTCAACCTCATTTACTTATTCGCAAATTGTTCTTTGCGTTCGAGGATAATGCATTTTTATTATGATGGATCCATTTTACCTAAAGACGTCGTATAAACGAAAGTTCATAAACCTACGTACAATATAGCGTTTAGTGTATTATATAGTATTATATAATATCATGGTAACCGCATAACCTAAGTCTATACCTATTGCACGCCACTGCAAATAATGCTTATTAAAATACCACATAAAAATATGGTATTAGATGTCTTTAGGTATTCTTAGTCACTGTGCTCAGTGTCACCACAGTTTCAGTAACAAACACACGCCACCTATAGATTAATAAAATAACATTATTTATATTGAATTCACGCCCTTATAGGCTTTTACAAAATTAATTATACAAAAAAGATGCGCAACTACACGTAGCGTGGAATATATATAGAAGAGAAATTGATAAAATTGATTTAAAGGAAAAAAAAACTCAGAACAGCCTCAAAAATATCACTCTTATATTTAAGCATTGAATATCGGAATATATCTACAAGACCAACATCGTTTCCAAGCCTGCGAAGTCTTTGTGTGGTTGCATTTCTATAAAAAAATTGTATATGGTGCATTTACATGGAACGGCGCCGACGACCTGGTACTCAATCCTGAATCCTGAAACCTGAAACAGCCGCATTAATTACTAGCTGAAATACCCGACGTCGCACTTGTAGTAAACCCACCTCTTCTATCGGCGCATCTCCCCATCGCGCACTGACCCGAACCATCTGATAAACTCATGTTAACCGCCATAAAAATATACCTTTAGCAAGCTCTTTACTGTGCTCTTAGAATCATTCATCTTGCCAATCATTTATATATATTGGAGGAACGAAACTAGACTGAACGCAGTGAAAATGAGATCACTTAGGCGTATATGTGGCAGATACATATATGACAGTGTAAAGAATGAAGAAATAAGGAAATAATATAAAGCTGATCTTAGTATAGTGAGTAAGATTATGAAAGGATCACTGGTGGTTTGGTCTAACGGATGAATGAGGAGAGAATGGTAAGAAATATATATGACGCAAGTGTTGATGGCACCAGAAATGGAGGACGCCCGCGGAAAACGTGGCACAACCAGGTATGCCAGATACTGGAAGATGGTCCTGTTAGAAACCTCAACAATCGGAGAGCTTGTATGAGAAGTGATGATGTGGCGAGAATTGCGTGTCAGGACAGAAGAGTGTGACGCTCTATCCTCTCTGCTTACCCCCACGGTATGGTTTATCGTCTTCATAATCTGCATATACCTGGGCGCAAAACGGGGCTCTCATCAATCTTAAAATCACGCCGGTACTGACCGAAAAATATACAAAAATACAACGCGCTGCATCGTCAGGGAACTCGGCCCCTGAGCGCACAACTTATCTCGCGGCAGCCTTCCATACGAGTACTTCACTTTGTATCCGTAATTGTGTTGTTTCAAGGATTAACAAATATCGATCTATTGCAAGTAGTCTTTCATTGTTCGTCCTGTTCGCTTCACACGCGCATCCCGCTCATTGGACGCCTTACTTCTATCTAGATCTGCTTTGAGGCATCTTGGACACGTCTTGCGAATCCCAGAAAAGGTGGGTTGCCACAGACTAAGTTGGCTAAATAAAAATAAATACTTAATATATCTACACAAGCATATGCTTTTAGGAGAAATATAGCATGAAAAAAATGTATTGTATTATTGTACTTGATCAAAAATATCAGATTTTATATCAGATTAACAAAATAAATTAAAAAAATTAAGATAGACTTTGAATCGTTATCGAATACTGAAACAGCGCAAGACATGGGAAGATGGAAACACACCGAGCCCTTTGGGTCTTCGGGCCTTTTAAAATAAGGCATGAAAGTAATGATGAAGATGTAATATTTTAATCTAAAATTAAAATGTTCAAAAGGTGATCCAAGTTAAAAATTTTTTCCCGGGTTTCGCCGCGAATCGCATACGTTAGGCTTTAAAAATATGTAATCCTCTGAATGTTTATACAAACGGATCGATAACTGTAGTAAGGCTTCAACACAAACAAAAGCAGGTTGTACGTCTTTTATTCGCTGTCCTCAAAAACTTCTTAAAATAATTGACAAGCGTCTGGAATTTTAATAAAGTTAAGCCACGCCTATCCGAGTCACCGTTTACTTTTAAAACAATAAAAATGAGATTTCAGCATATGCAATATAGTTCGTCTGAATTGCCCGTGACGAAGATTTTCCCGAAGCGGTTAATGGAGTCACGTGTTTATTTATACAATCCTTGAATAGGTTTTCTTTATTAAAGATTTCTTCTCCCGACATTTTGATTTAAAACTTCTAACGAAATGAGCTGATATATTGGGTTTGCTCGCGGTTTCCGCTGTGATACTTTGTGGATCTCTCGCGAAAACGATCTCTTTTT
Source organism: Eubasilissa regina (assembly GCA_022840565.1). Lineage (NCBI taxonomy): Eukaryota > Metazoa > Arthropoda > Insecta > Trichoptera > Phryganeidae > Eubasilissa > Eubasilissa regina. The sequence goes on from JAINEB010000025.1 coordinate 24,750,914, forward strand.
AATAGCACCGCAGAGCGATTGCATAAAAAAAGCTGTCAAAAAAATCCTAAGATATACTTACGTTCTTAATACACATCTCTGTGTCGAAATATAAAAACGGATAAATCATTTTTAACGCAAAAACCGCCACTAAAATCTGTTCGATGTGAACACGATGTGTTACTAGTTTCAGACTTTATTTAAACATATCCTGATAGCTTTTAAGTTTATTGTTTTGGTTTTCTTGGGCTGTTAACGTTGGAAAACCAGTTACAAATTCACGATTATCTAAACACAAAACGCTGTTAAAATGTGTTACAGACAACGTTTACAAACTAGATGTTTCTCAGAATTACTAAATATAGTTTTGGGGGACGATATTTTTGATATAAATCTTTTATAATAAAATTAAAATAAATATAGTGTACCACTTATTTATAAGTGATCCAAATCATTGTCAAGATAGGCTTTGCTTAAAAGCGATGATTTAGTCAACTACATTAGGATAGTTTCTTTATATACAGGTGAATATTATGTTATTATAATATGTTATTTGTCAGTTCGCATTTAGTAGTCGTAGATAGTAGTTGATTATAATTTATTATGGAGTATCAGCAACGTGTTGAAGCCATTAAAACATTTTATCTAAATAATAATGGCAGTGTTATAACCATTAATGGTGATCGCTATCGTCACATGTTAGAAAACTTTTTGGTAGCCGAATTGGGTCGATTGGGCCTGCAGCGCATGCGGTTTCAACATGACGGTGCCACCTCATACACAGCCCGAGATACGATAATTTTACGAGAAATTTTTCCCAACTGCGTATCAAGTGAAAAAGTGATAATATCGACTGGCCTCGATCACCTGATTTGAGGGCTCCCGACTATTTACTGTGGGGAACCAATAAGCCAACAACAATTCCGATGGTACAGTACAATATTCGAAATGAAATTGCTGAAATGATACGCGTACTGTGCGAGAATGTCATGAAACATATAGTTAAAAAAGCACGCATTTGTGGCGCTACCAAAAGCGGCTATTTGGCCTATTTCATATTTTAGACATAATTGTAATAAATTGAATAATTGATAAACAAAAACTAAATTAAGAATTTGTGTTTCATTTCCCAGTTATTCAAAAACATCATCGGCCTGGAATATAATATTCACCTTGTATATCTTATCCTTTTTTCTCCCTCGCATTAATGTGACGTTATCTTAGTAGAGTAAGAAAAATAAGGAATGTCTAGCATTAAATGATAGTATTACCTATGTATTTTAATTTATTATCCAAATGTTTTTAATTGTGTGATTACATTTAAAAAATATAAACATCTTGAACTGAGCTTAGTACCCTACTAACCAGAATATAAATCACCTCGTTATTTTGATAAAATGTATACTTTAATTTTTTGTCTGCTACCCACTGTGTGTGGATGAACTCTTCTTTTAATATTCATCACCTTCTGTTGTTTACCTGGACGCTCGGTTTTATTGAGTCGGTCTATGATTAACCCATTCTAGACTTGAAATGCGCCGCGATAAAATTACAATTGTTTGAATTGATTATCGTTAAATAGAATTTCGTACATTCCATAAATGTTTTGGTTTGAAAACAATCATTTTAAAACTGACGGGTGTGCGAAATATTGGATTGTCTAAAAGTCTTTGCGATTTTGTTTAATTATTTATTATAATATCAAATTTTTCAACAAAACTAACAACATTTCAGACTTTGTCCCATCTTTTAACTAATTTGTTAATGTCTTTTCCATAATATACAAATCGACTGGTCTCGTATAGAAATAGTTATTGTTCGATTTTTGTGGTCATCGTCGTTGTTGAACGTAGTGCTACACAGCATTTGATTTGAGAGCGTCCGAAAAATATGATAATCTGACGGAAACTGATCGGGACTGTAGGGGGATGCGGCAGAATTTTCCAGTCGAGCTCAGTTGGAAGTCGGTTGGAAGCATTAGAACTTTATGTAAAATAGCTTTTTAAGCCCTAAAATTAAGAAAATCTATAAGATACAGGAAAAACTATAAGATACGTTTTAGTGCAGAAAAAAATGATATCGATTATTTTTTTGTCACAATAAACAGGCGGGAAAATAGTATTTAAAAAAAACCGCAAAGACTTATAAGGCAACTCAATATGTAAAACGATGCACGCCAAAACAGGAAGGGTTGTTTTAATATCTTATGTACATGGGAAAAGATTAAGAATGAGGTAGTGGAGTCATTTTTTTTTAATTCTTCGAAAAATCTCATTTACAAAACTGAAAGAATTTTTTCGATATCTTGAAATATGGCGGAGTTACAGATGTTCAAAGTTGCGTGTTTTAAAAACGATCGGTTTATATCGTTTTATCGTGTGACGTCACATCTTCCGAGTCGACAAGTCGGCACTCGACACTCTAATACTTGCTACTTACATACGAGAGATGTGACGTCACACGGTGGACATGATAATCCGAATGTTTTTCAACAAGCCTAACTTTGAACGCCAATATTTTGAAAAAAAAAACGAGGAGAATGGTAATCAGATTTTTTTTCTTATTTTTTTAACATACTACAAAGTTTATTATTGGCATGCTCCACTACCTCATTATTAATGAATGTTAGTATCTATGACTCCGGATCAGAAAGGTTTGTAGAATGTTGACGCGAATGTGATGCGATTTGTGTGAGGATATTGAGTATCCCAATAATTACCCAAATTCTCTCGTGTTCATTTGTTATCGCGGAGTGTATTGTGGCTTATAAGATGTATGTAGATATGTGTGTGACAGACGACATGTTACCAGAACAGAAAATATTTACGAATGCACTGAATTTATTATAGTTGCTTGTATAAAGGTGTAAGTTAATTTTACAAAGGTAGAGGTTACTGCTGGGTGCGCGAATTGTTATTAGAGACGGTTTCTGGAGCTGTCGTTTATAGGACGTCGATATGTAGAGTGATCATAATTCAGCGGCCTCGGTGACGAGACTGGAGGCGAAGTCCTCCATATATATATACACTTTTATATAATGCTAGTTGATATAGACGGGTAGAAAAATTTAACTTCAAGAACCCTTGAAAACGATCTAAAAATTTCACCAAGCTTCTACAACCTCGTATTTACAATGTATGGCGTTATCCCCGCATCCCTCACCACTTCCCCATATATTGACTTTTAAAAAAAATCTAAAACATACGTTCTAACTTCTAGCTCAAAATAATGAGCTTAATGTCGAGAGTCATGTCGTTATCGCGTCGCGAGGCTTTTTTCTAAAGTTTTAATGATAGTTCACAAAAATTCAATAAATTTCATGGTTAGTATTATAAAAATATAAAGGTATTTTCTAGCTTGCCTAATGGCCCAATTTCTGTGGAATGAGACATAATGAAACAGTTGATAAATCTCAGTAAATACTACGTACACGCGTTGAGATTTTGATCTGGAGCTAATCTCGGAGATCAGTTTGAGTGCGATAGATAGAGACAAAAACTAAGTCAATTGGCAAGCAAAAACGTCACTTGTAATAGAAGATATCTACAACTATTTATTTTGACAAGTTGGACAAACATAACACATTAAAGTACACACATTTATCCCGTTTTAACTGTGAGATTTGTGCTGCTGGGGAGATTCAAATTCACCCAACTGAACATCAATGGTCAATGGTCTGACATATAAGCAAGTGTTATGTACGCGGTGAATATCTCACGAGAGCGTGATCACCGCTTCAGTGATTGTCTCGAGTTGAAAATCTCACCCGCGGACGCGGGCCGTAAGGGCGGCACAATGTCTACGGACATCCCTGTACGTCACGGTGATGCATTAAAATGATCTAATTAACAATCGGACCGGTCGGGAAAGCGTTACGAGGAGCTTTCGCGTGGCCAATTTTCCCTCGAGCGGATATCAAGATCTCGGGCCGAAATAGATTTGGCAAGTGAGCGCGGGGTCCGGCGGGCCCGGGCGCACCGCAGTGCCGCCGCGTACTCTGCCCAGTGCACCCGCCCGCCGCCACCCGGCTGCAGCGATGCCGGCGGGGAAAACCACCCTGTCCGGGCGCGAGTGACCCCGCAACCCTCGCCACCCGCGCAGCGTCGACTGTCAATCGCCTAAATAGCGCGTAGAAGCTCGGTCTACGAAAGCGCTGCCGAGCGGACTCTCTCTTGCTACTATTTATTACGCGAATGCCGTTACGTGTTCCGATGAAGGGTGAATTCGTGAATGAGACGAAGATGAATGGAACGATTAGGCGAAACGCCTTTCGCGGACTCAAAAGGGATGCCCTAGAGCGACAGACCAGTCTGCTAGTACAATTTATGACAGTGAGTTTAAAGCCTATTGATTATTTTCTGTCAGTGAAAATATTCGCATTCCGCTAACACAACAAACATTAAGAGAAATCATAACAATAAATAGTGTTTCTAACAAATTGATATGACATTATTTTGTGTTATTATAGACGTGACTTGTTTGTCAACTATTTTGCGTCAATTGTGAAATAAATACCGACATTTTTTTTTTTTTCACATTTTATAATGGCCGGTTTCCAGAAGTGTGGGTGTCGCTTCTCATTTGGCGCTGCATGTGAAATATTTCTATCACTTTGTTGAGAATTTCGACAATTTTTCGTGTTACTGAATTACTTTAAAAAAAATACTCGCGCAATTCGGTGCACGGAGGTCGTGAACCCAGTTTGAATTACATTTTCAAAAAAAAAAAAAATAACTAAATATTATAAATGAAAACATTTGAATTGAATATTAATTTTTAAAATAACGGCATCTTGTAAGGGTAGGCAGGAATAAAATTAAAATTGCCGCACATTCTTAAAACATCTACAATTTTTTTTTATCTTGTTTTGTGTGAAAGAACCTTGCTAAAACTATATACGAGTTTGTGTACATTTGTGGGCAATTACAAATTTATTGTCTTTTAAATGATGATATTAAATTCTGTTTTATTATCAACTTGACGTTTATTTTAGAATCGTAAATTATTATTAATAGTCACATAAAATTAATCTTAATGTAATATTTATTTAGACTTGCTTTTAGTATATGTATACAGTTGTATATATTATGTGAGTTGATTTTATATCGTAATTTATGTATTTTATATGCGTGGGTATATATTATATTAATTGATTTTATATCATCAGTATGACAAAATATATTTAGATATTTTTTATACTTTATAACTGCGATTGTGAGATTTGAGTTCTATTATTAACTTATAATCTATACACTAAAAACTAAACCTCCGACAGTTAAATATCAATTACCAATCATCGTTATAGTCAAATCACACAATCATAGTCACAATAACAGTTTAGTTCGTCACTGAATATCATCTATTTTTTTATGGGATCATCCTGAAAATATTCTTGAAAAGAAAATCTTTTTTTGGATTCATTAAATTAGTGTGTATTCATATGTGGTGTGTGGTCAGAGAGAATAGAACGTTACATGTTTCTAATACTTGTACTGCTTCATGCAACTTTTCTCATATTCATTGAATTTTGAGTCTCCTAATATCCCTCAAAATATACTTATATTATTTGGTAGTCAAATGGTTAATTTTTTGGGCAATTTTTTTATTGATCAGTAATAACCTAAGAGCTTTTAATATGAAAATAAGAATAACATGGTGGTTTCCTGGTACAAGGCTTGAGCCTCTACGAGCTCAATTGGTTTTTCCATTAATTTTCTGAACGACATACCCAAGTAGAAGTAAAAATATGCTAGATGATTCATTAGAATTAGAATAGATTCATATCTTACACATTTTTTTAAAATATGTGCACTAAATTTCTTTTTTAGGCTATCATAATGTCTTGTTATGTATGACCTAATCTATCTTTACCTAACATATTATTTCAGATTGATGAACTGTACAAAGAGATCTTGTACCAGATAATTCACAATATCGGATGCGACGGAAATGTTGAGATCGGGCAGCTATCCTTACTCGCTTACGCTCAAGATGCATTCAAAGTTTCCAGCGAGAGGCACTTGGAACTGTTGGCGGAAGCTGAAGCCAAGGAACCACCTGATATTATGCTAAATGTAGAGGTTATTGAAGCCAAAGACCTTCATCCGAAGGATGCCAACGGATTGAGCGATCCTTTTGTCACAATGTATGTTCTGTCTAATCCAACCCAGAGATATAATACATCGGTTAAGGCAGAAACGTTAAGTCCAGTATGGGAAGAACATTTTTCACTGTAAGTTACAAACTTTACTACATATATTTAATTTCATATTATTCATTTCAGTTTCATAAATATATTGTACATAATCCGTTAAATAATAATATTTGGAAATCGTGACAGTCTTTATTTTTTTTAGTATATTTTAGACACCAAATATATTTAGAGAACGGACCACCAAATAAATAGACATGAACTAACGCAAATTCCTTGCCCCAAAATTTTCATTTCGGCGGCACCCACGTGATCACTTTGGTGCCACTCACGCAATCAATGAGAACATTTAAACGCTGGCAATATAATATGCATTAATGTAAAAAAAATATGTCTTGTTTACACTAAGATTTAATTTTTGAAGAGTAAATATTTTTACTGTTGCATAAATGTGTCATAAATCTATCAGATTTATGTTTCGTTGGATATATGTATTTAGAATGCCCCTCGTCCCGCAAATAATGTTTCAAACCCTTCTCATATGAGAATATATATATATATATATATATATAATATATTCACTTCATATCATGTTTATTCATTTACTAGTCAGTGATTTAGAGATATTACTATTTCTTTCATCATTTTTAATAACAAATAGTTATTGTTTTTTGTTTTGTGTGGTTGTTCTTCTGATCAATTGTGTCCCCCCCCCCCCCCCACATAGGCCTTCTATTTATACATATAAAATTTATTATTTATGTTAGTTCCGTCTTTTACTACACAGCATACATCTTTTTAATGTATAAACAAAACAAAGAGTTATGACAAATATTTAATGTTAAGTTAGGTTACAACTTATTTCATGGAATAGAGATTTTTTTATAATAGATGCGTACATGGAATACATGTCACATTAATATTCTTAATATTTTCAAACTAAGGTAAACGCTTGTGCTATGGAAATAGGACTAAATTGCTGGTCTCCTGGAATGAGGCTCGAACCTCTGATCACTGGATGACTAAGCGAGTGTCTTAAAATCGTTATTCTCTTCTTCATTTTCATTTGCACCCATTTTTGAGTGCAAAACGAATATGTACCAATTTTGTACAAATTGTCATTCAGCCTAGGTCGGCATGTCTCCTCAGATCATCAGCCCACCGCTTCTATTGCACAGCAACAGAAGTCATTTTGGGTTCATCTCTCATCTGTAAACCTCGCTACATGACTTGTACAGTCTCGTTGCGGCTTGGCGACTATCTAGTTAATGTCAGTGACCTTTGTTTATTGTCTTGTCTACTTGTTGGTCTTTCTGTGTCTCAGTGAGATACTCAACATTGCTCATTCCATAGTTATTTGTGTGACAGGCATTTTTGATACACTCTGTTGTATAAAAATTAATATCTGTGCTCCATATATCGGTACAGAAAGAATGCACTAATTTTTATTTTATTGTAATACGACAGTTATGTTTACATATTTTCAAACATAATTCAAGCCCTTGCTCTACAAAATTTAACTAACTTGGATGGCTGCTAGCATTATATTTATGCGTCCTAAGCTAGATACATTCTTTAACATTATTATTTATGGCTGTAATGCAAATGTGTAATTAATGAAAAAATTATGGGAAAACAAAATTAAAAGTGTTTATAATTTTTGTTTTCAGGCCAATATCGGAAACACCTGGAGATGACACTTTATGTTTGGAAGTATGGTAAGAATTTTTTTATTAAAGTTTATATATTTTTTAAGAATATTTTCTTTTCACGACTAAAATAATTACTTATCGGTTATTATAAGAGAATTAATATTTGCATATTATAATTATTTACATCAACTATACATTACAAATAGTTTTGACTTATTTGTTCCTAATTTTATAATTAAAATCTTTGTTATTAATTTTTATTGATCAAGCAGTAGCCTCTTTCCACTCTTCTGGATAAATTGATATCCGCGGGATAAAAATACCTGGTGGTTAAGCACCTGCAATCGTAGATTGTTTATCTTGGGACAAGTTATCTTAATTCACATGATAGTGCTAACTGAGGGTGGAGTATCAATATATTAACATTGTCTTAGAGCCGTGTTCGAACTTGCCTTTAAACAGTTGAATAAATTATTTTATTAAATACACCTGCAATAAATGAAATATTTAATGAGGAATATCAACAAGATGAAGAGGTCTTGTGTTCCGTAATACTTGGTATGACGAACTTGAAATGGTATTAGTTTGATCTGAGAATATATATTTAAAAAAATTTATTGGAGGCTACTAATCCAATTCAAATTTAACAAGAAACTTATGCAAACCACCCAGCCCGTCTCTGTTTTACCCAGTTCATAAAGTTTTAATACCAATCAGAACTTGCGGTAAAACTGACCTTAATTTGTTATTAATTATGTTACTAGATAATAAATGGAGCATCCAATATTCATGACTACAATTGTACCATTGAAAATATTTTGTTTTCATTCAATTTTTTATTCATCATGTTACTCTTCTCATTTTAGGGACTTTGATCCTGCTGAGACGGTCAAGGAAAAGATGTCTAAAATATTTGAAGTCAAAGGAGTGAAAGGATTGAGGAAACTCATGAAAGAAATTGCTGTCACAGCATCTACAGGAAAACATGACAATGAGCTTATTGGAAGAGCAAGTATTCCATTAAAAGTGAGTAATTTATTGTATAAAATGAAATATATTGTATATAAATTGTCTTCTGTGGGGTATTTTCTGGAGTATCATACCAAGTATCATAAAAATTCATTACAAATTTTAGATGCCGTATATATTTGATTATTCCTTTCTTCAAATGTCATTGTCATCCATGTATGGGGATAAATCCAAGCATTATTTAATCTGTACATGTCGATTTGTATATTTAACCTGTGGCAGTGAACCAAGCTCTACAAGGTGACCAAGCTTTGAATGTTCTCTGCATCCATGTTAAAGATTAATATTTAATTTCATTTTGAAGTACTTTTTTCCAAATTATTGAGCCACAGCATGACATGAGACATTAAATGCAGGATGTATGTGGGAGACATCAAATTCTGGATACATACATTTTTATGTAAATTCCATTCAATGTTGAGATATACGTCTGCGGTGCTGGTGATGGTGTGAAAACAATGTACATATTTATTCCCCTGTTTATTATTTTATGCACCAAACAGAAAAATGGCTTTAGTTGATGAAAAAAATATAAATAGTAATTTTCTAATAATTATTGTGCTTCCAATTGCAAATTTTATAATGCCAAGAATCACAACCAACCAACCAAATATATAGACATGAACTAATGCAAATTCCTTGTTTCAATATTTGAATTTTGGTGTCATCCACGTGATCTTTTTGGTACCGCTTATGCAGTCAAATAGCTCTGAGACTTTTTAGAAATATATGACACGGTTGTAATGAAAATGTAAACGTTGACAATATAATATGCATTAATGTAAAAAATACATCTTGTTTACAAAAACATTTAATTTTCGAAGAGTAAATACTTTTACTGTTGCATAAATGTGTCATAATCTATCGGATTTATGTTTCCACAAATAATGTTTGAAGAATGCCCCTCGCCCCGCAACTAATCTTCCAAACCCCTCTCCTATATGTAAACTTTATTTCATGTCTATTCATTTACTGGCTTGTGGCCATGGATACATAATTATATCATATTTTAAATTTTTGTTGAATATAACATTTTGAATTTTTCTAGTCAATACCAACATCTGGAATGACAATGTGGTACAGTTTAGACAAGAAAAATAAACTGAGAAGGCAGGGTGTGGTCAAAGTAAGGTTGTCATTTTCTTCAGAGAAAAATTCCCAGGTAGCTACACAGGAACACAGGCATCTTCTTAGGATTTTACTTTTACATGAACTGGAAAACTCAAAGGTAAATAATTTTCCATGTTTTCTAATATATTGTATTTCTGAATACATTCATTGGCATATTTGTCCCCTTGTTTGATAAATGACAGCTGTAGCCGTTGGACACAAAGTTTGTAGTGAAAAGATGGCTGTGGTCATCGTGGTGGTGAAATGTATGCAAGTCAGTAAAACAAGTTGAGTTCATGTGTTAAGACTTCATCCAAACTGTATTATGTTTTCAAACTTGTAAAATATTTAAATATGGATGAAAGTTATGATAAGTGTTGTATTAAAAGGCTTCAAAAATTCTAACTGCACACAAATGTGTTAATTTGATTGCATTCATAAATGAATTGTGTGTTTGTTAAAAAAAAACTTGATATAGTAACTCCCCTGCATGCGAGCCATAAACATTCAAAGATATGAGCTTCCGGATCCAATTTCTTAACTCTTTATAGAGCAAAATAATTATTTTGGAATTTGGTATTATCATATTTTAAAAAATACATTGATTTTTGGGGAATAACGCAAACATCACGCTATTGGATCAATTTATTAACCAAAGAACATTCTCAACAATTTATTGACATACTAAGGTTAACTTTACTATGGGCAGTATTAGGAATTTAGGCCTTAATGCGACTTGTTAATAAATGAACCAATTTCAGCCTTTGCCCTATAAGGGATTAAATTTATTTAAATAAGTGCAAATTTCAAAATTATCGGGTTTTCAAATTTGGCAGCAGCGCATAATGTTAGTTCATATCTTTGCTGCTTGATGGCGTGCAGGACCTACGCTAACAGTTAAGTTTACTTTATATGTGCGGTCTTCTTTAACGAAGTGTCAGATGTTAATTGCAAGAACAGGGGTGATTATTACAGTAAATGTTGGATGCCTAGTCTAACTTTGTTCAAATTACCAATAAATTCAACAAGTTTTTGGAATGGAACTCTTTCATATATACATGATTTACTGTATTTAAAATTAAAATAATGTTAAATATTTTATTGTGTTTTTATTTTAAAGGTGGCACATTACTGGTGGTCTGGTAGCTACTGCGTTGAAGCCGAGTCGTTGATTCAACAACATTCAGCACTTAGTGGCCTGGGGCCGAATGAGATATCGCTAGCACAATGGACAGTATTCTGCGCAGTACATAGCGAACACCCACTGAGTTTCACTCTCTTCAATAATCTCCTATCCAAACTTATCAAACCTTTGCAGTCGAACCTCGTGTGCGATGAAGAATACAAACTATTTTGGGACGGGGCTAGGAAACTGTTTCCGTCTTGTTTTAGCGTTATAAGAAAGATACGAAAGAAGACTGCAGGAGATAAAAATGTACTGAAGACGTTGAGAGATGTCTTGACTATATTTGTGACACTTTCAGAATTGAAAGTTCCAGACAATGTTGACATTTTTCCTGCAAACGCTTACAGTTGGTTGAAGAGAACTGATGATGAACCTATCTGTGATATTAAATTTGTGTTGCGGGAGGCCTGTATACAAGGCGCCTCGGAGTGGTTTGTGCACATATTGGAAAACAATGAATGTAAAGATAAGAGTGAGGAAGGGAGGTTGCAGCACCTGATTAGGGTGATACAACTCATCAGATCTGATTTACAGAGAGCTGTCGAGTATTACGACAAAGTGTTTGCAGAGTGAGTTCATACATAGTTCTTTTTAATTTACATATTTTTATTTTTGGCCAAGAAATTATGCAGACTGTTTTTATTATGATTTGGTTTGAACACTGAAACAATATTTACAAATTGAAATTTAGTAAAATATTTTTGTTTTAAGGGATTTTGTTCCATGTCTTCTTCTTTTAAATAGGCAATCCATCCTTCAAGAGTGATTTGTGTCATTAATCAAGTTAAAACTTAATTTTATAGAAACAAGTACAATAATATTATAGAATTGGAAATATTATATTACAAGTCAATACCATTGTCGTCCAAAAAATTTGCTATCATATAGATTAAATGTTACGAGTTAAGGGAAAGAAGATGACACAAGTTAATAGGGAGTTGAAAATTACCATTGACAAGATTACTGTAAAAAAAACCTGTGATCTGAAATGGACAAGCACAAAAGATATGGCCAAGGGTTTCCTCCTCGGCACCACTCTCACACATTGGGGAATCTATTAAGTTCAATCTGAATAAATGTTAGGCTACCTGGCATCGCCCAGTTTTCATTCTAGAAATATTTAATATTGTTCTTTTGGAGAACCAAGGAGTGCGGGGAATAGATCTTTGAATTATTCTAAGCCGATTACCCTTATGATTATTTGGATCCATCCATTGTGCAGTCCAAATAGAATTTGTACGTTTTTTTACCATATTAAGTCTGTCATACATCGGAATATGGAATTGATGAGGGAAACTCCCGAAAACAGTGGCCTCCTTGTCCAGTTTATCAGCACTTTCATGATCTATGTCTTGTTGTTTGAATATTTTCACATTATTCGGAATTTTTTTGAAACGTTAATAGCAGTAGTATATTTCAAATATTACATACATATTAGTGAGCATTATATTATAAATAATTTAAGTATGTCGTCTTTTTTACATTCAAGATTACAGATTTCTATTAAATTCACATTTTTTTTTTAGAAAACCAACGTCACTTGTAGTAATGTACTTTGCATTGTTTTAGGGTTGCAAACTTTTCTTATGCAAAAAGCCTCTACATGCTGTATCAGTCCAAGATGTCAGAGCTTGTCGAGGTAGAAGTGGTGGAAGTATGTAAAAGTCTGAAGAGGCTGAGGTATAGCGAGGACTACTCACATCATAAGGTAACCTTGGCTGATGACCAAGGGGAAGGAACCCAGCTCGGAGGTCCGAAGTTTCAAGGAGAACCTCTTGCTATGGGAACCACACTGTTTGAATTATACCTTGTACTTCAGCGGTTTGTGATGTGAGTAAATATGATTTCTTTTGATGTGAAGTGAAATTAAAAGGCATAGTAAATATTTTATTTTACCTTGAATTTAAATATTTTAAATAAATAATAGATATTTCATATTGACGATTGATTTTTTATCATATTTAATAGAAATATATGAAATTATGAGTATATACAGGGCTTACAACCTTTCTTTGGGTGGCTTAAGTGATTTAAAAAAATAATTAGATTTTCATTGTGACATCTATGCTGTTTCAGGTAAATGAATATCGAATTTAGTTCATAGATGGTGATAGTGTAGTGAGTACTCAAAGCGTTTCCATATATTAACATATATACAACTTCTAAAAATTTGAGATATGGAGATTGGTTAATGGGTGAAAATAGTGAACGTTATATTTGTATAAAGTGATTACTTAAGCCAGCCGAATACAGGTTGTAAGGCCTGTAATTATTGATAATTGCATATATTCCCATTAAATAGAATAAAAAATAGCTTTGTCAATATGAGATATCTATTATTTGTTTAATAGCAGTGCCTTTATAGGTGAAAATCCAGTAATTGTGTGTTCTTGGACATATTCAAATATTTAAAAATGTTTTAATTAATTTATAGATTGGGTCAAGGCTTATGCCCTGTGGACTGGTCACAATTGTCAATTTCCAAATTCCACAATTGGTTCTTTGGTGGCGTGGCCCAGTGGCTAGATATTGCAGTCTTTAAAGCTCTCACTCGTATCGAGAAGGCTGTAGAGTTGGATCAACTAGTGCCTGTAGATAACACCGTTAAATACAGTAGCTCTGCAGTTGATACCTTGGCTATTTTCTATCAGATCAAGGTGTTCTGGCAACAATTGGCTTGGCCTGATGTGGAAGGATCGTATACATTTGTTGCTAAGATTATTGATGTAAGTTAATGAATTTAATTTTTTTGCATTTTTCGAATAAAATATAAATGTTTGGATAATTTTTTAAATTTCAAGAAGGAACTTCAGTGGAGTGTTTTAATAATTATATTTTGGTAAAAACAAATATATCTTTATAATACAGTGATAATTTTATTAACTTTTTCTCTCCAATGATGTAAACTGAGTTTTGTATTGGATAATACAATTATATTTATGTATTGCATAAAATAATTACAATGTATAAGTATTTACATTAATTTATTAAAAATGTTTTCTCGAAGAACCTGACATGAATTTGTCAAAATGTGTATGTGTATGTGCGGAGTGGTGTGGACGGCGCAGTGCATGGGGTGCTGGATCACGATCATCACTTTAGTAACAGTGGCAGAGTGTGCGCTGGCTGAGTTAGACGTGTCTTATGTGTCTTTATGCTGTCGTTCGTGATGATCAATATTTTAGCACTTTTACACAATAATTGATATATACATGTTGACTATTATATTAATGATTAATATAAGTAATAAATGTATAATATTAATATTTATCTGACTTAAAAATCTTAAAAGTACACTGAGTTTACAGCACCGGAACGCACATTTTTAATTTAGCACTGTGAGGGAAAGGTTAATGCATGCTTGATATGCAATTTTTATGTTTTAAATGCTTTTTTCTTTTTGATAGACATTCCTTTAGTTCTTTGTATCTTCTGTAATTATCTGTATCTCTCTCTGTCGATTCTTATACTGTGCCAGATATTTTACTTCTCGGTAACTTCTGCATCTGCCGTACTCCAACAACTGGTTCATGAATGTTTTTCTCTGTTATCCTGTTCTTTTCCTTCCTTCTACTCTTTTTTCTATCACTGTGATTGTAATATTATTTTATTTTAACTACATATTTTGTTTACAATTTGGTTCTCAGTTTCATATTTTCATTAATGCAAATGTAGTATTTGATATCTCGGATGATATTTTAGAAAATGATTATACTTTCCACATAGATACAAAATTTTTCAAAGAGATGCATGATAAAATAGCCTCACATTTTTGACTAAAATGTTATAGGATTTTGGTATTTAATTTATAAATTACATCATCCCTGAGATTAATATTGTTACAAGTGTGAATAACAATTATCTGAGAATTTACGTACATGGTACATCTACCTACAAACGAATTACTATATAGTGCACTATGTATAAACTATATATCATGTGACACATTTAAGGGACAAAAAAGATATCTGCACTTAATACTCGCTACCGAATTCCCGCATAATACTTAAGTCACGTATTCTTAGGTGTGGTATAATGTCCTATTTATGTCACGTCCGCCACATAAGTAAATAGCACATAAACCCTGGTTCTACATATGTAAGGACACGGTTAATATTTTCTCTGGATTCTAACATAACAACCTGAGTTTTTAATGACGGAGTACATCCTGAAATCTTAATACATAAACCTTCACACGTCTCTAGAGTCATTATTAATCAATTAAAATCATATGAAGATTGAAAAAACAGGCATCTGAAAATATAAAGAAAACCCAGAAATACACTCATTGTTCTGTATGTAACAAATAATGAGCTTTGTTGATAATTTTTTTTGACAAAATATCTTATATTATATTATACATTATTACCGATTATTCTAAATAAGTTTTCTTCCAAATGTACTGTAAGATTAGTTTATTTATTTTTCAAAAGAAGTGGACGTCATTTATCGTTGTGTATTTTTTTTAACATTTAGGATATATGCCGATGCTGTGTTTTCTACGCAGACAACATGTCATCCAGAGTGGAGGGGATGGGCGAAGTGACCACAGTTTACGAAAAGAAGTTCCAAGTGACGACAGAGTGGTGCCTGGCCATCAACAATATAGACTATGTGAGGCAAAGTCTTCATCCATTTGTGATTGAATTAGGAATGGATGACATTATATCCAGATTAAGTGAACTCAAAAGTCCTGTGGAAGCTCAGAGGTAATTATTTTTTTATTGTTAAAAATTAAATGAATACACACCTAGATAGGTATTGATTGATACTATTGAATTCAGTTTTTCTTCTCTTAATTTCTCTTTATTGTAAAAATATATTTTTCGCACTTATAAGATTTAAATACACTCTGAATAAATATGAAACCAAGAGACAGAAAATTTAATATTATTATTTATTCATATTAAAAATTCATTGAATCAACACATAATAGCAATCTTAAAGTGTTACATAGTATTGTATCTAAATATTAATACCCAAAGATACGCGATATTCTTTTTTAAATTAAATTAAACTGGTTCTAAAATCTTTGATGGTAAATTAAAAATGCCTAAGATTGCAAGAATGTAATTAAATGTTGAGATTATAAAATACTTTATATTGAATAGGATGAGATAAATCTATATTTTTTCATTTTTGGATTAAAGGTGAAATGGATGGTTTACTAGAGGATTGGTGAAACTCGTTATTCCCGCTAGTAACTTGTTACTCATGTTTCTATTTTTTGTGTATATTTCAGATGTAAAGAAACTTTACAGAATGTAGTTGAGAATGCAATTGATACCGTCAGGAATAAAATCATAGAGCTTCTAGAGAAATTAGTTAAAAAGGTAAGTCCACAACATTTTTTTTACAAAGTTTGAACAAGTTTAAAATATTTTTTTAAATTGATTAATGATCAACTATTTAGATTTTCCAGGCCATAATTCAAACTTCTAGATGTAGTGCAAATATAATACAAAGTGCTTATTTATTTTATGTACAAGAGTGGTCAATGAAATCATAATTTAAATGAAAGTTTTATTTTTAGAAAAATAATGTTAGAAGCACATTGTATTCATTTTTTGATTTTGGTAAATGTTTCTAAAATTTTGTATAATGAAGTTCTATTTGGGTTTTATATTTCTTAACCAGTTCAAACGAAAATTAATTACCAGGTCAAGATATAGAAAAAAGTTTGTGAAAGTACTGAGACCAGAATATATATATAGTAATTTAAATATACAATATCTTTAAATATTTCTAAATACAGTAAAACTTTGTAATTCGTAACTCACATGACCAAAATTAAAAAAAAATCCTAATTACGAATAATGAGAACAATTTTTTTGAAGGCAACATTAGAAAGAAATTTTTAAAAACGCGTTGTCAGTTTACGTTCAGAATTTTTGCATTGATTTTCATAATTTTCATACTGAAAAATATGGTGACTGTCTATTATTTCAGCTTTTTAAGTGTCAAAGTGTTTATCAAATAATTATTTTCTCCTGAATAATGAAGGTGTGTGGCGACGTTGCGAGTTCAATATTAAAAACAGGCTTCTTCAAACGATTCACTAGTGTACTTTGTATACATAAATATGGTACAACTCGGTTCGGCCGCGGTCTTGCGAGTTGTGAGCTCCAAGCGTGCTGATCTATTGCAATAAGGAACAGCGCCGTGATCGAAGGGTTGATGAATACGTAGTTGCGATTTAAAAACACGTAAATGTGCGAATTACGTGAATAAATTATTTACTTTGGGTATAAAAAATGCATACGAATTACGAATAATAAGGTTTTACGAATTATCGGTAGAAATTAGTATGAAATGTTATTTTCGGGGCTAAAATTTTTGAAAAAATGCAAATTACGTGATAATACGAAGTATAGGTATACGAATAACGGAATTTTACTGTAATATATTTCTTCTAATAACTGATTTTTCTGGTTAATTTTTTTTTTAAATAAACTATTTCAATTCACTCTTTATAAAATGTATAGTAGGGTGGACACCTAGTCGTAATATTTTATGTGGCGGGTATCACATAAATAGAAAAATATACATATTTTTAGTGTTTACAATTTTTTTTAACTCATTTTGATTTTACTTGATTAAAAAAATTTACATCTTGCCATTTAGATCTAAATTGAAAATACAAAATTGTTTACTTACCAAAATATTTGCTGTTTCTCAAATGAGAGAAAATTTTTTGTACAATTATCATTGTATTGTAATTAATTTTGCGAGTCATTTCAGATGATACCTTCCATATCTCGGTTTCTGATGGAGGGAGCCGAGCTCCTCCACCAGGACTGTTCCAGCATGGACCGTGTAATGCTGTATCTGGAAGAGAACCTAGACTTGCTGCACAGCCAGCTCAATCAAGACAACTTTACCAGAACCCTGGATGTTATATGGGACCAGCTCAGTCAGCTGTTGTTCCAACTCGTAGAAACCAATTTGGAGGTAATAACAGTTTACTTAATAATTAATAAATGTAGATTATCTATTAACCATCATAGATATATCTACTGGTTAATATAGGTTTTTCTATCATCTATAATATTATACTGCTTAGTTTATATCAGCTGTTGTTGGGTTAGGCAAAGCGCTATAGATATGCAGCTGTAAAAAAGGGAAGCCTATATTCAACACTAGACGTAGATTGGCAAAAGTAGAAAATTAAAAAATGATAAATATTTTAAACAATAACAAAACTTTTGTAACTTAATGATTATGATTATTGCAATAATAGATAAATGTTATGGAATATACTCTCTGATTACAGTATCTTTATGTGAAGGAAGTTCTGCGTGTGTAAGAATCAATGGAACATTCACACCGTGGTTTAACATTCCAAAGGGTGTAAAGCAGGGTTGTGTAATGACTCTATGGTTGTATATGGATAATTTTGTGAAAGAACTGGAATGTATGAATGTAGTAGCAAAAATGGGTGATTTGATTGTATGCTGTTTATTGTACGCTGATGATGCAGTACTAATTGCGAATAATGAACAAGAATTATACAGTTTAGTAAGCAGAATGAAGAGATGATGAGTAAAGGAAAGCGACCTTATTATGAACATCAACAAGTCGAAAGTGATGGTGTTCGAGAACGAGGAAAACCAAGACACCGTGCAAAATACTTGTAGATAATGAATGATTTAAACGAGTAGATGAGTTTCTGTATTTGGGAAGTATGTTTAATAGAAACGGAAAGGCTGAAAATGATGTTGAAAGTTAATTTAAAAATCGCAATAAAACCAAGGTAGTTTCAATAAATAGTGACTATTTTGTGTATTTGTCTACAAAGAAAAAATATGTATACATATGACTAAAAAATATTTATTTATCATTTTTCAGAAAAGACGTCCACCATCATTTTTCTCGAATCTCCACGAGTGTCTGAAGATAATGGTCCGATCTTTCAAACAAGACAACACGGAATCTCAATCCAACGAAACTCTAGCTAGGATAGAGTACTTGCTGAAATTACACGGTTTCGAGACTGCAGATCTGATACATCAATTCTATCTCGAGAGATGGGAGGAACAGAAGACGCTGACAGAATCACCGTTCGGTATGCTGTCAGTCAGAGCAATGTTCACAGAATCATCATTAATAATTGAAGTTATGAATGCTAGAAATCTTTTGCCGATGGATTCTAATGGTAAATTTATTTTTCAACAATATTATTTTTATTAATTCAGTATTTAATTGAGATTCAGTTTTTAAAGTTTCAATAAAATGCAAATTTATGACGATCTTCATATTTTTAGAAATATATTTATAAATTCAGTTATTTACTTTCAAATTGGAATAATACAGTATAGTTGTTTTAGAATTTCTCACTGGATGCATTTTGGTACCACCAATATTCCCGAGATACTATGGTAATACGGGAAGAACAGTGTTTTCAATCTTGGTCGTTAAACGGTTAAAACCGTTCGTAAATTCAGACCCCGTTAATTCTAAATTTAATATTTTCAATAATAATGATCTAATAAATGTTTTCAAATGCTTCCAGATCCAAATATATAAATGTCAATTTCACAGCTGTTTAAGCCTGTTGAAAAACTCTTATAATTTGTAATTCAATATATTTCATAGGCCATAAATTAATATACTTTTGCGCAGGATCTATTTTAAAATTATTAACGTCTAATTCTAAAACACCCCAACACGGATTTCGGATAATTTGAGTTAAATACATAAGCAGTTTTGCAGATATTTTGTCAGCTACATGCATAACACATTGTTTCTCGCAAAAACCACTTAAATTCATTGATATTGCATGTTCAAAATCAGGGTTTGTTCCAAAATACCCTAAAGCAGACAGAGTATAAGTTGTCATTTCCCCTAAAATGAAATCAGTCAATTACAATGCTTGTTGATGATCACGTAATCTAAAATACAGTATGGATGCCAGAAAGATATATATAGAAAAAAAAAATTACATTACAGAATTGTCTCTTTAAAAAATGCTGATGTAAAAACATTTTGATTTTGTACATTTACTTTTAAAATCAACATTTTCATCCATAACCCAAAAATACATAACGTCATTTTAGGAGGTTTTGGAATTAGGCGCTACATATATATTAAAAAATCAAATCACATATATTAAATAAAATGTAAATGGTAATAAATAATAAAAACGGTCTAATTGGAGCATGAAGAGAAACATGAAGAATCACATGCAACTGCTGTTGAAAAATTGATACAATGTTTCTTGTTTTGCTCTGATTTATGCTGTTCTTTATAGCAGTTGGCTATATTAATGCATCGAGAAAATTTTGTGTTGCTTTCTTCGCCGGAATCAGTTTAAAGTAGGATGTTTATTCCTTGACCTAAATGAGAATGTGCTGAAAGTGTATATATGTATGTATTTATGGCCGTATATTGAAAAATTTTGGGCTACAAATTGAAACGAGCTATACTATAAAAAGGCTGTTAGAGCAAAAGCCATAAAGAGTAGCCTTATAGCAAGATATTGGTGTAATTTAAGCCTGAATAGATTCAAAGATTATATTACGTACATAGAGTATGAATAGTCTTATGTGCCATTAATAGTAATAATATTTTTCTCTTTTTCTAATACATATCTGTTTTTTTTATAGGAAGTGTTGATTCTTTTGTTAGAATAAACCTACTTCCTGAGGATTTATTCGCTGGGACAATCCGACCAAAAACACAAACACACAACAAAAATCAGTTCCCACTCTATGATGAAGTGTTTACAATGTAAGTACATTGCGTATAATTAATTTATAATGAATTATCATCATCATTATTTTTGTCCCCTTATCCTCATCCGTAGTCTCGACAAAGTGCTTTCATATTTCCCATGTCTTGTGCCACTTCGGTACTTATTGATCAATTAAGACCTAATCGGTCTTCATACAGTCTTTGTTGGTGTTTATCGATGACCAACTGACCACCTTTCCTCCGAAGTTGACAAGAAGATCTTGGTAGTCTTCTGGCATTCTCAAAACATGCCAAAGCCGCCTTAATAGAGATTTTTCTATATGTAGAATTAGGGACTCCATGGTGAGGATCTCCCTTATATCGGTACTTTTCACTCGGTTAAATAATGACACTTTTCCTACTCCTCTAAGATAACTCATTTCGGTATCTCGTTCTTTATCTCTTCGTAAGGATCCATATTTGGTGACCATATATTAAAGTGGCCCTATACACATCTTTGTAGTCAGTTTGATTTTGATACTATTCAGAGATCTGCACTGTAAAGGGTTCTCTGCACTGTAAAGAGAACATAAAACATTACTAGCAGCCCCAATTCCACTCCGTGGTGCATGATTTTGTCGACTTTACTCAAAGTTCATTTGCTTCCGGTTTTTTCTACCATCGTTACGTCCGGTTTTGCAGTGCTAATCTTCATCATTATTCAATTTATATACATTTATAATGAATTATTTTAATATATAAATATATGTGAGATCAGCGTTTATTCCAGGTAAAATTATTAGCAGAAGAATTATGCAAATAATTTAACCTTCAATAATGTTTTCATGAAATAGTTGTTTATCACATTAATTTATTTCATTTGTTAATATATGCTATGTAAATTAAGGAAACTTTGAACAATGTGTGAATGTTGGAAAGAGATTACAACCTGGTATTTTAGAACTAATCACTATACATTGCAAACTCATTATCAAAATATCTATGTTATAAAAATGGTGTTTTTGCATCCATACAATACAGATTTTAATCAACTTCATTTAAATTAATATTATTCCTGCAGTTCTCGATTTACGAACGAGTTCCGTTCCTTGAGGTTGTTTGTTATACGACTAAACACCTAAATATGCATTTTTTGCATATACTATGCAATCATATAAGTTAATTGTAATTTTCACATATAAAATGCATTGTATTAAATATCAAATACTTATATACATTTATTATAATGATATGCTATGAACGTAAATTAAGCTGAAAAAATTCTAAGAGAATACAAGATATGTATAATAAAACATAAACAATATTATATGTGTACATATAATGTACATTCAACTTTTATTCATTCAAATTTTTATCAGTGTTCGTTATTTTCATACGTGTGTCACTTTGGGCACTCAATGTGGTTGTTTGAACATTCAATGAAATGGTTGCGGCTTTTTAGTCCACCCTTTTAAAATATGATTTAATGGAATAAATTACAAGTTTCTCATTTTCATTATGTATAACACTTCCTGCCCGGTGGGTCAAAATAAAACACGTCCGGCGGTGGTGGGTCATTTTAGACCCACCTCAAGTTTTCGGTTTTTCAACCGTTTTGTGGGAGATTTTTTATAGATATTTCATTTTAAATATGATTTAATGAAATGGCATTATGTGCCGTAATATTTCTGCTAAAAAATTAAAAAATATTACGAATAATGTACATATTCGCACACATCAACAGACGCTCTACACAGCCAAAATACAAACATCCACTGAGCATGTGATCTTCTCGTCGGTTGGGGATTGTTTCTACCTGCTTGAGTGTAACAGTAGTTATAAACAATTAAAATGTATTATTTATTTTTTATACATCAGTATTTTTTTACACGTAAACCAGATGAAAATTATTTAACAAAATATTTATAAAGTGAAATAAATATATTACAAATAAACTATTTAAAAAACTACATCCTTTTTATACAAAACGCAATCAACAATATTATAAGCAGAAGCAAATGTGTTTGACATAATTTAAAAAAATAAGTATAGCAATATACTCAAAATAGATATAATATTGATTGTGTTCTGTGAATTCCGGTCATTAAATAGTTTGTTATTGTTAGAATATAATTGTCAAAAATATAAATAACAATTGCCCCATGGCTGACCCGCTTCTAACTTTGTCGGATTGGTCATAAAACATACAGGCAGGCGCAACGTCCCTCAAATATCAGTTATATTGCTGGTATTGCCTAGGGGCCGCTAGACGAAAATAAGTCAAAACAAATAACAATATAAATCTGTACAATAATTGGACTGGCTCTTAATATATGAACACATACCTGGTATCCTTTGTCTACCCGCTGTAAAAGATATGCTCAAAATGTTGACAATATATGGATCAGTTTTTGAGCATTTGTCACATTTTTATCAATAACTCATTTGAATCTCATTCGATAACATTTATTTGTATCTCAAATTATTTAGAAATATTTAATAAAAGATTAGCTAGAAAGAAAACAGCATTAAACAAATATTTGTAGCGTAATTCATATTTTTACAAACACCTGGGTTAGATCTGAACCCACCACCGCAGAGGATGTGTTAACATGTCAGTGAATCATAAAAGCCTCTTTCCACTTTCACAGGTCTCTCCATATTCGAGTCCTGTTCTTCAAACATTGCCAATCCTTCAGAAATAAACTTGAACTGCAGCCATTTTCTGCACCGTAAATGTTCTGGAATGTGAAATTTGAAGTTTTTCTTGTACTTCTTCTATTTCTATTAATTCATCAGTAGTCAATTCTTTTACATCAGCTGAATTATGTTTGAGTTCTATTTGATTATCCAGTTAAACAACTTCATGCATTACGTAAATAAAAAAAATCTTAAAATTGTGATGTTCGTTATAGCGAACGTTTGTAAATTGAGAACTGCCTGTAATTCGTAATTAATAACAATTGGTACTATTACATATCTGTCAATATTTTCTTTAAAATTGCATTTTTGTCTTATATATTGACACATGTTGTCCAGGCTGGTCTCGCGTCCTTCCGTGTCATGTATGGAACTTCTGGTCCCCTGGCCTCATATCAGGTTATCTCTGTGGACTCACTTCGCTGAAATAAACACCTAGATTACGTAGTGGAGTAATGAGAATATCAATACATCCTTTTATTTTATACAACCGAAAATAAAATGTATCTTTTTCCATGTTCTAACATTCATAATAATATTATTTATTACAGAATATTAACACCAGAGCAACGTAAATATCCCCAGGGGATGATTTTCTTCAATGTCAAGGACAAGGATATGTTTGGAATGTCTAATCAATATCTGGCTGAAGCTTTCATCCACTTCAGCGAAATCCCTGATACGGTCACTGATATCAAGAGCCTTCCTCAAGTACATTTGAAATTGTCAAGGCCAACGAAACTTGGTGAGTCGCCCAACCTTTCTAGAGTTCTGTAAATATAATGTTTTTAGATGGTGGTACATACTTGCATTCCTAATGTACATATATAAATATTATTGTTTTGTAGATTTTTGAAGTGAAACTTCTTTAGCCGTGTTATATTAAATTATAACAGTTAAAGGAATATGAATAATTAAAATACAACTTAAATTGCTCTACAGAAAGACTTATCATTTCAAAAAATTCCCATCTATTACCGTTACATTGTGAAATATTTAAAGCCTGTGCCCAAACGTACGATGACACCGCGACCAGTAAGTGTCGACTCTTTCGCAGGTCACAGGCCTGCACAATTTATTGTGCTTGCCGCGGGTGAGATTGCATTTGCATTCGCAGTCGTTACTTGTTATTTAATATTTATTATATTTTCCGTACTTCAATCAAAATAATTAACATTTACATTCACAAACGTTTCAATGTACATAGAATATTATAGTACATGTCAGTTGAAGGAAGAACTTGTTACTATTTTCTAGTGCTTACATTTTGTATTAATAAACAAACCATCTAAGGTAAAAAAAAAAACAAAATGGTGTGCAGTTCGATAAGTTGTAGAAAATGAACAAATAGTTCTCATAATTGCCATTTATGTATGACGTAACCAAGAAATTTCTAAAATAATCAAATTTATTCATGAAACTCTGTGTATGCAGTATTTGAAAAATATTTAGATAGTTTACATATTTTAGTTGTTATAAGCTTAAAATTTATTTTTTAATAATAAAGAATGATTGTTTTTTATTAATATTTTGTTAACGTGTACTTCATTGAAGTAATAATAACCTTTTTATATTCTGAGGCTTAGAACTTTAATTTGAATAACGTGTAAGCGTTACACTCTGATTTTTCTGTTGACATTACTCTATTGATTCTGCATTTCTCAATGGAATTAACTTTGCTTTAAATTTTTCCCATATTTGTAATGACTGCTATTTGTGTTACAGAGGGAGATGCTGTTAAATCCTTGGAAAATAGGCAAGGAGACAAACAGGCTAAGGAGTTCCTAAAGAAACAGAGGCAAAAGATTGGCTTGCCGCACTGACTGTCTATGAGGAACACCATAAAGAGATCTCTTAAAAACTTTAACAAAATAAGGCCGATTAATTAACCTTGTTCAACAATAATCTAACAATATTTTTTGAGTATTACCGAAATAAATAATACAAAAGTGATATTGAATATATTGATATTATTTATGAAAATTTATATAATTATTTATATAAGCTTTGTCATTCTTAAATAGATCTTGTGATTCTGGCAAAGTGTTTGGAGCTATTTATATTTTTGGAGTCTGGACTTGCAAACAACATGATTATGCATAGCCATTGATGTGCTTGTGGTCTAGTGGTCACGGTACTCGCCTAGTGATCTAGTGGTCGGGGGTTCGAGCCTCATTCCAGGAGCCCATCAAGTTAGTCCTATGTTCATAGCACAAGCGTTTAGCTTGGTTTGAAAATAGTAAGAATACGTATTCCGGGTACGCATATCTATTTTTTTTAAGAAGATTTAAAAATCTTTTGTCCCTGACAATCATTGTCATTCTCAATGAAATTTTTCTCACGATAATCAGAATGATTTCATAAAAATCTCGGCTGAGAATTTAAAATCATTTTTGCATTATTAAATGGCCTCCGATGTACTTTCAATTTTGGAACATTATTTCAAGAACACAATATTTATGATGAAGATGTCAGAGATTTCTATGTGTTGTTCCTATTATGCTATGTACGTAGAATGTAAAATATCAACTTTTAAGCCGCACCAAATATACAATTTTCCTAGCATTTTTGATATGATGTCCTTTTTGACTGATTTTATCAAGCAATCTTATTTGTAGTAACTTTTTTATTTTTCAATATTTTATCTATTTATTCATTGCATTTGTATGGAATTTCGATAAAAACTATTCCTTTCACGTTTTGTAAATATACACACAATTATGAAGTTCACATTGCTCTGAATAATGTGAAAAATTAACTTGCCAAGTTGTTTTGTGAAAAGCTTAAATAGCTTTATGTTATTATTACTTGGATGGTTTGAGTTGATTAAGAAAATAAAACGTGCCTTTTAATGATACTTTTAAGTAAGATTGTAAATTTGAGTATAATTTATTAGCATTAAAAAATAGATTCATTAATTTCTTTAGAAAATTAAAAATATTTAGTTGTAAATTAATTTCATTAAATCAGTGCGTACTCTTAGTGCATATTGAAAATGTGTGAAGCACATGAAAAGTATTTGTGAAATTCATTTTTGATCTACTATTTTTAGTGATTTGTGAAATTCATTTTTGATCTACTATTTGTGATTTTCAATAAAATGAACTGTCAATAAATCAATGTAAAATATATTTTCTGTGTTTAGATGCATTCAAATGATTTGTTGATATTAAAAAATTGAACTTTTGTGAAGTTATAACAAAAAAGAAACTGCAATAAACTTTATTAAAATTTCTCGACAATGTACGAACAAAAAAACACTTGATTGAACGTGGACTTCAAAATATATATAGCAACATATATACCTGTGAATGATTTTAAAATATACAAAGATATATTACGTTGCAACTATAAGAAATAAATTGTATATAGGTACTATATTTACAATGTACATTTTAGTTTTTTACATAATTTTTAGAGAAATGTTTATTGACAAATAGTAAATTAAAAAATATAAATGATTATTGCTTTTTATTCCTTATAGTATTTTAATTTCTATTTTATAAAATGTTTGCAATATACGAAGAATGTGACCCTTGTCCCGCTCCGGTGCTGCTGTGAATTCTTCTGTCCAATGACATTTTCTACGGATCGTCAATGTAAATTCACAACACTGGATTTTCACATCATATTTTCTAAACAGTAATCTTATATGACTGGAGCTAATGAACCGCATGTAGAATATTTCCTCATGGTGACACCTGAAAGAAAAAAAACATCTTTAAGACGAGTCAATATTTTATAACTTTCAAAATCTTATTATTTATTATAATATTGCCCTCGGTATCCATTGCATCCTATGTCAATGTCATCCATTTTATTTAGAAATCCGCTATATGTCAGTACAGATTAGGAAAAAATAATAATGAATATTATTGTTCATTTATAATCATTCCTTAGATGTCACTAATGTCTAATATTTGTTAGGAGAACACATTCTAATTGTGAAGTTGGTCTAATTGTAACATAGGTCTGTGATATTCTGGATAATGCACCTTCCCCAGTTAGGAAAGAGATCCAGGTTCGAATTCCGGTAGTGCAACAACAATATTTTTCGATAAAATTGATTTTATATGTATATCTTTCTAATTAATATATTTAATTCATATTTTTCTCATATTTATGTTTTACGAGTGTTATTATTTGCCAGATACTAAATTACATATTTATAATATGCATAGGTAATGCTAGCTTGCATAGGAGTAGATGGCCATTGACACCACAAATTCTTTTAAATCAAGTAAAAAGTAAGTGTGTAGCTTGTCGGTATTGTGGTAAAGACAATGGCCTAGTGATCTAGCGGTTGGGGGTTCGCGCCTCGTTCCAGGACACCAGCAAGTTAGTCTTAATGGTAATAATATTGATGATTGATGTATACTTGTCTTTATTTTTTTTTAATAAAAAAAAAAGAATAATTAAATATACTACTTACTTCTGCCACATTTGATAGCGCAACTCAACTTCCCTGGATTGGTGTAGGTGATTCCATCACTACCGCACATGGGATTGTACTCGCCGGTGAGTGTCTGGTGGCATCTGCGTTGGCAAGCATTTGGAATATTTGGACTACTAGTAGTTGTAATTGTGACAACATTTTTGATTGAGTGCTTTGTCATTACATCTTCTCCGTTACTGGTCGGATTTACAAATATATTAGTGTTTGATTCCGTGGGAAATATTATTGGTGTCCAGTCACTTTGATTTTTAGTTTTGCCCTGTAACTTGTGTAATGTATTTTCCAGTTCGTTTGATTGATTTGATCGTTGTGAAATTAGAATATCCCGTATCTTGTTGTAATTTGTTATCTTTTCGTCGTTCTGATTCCTATTCTGATCCCAAATGTTTTGAATTATTTTTTCACTTTCATTGTCAATCTGATGATACTTCTGGTTGATATTATTTTCTATCTTTATGGAGTGTGTGTCTTCATTATGGGATTGTTTTGTTTCAAAAGGTTCTGATTGAAAGCTTTCTCCTGTAAATGCAAAATCTGCACTTCCCGAACCTTTGAAATCTGTGGGTAAATCTGATCCTCTTTTTAGAATGACCCCCTTTGAAGCAGGAATGTGAAATCTGTTTGTCTCCTGATTTTTCAAACTGTCCTCATTTTTCGTTATAATAACGTGCGTTTCTGTTTTATATCTTGTCAGCGAATCCAGATTGGCATTGGATTCCAAAAATGCAGTCATAAACACTGAAAAAATAAAAACGTTGTCTAATCCACGAGAACTTGATATTGTTATATAAACAATGAAGATTTAATTAATGTGGTTTTATTTGTTAAATAGTAAAATATCTGCAGTTTTTATTTAGTCAATTATGTGATTTCAAAATTATGTAAAACAATAAGTATAATTAGTTCATATCACAATTTATTTAAAAAATATACATTACTTACAAAACCAGGCTGTTAAACTGAATAACATCATTTTGGAATTTCAAATTTGATTTTTCTGGAAAAATAAATGGATAATGGTATTGATTATTATTATAAATGTTACATTTTTGACAAACAATACCATAAAATATTACCGTCTTATAAACATAGTATTTACAAGATAGTAATTTTTTCCATTCAACCAAAGTCTGAAGGCGAAATTAAACCGGCGTTTACAATAATACCTGGAATATATTTAAATTTAATGATTGATTTTACTCATTAATAAAACTTAGTATTTTCATGGTAATTTGTTCTTTAAACATTGCAATGTTAGTGACTTATGTTTTTTAAATGCAATATAATAATATCTAATAACCAATGCACAATTACATACAATATTACAATTAAATGATAAGCTAATTATTTTAAAATCAAATACAGTCATACATAAATATTTCAAGATTCTGTGTACAAAGTATTATATAATATATTACGTGATAGCGTTAAGCAGCTTTCTAGATATTGTTTCAGCTAAAAATAAAATATCAGGGTATATCATGAAATAGTATTACTTTTGAATTAAATAACCTGTTATTCCGACAGAGTACAGTACAGAGTGAATATTATGGTCTATGCCGATTTTGTTCAACCGTGATTTTGGTTTGGCAGACATTTGTCAGTTCGCATTTGGAAGTCGTAGAAAGTAGTTGATCACAATTTATTTTGAATATCTAATGCTTTAACAATGTGTTGAAGACATTAACACATTTTATAAAAATAATAATAGCAATGCTGGAACCATTAATGGTGATTTTTATCGTCACATTTTGGAAAACTTATTGGTGGCCGAATTGGGTCGATTGGGCCTGCAACACATGCAGTTTCAACAGGGCGGTGCCACCCCACACACAGCCTGAGCCACGCTTGAAACTTTGTGAGAACATTTTCTCTGCCCCATAATGTCAACAAAAAGTGGTGATATCGACTGGCCTGATTTGGCGGCTCCCGTCTATTTTCTGTGGGGATACTTGTAAGGAAAAGTCTACGCCAATTACAATTCCGATGCTTTAGGACAATATTCGAAATGAAATTGTTGAAATGCGAGAATGTTATGAAAAATATGGTTGAAAGAGCATGCATTTGTGCTGCTACCAGAGGCGGTCACTTGGCCGATGTCATATTCCATACACTATTATAATAAAGTAAAAAAAATCGATAAATAAAAACCAAATTAAAAAATTGTGTTTCATTTTCTAGTTATTCAAAAACAACATTGGCCTGGAGTTATTATTCACCCTGTATCTTATTGGCAATCATAAATAAAACTCGTATATGAGTGGGTAATTATGAATACAAAATACATAAATATGACCTGGAACATGCGGATGCCAGGAAAAGATACAGAAGATTATAATTTTTGACTCGTTTTGTTATTCAAATTGATATGTGATGTGTAGCGAATTAAACGCATTTTTCTATGACCCTGGCACGAATGATTCACATGGCGTTAAAATGATCCCAGATGACTGGGTCCCAACAACACTGCATTCATTATGTAATTGATCCGTATCCGATTCCGGTACCACATCATCACTGCGGCAGTATCGCAAGGTTGCGCTACTACCTTTAACCTTCAAAACAGATTCGTTGAAAACATTCTTTTGATATTACCATTATGTATTATTATTGTGTAATATGAGTGCTAGAACCTTCTGTAAATAATGCTGTGCTGAAAATAATGATGACAAATACTTGATTTCATTACGTGGAATAAATGAATTAATGAGGAAAGGATGATAAGAAAGATGTACGATATGAATGGTGACACTAGAAGCAGAGGCGCCCGCGGAAGACTTGGCAAGACCAGGTAAACAATAATGGAACATAGCCCTGTTAGAAGCCTCAATAGAGACAAGAGTTGTGTATTGAAGGAGAAACAATGATGCATGTTATTATAATAGTTAACATTAAGGTGACCAGGAGCTCAAATATAATGATAAGTTAAATATGAATTAAATATATTAATTAGATAGATATACATATCAATTTTATTATCGAAAAATATTGTTGTTGCGCCACCGGGATTCGAACCTGGATCTCTTTCCAAACCGGGGAAGGTGCATTATACAATTATACTACAGCGACAAATTTTCAAACTTATATGTTTCCCTTTTGATATTAATACATTTAATTGTTCCATTATTTGAAAAAGCTATCTACCGTACTTTTACGGTTCATCCAGGTTCGAATCCCGGTGGCGCAACAACAATATTTTTCAATAAAATTGATTTTATGTGTATATCGTTCTAATTAATATATTTAATTCATATATAAATATCACAGACCGTCTGTTCTGAATAATTACAACTTCACAATAAGAATGTGTTCTCCTAATAATAATAAGTAATTGATTGAACTGACTTCGTCTCTCACTAAATTATATTTCAGGTTTGATAATAATATAAATAATTGATACCGTAAAAACACTTTATTAATCTGTGGAATCTAAAATGTAAAATTAAGATAACTCGCTGACCTTTCTAAGATAATATAAAAAAGTTAATATAAAAAATTAAAACATTGGTTGTTGCATTAAAACGCATCTAAAATGACCAAAGTAATGCAGTTATCTCCTTGTGTGGCATAATTATAAAATGTTTATTGCCAAGATTATATATTTATTATTATTAAAAAAGTGCATATATAATTTTATTTAAACATGTGAAAACAACCGGCTTCCGCGAACTGGTTCAAACCCATTTTATCATTCCGATCTGATTCCGCATCTTTCATCGCAGTTTGTTACGACGCACGCTATGAACGTCAGGGCATAATTTATCATCCTTTCTTTTGTACTAAATAAGTAAAAAAATAATAATTTTCTCAAAAATCTTGGTCTCGGACTATTTCTGCGCCTGGTTCTTGTTCCACATTAATTACAAAATTAAGTTCACCTGTCTGGAATTCACAAGTGCTCATCATCGTTGCGATATATTAACTAGGTATGTTGAATAGTCGTGCACATTATGAAATGTACACAGGCATCGTGTGATCTCACCAGTACAGATTGGCCAAAAGTCACTGTATCATTTACATTTTTTTTGTATTTTTTATTCATTCATTTTTTGTATGATATTTTACATAGAGTAGATTTTTTACTTGTATGTAAATGAAAATCTTATCTTATCATTTTCATTTCAACAATTCGTCGTCTACTTCCATGGCAGCAGTCCATTCTCGCTGAGGCGCCTCGGACGAGACATTTGTCGAGGTGCCGAGACCCGAATGGTACAAAGTA
Source organism: Eubasilissa regina (assembly GCA_022840565.1). Lineage (NCBI taxonomy): Eukaryota > Metazoa > Arthropoda > Insecta > Trichoptera > Phryganeidae > Eubasilissa > Eubasilissa regina. Next base: position 24,783,071 of record JAINEB010000025.1, read on the forward strand.
CGCTCGCCAAGGCTTCTCAACTCGCCTCACATCGTTCACGCTTTGCCCAGAACGGAGCGTGGACGAAGACAGACGGCACGAGACGTCTCGAGTCAACACGAGAATATCCGATGCAAGCAGAGAGCCACAGTACATTCTCGTGCTCGGCTCCTCTCGCCATGCCTCAGCGAGAGTGGACTGCCGGCATCAAAGAGGCGTATCTCAAATTTGTTGATTTTATAACAGACAGATTGTGTGGAATACTGGAATATTTCACTATTGAAAAATGATAAAAAAAATCTTACCGATTTCTACGAATATTTTTTGATTTAAAGATAGTGTGAGGTGTATTTATTTCATAAATATTACTTACGAGTGTCATTTATAACAATTACGCATAGAAATAAGAGGGGTTACCTCAAAATGTTTTTATGTAATATATTACATTGGATTAAAATTCAAAAATGCCTATTTGAATGGATTATGGGAGTGTGTTTGTGCAATGTAACCCTGGGCGTAACTCAATTTTAACAAAACACGAAATACGCCTTTTTGAAAGATGCACTAGTTGCGAGCTTCGCGTACAGGTAAAAAAAAAATTCGCGCTATCATGCGAAAGATAAGTAAAATAAATAAATAAAGTTTTTTGTGTGTGGTTAAAAAATATTCGTACGTTGTATAATAATATCACGTAAAAAAAATAAATCATAAAGTGATTAAATTTTTAAATGATTAAAGTTACTTTTGGGCCACCCGATCAAGATGGAGTGGAGTATTTATAATACAATTTAAATGGTATATAAAATAAAACAAATAAATATTTAATTAATCACATAATATCGAGTAAAAACTTACCGAAATTGTCGTCTTTCGTCGATTTCCAAGTTATGTAAAGACCGCAACACCTTTAGACTTGTTGAAGGACAATGGACGCAATTAGCGGTGAGTATATCGCCAGACGTACCGCGAATGATTAATATCGATTAAAGATCGATGTTAAATAGAATTTATATATCCGTTTGTCACAAGACATCAGGAAATATTTAGCTTAGGGACGCAATAAACTAATCATGATTCATGTACTGAAGAATATTTAATTTAAAGTCAAACTCACTGAAAATACCGACATTCTTGAAGCGTTACATTTAAGATGTAAACAATGCTTGGAAAGTAATTTTACCGTCATCCTAGCCTATTTAACTTGAGATGTGTCTCGCTATAGGGAATTTATAGGAAGCAACAGGGGATGCGTTCTATTGAACATTGACCATTCATTTCGTTCTTGTCCCAGGGGCCGAGTTCTCGTTGGCCTTCTCTCATAGACGTATTCTTCTCATCTTAACCATCTTGACTTCAACATTGCTGAGATATTTGAATGGCATCGATAAATTCAGCACTTAAGCGAATGAGTCCGTATCTTTAACTGGTCCAAGTATTCTCTGAAGAATTTTGTTTTCGAATTCTTAGATAGATTTTGACTGCTTCTCCATGAGATTCCAGAATTCATATTCATACTGCACTATTGGATTCATGATCACATTGCGTAGGCACTTTTAAAACAAACGCAAAGTTTAAAGAAAGCAAAATCGACACAAGTCGGATACATGGATACTTACCGACATAATACACACATTTTAATAAGTAACCTTAATGTGCACCAGTTACACAAATGTGTGTGCAGTGATGAAGTCGACATTGTATTTAGTGATTGTTAAGTCGTTATTTAAACCGTTATTGTGATTGTGATTGTTTTCGATTGAAACGATGATTGGTAATACTTCGAGCAGTAACTGATACGTTAGAAAGTAATCCTCCAACAGTTAAATCTTACTAAGAACACATTCTTATTGTGAAGTTGTAATTATTGAGAACATTGGTCTGTGATATTTTAAATACAAATTAAATGTATTAATTAAAAAGATATAAATATAAAATCAATTTGAGTAGCTTGTTGGTGTAGTGGTCAGGACGTTGGCCTAGTGATCTAGTGGTCGGGGGTTCGCGCCTCGTTCCAGGACACCAGCAAGTTAGTCCTATTTTCATAGCACAAGCGTTTAGCTTAGTTTGAAAATAGTAAGAATATTGATGTGACATGTATTCCGTGTACGCATCTCTATTTAAAAAAAAAAAAATTGTTGTTGCTACCGGGATTCGAACCTGGATCTCTTCCAATCTGGGGAACATGAATATAGGTTCGAAAATTTGTCATCAATATACTAAGTGCTGTAGCATAATCGGTTAATGTACGTTACCCGGATTGTAAGAGATCCAGGTTCGAATCCCGATAAGAACAACAATATTTTTTGATAGAATTGATTATATATGTATATCTTTCTAATTAATACATTTAATTTGTAGTTAAATCTTAGTTACCAATTACCAATCGTCGTCACAATCACATAACGATTTACAATAACTAAATCGATTTATAATTATTAACGCATCAGTGACTAAATTTATGTTTTTAATATATAAAAATCCTTTTCCTAATGATGATTGGTTTTTATTATAAAACTCGTGGTTAATACAAAATTATTAAGGAAAACACATTCTTATTGTGAAGTTGTAATTATTCAGAACACAGGTCTGTGATATTTTAAATACTAAATTAATGTATTAATTATAAATATATACATATAAAATCAATTTTGTCGAAAAATATTGTTTTAGCGTCATTAGGATTCGAACCTGGATCTCTATTTCCAATCCGGGGAAGTGCACTACCATTGTGCTATAACGCCAGTATTTTTCTTGACAAATTTTCGAACCTATATGTTACATTTTTCAAATTAATACACCTGTCGTTCCATTATTTGAAAGCCATCTACATTATTTTTACAGAATCTCAAATACCTTTGAGTAAACCGACTGCAGACGCCAGAATTATCAATTCATTTTAATGTAGTGCACTTCCCCGGATTGGAAATAGAGATCCAGGTTCGAATCCCGGTGACGCGAAAACAATATTTTTCGACAAAATTGATTTTATATGTATATATTTATAATTAATACATTAATTTAGTATTTAAAATACAAAATAAATTGAAACATTTTACTAAACTTATCGCACGATTTATTTTTCATTTAATTTCACAAATTGAGAAATATTATGTACGCGTAGAGAATAATTGATTTATACAAATTGAAGTGGTCAAGTTCTAATTAACTTAATTTTAATAATACATGATCGTTCATTTTTTTTTCCAGAGTAACCGGAGGAATATTAAATTAAAAATATTTTTTAAACTATGAAAGTGCATAGTTTTCTTGTACTCAGGTAGTGATGCTAACTGCCAAATCTTGTCAAATTGCACGTGGCGTGTAATCAAATTGGGTCTCGATGCAAAATGGAAAATAGAGATTGGGCCCTAGTACAAATTGGAAGGGCCATTCTCTAAATAAGATATAAGAATATTAAGTACTATACGGTATATATATTTTAATTTGTAAAAAAAAAATTGGTCTCTTGTCTTCAATGATATTCACATTTAAAATAAACTGTGTTTGTAGACATTTTATATGCACTCATAACTGAAAAAATCTTTAATTCGTAGCAATTTTACTTTGCTACGGTGGTTTGGTCCTTAACATAATATAATATATTAGCATACTGTAGATATACATCGATAATGTTTTCGCGTATTTTCGTAATACAAGTAAGAAATGATTTAAAAACATTAAAAATGTCATATTGTCAAATGGGATCAAATTTTGGGATTTATCTAACTAGACCCCAAGGTAAAGCATTTCATTGGCATGGTTACGCTACTGGATCAAGCTTATTATTTGAATTTCAAATTACAAATACAAATTAAATGAATCAACTAGAAAAATATACAGAAAAATTATTTTAGTTGCTATCGGGATTCGAATTTGAACCTTTACCTGCGGTATTCAGTTTCGCCATATCATCCAAGTAAGGTTACGACAAATTTTTGAATTTATATTATATAACTCTTTTAAATTGATACATTTATTATTTAATTTTAAAAACCCATCAGATTTATCGAATCCCGATAACAATTTTTTTCCGTATATCTTTCTAGTTTATTTATTTGCATCAAAAATATTACAGAAATATGTTCTCAAAAACTTCAACTTCACAACAATACCGTGTTCTCCGTAAATATTCAACTTATATGCGTACAATACTCGTGATGATTTCATTGAATTTATTTGATAGACATATTTTAAGAATCCCCTATCAGGAACCATCTTCAATAATAGATGTTTCTTTTTTCACTGGGGTTTCCAGTCATACAACAATGTCTATTCGAATAGTGAAGTTCTCGAATGCAAGTCTGACCTGAGATGAAGCTAGAAGGTTAGCCACCGATTGAGAAGTTGTTGGAAACACTTCACGAAGACCATAAACATGTTTTAAATAGGAAATGGTTGCGGTCAAGAAATAATAATTTAAACATGTTTTTTATACAATATTAAATCATTAATTTTCATGATACCCGATTCGGCCCCGGTTCTAGGCTTCTCCGCTAATAATAATTCACTTAATTATACTGATCCAGAGTTTAGATTCATATTATGCATGTAAAATATATACTAAAATATTTTATTTCAGTATTGCATTTAAATAATATTTATTATATGTCGGCATGGGGAATTAAGAAACTAAGAAGAATTAAAGCCCATTCCGAAAAGTTTCATGGCTGTTTAATCCCTTTATTGTCTTAGTTTATTGTTGTAACCTCGACGCGACAGACGGGAAACTAAAAACTGTTTAAAAACCTACCTATTCATTTAAATAAGTACAATTCTTATTAGCTGCTAACACATCGTAATTAATACTGTAATTACTTCCAAACAAGATACAAAATTATTACTTTTTCAGAATTGGATAAATGTCAAATTCTTCCTCTTTAAGCCTGTGTCATTCAGCATCTGATATCGTCGTTTAGTTTAGGTAAATATCGCATTTAAATGAACAATGCGTATTGTGTTTGTAATGCTTACTGAGGGTGGACTTACGAGTTGAAACGGTTAAAAGCGGTAATGAAAGCGGACTTTACCGCATTGGTAATGGAGTATAATTTCAGTTGATTTATGATTACGTTTTCTGTACTTTCATACCTGAAAACCACGAAAATAATAATACATCAGTGTGACAAAAGATGTTTAATTAGGAAAAATCAAAAAAAATAAAAGGACCGGGTACCAGTCGAAAGATAAATTTCTTTGTTATTTTAAAAACACGCGGGTACCAAGTTCTCCGGTTCCGGTTCGGATGCCCTAGGCGCCACTTTACCAAGGGACTTCACTGCCTGGCTCCACAACCCTGTATGGGACTCTTCCCGCCAAATTTGGACACCAAGAATGGACATGTTTATTTTGTTTTGCTACTTATTTAAAATATTATTCATTTAGGTTCATTTCAGTTGCCATTTTGGAAGTAGAGTATCATTTTCGCACTGTGTGTGCTGTAGAGTCAAAGAATCCCAAATTTTTTACATTTTATTTGTGAGTTGTACAGGTTATCTTAAATTAGAATCTAGGTGAGGACTGATATTTGTGATGAGTTTTATGCAGCAGGTCAAAGTAGCAAATATTAGCATTATGTGAGTATTCATATTTTAAGGAGAACACATTATTATTGTAAAGTTGAAGTTTTTTCAGAACATAGTTCTGTGATATTTTAATACAAATTAAATATATTCCGGTGGCAAACAAAAATATTATTTCGATAAATTAAATTTTCCTATATATATTTCTAAATACTAAATTAATGTATTAATTATAAATATATATATATAAAATCAATTTTGTCGAAAAATATTGTTTTTGCGTTACCGGGATACGAACCTGGATCTCTATTTCCAATCCGGGGAAGTACACTACCAATTGTGTTGTAACGCCAGTATTTTTCATGACAAATTTTCGAACCTATATGTTACATTTTTTCAAATTAATTCCATTATTTGAAAGCCATCTACATTATTTATTATTATATATGTTACATTAAAACAATATTTTTCGACAAAATTGATTTTATATGTATATATTTATAATTAATACATTAATTTAGTATTTAGAAATATCACAGACCGTCTGTTCTGAATAATTACAACTTCACAATAATAATGTGTTTTCCTTAATAATTAATAATTATATATTTCTAATTGATAGGTACATTTAATTTGTATTATTTATATTTTAGTCGGTTATTTTTTTGTCTGCATTAGGATCCAAGATTTGTAATTTATTAACTAGCTCAAATGAGTAATTTCCAGTTGTTAGTAAGTGCTTTCGACTAATGCGTAGGCGGCAACCAACTGGTATACACTCGGTCTTCTCTTGAATCCTTACAGGACCTATTATGAATGAATCATGGACAGCTTCTTGGGATCTTGCGATGATATCGATGTCATGAGTCTAGGCTAATTACTGAGTAGATATTTTTCGAAAACTGTTCCGGTTGGTGTTAATACAGGAGTCTCGTATAACTTTTGTACTACGTTGAATAATACACGAGCCAGTCCGTAACACCTTACCCAAAATTCTCTTAAATACACGAATTTCATATTTTCAAGAAATGCCTAAGATATAAATGAAGATGGATTCATATTATATGTTTAGATGTCAAACATTATTGAATATGAAATGACGTCAAATTGTTTTCTAAAAATAATACGACGCAAAATAAATCAGCATATCCATTCCATTCAATGCTAATTACATCATTGGACAAATACAATATTGTAATTGGCAGTATATTGTACCAAAGTTCAGGATGTATCTAATAAAGTTAATAGGTGTCTAAGCAATATTTTAGATAAGGGTGGACTTAACTCAAATTTCTGCGTTAAAAAAATTAAACTTATAAATAGCTGAGACGTGGTGTGCAACTAATCTTTTTTTACTATTTAATAGTGTTTACAGTTTTGATAAATATCCATGTATTAGTTAACAATAATAAATTAGTAATTTTAAATGAGATCTAAATCAAATTTCGCACCGTTACTCTTTAGGACTTTGCGCAAACAGGCATCATTCTGCCTCCCCGTGGCTACTTTGCCTCCTGCTCCCGAAATATATAATTGTGTTTTATATCGAATGCCATCCATTAAATTTTTTGCTCAGTTGCACTCTAGTATACTGAGAAAAATATTGTCATCCCATTGCACTACCCTAGATGCATTAACCTCATCCTGCCTGGACCAACTGGGCCAACGCAAAACAATGGAGAGCAAATTTAACGAGTTATGATATCATTTCGATAATAAATGCATTTACACTATATTAAAGGCTTTTATTTCAAACCAACATTCCATTATCTATTTTTCATTACGACTAAATTACAGACCGCTAATCTATTCTACATATTATTAAAGTTGTAAGCTATATTCTGTGTTGTATATATGTCGCGTTGTAACAATATCCGTCACACACGGTAATCACTGTATCAAGCAAGCCTGCGAGCCATTTGGGTATTTTTGAATTTTGCCAGATAGCTGAAGAATGACATAAACTTTTTTCCCTCGACACTTTTTTATTCCTCTTTTCCTCTATTTGTTACGACCGTTTAAGTTTAGTGAATTTCTTGGTACTTTTTTTTAAATTTAGCCTAACTTAAACATTTTCGCTCACAATTCCGCGAGTTTAAAAGCTATAATTATTTTTAAATATTTCCGCGACGGCCGACGATGGACGGCATCGTTGCGTTTATTTTTAAAAATTCTTCTTCTTCTAATTTTTTCGCAAATCCTAATTAAGTGAATTTCGTGTTTTTGAGTTTTCCTCTGCGACATTAAGACCAAATTTTTTAATTATTATTCAAGATATACAAACCGATAGCACAAAATTTATTTTGGAGGTAATAAACTCCCATCATTTCAATTTCATCTTTAAATTGTAAAAAACACGTATTTTTTTTTTGAAAAACGTACGGACCTACTTAGATGCGCCGAAAATGCGATAAAACTGAAACAACCCACTCCAATAAGTGTAAATCTCACGACCGCGCGAGGAAACAAAAGCATTCGCTTTTATGTCTTTGACATACGGAACAATGACAAACTTTGTGATTTATGAAAAATATCGATTTTCACATGAGAAATCAAACACTTTTATATTTGAAAACAATCTCTATACACTATGCGGTATGAACCGGTCTTTTAAAAATATCGTAATAATGGAGGTATCGTCGCGTTCATGCACCCTGAAGAAAAATATTACCCAATACGAAAAAAAATAGTATTTTTATTAAATTATGTTTTAATATTATTTCATTTTAATCAAAAATGTCGAATTTCACATGAAAAATTAAACATTTTCAGGTTTAAAATCAATCTCTCCAGAATGTGCGGTATGCACCAATGTTTTAAAAATCGTCAAAGAATATAGATATCGGTTTATTTGAGCACCGACAATCCGAATTAAAAAGAGTATTTTTATTTAAATATGTATACTGTTATTTTTCGATATGTACATTTTTCTCTAGGCATATTATTGGCAATCTTTTACCCCAGAGTTTTACAATATTTTGGTAGAAATTAATTTATTTTATTTACGGAAACTACTTTTTTTAATTTAAGGCGTCATATAGAGTTTCAAAAAATTTAATAAATGGTATGAATAAAAATCAAAATTGAAAAATTAAATTTGGCGCGATGTATTACGTGTTTTCTTTGCAACTTTTAAACATAGATATCACTATACATGCCGTTTGAGTTAAAAATCGATTATTATAGGTTAGGTCTAGAATGACGCAATGATGATTTTTTAAATGCGTCATTGAATTAATTATTATTTCGCAGTTGTACACGTGACTTAAATACGTCTGCCTTACTACAGACCGGCCGAAGGAGTTTGTTATTTTACGCGTCTGTTATTCAATATTTAAATTGAACAGTTCTGGTGATAGATAAACTTGTAACTTACTTACTTACTTACCATCACGCCGTTTCCCCGCGGGGGTAGGCAGAGAAGATAGAGCGCCACACTCTTCTCTAATTCTCGCCTCATCCACATTCATATATCTTCTCTTACAAGCTCGATGAGTGATGGATTATTATTCTCCTCTTTTATTTTTCTTCTTCTTTTCCTGTCAAATCACTTTTTATGGTTTTATCAATGAAAATTAACAATTTTTTTTTAAGTCCTGGGAGATGGGTTGTTAGTTGTATACATCGGCTCTGTTTTTTTCTAATTCTGGGATACCGAGAAAAGTGGTATTTTTTTACGTGGTAACTAATCTAACCTAACCTTTCTCAAAGATCAACACGCCTTTGACCATCTTGGGTTGTTAGTTGTGTACGTCGGCTCTGTCGCTTTTGAAAAATCGACGTACCTATCTACATACGAATAAAATATAGAAAAGCTTGATTTTTTGCAGACTTATTAATCAAACGCAACCGTCTATATTTTCAAGCGATAACCGAGGGCTCTTATTGGAGGAGCTCTGATTCGTTGGTTTAAAAAATGGCCGCCTGAAAACTGTGAATGATCAGTTGTTACCCATAATTTTAGCGCACTTTTTTTAACGTTTTAAATTTTCACTAAATGGTCGCTGAATAAACATCTGTTTTATGTCATTCAATTTAACCTTAAACTTTGACTTTGACGTTTCTGGTCGGCCATGTTTTTTTTGATCCATGAAATGAATTCGATAGAGAGCAGTAAGATGTCGAAACGATTCTTGGAAAACGTGTAAAAATCGTACACGTGGTTTAAAAATATAGATAATATGGGTTTTTGATTACATTAGTTAGTTAAAGTGCGATTTTAATTTTTTAAAATGCTAGTGATAATTCCTTCCCATAATTCAAAACAATATTTAGGTATTTCATAATAACTTTTCTAATTAAACACTCCTCTTTTAGACTGTGTTCAAAATTAGTAATTCTTATAAAATTTATAAAATTTCTGTTCTGCCTCAGTCCGTTTGAATTTCTTTGACCGACGAATTGTAATAAAATATGCACTAGATTTGTTTGTGAAATGGACACAGCTATTTTTACTGATCATAAACATGTCTGACGTTATAAAATGCTGAATTGTATCACAAATGCGACCTTCGTCGGTAGCAACGACTTTAGAAATGAGTTGTAAAGATTTATCTCAATGACTTGCGTTAATAGTTAAGCGGTATCGATCACTATAATTATTAATATAATGATATAAATTATACTTTGCATTAAATAGATTCGTCTTTGTGGTACTTTTAAGATCTTTCTTTTGTCGTAAGTCCATTATTTGCTTAACATACATTGGAAGATCCCTTTAAGTCATATTCAAACATCTAAATGCAGTTTGTTCTATGAAGTTCCTTCGATATGCCTCATACAAGATATAAATAATTAATACATATATATTATTTTAAATATATTTCCTACCTCTGTGCAGTGGGATGCGGCAGCCCTGGACTCTGTAGCGCCCTCGGGCAAAACTTTTTTGGGCACCCCCATCCTTAATTTAAAAAAAAAAAGTCCAACGTACAACGTCCTCTTGTGACCAGACTGTTGTTGTTGTCACTGCGCAAGATGCCGAGTGCGCAGTAGCCAGTGCGCATGTTACCACTGCGCAGGATGCCAAGTGCGCAGTAGCCAGTGCGCATGTTGCCACTGCGCAGGATGCCAAGTGCGCAGTGGCCAGTGCGCATGTTGCCTCTGCGCAGGAAGCCGAGTGCGCAGTAGCCAGTGCGTATGTTGCCTCTGCGCCGGATGCTAAGTGCGCAGTAGCTAATGCGCATGTTGCCACTGCGCAGGATGCACATTGCGCAGTAGCCAGTGCGCATGTTGCCTCTGCGCAGGATGCCGAGTGCGCAGTAACCAGTGCGCATGTTGCCTCTGTGCAGGATGCCAAGTGCGCAGTAACCAGTGCGCATGTTGCCATTGCGCAGGATGTCAAGTGCGCAGGATGCCAAGTGCGTAGTAGCTAATGCGCATATTGCCCCTGCGCAGGATTCCGTGTGCGCAGTAGCCAGTGCGCATGTTGCCACTGCGCAGGATGCACATTGCGCAGTAGCCAGTGCGCATGTTGCCACTGCGCAGGATGCCGAATGCGCAGTAGCCATTGCGCATGTTGCCACTGCGCAGGATGCCGAGTGCGCAGTAGCCAGTGCGCATGTTGCCACTGCGCAAAATGCCAAGTGCGCAGTAACCAGTGCGCATGTTGCCTCTGCGCAGGATGTCGAATGCGCAGTAGCCAGTGCGCATGTTGCCACTGCGCAGGATGCCGAGTGCGCAGTAGCCAGTGCGCATGTTGTCACTGCGCAGGATGCCAAGTGCGCAGTAGCTAATGCTCATGTTGCCACTGCGCAGGATGCCAAGTGCGCAGTAGCTAATGCGCATGTTGCCACTGCGCAGGATTCCGTGTGCGCAGTAGCCAGTGCGCATGTTGCCACTGCGCAGGATGCCAAGTGCGCAGTAGCCAGTGCGCATGTTGCCTCTGCGCAAGATGCTGAGTGCGCAGTAGCCAGTGCGCATGTTACCACTGCGCAGGATGCCAAGTGAGCAGTGGCCAGTGCGCATGTTGCCTCTGCGCAGGAAGCCGAGTGCGCAGTAGCCAGTGCGTATGTTACCTCTGCGCGGGATGCTAAGTGCGCAGTAGCTAATGCGCATGTTGCCACTGCGCAGGATGCACATTGCGCAGTAGCCGGTGCGCATGTTGCCTCTGCGCAGGATGCCGAGTGCGCAGTAACCAGTGCGCATGTTGCCTCTGTGCAAGATGCCAAGTGCGCAGTAACCAGTGCGCATGTTGCCATTGCGCAGGATGTCAAGTGCGCAGGATGCCAAGTGCGCAGTAGCTAATGCGCATATTGCCCCTGCGCAGGATTCCGTGTGCGCAGTAGCCAGTGCGCATGTTGCCACTGCGCAGGATGCACATTGCGCAGTAGCCAGTGCGCATGTTGCCACTGCGCAGCATGCCGAATGCGCAGTAGCCATTGCGCATGTTGCCACTGCGCAGGATGCCGAGTGCGCAGTAGCCAGTGCGCATGTTGCCACTGCGCAGAATGCCAAGTGCGCAGTAACCAGTGCGCATGTTGCCTCTGCGCAGGATGTCGAATGCGCAGTAGCCAGTGCGCATGTTGCCACTGCGCAGGATGCCGAGTGCGCAGTAGCCAGTGCGCATGTTACCACTGCGCAGGATGCCAAGTGCGCAGTAGCCAGTGCGCATGTTGCCATTGCGCAGGATGCACATTGCGCAGTAGCCAGTGCGCATGTTGCCACTGCGCAGGATGCACATTGCGCAGTAGCCAGTGCGCATGTTGCCACTGCGCAGAATGCCAAGTGCGCAGTAGCCAGTGCGCAGGTGCAAAGTGCGCAGTAGCCAGTGTGCATGTTGCCTCTGCGCGGGATGCTAAGTGCGCAGTAGCTAATGCGCATGTTGCCACTGCGCAGGATGCCAAGTGCGCAGTAGCCGGTGCGCATGTTGCCTCTGCGCAGGATGCCGAGTGCGCAGTAACCAGTGCGCATGTTGCCTCTGTGCAGGTTGCCAAGTGCGCAGTAACCAGTGCGCATGTTGCCACTGCGCCACTGTATTCACTGTATTCTACAATTTAATATTTTATCACATACATATATTTTGATAATTTTCCAAACTGTATAACAGTCTTCCGGCAATTATTAGTGATATTTTGTCCGCTGTTTGATGAATTATGTTTTAAATCATCTGAAGAACAAAAAAATGAATTATAGATGTTTCTATACATGCCATTTCAGTGAATACATTTTCCGCAAAGTTTTTTCACGGCCGGCCGGCTGTAGAATTTTTTTTTTTTAACTATTATCGATAAGATTTTTATTATTGTTTACACGATAAAAATCATCATCATCATTTAAATCGCCACCGTCTTCTATGATTTTCACAAAAGACGTAGAGGATAGTAGATTTTTAAATAGTATAAAGTATAGTATTTGCCGCCGTTATTTAGTTATTTACGTATTTTTTTGATAATCATTTTGAAATATAGGTGTTTCAATACATGCCCTTTCAGTGAATATATTTATTTTTGATATTAAAATATTAAAGATTTTGATATTTCGTAGAGGATAGTACGCCGCACAGTGCAGATAAATGGAATGCTGCCTCATAAATTTTATTCAATATGTCCAGTATGTCTATTATTATTTTCAAATTCAAAATAGTATGAATTTTGTTTTTAGACGTTTAATACTTAATTATCTTATTATTACTTACTATCACGCCGTTTCCTCGCGGGGGTTGGCAGAGAGGATAGAGCGCCATACTATCTTGACACACAATTCTCGCCTCATTCACATTCTTTTATCTTCTCATACAAGCTCGCCAATTGTTGAGGCTTCTAACAGAATCATCCTCCGTTAACTGGTTTACCTGATCGTGCCAAGTCTTCCACGGACGTCCTTTATTTCTGGCACCATCAAAACTTGATTATATTGGTTAGTTTGAGTACGATTTTAATTTTGAAAAATTTTTCAAATAGGTGAATACGTAATGTATTTAAAAACATGAATTATTCTTTTTTCTTCTTCTTATTTTCGTATCAAAACACTTTTTATAGTTTTATTAAGTGTGTTAAAATTTTTTTTTTCTTCTGCAAATTGACAACAGAGTACTGCGTCTCTGATACGTCTGCTGCCGTACCGTACCGTAACGTATCGACATCCAGATTTCACAGCTTACAATACTCATAGTTTTTTATATTTTCCCGCACAAGATAAATCTGATGATTTCACTCCGGAATTTGGTCAATTATGGTGAAAATTTTTCTATATGTTTTTTTCGATTTTTATAGGTTAATCGTCATTGAATTAATTATTATTTCGCAGTTGTACACGTGACTTAAATACGTCTGCCTTACTACAGACCGGCCGAAGGAGTTTGTTCTTTTACGCGTCTGTTATTCAATATTTAAATTGAACAGTTCTGGTGATAGATAAACCTGTAACTTACTTACTTACCTATCATCACGACGTTTCCCCGCGGGGGTAGGCAGAGAGGGTGGAGCGCCACGCTTTTCTGCCCTGACACATAATTCTCGCTTATCCACATTCATACATCTTCTCATACATGCGAACACGTGGAAGGGAGTGCGGTTAGAGATTATGGATTCTCAGCCATGCTCGGATTCGAAATCAATAAACCATGGTAATGTCATTCTCGTCACGAGCCGAAAAGAAGAATATAATACACGTACTGTAGTATTCTCACATTTAAATGTTGCACTAACGCACTGCACGTTGACGGATGAGCGATAAGGTAAGGCTTCCGTTGAGATAGGAATTAGCAATTCAGGAACGAGTTTAACTTCTTTACTTATCGTTGTCATGGTTACATTTAATTAAATAATTTACTTTACCTGTCCTTGTCGAGTTGATGATAAGCGTTTTAAATGGACCAAATTATTAATAATAATTGTTATTTGTCTTAAACTGGGAAAAAAATATATTTCATTATATGTACTTACTTACTTACCATCCGTTTCCCCGTGGGAGTAGGCAGAGAGGATAGAGCGCCACACTCTTCTGTCCTGACACACAATTCTCGCCTCATCTAAATTTATACATCCTCCATTATCTGGTTTACCTGATCGTGCCAAGTCTTCCGCGGATGTCCTCTATTTCTGGTGCCATCAACACTTGCGTCATATATCTTTCTTACCATTCTCTCCTCATTCATCCGTTCCATATGACCGAACCACCTAAGTGATCCTTTTTTAATCTTACTCACTATACTAACATCAGCTTTACATTCTTTCCTTATTTCTTCATTATATGTACTAATATTGTAATGTAATAAACACATATCAGATATCTCATAGAGTCTCAAAATCATACTATGATGAGTGAATTAAAAATTAAATAAATTCTGAATGAAGCCGGATTTAAATTGAAGGTAGCAAAATATGCAGAGATTCGTATAAATAGTTTAATATCAGCGAAAAACTATGTTTATTACTGGTGAAAGATGAAACATTAGAAGTGCCAAAAATAAAACAGACTCATCTGGTTGGAGATCTTAAACAGGATATATCAACATGATCGCCAACCTCCGACGGAAGACGGTACATGAAGAAGTTTTGTTAAAAATTGTGTGCGCGCTATATTTTTTTTTGTGCGCACTGATGCCAAATTGTTTGCGCGCGCACACCCGCACACCATAGAGAGACCATCGGTGGTCACTTATGAACTTGAACATGATACCTAAATAAATGATCAGTATTTGAGTGCAAAATATAAAGAAAAATTTATCTAAAATGGCATTCATAGAATAAAAATGAATCATCAGCTCGAAAATTTAATTGACCAAGAAATAATTGTAAGATTCTAAAAGATTGCGATGGGGTATCCGTGTTGAAAGAATGCCAGATGACAGGACATAAAAGATCACGACCGAGAGAATACTTCCTGGAAGCGTACTAGAGGCAGATCAAGGAAGCAGTGTGTAGAAGAAGACTGGAGCAGGATGGGAGAGTTCAAGAACTGGAGAAGAATGGCCAGGGATAGGAGGCGGTGGAAAGCCGGCGTGGAGGAGGCCCACATCGCACCTTGGAATGTCATGCCGTGGATGAAGAAGAAGAGAATTCGCTATCATTGACATATTAAACATATTTTATTATTAAGATTAAAACTTATCAGTAGGGATGTATATTTATAGAAATAAAATTGTGGAAAATAATATTAATATTTTAAAAGGGATTGTTTGCAAATTTATTCGTTGAAATTTTAGACATTGTCAGAGTTGTTCAACAAAACTTGAGATAATCTTTTATCTGAAAGAACATTTTAACAAACTTTTGCGTGAGTACGGTTCTACCCTTAAGCTGTAAAAACCGAAAATTTCCCGACAATACCGGACAAATCCAGCTAGAAATTGTACGGTTGTTACATAAATAAATACCTTTGAAATTTAACAAAACCGTACAAAGTTTATTATCTATACAAAACAATGGGTTTATGTACTTGGAGGTATAATAAAAGTAATAATAATATGATTGCTAATGAAATCTTGTCAACGGATATAAAATTAGCGGTGCATAATGGAGTCTTGGTATCGACACTGGTATGGAAGTGAAACTTGAAACTGGCAATAGAGAAACGAAACTCGAATGAATGTAATGAAATGAGGTTCGTCAGGCATGTGTGGTAAATCTATTTGCGATAGAGTTACGAATGAAAGTTAGAAAACAACTCTGACTAAAATGTTGAGAAAGATTAATAAAATATTACTTTAATGACATTTAAAATGACGGTGGACATGTGGTTTGATCACGTGGAATAAATGAATGAGGAGAATAATGTTACTAATTGATATCTAACTAAACATCACAACTAAACTTTGTACTACACACGTCGGTTTATTGTCACTAATATCCATAACTTCTCCAATTGGTACCTTATAAAAGATTAATAATGAACAATTTAGAAACCATTGAAATACAAAAGAATTTAAATTCGGAGAAAGTACTTATGAACAACATCACATTCCCTAACACTTCATATTTACTGTCCATATTCCCGTTAATGACTGAAACGTCTTTTTCCCAAGCCTCGCCACTCTAATCGAATATACACTGTTTTTAGCTTAGTTATCACCTGATGATGAGAGAGACTGTACGTCTCGAAACTATAGTAGTGACAGTGTAACTCAACATGTGTGTAGTACAATCTTTAGTTATGAAAATTAAAATAAGAATGAGAAGATAGAGAAAGGTATACGACACGAGTTGAAATGAAAAATAGAGGACGTCCATGGAAGATCTGATTTAACCAGGTAATCCAGATGGAAGATGGTTCTGTTGGAATACAATAATCGACAAATTGAGAAGATGAATATATAGATGTATGTATAGAGGATAAAAAGCTACACTATTCTATCCTCTCTACCCTGGTTTTAAGTGAGGCGTGATGATAAGTAAGTCATTATATTCATAAGCTCGTCAACCCAGGGTGGATCATGTCTACTGGCGAAATCCCGTGGCTGCCCGCCAGTTGATTGCCCACATGGTATTAAAGTCAGCTTCGAAATCGTTCTTCGGTCTCCCAGTAAGTAAACAAAAACTAGTAAAACAATTTTATGACATCAGTACCTACAGTTATAAATGCAATTAGCGTCTGCCCTGACAGAGCTTACCGACATAATAAAACATATATTTTTCTATTAAAAATTTCTATTAAGTTAAATCGTGCCACTTGTGCTGCTCGCCGTGAATAATAATCACACAATCGCGGCTTTTTTGCCGAGTTTAGTGGCTAGATTAAAATACGTGATTTTAGCATTCAAGGGTTGACAAAATTGAGTCACACCCTTGCTGTGGATAATTGTGATATAAATCCGGGTGTAATTCTTCCACTACGCCGTTATGACTGACTAACAGGCGGGGGTTTCCCCGAGCCGGTCCACCCGGCTCCTTATTAGCGAATCCGCCCTAACAGCGCTGTGCGGTTTTAATCATATTTTATAGCAGAATAAATCCGCAAGTTTCACGCGAGTGTATACAGCGAGTGATAGAGTTTAAGCGATTTTTTATAAACAGTACAGTTTTTATTTATTTTATTAATAAAATAAAATCACAACATTGAATAGATTACTTTCACATGGGAGAAACACACGACGTGCTGTTAATTTAATACTGAATTTATTAAACAATAAGCTAGTATACCTACACATGTATAGTAATACTTACACATTAAAATATTTGTTGGCTCTTTCTTCAACAATTATTTTACTACGTATAATGTGAATTTTTCCAATTGATTTAAGGATTTATATTATTTTAAAAAAATGCGACGCAAAGCGTATGCGAGGCAAAAATAAATATGACAAACATCTGAAACATCCAAAGAGGTTATATTACAAGAGTCGAAACAAATGCGGTGATTTGAAGCTTCAGCGGTGATTTAACAAAATTCGTACAGACGCGTTGATTAGTCATCTTCTGCCTTTCGCTGGTGACGCTTAGCTAACATCATTAAAACAATGTGTGCTTTTTAAGTGGCTTATATTATTCAAAATTGTGACTTGTACTGTCAAACTGTGTTCATTAAACTCTAATAGATTATCAGAAGCATAGAATTTCCCCGGTAAGAAATATTTTTTGAAGTTTTAATTTTGCCCATATGTTTTTATCGGATTTGCGTTGAGTATTGTCTCTTTTTACCAATCTCAAATTGATCTCTTGAGTTTGAGCTGATCACCGGATCAAAATCTCAATTCGTGTAGATAGTATCGAGATTTATGTCAACTAAAGAAAACTTATTTGAAATTTGTCTCATTCTCTGTTCACGGGCCATTTTATGCACTAATGTGCCGAACAAAAACTATGGCTAACCTGTAATAATTGAATGTTAAAACACTGAGTAGGTAAGTTTTTCATTTTATTATTTTAAAATATTGTACATTTTTCAAATTGTTTTTATTTAAATGCATGTCAATTGACACTGATATTTTAAGTTTAATAAACAGGAGAATAGCATTGTATTTTAAATTTGTACAAAATCTGTCGAAACCAGTTTAATTATCTACCCCTCTTGTCATCACGATCGCAACCACTCTTTAGCATCCCTACAAGTCGAATCCATTCTGGATTACGGTCTCCTACAGCGAGAATGTGCCGAGCTTACAATGATATTAATATATTTTCTGTTGAATTACCAATATTTAAAAACATATTTAACAATATTATTCGATGCAAAATGTAAGTGATTTGTTCTATTTTGTTTTCGTGGTCATAACATTTTTTAAATATCATATTCAATGCCCTTGAACTTATATCTGTGTTATCACTAATACTAATAATATGTACCTGCAATAAATTTTCATTTTTGTTAATTCAAATATTATATATTCATAATATTATTTTAATTTTTACTTCCAAACTTGTAGTTCGTGTTTGTTCATTTAAATACAGTGTGCTTAATTATAACATAATTAAAAATTGTATTAATTTAATATAAGTTAATTGAAATATTAAACCTGCAGACAAGCATCTAGTAAGATATTTTATGATTTTACTTTTTTAAGAATATGTAAAAAAAATGTAATATCAGTATGATTTATGTAAGATTATGTAAGAGAAATGAATATTATTTTGCAGATCGAAAACATTGACGACTGGCTATAAGTTTTCTATGATTTTTAATATACTGCACAATACCATTTCACAATTGGATAATCTCTTCAAAATCCCATAACGTACACTTATTACAACATTGCTTTTTTGAGGGGCAATCTGCCTCGGGTCTGTCTTTTTGGTAGATTTCATCTGTCTGCTTATTTCTTGTCCATTAAAACGCGATTGAATTATCCGTAAAAATAATTATTTCAAAAGACATTAGCGAGAAAAAGTGATAATCACTATAGGATCAATCTATTTTTTTTTTGTTTTGTTTCTATTGGTCCTGCTGGCGCACAATTACAATAATAAAAAAAACTTCTATTTACATGTACAAAGATCACTTTTATTCTTATAATAGCGGGATACTTTTTTACCGGTCCACCGGCTATCGGTTCCCCGATTTGGGCAGTTGATCCCTTACAGATAAGTTTCTTCGCGTATTTGTATTGTATTTGTATTATGTTTGTATTGTATTGTATTTGTATTGTATTTGTATTGTATTTGTATTGTATTTGTATTGTATTTGTATTGTATTTGTATTGTATTTGTATTGTTATAAATATATTATATTTAAATAGGACAGAGACAAACAAGTTCATAAAAATATTGGTCTCGTACGAAATTACATATAATTCCAGATAATTAATAATGTCTTCATATTTATAAGAAATCTTTTGCCTTATGCCCCACCCCAACTGCAGGGTGAAACGCCAATTAAAAAAAAAATAAAGATTTTTTTATAAATATGAAAACATTATTAATTATCTGTAATTATATGTAATTTCGTACGAGAGCAATATTTTTATGAATTTGCCCTTTACAGAGTAATTTTATTTAATGTGTAGTTTCTTTTGGATGCATTTAATTTTTACAGGTATATTTCATTGGCGTTTAGGAACCTCGGTAATATTTTGAAAATATTGTCGCTGTAGCATTGTTGGATAATGCACCTTCCCCGATTTTGAAAGAGATCCACGTTCGAATCCCGGTGGCGTAACAACAATATTTTTCGATAAAATTGATTTTATATGTATATCTTTCTAATTAATATATTTAATTAGTATTTAAAATATCACAGACCGTCTGTTCTGAATAATTACGACTTCACAATAAGAACGTGTTCTCCTAACAAATATAATATGTTTATAACCTTCACGGATACTGGTATTTACGAATATAAATACTTGAAGAAACTTTGGAGAATCGATTGCTCAGGGATCAATGTGTAAAGGATCCACTGGCAGAGGGATGAACCACAAAAAAAACTATTTTTTTCCTTATATCCCTTCGTCATATAACCACCGATATGTATATTACACCAATATTCGTCTATTCTCACTATTAAAATCAAATATTCGCATGTAGAAGCGAAGAAATACTCAAAGTAAGATTAATGACTGATTAATTATTTTCAGTGGTAAATATTTAAATCAAAAACGTTGATTTTAAACTGATTCAGGTATTAATATCGCTTTGGTTAAAATAACATTACATATGACCATTCGATTTATTATTATTTCTGTGTTTAAAGTTGTATTAATCTGTTATATCAAATATTTCGTTTAACAGAATATTTGTAAATACTAAATTAATGTATCAATTATAAATATATACATATAAAATCAATTTTGTCGAAAAATATTTGTTTTAGCGTCACCGGGATACGAACCTGGATCTTCATTTCCAATCCGGGGAAGTGCACTACCTTTGTACTATAACGCCAGTATTTTTCTTGACAAATTTTCCCGGTGACGCTAAAACAATATTTTTCGACAAAATTGATTTTATATGTATATATTTATAATTAATACATTAATTTAGTATTTAAAATATCACAGACCTATGTTTTGAATAATTACAACTTCACAATAAGAATGTGTTTTCCTTAATAGGAATATTTGTAGTTCGTACAAACAAAAATCTCTAAACGGTGGGCTGCCAGTAAGTTAACAAGGGGCTTGCTTAATATCAAAGGTATTCGCGGTATTTCGTGGCGATTTTTTTTTTGATCACTCTTATACAATTGTACGCAATAATTATTAAAACAATCGGATGGTACTTAATATGTATAATTATTATATTATGTAATAAGTTCTCCTCGGTAAATGATGATACAAATTAATAAATATTAGGAACTCTCCTTCTCAAAACTGTGTTCAATTACGGTAATAGGAAAAAAATGCGCACGTATGAAGTATGAAGGATAAATCATTCAATGCATCGTTCACAAAAATGTCGCGTTGAATACCTAAGAACATCTGAAAGAAATATACATCAAACATCGGCGTTTTTGATAGCATTGTTGAAATTTTAAATGGAAACAAAGTCTTATGTTTTATAATGGTATATTTAAACCATCTACAGAAATTGCAGTTAGGTTCTGATTTGATCTGAAAATATTGTTTAATAATAATATTGCTTAATTTAACAAGGGGCTCGCGCGAGCCACTGAGAGTCCCTTCCAGCCCACCTCTGATCTCACTGGTTCACCTGCAGTTGTATTGAAAATGAGACTATAATTAAACCAAGCTAGTTATAAAATATACTCTTACGTGGTTGCTTTTTATTTTGAGGAATAGCAAGGAAAAAACTTGTAATTTAAAATATTAGAAATGTGTAGAATTAAACGAAGTATGTGTCGTTATAACATTATATTAAAAATTAGTCAAATAGCAATAATTTATTAAGAAATTGTTGACATTATCCGAACAAAAATAATATTTACAGTAGTTGTACAATTTAATGATTCATGGTTTTCATACCAAGCTGTGCGTTCCTTTTGCGTCCTTCTCGCCCATCCAGCATCTTCTCACTGAACATGCTTCCAGAGAGTGCTGATCTTCCAAAGAGCAGTCCAGCGGTTAAGTCATCGTAATTAGTCGTCAAAGACCAGTCATCAATTGACCTATCTGTCGTATGTGCACCGAAGTAAAAACCAGGATTCCACTGTCCAGCATCCCAGCATTAAGATTATCGTCCTATTAGGAAACCAAAAAAAGTGTTATAGTCATGATCGACTTCCAAAATAACTGGACCCAACTCGACGATAATCGTTTGTCTGTATTGGACGCAACTCGCTATGAAATAAATATATCAGCAGCTTCACCCGATAGTGACTACTCGCCCCCACTACACACTTTCAGTAATAGAGAAGCTTCTAGAAGAGGGTCTTGAAGCACACCGAAGGACAAAGAACAAGGAACAAGGAAGAACAAGGAACAAACAATTTGGTTTCTCCACGTTTATAGATTTGGATCGCTTGAGAATAAAATAATTAAATATTGTTAAAGAGAACACATTTTTGTTGTGAAGTTCATTTATACAAAGATATAGAACACATTTTTGTTGTGAAGTTCATTTATACAAAGATATACAGAAAAAAATATATTTATCGAAACAGATTTTCTAAAATTAATTAATCGTTAAATTAATTCTAGCGCCTCCTAGTGGGTTTTACTCAAAGGAATTTGAGGTTCACCGCAACATAAAGTTGATTGGTTTTAAAAATAGAATAATAGATGTATCAATTGAAAAAATTACAGAATATAAGAGGTCCAGGTAGCAACTTAATATTTTTTCGATATATTGTTTTTTACTGTATATCTTTCTAGTCTAGTTGATTAATTTAATTTGAATTAAATATTTTATAATAAAATTATGATATTTATTATTTATTATAACTGTCAGTAATGTGCGAGAAGAAAAACATAAATTGACAATATGTATATTGTATGTACCTACACGTGTAGGTTTATAATGTTATTAAAAAACTTTTTATTTTTTGTGATAATATTACGTTACCTTGGATATTGCTTGTTGTTTAAAGTTCTCCGGGCTTTATTTGAACTTTTCCACAGTTCTGGATTCATCTTAATGTAGTGGATAAATAATTTAACAAGAGTCAAACTTCGTGCCATCTCCAGCTGTCAGGGATCAAAGAAAAGTTTTATTGCTTTAGAAGTTTGTTTACGAAAATCATGTAAGCAGTTGGAATTCTGTTTATGAATTATTATACCTTCAAATTATATCTGAAATACGACTACAACACATTACACATATACATAAATATGTATGTAAATTTTAATATTTTCAAAAATATAGATTATCAACAGGTCGTTGATTGATCCTGAGAGTCTTTGTTTTCGATATTTATGACAGACCCAGATAGCCGGTCGTCGTGCACGTGTAGATGCTCCATTAGGTTTACTGTATGTGTCTGTCCCCTGTGTTCGTATTCTTCGTAAAGTGAGACACTTAAAAATCAATCTCAAAAATCTAATTAACAGAAAAAATTTACGTGACACATTTTGCTTGTGAAGTTACAATATTTCAGAACATAGTTCCTTGGTACCCTTTTTTTCTTTTACATTTTAATTCAGCAGCCCGATTCAAGCGTGACGTTGTTGCGTGCTTGTTGGTCTAATGGTTAAGATACTCGCCTAGTGATCCAGTGATCGGGGATTCTAGCCTTATTTAAGGAGTTCAGCAAATTAGTTCTATTTTAGTAACACAAGAGTTTAGCTTAGTTTGAAAATATTGATGTGATACGTATTCCGTGTATACTTTTCTATTTGAAAAAAAACAAAAGTCGATGTTACGAAATTATAGATGTTGAAAAATGCATTTTTAAATAATATTAAAATGAACACGATAGAGTGATACATTATTTGAAGAAAATTAAGGATAGAATTCAGAAAACAAACCGCAATTATTTTCTAACCAACATAATATATTAAAGGTAGACAAAGGATACCAGGTATGCGTCCATGTATTTGTTTTGACTTATTTTCGTCTGGCGGCCCCAAGACAATGTCAGTAATATAATTATTTGAGTAGCGTTGCTCCTACCTGTAAGTTTTATGACACTACCTGCTCGTGTTCCGATGAGAAGATCACATGCTCAATGGATGTTTGTATTTTGGCTGTGTAGGGCGTGTGTTGAAGCATGAGAATATGTACATTATTCGAAATACTTTTTAATTTTCAACTTTAATTTTTAAGCAGAAATATTACGGCACATCATTAAATCATATTTAAAATGAAATATCTATAAAAAATCTCCCACAAAACGGTTGAAAAACCGAAAACTTGAGGTGGGTCTAAAATGACCCACCCCGCCGGACGTGTTTTGTTTTGACCCACTATGAAACTATGTTCTGAAATTGT
The DNA here is from genome assembly GCA_022840565.1 of Eubasilissa regina. Classification (NCBI taxonomy): domain Eukaryota; kingdom Metazoa; phylum Arthropoda; class Insecta; order Trichoptera; family Phryganeidae; genus Eubasilissa; species Eubasilissa regina. The sequence continues at coordinate 24,807,270 of JAINEB010000025.1, forward strand.
AAATCTACGACAAAAATGTGTTATTAATTGTCTATAAAAAGTTTACTGTTATTCCAGTAAATTAAAACAATAAAATGGTTTATTATATATATTTTTGTATAAAGGAGCATTTTTTATTAGTGGCTGGAAAAGTAAAAAATACCTACTTACTATAAATCATATTTAAGCACGTTTTGAGATATGTAGTGAAAAATGGGATTTGACAACCCGAAAAGAAATCTGCGACATTAGGCGTACCGCGCGCTTATCTGTTGGCTCGCCTTCGCTAGGCTCAGCTTCCTATGGGTCATAATATTATATTATAAATAACACAGGATAATTTATACGGCAATATTTAACGGATTTATTTCTTTTTATGATGCTATGAATATTTTTGAAATGTGAAAATATTTTTTCATTATTGTATGGCGTGTATCTTATGATGCATTGGAATTTTTGTAATACATTTGTAATTTATAAAAATCGTAATAATTATAAAAAATATAATTCAGTAATGCCTCGCATAACGAACGCCTTGCATAACGAACGCTGCGCACAACGAACTTTCTGTTCGTCCATTACGCGACTCACACAACAAACCTCGCTTCACACAACGGACTGCATCGTATTTCGTCTTTCGCTCGAACACACCTGTGTATCATGAAGTCGCCCGAGCTTCCAATGAACGAAATTACACGAGCATACATCAATGCGCGGCAGTCGTTCTTCTCTGCGCTTATCTCACGCACGCGTTAGTTTTAATAAGGTAGGGGAGGAGGCTGTGGAGGAGTATACTGAAGAACACCAAGAAGAGCTGACAACTGAAGAGTTCCAAGCACTTATGGTCCAGCAACATGATGTGCAAGCTCAAAGGGAAATTTCATCTGACAACGCGAAGGAGCAATCAAATCAACCAGTATCAACTGCTGCCAAGGACATCCAGATCAAATGGGAAGAGGTTCAAGAGTTTACCAACACTCATTATTTAAACTCAGCTGACGCTAACAGGATCAACGATCTCTACAATGACAGCCTTGCCCGTTATTTCCGGCAGGTGTTGAAGAAGAGAGAGAAACAGACAACCTTGGAAAGGTTTCTCAAGAAGCCAGCATCGAAGAAGCAAAGGATGGAACGAGAGGATTTAACCCTGCAAGCCTCGGTAGACTCACCTAAATCTGAGTCTGACTAAAAAATAAAAAAACCTGAGTATCTTTTTTATGATATAGTACCATATTTTATGCTAAAGAACGAATGAATTTTTTTAACATGTATTGTTATGGGAAAACACATTTCACATAACGAACTTTTCGCATGAACTTGCTCCTGGAACGAATTAAGTACGTTATGCGAGGCATCACTGTATCTTATTTGAAGATTTTGTCCGTACGAATGAACCGGCATAAACTATTTACGTCTAAAATAATTCAATCTTAAATGACGTATTCTTATTTTAATATTAAATAATATTCCAATGGCCTTTTGTGCGTCACACGTAGGGACATGATTAAAGGAAACCGATACGTTACTTTGGAGTGAAGTGTCAATTTTCTTTGAAATATGTGAGTTAAGTGGTTACGTGTGACCTTGTTGTTCTGAAGATTCATTTTCTATTATTAGAATTTATTTTATAGATTATTTAACATTATTTATTGAAACCACATAATGAGTCATTTAAAACAAATAATAATATAGAAAAATTACTCATAAGTTCTAAAGAAAAATATGATAAATTTAATAATTCCGCTGTTTATAAACTTAGCTGTAAATATTGTACTACTTTCTACAAAACAGGTTGACATTTTATAAAAGACTCGAAGAACATTCTTAAATAGTAACGGTTTTTCTGAATTTTCCAATTATTTATTAGAAAATGATCAAACGTTTTCCGAAACCGGTTGACATAATATACCAAAATTATAATTTGCAAATATTAAAAAAAAAAAATTTAAAAAAAACTAATTTCTGATGTGAATGTTATGTAGATGTGTAATTAATTATATTTAATAATCATATTTTATAAATAATCGTTTTTCAAAGTTAAAACGTCAAACTATTTTTATTGGAATTTCAGACTTTGGATGTTAAAAAGTATTTATGGTGTTTAATAAATAAATAATAATAATAAACATAAACTTAATTAATTGAATAATAATTTGATATGCAGGTGTGTGCTAAAGATATCCTGGCTGAACCATACTAAGACGTATAAATCAGTCAAGAGAATCATGTCATGATGTCTCAAAACTAGAGCCTTCAAATATTCGTGATTAGAACTATTCGAATATCGGATAGTTAATGATAATATATTCGAATATATTCGTAAAATTTTTAAGAAAGTAATAATTTACTTCAGATGATAAGTACAGAAATTTTTCAAATTTTCCTCCAAAAATGTAAGATTCGTGATTAATAACTTGCAGAACTTGAACTCTTCGTGGAGATAAATAGGAGTCAGTATTCTCTCGATAACAGACAAAATTTTAGATTTGTTTATATTACTTCATATCTCACACCCCACGTGCAAGTTTTTTTTTCATTATTTTGTATATAACTTCTTGTTTGTCGGCTAAAGTATTTATGCAAGCTAAATACTAAAGAATAATAGAAAGCCGACTCCATCGTTGACAAAACAATGTATTATAAGTGCTCGTTGCCATAAAACCATAAAAATAAGCAGAAGACTTAAAAAAAAGGTAAACGCAAAAGCTGTCCAACAAAGGCTTTTACATCTTTATTGTCCGACTTCCATATAGCCGATAGCGGTACTTCTGGAGAAAAAAATCGTATACCTGAATGAATGAATGAATGCTTGCATATATATGACTTACAGGGTTCATAAACCTTTGTTTCGTTTAGAAAAATATTAAAAATCTTATAATATAAATGTGAGCGAATACTTTACGAATACTTTTTAAAATATTCACATAACGAATACTTAAAAACAGGCGAATATAGGGGTTCGAATATCCGATTATTCGGATTGGAGGCTCTCTTATAACCCATTAAGCAGAGGAAGATAGAAGGCAGCAGAGGCGTAGGTAGAAAATATTATACTTTTAAAATTAGCAATATTAACTTGGTGGTTAAGATTCATATTTTTTATTTATTATCTTAGTTTAATAACCACAATTGAGTTTAAAAAACATCTACCGGTTTCGGAAAACACCTTTTCCTTCTTCAGGACATGTCAAAACTAACTAAAAATATAGCACTGTTTTTCTATTTATCCAGAATCTATTTTTAAATTTTTAAAAAACAACAATTATTTAAAAAGTAAATTTAGTACCTAACTCAATACAAATTTAGTCGAATAATTTTTAGGAAAAAATTTTAGAATAGGACTCGTAGTTAAATTTAGTTGGCTGTTTAGAATTTCCTGATTACTTTTACATGCTTTATTTATCTCCAACGATTCCAAATTATTTATTTTGTGACCTACACCATTTATATGCAAAATTGACAATCCCAATTTTTTATCAAAACCATGACTATTTTCTATCAAATGATTAGCAAATTCTGAAAACCCACTATTGTTCAAACATCTCAAATGCTCCTTTACTCTTATATTAAAATTTCTACCCGTTTTACCAACATAAAATGCAGCACAATCCTTACAACTAAGTTTATAGACGCCAGAATTGTTAAATTTATCATCCTTGTCCTTAGAATTTATGAGTAAATTTCCTATACTATTATTTGTGTAAAATGCTGGTCTAATATCTCGTGGTAGGTGTTTAGATATTTGTTTCGAAAAGTCCAAAAATCCAAAAAATTTAGGGTAGAATTATTTTCCATTTCTAATGTAAATTGTATTTTTTTTTTTTTTTTTTGTATTTTTATTTTTATTTTTTTTTATTTTTTTTATTTATTTTTTTATTAAACGAATTAATTAAATTTAGAAATGTGGTTAGTTGACGTTGTGAGCCCGACCAAATACACAAATTTTTTGGATCTAACATTGATTAGAAATAATAATAAAATTGAGTTCAAAATTTTTAGAAAACCAACTTTTACAGATACTATCATACACAATGAATCTAATCATCCATTATCACATAAACATTCAGGGTTCCACTCCATGATACATCGTTTAGTCAATATTCCTATGTCAACATCCAATTTTAATATTGAATTGAATACAATTAAAAAAATAGCAGTTAATAATGGGTATAATACATGTTTGATAGACACTATTTTAAAAAATAAATTAAAAGAATATAATAATCAGTTTTTATATAAATCACAGATGAAACATAATGATAATAATGATAATTGGCGTAGGATTTTATACATAAATAACTTTTCGAAACAAATATCTAAACACCTACCACGAGATATTAGACCAGCATTTTACACAAATAATAGTATAGGAAATTTACTCATAAATTCTAAGGACAAGGATGATAAATTTAACAATTCTGGCGTCTATAAACTTAGTTGTAAGGATTGTGCTGCATTTTATGTTGGTAAAACGGGTAGAAATTTTAATATAAGAGTAAAGGAGCATTTGAGATGTTTGAACAATAGTGGGTTTTCAGAATTTGCTAATCATTTGATAGAAAATAGTCATGGTTTTGATAAAAAATTGGGATTGTCAATTTTGCATATAAATGGTGTAGGTCACAAAATAAATAATTTGGAATCGTTGGAGATAAATAAAGCATGTAAAAGTAATCAGGAAATTCTAAACAGCCAACTAAATTTAACTACGAGTCCTATTCTAAAATTTTTTCCTAAAAATTATTCGACTAAATTTGTATTGAGTTAGGTACTAAATTTACTTTTTAAATAATTGTTGTTTTTTAAAAATTTAAAAATAGATTCTGGATAAATAGAAAAACAATGCTATATTTTTAGTTAGTTTTGACATATCCTGAAGAAGGAAAAGGTGTTTTCCGAAACCGGTAGATGTTTTTTAAACTCAATTGTGGTTATTAAACTAAGATAATAAATAAAAAATAGAAAATATTATCTTGACTGTGTAACCTCAGAAAGTCGCTCAATATACAAAATAGTGATCTCATATTAGCCGCCAACTTTCGATAGAAAATAGTACACAAAAAAAAGGCTATAAATACTAATTTTCTCTGTAAAATTTGACTATTTAAAAAAAACTCAGGAAAGTATAAACAATATCAGTTTTTGTGAATTTTGTGCTTATTTTGGTGTTGTGATGGTTCCATTGGCGATGGCCCATTCCGCCCTTGAAAATATGAAGGAATGAGCACTTGCCTAAGCGAATTAAGATAATAAAACCGGAAACTGTTTGCCATAACTCTGAAATGAAGTTCTTTGTTCCGCTAAAAGGCGCTAAAATATTTAATCACCTCACTATAGTCGAGCTTTCTCCTGTTAGATTGCCTGTTAGCAAAATGTATTCAATAAGATCATAAAAATCGTAATCGAGTTATTAAGTGTACCAATAATTTTTGTTATTTAGAAAACTGGTAGTTTAGTTCGGACCTAACAAATTAAATGATTCATATTATTGAGTAATGATTTTTTTAAATTTCATCAGACACAAGAAAAATTTAAGATTCCTATTATTTTTAAATTAATTAAACTAAATTACGAGAAATAATCTAGTTTTCAATTGGTGTTATGTTATACTTATATACTAATTTTTAAGTCACATAATTATGTAAGATATTTCTCATCAAGTTTTTAGTAATGACAAAATGAAAGGTGAATTTTAAAGATTTAGTGTTTAAATTCGGTGTTCATTATTTAAAATAGGCAATTAAATTATTCTTTTCTACTTTTCAATTAATAAATCTCACATGACAGAATCACAGATTTAGGATATATATTTTTTAAAATGTAATTTTGAAATACAGTAGGACCCTGATAAAACTATATTATTTTGATGTTTATTTGGAAAGAATTTTGCTTTTATAAAACTTACTTAACATATTTATTAATAATTAATAGATATTCCTTAATACAAATTAAATGCACCAATAAGAAAGATATCCGGACAAAATCAATTTATCAAAAAAATATTTTTGTTGCCACTCGGACTCGAACTAAGAACCCTTCTTATCCGGGGAAGTGGGCTGACCCATTACACCAAGTCAATATTGTATGTTTTTTTCGACAAATTTTGGAACTTATATGTTGAACTTTCAATTTGATAGATCTGTTGTTTCATCATTTGGTATACTACTTAATATTTACGGAAAATCTTTGAGTAAAATCCGATAGGAGACGCCAGAATTAAATAAATGATTTATTTTTTATTCAATTCTGGAAACATTAATATAACTTATATATGTATTATTAAAATAGTTGATTTTTGTATTAAAATATCACAGAACTTTGTTCTAAAAACTGCAACTTCACAATAATAATGTGTTCTGCTTAACCTTTTCTCTCCGAAGACGTAAACTGAGTTGACATTAACTCTAATTATGTGAATATCTCTTTAAATATACTAAATACTGAATTCATACATTAGGTATTCCTCCTTAATATATTTATATATTGGATACAATAGTTACAATATATATTTAACAACGCAACAATAAAAAATATTTTCTCGAAGAACCTGACGTGAATTTGTCAATACGTGTACGTGTATGTGTTGAGAGGTGTGGGTACCGATCGTGCGCTAACCGAGTTAGACGTGTCTTATGCGTCTTTATGCTGTCGTTCGCGATGATAGATGTTTTTTCTAGTTTTTAGCACTTTTACAGAATAATTGATACATATTTTATAATAATTAATACAAGTAATAAATGTAAAATATTCATATTTATTCGACTTAAAAATCGCAAAAGTCTACAGCACCGGATGAATGCGCGTTTTTATTTTAGCACGGAAAGATTAACACGATATCCCTTGTTTATTTTTAATTTTATATAATAAAAAAGAAAAAAAATGTATGTAGAAGAAAATAATATTTATTATATGAACAAAATAATGAAGACAACATAATACTTTAAATGTAAATTTCTCCTAATAGTATTTCACATACCTAGCATGTTGATGGATATACTTACTTACTTACTTACCATCACGCCGTTTCCCCGTGGGGATAGGCAGAGAGGATAGTGCGCCACACTCCTCTGTCCTGACACACAATTCTCGCCTCATCCACATTTATACATCTTCTCATACAAGCTCGCCGATTGTTGAGGCTTCTAACAAAACCATCCTCCATTATCGGGTTTACCTGGTCGTGCCAAGTCTTCCGCGGACGTTCTCTATTTCTGGTGCCATGCTTATGAGAATGGTAAGAAAGATATATGACTTGCATCATATATCTTTCTTACCATTCTCTCCTCATTCATCCGTTCCATATGACCGAACCACCTAAGTGATCCTTTTTTAATCTTACTCACTATACTAACATCAGATTTACATTCTTTCCTTATTTCTTCATTCTTTACTCTGTCATAAATAGATTTGCCACAAATACGTCTAAGTGATCTCATTTCCACTACATTCAGTCTACTTTCGTTCCTTTTCTGCCAGCTCCAGGCCTCACTTCTATACATCAGTGTCGGTACCAGGATTCCATTGTGCACGTTAGTCTTGTCTCGGTTGACAAAATCCCGTTAGATATAATTCCATTCAAAGCACCGTTCACTTTATTTCCTGCAGTCACCCTCCTTTCGATATCATTCTCAGCCCTTCCGTTTCTATCAAACATACTTCCCAAATATACAAACTCATCTACTTGTTCCAAACATTCATTACCTACAGGTTTTTTGCATGGTGTCTTGCTTTCCTCCTATAAATAACTTTTCTTTTCTCTTGAAATATTTCCCTTGAGTCTCGGAGATTTAATGGTAATGGTCGGTATACACCTGTTAGTCATTCTTCCTCCGTACAAAATACAATAGATAATGCGTTACTTAGCACGTTCATTCTAAAACACCGTCCTTTATGATGGAGAGGGAGTTTTGAGTGAAAAGTTTCACATATGTACTCAACAAGCACTCGTAGAATAAAATAATCGTAATTATTTTTATTTTTATTTAATATGTATTTTAAAATTTTTTAATTGTATGAATTGAACAGCCACTGTCTGCTTTTAAAAAGCTCCAGCAAAAATGTTGCGTCTTCTAAATTGTATAAGAATATAATTATTTTCACACCTAAGATTAATCATGAAATAAGATAAAAAAAGTTTGTTTTTCTTTTAACATTAGATATAATTTTTTTTGACTGACAAGGAATTTGCGTTAGTTCATGTCTATATATTTGGTGGTCTGTGGTTTTCATGAAAATACATACATATCGCCATCATCAGCAGCAACTCCACACATCTAAGAATTGTGTATTTTACAGGAGAAAGATATAACTAGTTTTAAATAATCTTTGTAGAATTCCGGAAGTATTACTTACTTTTCTAGAGTTGTAAAGAGGAGCAGATTATTTCTAAACTAAAACTGAACTAAACTTAGGTACGATTCTATTGACTTGTGTGCAGTTGACAGGGAGGTTACAGAATATGTGGTGATAACATTTCTTTGATTTGCACGCCCCCAACGGATGCTATCGTGAATCTAGTAATATAGAACGATTTTCCCGCGAAAATTCAATCCAATGATGTAAATATCTGTATTTGACAAATAATTGAGATATGTCAAATTTACTTATAATATATATGTAAGGTTTTTCTCAGAATTGTTTTTTTTTTTGCACACACACCTCTTGCATTCGCGTCTTTAATTTATGATGTATATTTTCGTCAACACTACGATTCATTTCCGCCAATACGTGGAACAAGTAGCGGTAAACAAACAAATCGGTGACCATGTCGACCGGAAGGAAGGAAGTTGTAACGGTCATTATTTGCCGCGGAGAATAAATTACACGGTTAGTGATCAGTGGTGCAAATGGTCGCGTTCGTCCATTGTTTTGACGTATTCACCAAATTATTGCCGGTCATTAATTTATTTCGGGTTGCGCGGCGTTAAGCGGCCCACCGCAACAATAGACGACACGATGGTCGCTGCGTTCAAAAGTATATTTGCTCACAGAGAACAAACACTATTGAACGATCAGAAACCACTTTAAACTGAACAGTTTTATTTATTTTAATCTCTTGTAATAATATATACAGGATTTAAACACATGTTACGAACGTGAGTACCAATATTATCCGAGAGTTAAAGTGTGAATATTATGTTCCAGGCCGATTTTGTTTAGCTGCCATTTTAAGTTAACTGATATTTTAAAATTTATATTTAATAATAATAAAGAGTAATTGATTACAATTAATTATAAACTATCTATATGCCAAGAAAATTGTAGCGCATCTCATTTGTAGCTTTGGAAAAAATGTTTTACGACTTTTGGAAAAAAATCATCATGAGCGATGAAGCTCATTTGTATAAAGTCATATGTATAAACTATCTTATGTGATTAGGAATTCCGTCCTAAGAATACAATACCCAAGAACAGTTGTTCTTAGGTACAGTATAACAGTCTATTAGATAGATAGATCAGGTAGATAAGAAGACAAATTGAGAAAATAATCAAAAAACTAGCAGAAAAGCAATCGAGTATCGCCGATTGCTTGCTGTTAGGTCCTGATAGTGGCTGCAATGCGGCCATTGGTAGCCGCTGCTCAAGCAGGATTTCCGTAAAATCTACATTTTAATGCAGAAATCCCTTATTATATTGTTTTAACAATGCACCAAGTAGTGTACTCTTAATTTATAGTAAGAAAAAACAAAATATTATAACCTAATCTACATTATTTATACATCAGTTTACAGTTATACGCATATTGAAAAATTCACATTTTGTAAACAACAATCCCGACATTAGTACCGATAATTGTATTTAAATTTACGCTATATTTTGTATCGATGAACATATTTTCCTACAAAATATATTTTAAGCCTGCAGTTTACCGACTTTTCATATTCAATATGCTGGCAATATTAAATATTTTTTAAACACAAAAGTTGTTTCACTACCATGCTGTCGAATTGAATTCATTTTCAGGAAAAAGCTTTCTGCTCATATTGTAGGTACAATACATGTTATAGAGTTGTAGGTCTTTTTAAAACGGAATTTTGGAGAGTACTCGGGCCGGATAAATACGTTTTGTTGTCGGAAAATATTTTTGAATTTGATTAGATGTTCTAACCCGTGAAATATGCCAGTTAGATACTAAACCTTTTTTTTTTAATAGTTAAAATTCGTTGCATTCAAAACAATGCGTGTAGTGTTTTGGTAGTGTTTAGGCATACATAATTTGGATGCTGAAGAGGGTTTATGTACGTGATATACATAATTATGTGTTAGGTATTGCACCACTTTCTCGTTGAAATTTGGCTGAAACAAGGCGCTTTCCGAGCTACGGTGATGGTAATGGCGTTCAAGTGTTGCAGTGTAATAATTTTTGGGATTTCCAAATAAATTTAAATTAATTTTTATATATCCGTCCATTTTAGTAATCATATGCACAGCCTTCACTTCCCTTCACTTCCCTTCACTTTCATACGCATGGCCTTCACTTCCCTTTACTTTAATTTGCACGGCCTTCACTTTCCTTCACTTTAATATGGACGGCCTTCACTTCCCTTCACTTTAATATGCACGGCCTTTACTTCCCATCACTTTAATATGCACGGCCTTCACTTCCCTTCACTTTAATATGCACGGCCTTCACTTCCCTTCACTTTAATATGCACGACCTTCACTTCCCTTCACTTTAATATGCACGGCCTTTACTTCCCATCACTTTAATATGCACGGCCTTCACTTCCCTTCACTTTAATATGCACGACCTTCACTTCCCTTCACTTTAATATGCACAGCCTTTACTTCCCATCACTTTAATATGCACGGCCTTCACTTTCCTTCACTTTAATATGCACGGCCTTCACTCGAAGGTACTTCAAACCACTCATTCTCTATATTGCTTTTCACACCATCCCAAAATTATGCGTCAACATCCATCCTCTATTATCAACTGATCTTTCACATTATCTATTTAGTACTCATTTCTATAACTGTACATCTATTTATTTATCCTCCGCTATAGTGTTATGTAATTCTTCTTCTTCATAAAATTCGTTGTGTTACGAATTTTACGAAGTAGGAGAAGGTAACGTTAGTTCCTAATTTAACTAGTAAACGCCCTGGTTGAAAATTTCGCGCTCGGCTGAGATCACCAAGTAGTAATTTTGATGTTGGCCGCTAGGATCGCGACCGGTTTTCGATTCACGGGCCGGCGTTAGCAAGCTACATTTCAATTCTACTCGCTGCTTCGAGCTGAGGGAATGTCGCCCGCGAGAGTCATTCGGCTGCCACTGTGTCCTTTGATTTCATGTTAAAAGGATACGGTGAGGATGGAGCCCTATACAAGAGCAGAGCCAACGCCAGAGAGTAGCGTATGGACCTCGCGTCATGGAGAAAATAGACGGGTAAAAATCCAAATAATACTTCGATTTTACAAGCAGTCATTTTTATAGCATTTCGAATCCTAATTGTATTGTAAAAAATTCTATTGTTTACAGAAAATAATTTAATTTCTCTTCTTTACTTCTTTTATCTTTCCTTCTTTCTTTTATCATCCGTCTTTCCATCACCTCTTTCAAACTATTTATCATGGTCTACCCGGGAGAAGAAGATTTGTACGCAGACTGCCGGTTAAAGGAGTGTCCTGCCCAATTGCCAGGCACTCAGAAACGGCGGTGGATGCTGCATGCAGGAGACTAAAATGCGAGAAGATGGTAATAATTTTTACGGCAGAAGCGAGAAGAATCGCCCAAGGTCAAAGCACTTTTTATTTAATGGTATTATTGTCGACGCCGCTATTAAATTAATTTTTTGTATTTAAAAAAATATTGGTAATACCCATCTAAAGAAATATTAGTGGGGCGAAAAATATCTATTTTATTCTCAAGAATCTTATTTACTTGATAACCTAAAATACACACTTACATCAATATCACGGCTGACGCTCAGAGCAAGTCTCTTAAATATTAAGGATTGGTAGGTGAATATTTTCACTGAAATATTTTATAGCAATTCAGAGGTAACGAGGCATAAAATTATAGAAAACGTTTTCGACGCATCATATTCAGTAATAAACTAAAAACTAGCTCTCATAAAACGTGTATATGTTTTAAGTTTTAGTTTATTACTGAAGAGGATGCAGTAAATGTCGAAAACGTTTTAATTTTAATTAGTTTTATTTTATTAATTAAATAATTTTTATTAATAAACCTTCCATAAAGTTAATCACGAAAATTTTAAAGTATCATTATAAAATTTGTATATCAGAATGAAATGCAATAAATGGAAATTAGATGTAAAAGAGTACGAGTCCATTGTAATTGACGTTACAATACATCCTTGCATCAATACCAAATATTCTTTACAGTGAAAAGGAAAATATTTTTACAAGAATAACAATTATTATTAATTCCAACATCCTTGCAGGCTTCAAAAGATTGTTTTATACTTGAATACCTAGAAATTATATTTATTATCAATTATAATTTTAAGTCGGATTCAAGTAACGAGTTAAGATAAGATATATACTTAGCATGAACATTATTATTATCAAATTTGCTGAATCGCTTAATGATGGAATCTTAATAGATACACATACAAGACTGTTTCTAAATCTAAATTAGTAATGATGTCATATGAAGATTACTAGAATTAGAGCTATACAATAATAAAATGGTTATGTGAGCTTACACCACATTATTTTAAACACAGAATTTATTAGAAATGTCTTCTGATGATATTCTTGAATATAGTTTCACAGTATTCGGTAACACATAATGTCAAAGTTCAGATTATGTTTCTTCCAAGAAATTATAAAAGAAAAACATTTAGAATTAAAAACAGTTCAAAATGAAGGATGGTTGTTGATACATAATAATATCCGTGTGGTTCACAGTTTTGATCTCAATTACGAACAGTAAATGATTCATGTTGTATTCCGCTATAAATTTGTGATAATTCATTATAATTATAATTAAAAATAATTCACTTTATTTAAACACCACTTTATTTTTGATAACACCAACCGGTTTCGGAACCATAGTATTTCCGAATTTGTTAATCACATTATTGAAAATAACAACAGTTTCGATAAAAATACAGGAGTCAATATTCTACACATTTATAATAAGAGTAAACGCTTAGATAATTTATAGACTCTAGAAATCAAGAAGTCTATGAATAATAATTAAATTTTTTATTTTACTTTATTGACATACATGTTTTTTTGTAACAGAGGTGAATATATTTTAATATAACATGATAAATATAAGATGCAATTATATTCTAATTAAATACTCGTAGTTTATTGTGTGGGATGGAGTAGACTTCACCTCTAATGTATACATCATTCTGGCTACTTTCCTAGACTGAAGTATGTGTTAAAGTAGGCAGTTTTTTCGTGCTGTTGTGGTGTTATTTAATTTAAGAAAGATAAAGATTCGACAGCAATAACGAAAAAGTAGAGATTTAAAATAATTTAAAAAAATATATATGTAGTGGGAGTGTTCTAAAACTAGTGAATTATTAGTGTAGGCACTGTATAATGATAATGTTAGAATGTTGAATAGATATGCTTCTGATTGATCTCTACCCAATTGGATCATATATTGGGTCCATATTTGTGTAATCTTATTGAAAGTGAATGATTTACAGTTGGTGCTGAGTGCGTTGTACAGTTTAGGAGCTAAGAACTTGTAAAATCTTTGATAAAATGTACTTATTGCTCTCGGAACTGGTGGAATGCATAATTAATAACCAAAAAATCTATCCTACAGTCCTATCTTGAATAAGTTCTCTTTCTCCATATCATCTATCTCTTCCCCTCCCCCAGTAATCCACTCCCACTTGACACCTGATACTAATATTTAATTGACCATATTCTGTTACACTAAGTTAGTATTTTGTACACCCTGAAGAAGGAATGGTGCTTCCGAAACCGGTTGGTGTTAGCAAGAAAAAAGTGGTGATTAAACAAAGTGAATTGTTTATATTTAAATGATTTCCTGCTCAATTAAGGTTAAATCGGAGAATCATGAATGAAAGCATATACCGATGGTATTGAAGATTTTGCACATAGAATTTACACTATTTTCACATTATCCGCCGGCGTACGCAGTGACATCTCGTTGAGTGGTTGCGCATCTAATTCATTCATTGTTTAATTAGTTTCTTAAATATTGCTCCATTTGTTGTATATTTTATTTCCATTGTCAGTTAGTTGTATAATTTTGATGGTTCTCTGCTCAAATGTAGTTTTTATAGAGACGGTATTTTGTAATTTTATTTTTCCTGTCTCGTGGATTTAAACCGCTGTGTTTGGGTAGTTTTCGGAAATTTAATATAAAAAGATTTGTAAATTTTGCATAGATTTATAAAATTGTTGGACTTTTTAACTTCATTTTCTGCTCTGCGAACCGTCTCTCAACAAAAGTAGGTAATCACCATAGCGATCTTAATTTTAAATAATTAATAAATAATTAATATAATTTTAGCTTCGGCGTTAAACTGACGGTCCATTCGACTAATTGTATTATTGAAAAGTTGACGCTGGTAGCTGTGGCCATTCAGTAAACATCAATTTTTCAAATTCAATTAAATGATTGTTTTTAACACATTTTAAGAAAATAATTACTTATGTTGGGTTAAAAATAATCGAGTAAACATATTTCTGTATTTCTCTACATAATACCTATAAATCAACCTCACCACAGCAAGATTTTCCGAGCTATCTTCTTTTCTCGAAAGATGGCAAATGGTTGACGTATTATAACTATCGTGTTTCGAGTGATTGATTCGGAAATAAAATTGCAATCTCGAATAAAACACACTAGTCGCTATCAATTATTTTTATTATCTACAATAATTGGTACTCTTGTATCACCTCTTCTCCAATAATCAAATATGATTACATTTTAAAACAGATAAAGAAGCTGATGTTTAAGCCGAGAGGCCAGTTAGCCGCCAGAGGGCGGTTAAGGCTGTGGTCGAAATCCTTGCGATTAGTTACACTAACGTAATACTGCAAGAAAACAAGAAAGATACTAATACAATAAAACTAATAGTTCGTACTAAAATAATTTCCCGAACGGTTGATGGTAAATAATTTATTTCTTTTTGATAAATTTAATTAACGTAATATTATTAATTATGTAATATTATGTTAATTATAAAATATGAATATTCATTTTAAATATCAGCAAAGCACCCTTTTCATTTTTAAAGTTAATTCGCTGAATTTAAATAAGAATTGCTATTAATAATAACGAGTAAAGCTGGTCTGAGATGGAAAAAATAAAAACAACAAAAAAATTAAACAAATAATTTATTGTTTTTTTTTTTTTTTTTTTTTTTTTTAAAATAGAGATGCGTACACGGAATACATGTCACATCAATATTCTTACTATTTTCAAACTAAGCTAAATGCTTGTGCTATGAAAATAGGACTAACTTGCTGGTGTCCTGGAACGAGGCGCGAACCCCCGACCACTAGATCAGTAGGCCAACGTCATGACCACTACACCAACAAGCTGTTTGAGGTTAAGGTTTCATTCTTTTAATTTTATAAAAATAATTGCTACTTCAGAGCTTGGAAATATTATGGAAAACCTTAAAAAATATCATTTTACGTAAAAGATCTTTCTTTTGTTGTGATTTTAGGAATTTATGTAAAAACAAAATAAATAAAATTAAATGAATAAACTAATAATTATGTGATTTGAAAAATGTTTAATTTATTTTCAAACTTCTAGATTTCATGTCAAAATAAATAAATCTCGTACACGACTTGTTTTTATGTTAGAACTATAGTGCTGTACATTCATATGAGATTTTGTTGGTAGTACAACACTGTATACAATACACTGTATATAATTTACACTGTATATAAATTACACTGTATATAAATTACACTCTATATAAATTACACTCTATATAAATTACACTCTATATAAATTACACTGTATATAAATTACACTGTATATAAATTACACTGTATATAATTTACACTGTATATAAATTACACTGTATATAAATTACACTGTATATAAATTACACTGTATATAAATTACACTGTATATAAATTACACTGTATATAATTTACACTGTATATAAATTACACTGTATATAATTTACACTGTATATAAATTACACTGTATATAATTTACACTGTATATAATTTATACTGTATACAATACACTGTATACAATACACTGTATACAATACACTATATACGATACACTGTATATAATTTACACTGTATATAAAGTATAAGGGCACAGTATATCATACCATTGATGATCCTGTATAGAAACATAAGGACTGTCATCGTACGTCTCACTGACAATTTAACATTTTTAGACTTTTTAGATTTAGAGGAGATAATCATAAATGATATATTCAGAGTGTATATATAATTTATAATTAATGAATCTTAAAAAAAATTCTGGGTTTTTTCAATCACCGTCGAGTGAACAATGTAGTGAGGCGACCATATGGCCGAATTATATTCTAACTGAGGTCTGACTAGAGAAGTGCAGAGGACTTTATAAATGTGCAGGTCTGAACATTTTTTGCAGTCCTCAAGACAAATCCCAACGTTTTGAGGTCTTTATTATTTATCGAATCAATGTGGGGAACGAATAATTGATTTACTGTCAAATTGTACACCCAGATCATTGACCTCCCTAACTGATACTAAGTTAACATCGCTGTACGAAAATTTCACAGATATTGAGATGTAAGTGATTATTAAAACACTATTTAAATAGGAAATTCAAATTGATTTTTAGTATCATACAATCAGACATACTTTTCACCGATCTGAATATTTTTAAGTTATTAGAAAAAATTAAAACTTGTATATCATAAAAAAAATATTGGAAATATCATTAATAAAAATAATAAACAATATAAGTCCAATATGAGGGCCCTGTGGAGCTCCACTCAAAGCAATGAATTCATCAGATAATGAGGAAATAGCTACCAAACCAGTGCAATAAATTTAGACACATAAGTGAGATATGATTTTATAAATAAATTATATATAAAGAAAAAAATCAATATTACAAAAATATTAACAATTTTTACAAGGCGTAACAAACCTAGTCCACAGTATTTTATGGGTGGATATACCTGAATATAATATAATATAATATAACAAGGAAATAAAAAATTAGATAAGAACATGTTCGGAGAACACATTTTTATTGTGAAGTTGTAATTATTCAGAACGTAGGTTTGTAATACTTTAAATATGAATTAAATATATTAATTAGAAAGATATACGTATAAAATCAATCCTATCGAAAAATATTGTTGTTTATTGTTTTATAAATAAATTATCGTAAGTAACTGCAGTATACATTTATTTTACTAATGTATGCAGGCTCTAAAAATAACATAAAGTGGTCTCGCCTAATAATATATAGGTATTTATATTTTTTCAAGCAGGAATAAAATGCTTCAAAGGGTTTTGTTCGAGATTTTTTTATCCTACTAATACAAGCAGCCATTCAGTAATCATCATAACTGTTGCACCACGACGATGCCACGCGCTACTGAATATATGACGATACAGCACAGTGTCATTAGCGGGCTGTAAACCTGTATTAAAATTGAATGTGAAAGACATTTCTAGCTAGAAAGCAGGTAGTAAAAGTGTCAAAGTGGAAAACACTGACGCATTTGTAGACGCTTGAAAGAAAATAATAAAATAAATAAAATGAATCAAAATTGAATTTTTAAATTTCAAGAAAAAATAATTAAATTTTTTAATTATTAATCTAATATTCTATGTAAATATTGTGTGCTCGAAATATGAGTATGCGGTGTTTCCCAACAATGTGAATAAATACAAAATTCTTACAACTATTAAGAAACTTTTAAATTTATTTAGAGTTCGTATAACTTTTTATTTTTGTGTTTGCAAATACGGAATGTTAAAATAGCTATAATAAAAAGTTTATTTTATGTTTCCAGGTCAAAATTTGGAAGAACTTCTTTGAGATTATGTTCATGTTATTCAATAAAATATTGTTATTCAATAAAATACAGTTTTATTGAATAACATGAACATAATCTCAAAGAAGTTCTTCCAAATTTTGACCTGGAAACATAAAATAAACTTTTTATTATAGCTATTTTAACATTCCGTATTTGCAAACACAAAAATAAAAAGTTATACGAACTCTAAATAAATTTAAAAGTTTCTTAATAGTTGTAAGAATTTTGTATTTATTCACATTGTTGGGAAACAAGTTGAAGTTGTATTGTTGAATTTTGAATCTACATTATTTGATTAGAGAATTAAAAACAAATCTACCTAAATAGTCTGAAGAATTTATTATCAAATTATTTTAATATTTAGATACAAGAATAGATAAAAGGTTATATAGGTACCTACCAATTTTTATGTAATAATAACGTGGCAGAAAATTATGTAATATTTTGTTATTTTCATTTTTACCTGTATACATACCTGTGTAATATATTCGATTTACATTACAAACATATAAAAAAATAATAATTATCAAATTATTGTTTCAAGTTTCTATGTAAAATACAAGTTATATATTTTATTTTCGTTATATATACACTTCTACACGTTTTATAAATATCGTAACTTTTCATATTTACTGTTATTTTTATAATCTTAATTATATTATATTATATTTTAATATATTATTATTTATTTAATATAACTTAATTAAAATCTTAGTTGTGGAATTTGATTTTAGCTTTTATGTAAAAAAAAAACCTACAAAGCTAAGTTATACGATTTATTTTCATAACGCATTTTACTTCTTTTTAAAACATTTTGACTTATTATAATTATTTATTATTTTGTATAAATAATATTTTGCTATGCAAATTATTATTAATAACCTGTCTAAGGATATAATTGTCTAAAAATTTTGTTAATGGTACTTCGTACTATAAGTATGTGTGCATACATATGTATAAATAAATTATATTTATTATTCCGTCTAGTTCAGGTTGTTTCCGCAACCCGAACGATGCAATAAAAATAATATTTAGTATATTCGGTATAGCGGTTTGTGAGCGCTAAACCCCCGAGAACCTCCTTTCACAACCATCTATTTTCAATAACCTCCCCGCTCCCGATCTTTGAATACGAGCCCTACTACCCACGGAACCATCAGCATGCATTATTTTAAAAAGTGGAACTAATGTTCAAACGCAGACTACAAACCTGGTGGCGCCTATAGGTCTGTGTTATCCACGGTGAAAAGATATCTCGAGTAGTAGAAAAGTCGCCCTTTACTGTACCCATAAAATTTTTCATCTCTTTAGGCGTGTATTGAAAATGAAATAAAATTTAAAAATAAAAATCAAACACAAAAAAGGAAAAGAAAATGAAAAATTTACTTTCTTAACGATATATGCAAGGAAAGTGACCTTATTATGAATGCAAGAAAAGTGACCTTATTATGTATGCAAGGAAAGTGACCTTATTATGTATGCAAGGAAAGTGACCTTATTATGAATGCAAGAAAAGTGACCTTATTATGTATGCAAGGAAAGTGACCTTATTATGTATGCAAGGAAAGTGACCTTATTATGAATGCAAGGAAAGTGACCTTATTATGTATGCAAGGAAAGTGACCTTATTATGAATGTCAACAAATCGAAAGTGATGGTATTCGAGAAGTAAGAAAGCAAAATACTTGTAGGTCATGAATATTTGGAACAAGTAGATGAGTTTATGTATTTGGGAAGTATGTTTGATAGAAACGGAAAGGCTGTGAAATATATCGAAAGAAGGGTGACTGCAGGAAATAGAGTGAACGGCGCTTTGAATGGAATTATATCTAACGGGAATTTGTCAACCGAGGTAAGACTAGTGATGCACAATGGAGTCATGGTACCGACACTGATGTATGGAAGTGAAGCCTGGAGTTAGCAGAAGAGGAACGGACTGAATGCGTTGGAAATGAGATCACTTAGGCGTATATGTGGCAAATCTATTTATGATAGAGTAAAGAATGGAGAAATAATGTAAAGCTAATATAGTGAGTAAGATTAAGAAAGGATCACTTAGGTAGTTTGGTTATATGGAGAGAATGGTAAGGAAGATATATGACGCAAATGTTGATGGCATCAGAAATAGAGGACATTCGGGGAAGACTTGGCACGACCAAGTAAACCAGATACTGAAGGATGGTCTTGTTAAAAGCCTCAATAATCGGCGAGCTTGTATGAGAAGATGTATGAATGTGGAAGAGGAACTGTGTCTCAGAACAGAAGAGGCGCTCTATCCTCTCTGTCTACCTCCGCGGGCAAACGACGTGATGGTAAGTTAGTTAGTTACTTAACGCGAAATCAATTTGCGCGAAATTCAATTAACGCGCTCAAGAAAAATGCTACTATTTTCGCTAGGAGCTGCTGATTAATTAGCTAGCGCGGCTTCTCTTCATAAGGATCTCCTTCAACCAGAAGAACAGTGTGTATGAAGAAAATGAAGATAAGTGTGAACAAAAACAAAAAGGAATAGTTGAGAAGTTGACTAAAAGGTATCGAGCGCATAAAATAAAATAAATATTTACTGCAGACCTGAATACGGAAAGAAATCGAAATTTAAACATAGAGATCGCTATCCATGGAAAATGACACAATTAAGTAAAAAAATCAAGCTCTGGTCAAACAATATCAATGTAGTATTAATTTAGTAATTCAAAATTCTCTATTCTTTGATAATTTTACCATTTAATATATGCAGTGTATATACTTACATATATGCACTATATGACTTACATATATGCAGTGTATTTTTTTTAGAACTTTGTTATGGTGCATATATGTAATCAATCTTATTGTTTACCGTATTCCATTTACGCGGTTTAGTTTAGCGCGAGATAATAACAGGCTAAATTAATTGCGTTAAATATAGTATTATAAATGCAGTTAAAAACGTTTAACACGAAAAGATATAATAACATAAATGAATATTCAGGTCCCAACAAAATTCTGTGTCATTTCATACATTTTTTTTAACTTGAAACAAAAAATGCTTAACTTGAAAAGATTCCTAATCATGAAAAATATAGTGTACCGGCTATGACTATGTGACTCACAAATCTATGGACTTGGCTGACGTCTGAAAATAAACTATAGACACAAGGATGCCGCTTGCCGAACATCACTCTTACTCTAATACAAACATTACATCGACATCTATTTGTTTGTGGCCTTAGTTTAATAAGTCTCAATCAATATAACGTTTTTGATTGTAGTAAATCAATTCGACTGGCCGAAATTTATAAACAATTGAGTTGTAAAAAAGTTATTTAACGAATAAAATAAAATACATTGTTGTTTACTTCACACTGCACTTTAATTAAAATAAAACGTTTACGATGCTTACTGCAACATCTTCAATAATAAACTAATAAGTTTTTGTAAAAGTTAATTGCAATGGAATTATTATTTCATTTAATATAAAATTCGTTTAATGCGAAAAATATTTTGGTCATGTTAAACGATTTCCACTGTAGTATATTCAAATTAATTGTAGTAGTTAATAGCACTGAAAGATGAATCCGAAAGAATAATTCTTATAGCTGGCACTTGAAGACGTATTTAATCATTCAAAATCTTAAGTATTTCGTTGGGTACACGAGTTGGAACGGTAAAAAGTATCAAAAAACATCCTAAAATATTTTACAGCTATTCACGTCAAGATTATACTTTATTACACCAGACGCTAAAACTTTATTTACGGCGCCGATTTGATCTACAGACGGTTCTTAGGTATAAATTTTTGTACGGATTATATTTTATATTCTATTTACCTATGTAAATTTATTAAATTGGGCCAATCACGACTGAAGATATTATCTATGTAGATCCGGATCCATAGTACTACATATGCGTCTGGAGTGTCAGTTTATATACGATACGACTATGACACTGTTGTTAGGTTGATCAGTGACTTTTCTTAGAAAGGGTAGATGAGGGGGGTAGAAAGGGTAGATGGGTAGATGACTTTTCTTAGAAAGAAGAAACCTACGTGCTTTATGAACGTTCAAATTATCTTAAAAATAAAAATGTACGAAAGATGTTATTTCAGATTATTTAATGCATATACTACGTGTAAAAAAATTCAGCGATTGAGTTAAATATTTTTCGTTATAGTTTTATGGAACTAATACTAAATTAATGTATTAATTATAAATATATACATATAAAATCAATTTTGTCGAAAAATATTGTTTTTGCGTTACCGGGATAAATTGATTTTATATGTGTATATTTATAATTAATACATTAATTTAGTATTTAAAATATCACAGACCTATGTTCTGAATAATTACAACTTCAGAATAAGAATGTGTTCTCCTTAATAATAAAATTAAATCCAGAAATAATGAACATCTCAACAAAGCAGCAGTAAAAAGTTGACGTGAGGCTGATTACTAGATAATGATCGCATTGTGGCCAATAGTAGCCTTGTACAGCCGCGGGCAGCGTTTCCATAAAACCTATATTTACCTACATCTACCGTAAAACTTATATATTGATCAAAAAAATACGCAACCAAATAACCAATTAAAATGATTTATGTAATGATATTATTTACAGTTTCGATGCTGTGACTGTATGCACGACTAAGACGCCATCTAGCGGATGAATATAATCTGGATCTCGTTAAATAAAGCTGTTTGTGTCTTGGCAAAATAAAAATTTAAGAAATGTTACTCCAGAAACGCAAGTAACCACCACCATATAATCTGTCGCCAGGCGGAGTCGTAGTTGTGTATCATTTCCTTTTTTTGATTAATTAAAATTTCTAGATTGAAAAATCGGTTTTATGGAAACACATAGCGGTTACCATTGGTCGCAAAGCGACCACTAGTAGACAAAAGCAATCGACTTCGCCGGTATATAAGTTGTTACCGTTAACCCTACAGATGAAATATTTAGATTAGTTAATGATTCTAAAATATATTATGTAACAAAGTTAATGACAAAATATTGGAGGAATGACGAAGAAAATGGATCTGCAAAGTCAGGCAGTAAATTAGGGTAAAAAATTGGTTATCGATACAGTGCTTGTAGAGAGTATAATGGTGTACGTCCGCGGATGATATTTCTCTCAGAGATTCATTCGAGAGTGGGTAAAGATCAGTACAGAATTCAGCAAGAAGCGTTCTACTCTAGGAGATCAAAGAAATGGGCCGCAAGAGTGTAGGAAGAAGAAAAGGGAGGTTTGTAAGTTAATAAGGTGTTAATAAGTTAATCAATAACCTTATAGTTGTTTGGTACAAAATATCGATAATTAAATTCGTCACAGAAAATGCTTAAATTAATAGGTCAAAATACGACTAATATTTTGATGGTCCATAAATTTGATTGTTCAACACAACTAAAATGGCGAATTGACAAGGGCCATAAACTCGGATCTGTCTCCCAGCTCGAGACGTGACCGACCTGACTCGTCACAGCAATAAATCTACATTAACTTTATGGCATTGTGGACGATGTTAATTGAATTTACACCGGCTGCTTGCAGTTGCTGGTGCGTGACCCTTTGCTGACCAAATTGACTCACAAGTTTACAAACATAATTTAAAATGTATTTCTCATAACTAGTGTAAGGATGAGTGTACACGAATGAGACTTTGCTCTCGCATCTCGGAAATTTCATGGTAAAGGTTTGTGGTGTGTAGCCATCACATGAGACATACGTGCAGGCGTGAGCTCTGGACTGCAGATGCTTTTCTTATGCCAGCAGTTCACTCTTGCCGAGGCTTCTCGCCTCCGTTCCGGACGGAGCGAAGACGAGGCGAGGTGAAGCGTGCGTGGCCAAGCGAGATGGCACGAGACGACCAGTGTCAACACGAGATAGGCGATGCAAGCCAGTACATTCTTGTGCTCGGCTCCTCTCGCCATGCCTCAGCGAGAGTGGACTGTTGGCATTACAGTAGCTCGCGATGCCGCTATCTTAACTTCGTGCTAATATTAGATTCGAATATTAATTTGTAATAATTATTTAATAAGACAAAAAACTTTGTTAAAACCAGTATTTATTGATAAATCAACATGTTTCGATACCTATGATATCTTCTTCAGGGAACAATGTATACTAAAATCAAAAATATAAGCACAGCTATAAATAAAACTATAAATAGTAATAGTTATTCTGAATTCACTAATCAAATTTTGGAAATGGATCATAATTTTGATATTAATAAGGGTTTAAAAATTATATATACAAATATTAGGGGTTTAGAGTTAAATTTAAAATTTTAGAAATAAGAAAAAGTGTTAATAGCAAGCTAAATCTTAAAAATAATCAAATCCTTTTTGCAAATAGTTACCTTTTATATTTGTTTTTATAGTAGTTCCTACTTAGTTACCCAACGCTTATACTTTATAGTATTATTTTTATCTGTGTTTGTATTTTTAATTTTAGTATATATTATTTCCTGAAGTAGATACCATAGGTGTCGAAACATGCTGATTTATTAATAAATAGTGGTTTAAACAAAATATTTTGTCTTATTATTTATATATGTGGCCACAAAGTAATTTTACTAATATTGAAGAAGTGTAATAATTATCTTTAATTTTTTAGCTCTCTACATTATAAAGTATTGAATCAAGTATGTTAAGCTGAATACGTACTCGTTTTCATTACCTACAGTCATACTTTTACGAGCCGATTTGAACTTGCGTGATCTGAATACTGCATATATGACAATACGGCTCAATCACAACACGGACTATCGACGTCATTAACATACCACTGCGCGCCGTAGGCCGATTTGAATTAGTAGGCCATTCTGTTCGGCGTAAAAAATACTATAAAAGACACCTCGCTCTACGCTTTACTCTGTACCACCTTTTTTTGTTTTTGTCTTCTTTTCTCCTTTAAGGGGTGTATGAGGGACTTAGAAATCGTCATTTGCTGCCTCTTTCAGTGCGTCTGTTCTTGTGTGTATACTTTATCTATTACTGTTGCGTGCATCTGATCTATTTTTGTCTTATGTTGTCTTACTGAATAAATGTTTTATTTTCAATTGCAGCGATGATAAAAACAAAATTCAGAACGAATTTAAAATACGAAACGTTCAATGGGTTGTTATTTTGAAAATATGTATTTTTAAAATTAGAATAAACAAATGGTTAATGATAAATTAGCTCGTTTTCTTATAAATTTTGATGTATTTATGTATAATACGATTTATTTGAAATATTCAAAATTTATTTTATACTACTGTTATACTTTAGAAACTATTCGAATATATTCGAATATTCGAATATTTTTAGTGTAAAACTAAAAATATTCGAATAATTTATGATGTCGAATAGTTGGAATCTCTAGTTGGCAGAATTGACGACTTGCATTGCCGCTATGCGGTATGCGGCATGGCATGGTTGCCAAGTAGTATTAAGAAATGCCAACCTGGCAGTGAATGCAAAGGACTGATATGAAAGCTTTTGCTCGTAAATCGGCCCTGGGTAAGCGGTGGGTCACCATTCTCTATACTGTCCTTTACGCGAGTTTCAAGACGAGTCTCATTCGTCAACACTTCTTATAGTTTTGTGGTGGTTAGGTTGTCAAATGGTGGTGATATTGAAATGCGTGGTTTGTGTAGAGTCGTTTATTAAGTCAGAAATAGGAAAGAAACAGTACTGAGCGAGAGGAGTGACTCGGCGGCGCTCGAGCGAGCGATTACGTCTGGACCCTGGATGTAGATGTCGCTCGTATCAGCTGCATCTACAGTTTCTAGAATCGAAGCTTTGCAACATAATAGAGTTGTATTATATACGAGGTGTGTGAGAAAAGTAATGAGACTGATTTCATACTAACCAAAGTTTTTATTATTTTCAAACAACAATGTTATCCCCTTCAAAGTAGTTCCCTTGGGGAGCTATACACCGGCGAAGTCGTCGTTCCCACTCTTGGTAGCAGCGCTGGAAGTCTTCAATTGGTATGGCTTTTAACTGGTCGGTCACAGTCTTTTGAATGTTCTCCAGAGTTCCAAAATGACGTCCTTTTAGGACATGTTTCAATTTCGGGGAAAGGAAAAAGTCACAAGGACTCAAATCAGGTGAATAGGGGGGTTGAGGAACAACAGTAATGCGTTTTGAGGTCAAAAATTCACGGATGGAAAGGGCCGTGTGACACGGAGCATTGTCATGATGAAGCATCCACTTGTCTGCAATGTCTGGTCTCACACGGATCACTCTTTGCCTCAACTTTTCAAGGACACTTTTATAAAACACTTGGTTGACAGTTTGTCCTGGTGGAACAAATTCTTTGTGCACGATACCCTCGATGTCAAAAAAACAAATCAGCATGGTCTTGATCTTTGATTTGCTCATTCGACATTTCTTCGGCCGAGGAGATGACGGAGTGTGCCATTCTTCGCTTTGCCGCTTTGTTTCAGGATCGTACTCAAATATCCAGGATTCATCACCGGTGATCACACAATTGAAGAATTCTTGGTCATTGGCCATCCTCTCAAGAAGATCAACGCACACGTTTTTTCGAATGACCTTCTGTTCAGTTGTGAGATTTTTCGGCACCATTTTGGCACAAATCTTTCGCATGTTCAAATCATCTGTCAAAATTTGATGCACGGTGAAAGTGTTTAAATTTAACTGTTCACTGATCATCCTTATTGTTAAACGACGGTCTGATCTCACAAGAGCCCTCACACGATCAATGTTTTCGTCAGTTTTTGAAGTCGAAGGTCTCCCTGAGCGAGGTTCATCTTCAACGTGTTCTCGGCCTTCCAAAAATGATTTGTGCCAGCGGAAAACTTGTGCTCTCGATAAGCACTGTTCCCCAAAGACCTGTTTCAACTTTTCAAAAGTACAACTCGCGGATTCACCAAGTTTAACACAAAACTTTATTGCACAACGTTGCTCAAAATTCCGATGCTCCATTTCTGTGACGCACAATGAAAACACAACTTTACTAATGGCGCTGTCAAAACTAACGTGTTCACTGTACGGAGTTGTAACTCGGACTGAGGAAGTGGAAGGGATAAACAAACCGATTTAGCATAGCCTGGTAGACACAACGTTACCACATCTCCCGCAGTGTTGCCAATCTCATTACTTTTCTCACACACCTCGTATATATTGTCTTGTAAGTAGTAGTCCGAACGAAAACCATCGATAGCTGAGACTATGCTCTGTCAGAATAACCCATCATTTAGTGATTTAAGTGGGTATGTATCAGTTGGTACTGGTACTTTTGTAATAATTTTAACAATTTTGTGATTAAAGTGGGTACAAATTAAATGGTACTGGTACTTTTGTAATAATTTTAATAATTTAGTGATTAAAGTGGGTACGTGTTAGTTGGTACTGGTACTTTTGTAATAATTCTAACAATTTAGTGATTAAAGTAGGTACGAATTAAATGGTACTGGTACTTTTTTAATAATTTTAATAATTTAGTGATTAAAGTGGGTACGTGTCAGTTGGTACTGGTACTTTTGTAATAATTCTAACAATTTAGTGATTAAAGTAGGTACGTGTCAGTTGGTAATGGTACTTCTGTAATACTCGTAATTCTAACTAATGCAACACGCAATCTCTGACAGCTCTGTACTGTTCTTTGTGCGAATTTCAAGACTGGTCTCGAGAGAGATCTCATATATGTATATGCGCCATTATAACAGAAATTAGTCAAAGAATGAACATAAGTTATTTTATCTCAGCTTTCATATACTTTGACTTCAGTGCTCTTTAGTAGACGCAAATGTGTAAATTATGAGAATCACGATTTGTCCTTAGCAGTATGTCGAACTGAACTAATTAATTGGTCACAGCATTTAAAAAGGGCATAATGATTAGAGTTGGTAATTAATTATTTATACTATTGCTTAAGAATTTTATTTCTGCACATATTCCGCACTTTTGTCCGAGTAATCCGACAGTTATACATCTTATACAATACACTTGAATCATTTAAAGTGTTGTGGACCTTCACTTGATTTTCCTTGTGGTACTTAAAAAAATAATGGCACTCCACAGACTAGTAAATGAATAGACATGATATAAAGTGTATATATTGCAGAGGGGTTCGGAACATTATTTGCGGGACGATATTCTACACATACATATCCAACAAAATATAAATCTGCTAAATTATCACATATTTATGCAACAGTAAAAGTATACACTCTTCGAAAATTAAATCTATGTGTAAAGCATACGTTTTTTTTATATTATATTGTCAGTGTTTAAATTTTCATTCCAATTGAGTCATATTTTAAAAAAAGTCGCGGAGTTTTTTGATCGCGTGAGTGGCACCAAAGTGATCACGTGAGTGACACCAAAATGAAAATTTTGGGACAAGGAATTTGCGTTAGTTCAGGTCTATTTATTTGGTGGTCTGAGTGGCAATCAGTCTACGCTTCCGCATGCCTCAACACCAAATAAATACGTGACACTAGTTACCATGGTGACTGCGTAGTTTACAATGCCGAACTTACAACATGCTTTCGAAATAAAAAAATGTATTTTTACGTCTCAGCAGGTAGGTAATTTTGTATGTAGGTAGAATAGGTACTCTGTGCCAACCTTAAAAATCAATTAAAATATAATACGTCGTACACAAAGCAATCGTTTTTAATGGATGAAATTTTAAAATGTCAGAATTAATAACAAAAAAAATCATCTCTTCTTTCCTTTCCAGTAAACTGTACACATAACACATATACACGCGATGTTTACACATATTACGAGAGTGCTAAGTGTACTCACTTGTTTTATTAAACAATTAAAAAGTACTGTATATATTTGGTCAGTGAGCACAGAAATGTCTCTACAAAAAATAAGTAAGCGATAAATACTCCTAGAGGTTAATATGAATTTACGCAGGTCTCGCGTTTAAATCTCCAAGATTAAAATATATGCATGGTTACAGTCTCGTGAAACTTGTAAAGTGCATTAGCGATCTTCCAGAGAAAAGCTGCAATGCGTTTAGCCATTTCTCACCCGAGTTTTCGTCTTTTTTCTACCGTTGTAAAATTGGCAGAAATGAGAAAAAGGCCACGAGAGGAAACGCTGGGGGCGCTCTTTTTGAAATCAACGACTTGGTGCAATTCATTCTCGTAATTGACGCTCGAAAAAAATGCTAACCTTTCGTACGTCAATTAAACTAGGTGTAACTTACCTAGTGCACAAAATTTTAGGTGTAGATAGATGCATATTAAAAATATGAGTCTAAAATATTTATAACTAGACAAACTACTTTGTTCAAATCACTATTTATTGATTATACAACATGTTTCGATACCCATGGGATCTTCTTCAGGAAACAATGTATACTGAAATTAAAAATACAAGCATAGATAAAAACAAAACTATGAAGTCGTGAATAAGTGAGAACTAATATAAAAATAAATTTTAAAGGTGATTATTAGCAAAGAGGATTTGGTTATTTATAATATTTAGCTTACTATTAACATTTTGTTTCTTATTTCTAAAATTTCAAGTTTATGTAACTGCAAACTCCTAGTATTTGTATTATAATTTCTAAACCCTTGTTAATATCAAAATAATGATTGGAAAATTCTGAATAGTTATTGTTATTTAGGTATCTCAAGTGCTAGCTTAATATTATAAATAACCAAATCCTCTTTGCAAATAGTCACCTTTTAAATTTGTTTTCATAGTAGATCCTTCTTAGTTACCTACCAATTTATAATTTTATTTTTATCTATGTTCGTATTTTTAATTTTAGTATACATTTTTTGCTGAAGAAGATACCATAGGTATCGAAACATGATGATTTATAAATAAATAAAGGTTTAAACAAACTGTTTTGTATGTGTGGCTACAAAGTAATTTTGATAATATTGAAGAACTCAAATATTATATTTGACAATAATATTGGATAATTTGTATAGCGCCATTTTTGTCAAAACTTTGACCTCATTGGCGCTTTGCATGTGTCTAATTACAACCATGCCAGAGATGTAAGCATTTAAAAAAAGGCATAATTGAGCGATTATTTCGATTAATTGAAATTTTTAATAAATTTGAACTATATATTCAATACAAAAAAATGGTTTTCGTACTTCCAGAGGCCAGACTATTTTTTGTAAGATGATAAGTAAAGATATACAATAATAATAAGTCAGTGATGAACAGTGCGATAAAGATTTTTAATGAAATGCCAGATGACACAAGAAAGGAGGAACATTACATTGATTTAAAATTAAAGTATGTAAATATGTTAATGATAAGTTATAGTAAAAAGTATCGATATATATTAAGAATAAGATTTTTACGGCCATTCAGGATCTTCTTTTTCAGTTTTCTGGGCTATTCTGCTTTGTGTAACCAACGTTTTGTTTGCCATTGCATGGTTTAATGGTTAAATCTTCTTAGGATGCTTTGTTTTTGAAACTTGTGTAAAGGACAATAGAGAATAATTACCTATAATATATATATTTTATACGTGGAGCAGATTGATGGATACCGTCCTTTACCGACAAATCTTCGAGACTATTATGATAACTTATTAAGTACAGATTTTACATACACATTATATAATTATACGTACATGTGCTTTTTTTTAAAGCGGAGATGCGTACATTGCTATGAAAATAGGATTATCTTTTTGGTTTTGGCTAAATGACACTACCGACATATTTAATATGTTACGTGCTGTAGAATCACAATTTCTATACTAATTTCAGAGTTACAGTTTTATAATATATTATGAGGATAAAGGACGGCGTTCTTTCTTCTCATCAGCTAGTCAGTGGAGAACCTAAGAACCGCCGGTTTTTCATCTCAGAAACGCATACCGACCTTAGTTTGTCACGTTCTGCCTTCGTCCTAAACTGGGAAAATTTATTAATAATATCTGAGAGAGATAAATAAAAGGTGTAATTCGTTACATAATGGAATCTAATTATTAAAAAATAACATAAATAAAGTTACAATCAAAATACAATTCACTTTAACAAATCCTAATTTCGTCGGGTTGGCCGCGGCGGTGAGCCGTGTAATTTTGACAGCTCTGAGAGATGAATTGAAAAAGAACCATAGGTGGTGACCGTTTTTATAACCTTCAAAACAGATCGCATTACCAACGTGAGGTAGGGGGGGGGGAGGGATTATGAAGTACTTGGTATTAAAATAAGTAAAGAGGGAACTTCGAACGTGACATAAGTTTGTAATGTCACAATATTTAAAAATGTCATTAAAATGTATTAAGTAAACTTAAAATACATTGTCTACCTAAATTCAAATTTATAACAGAAAATGGCCACCATGTCACATCTCTAAATTTGTTATATGAGTGATATGATTCGATTGAAAATCGATATATGTATATATATATATATATATATATATATATATATATATATATATTTGGGGGTTATGTCGGTGGTTAAATGAAATATAAATGATTGTTTGCGCGTTGAAGTTTTATTATGACAGTATGGTAAAAACAAGAAAGACAGAATGAAATGAATAAATGTAAAAATGAAATGATGTAGAAGGTGCGTGTATATTACGAAATGAAATGTTGTGAAGCGGGCTGGCGGCCTTGCTCGGCGAGCCGGCGAGACCGCCGTCGTGAAACGCTGAAACCGGAGAGAGCGCCTAGCGGTGAATTCTGAGCCAGGCTTGTGGCAGCAACCGGCAACGCTGTCGCTAGCGTCGATGCCGACTGAGATGGCGGTGGATTTGAATTCCGGTCGCTACACACATATATATATATATATATATATATATATTTATATGTATCGATATATATATATATATATATATATATATATATATCGATTTTTAATACATCATCGTGTGTATATATATATGGCGATATCTCTCATATAGTCGTCAGTTTTTCTAGTAAGTTATGTAGGCGGGTACACTTCTAGAACACTAAGAATATTTTATTTAAGATATTAAGTTTATTGTACGAAAATATTATGATACTAAATTTGGAATAAAACATAAATACCATTCAATTTCATTTCTTTCAACATTCCTATTTCTCACGGTGTAAAAATAGCGTCAGATTTATAATATAATAAATTGATTCTTCGAACGTCTACATCATTACAATTGCAAAGCAGTTCGGAAATATTATGAATAGTTGAACAGATACAAAATAGTAACAAAATTAACTAAAAATATTTTATATAACTCCACGAGTAATATGTCCAATAATTTTACTAAACAAAGTGTTATTTAAAAGCTGAACTTATAAGTTAACATAATAAATATTGTATCGGATAATACAGTTGTAATTTTAGTTCAATTCCTTTAATAGCCGCAGGTCTGTGCCCTGCGTTGCTCACGATTCATATTTAATTATAATTTAAAATATAGGGTTATGGGTTGAAGTAAGGTTTGTTTTATTTTGCGCAGGCCCTATGTAACCCTAAGTAACTACGTATGCATAATTTGTCCAGATAGGGGGAGAGGATGAGATGTTTGAAGGAATGTGTCGGAGTGACTCAGTGTTTAGAGTGAAAATAAGCAAAATTTGGAACAAATGGCATATGAGGTGACCAGGAGGTGAGAGGGGCGTGCAGTTTTGCAGGATTTTAAAGAGTACTACACGTACTTTGGTTTAGATCTACCAAAGTATGTAGCATTGTATAGAGTGTAGACTTACATCTATATTTATTTATGTAGATAGATTCTTTATGATCATGTATGCCGGCAAACATAAATTTTTCAATTCAAGATTGAGAAATATTGAATTAAAAGTACACGCTTTGTGATATATCCGAGAAGAACACAATGAAAGAATGAAAAGTAAGGCAAGTATGTGACATAGAAGAATAAATATTGGATAGTTTCAAAGATACGAAAGATATTTCAGGACAGAAATTTGTGAATCTACTTATTGCTATGTAAATGTGGGTACGATGGTACCAGAGTACCTACTTTAAAAAATAACTAGTCGTACTGAGGTTTATCTTATTCGTACATATCGTAATTGTGAAGGGATATACTATTAATTAAGAAATAAAAACGGATTCATGCATATTAATGATTTTATGTTGGATTACAGCTTTTTTTAATGTATCTACTGTGTATTGTGGGGGTCAATCGCCTCCACATACAACGACACTACTGACGGCCCCTGAACACAGCTTCAAAAACATGCCTGGTACCCACGCCAACATGTGCCAATACAATGCGCCCGCAACTGTTCAGATACCTTCTCTTGTACGACAAGATCTTTACCAAACGACTTTTTATTTGCATATCTTCCAACTATAACTACTCAAGCATCAATGAAATTCTGTCAACTGTAAGTTATCTCATTCAACCAGCTTTGGCTACACATACACACACCCCGTGATCAAATTCAAAATAACGTGTGAGCGCTGGGTGTAATATACGGGGGTATCAGTCACTTATACACACAACTTTATGATTCTTACAACATATGTATTGATCCATAACTTATCAAAACATTCAATCCTAACCTCAATCATAATTGCATCCACATTTATCTTACATATAATTATGAATAATGATAGAAAAATGTGAAAATTAAAGGATATTTACTATGTATGATATTAATTAATACCGGAGTATAGAAATTGAAATACCAGATAATATAAATAAATAAATGAATTTTAATTGAAAAAATAACTTCGTAAAATTTTCCATTGTTATTTATTTTTTCTTAAGTTTTGGGTAGGGCCAGAGCCTTCTGAACCCTCCCCGTTCGGATAAGCCTGGGAATAAATATATTTTTTATTTATATTCTATATAGATAAGTATGGTGTGACGACGAAAAATTATTTATGGAAATATATAATGTATAATAATAAATCGAGGATGTAAAAAAATTCGTTGCTCACGACTGGCCGACTAAGATAAACGCCAGTAGCGAAAGAACACGTTTGAGAAGACAAAGATTCTTAATAAATCTTGGCCACGCGATGAAATCAAATCTTGCTAGCCAGCCTTGGCAACCTACTTACCGATGCTATAAAGTCTTAAAACTAAATATACTGAATTCTCGGTTCGAATCTACCAGACTAGTGCTAATAAATATACTGAATTCTCGGTTCGAATCAGCCGGACTAGTGCTAATAAATATTTCAAGCAATTGCGTAATTTTATTTTGAAAACGTTGATTTAATTTAAATACATGTATTCTCTGAATCAAACTATGATAGTATGTGACTATTTAAATGAAATTTAAATCAACTTTTTTATTAAAATATACTTTAAAGTGTTTTGATACAATCCCAACAACCGAGAATTTAAATTGAAAAAAATCATACGTAACAAACTAGCAATCAACGAAATATGATTGCAATTTGTTATATCTGTACAGCTCGTAAATGATTTTTTCACCAAAGGTACTACTTACAAAATTACATGTGTACGTAGCTATATGCTACATAATCATACGTTTATAAATCATGCATGTATAACCCACATGTTTCGATACAAAACAAGATTTCATCTCCATTGTACAACGGATCTCCGCATTATTTGTCGTTCGGTTTAACACCCACGTATATATGTATGTATGTAAATAAGTGTACAGCGGGCGGAGCAAATAAATTAGCACAAAAGGCTATAAAAAACTGTTTTTATTGACAATATTCATAGGTAAAAAATTCAAACCAATAATAATATAACAAATTTAGCAAGTATAAAGATGAAAAGAAAGATGGCCGCTTGAAAATTTTTAGAAAACTCCGCTGTTCCGAAGAATAATAATAATATTTTTGATTTCCATCGTGACGTGGAGTGAAAGTGGTCTTAAAGTATAATTTTTCTCAGCAATTCATTAAAAATTATAATTTAAAGGCGAGATTGTACGATTCAAAATTAAGTAGCATATAAATATCTGAGAGTGAAATATTAAAAAAAACATGAAGTAATCTAAATGCGGTAAGAAATTGTGCCTAAGAATACTATTTTTGACAGTTCGTGAATATGTTGATTTTTTATGTGAATTATTTCACAATGTTCTGTGTCATAAATATTCTGTATTTTTTATTGTTTTATCTAACAATTTTGAAATCTGAAAACATTTAAGTATATAAAAATATAAATGTGAAAACGACTTTTTACCGCCTTCAACTATCTTACTTCACAAATAAACCTTGAATGTTTCAAACTTTTCATCAATTTTAAAATATATATATATATATATTTTAAAATTGATGAAAAGTTTGATGTATATATACATATATAATAAAATTTAAAATATATATATTTCAGCTTGAAGTTAACATTATTATTATTAAGTAAATATTACTTAATAATAATAATGTTATCTTCAAGCTAAAATTCATCACCTCTAAAACACTTTCCACCCAGAAACTCTTTAAGGATAGGAAAAAGGTGAAAGTCACTGGAAGCAAGATCCAGACTATACTGTGGATGACATCCCCATCTGCAAAAGGCTTTGCTAGGTAGTTTTATGTACAATTGGTTCAATGAACTGGCGGTGAAAGGGCAACGTCGGGACTTTAATGGTCGTGAACAAATATGAAAAATACTTAAATGTAATAGATTAAGGTACTGTTTAGAAATAAATAAAGGTACTTCAGGGGTTTAAAAATAAATAAAATGTTAAAATAACAGAGAAAATTATTTTTTTAAAGCTGAAAGTTTGTACGTTATGAATATCTACGTGTCTTAATCATTTTAGATTTTTTAGTATAGATTATATTTAGCATAGGCTATATTTAGAAAAGGTTATACGTAACTTCCAGTAAAATTTGTCACGAAATTTGGTAAAAAGCGATTTAAATTCGTAAAATTTTAAATACGTTCACTTTTTTCGTGTGTTTTATTTTCATCTTTACCGGTACCTACCCGGATCGATCAAGTGCCTCCGGAACCTTTATGAAATAAAAACGATTTCGAGACAGATGAGTATCGACTCCAGTACCTCTTACTCGCTACAGTGCTTTGATATCTTAACTATTACCCTAGTGAACTGTGGTGTTAAAATATCATATAATGTTTTTTAGTATCCGAATTTAATGCATTGATTTATTTTAAAAATAGTCACCCCTAGTGATCTTTATAACAAACTTGTATAAATAAAGTTCTTAAATTTTTGTAAATGGTTATTTTCAAGTATTATATGTTATTATCGACAGTGTTGTAGTAAATATCACCGCCAGTCTCGCGGGAGCTCCAGGATTCGATTCTCCGAAAAGGAGATTTAAATTTTTTTTTATACCAGCAGAATGTGTACATTGTAGGAATAGTACGAAACGCTTATCTGAGACATATAATTTTCTCATTAATTTTATCTCTCTTTCTAAGCGATAATTTCTACTATTATACTTTTTTTTTGCTAAAATATATTTCTAGTTCGTCGGATCATAGCCGTGGAAATACTCCATCAATAAAAAGTCAAGTTGTTTCATATTGGATTTATTTAAAAGAACTGGTTACGAAATATTACGAAACTAGCTTCTTATATAGGTAAATTTCCATGCTATTTACTTGTGTATAGCGGACGTGACATAAATTAAGCCTTTAAATTATATATAGAAACGCGTGTTTTTACATACGAAAAACGTGGGAATTAGTCGCAAGTATTACTTCAGGTGTTTTTTTTTGTCGTTTAATGCGGCACATAGGAAATGTCGTACATAAGGCATCATGCATTCGTTTGTTTGTAGGTGGATGCATTCTCCTAGTTTGTAGGTGGATGGATGTATATGGATTCTCTAATAACATCATTATCTACGTTCGTAACGTGGTTTGGAAAAGCCAAAAAAATAGGAAGAATACATATATCTTGTGACAGTAATAGATTTGGCTAACAATCGTACGCTTAATCAGACCTTACAATTTTCATATAAACAAATTAAAAATTATAAACAATTAATACTATTGAATCTAATATATTAACTTCACATAAAAACATATAATATATATAAAAAAAAATAACTTTTTTATTCTGGTAAAAAATATGCTTTTTCGTGTATGACCAACTTTATAAAAACAATAAATAATTTTTCCGTTAAAAAGGGTTCAATCTAGTGAAATTAATCTTGTATACGATGTATAAATACACACAATACATTCTAGCAGATGGAATAAAACAAGTTCTGCACAGATTAAAAAAAATGCTGCGCAGATTTAAAACTGGTAATTTATTTTGCGGCACCCGGCACGTACGTATGCGTGTATGCCGCACGGTATTGTGTAGGTACCTTCCTATCTACATTCACGGTCTGTGATTGGCGCTTTGTATGCAGATTATAACGACCGGCTATATAAGGTGATTTCAGCAGCGCGGCCACACAGTAATCTGCAGTTGGCACTTTTCACACCCAGTTTGACATTTCTCAGTGTCAATAGAGTCTTGTTCAATCGACAGGAAGACTTGTTCACCGGCAGATATCAATCCGAGTCGAAAGGACTCAGTTGCACAATGAGACGGATTTTCTTCGTAATTTTAGGTTAGTGCTTACTTACGTTGGATAATCTGTTTTTTTTTAAATTTCATTTCAAAAAACTTTTTGTCTGTTTTTAATCTTTATATGAAGTCAATTTGCTTGTTTATCATTGTATAATGTTATCGAAATTTCTAACCGTATTGCTATTAAATTAAACAAATATAAAACAAACTCGAGACTCGAAAGTTTTGAATAATTCTAATTCAAAGACACGTTTTCAATTTTAACAATTGACAATGACTTTTTCACATATCGCATTAAATATGTTGGAAATTATAAATCTTTGATTCAGCTCCGTACTTATCGAAACATTTAGCATTCGAGACTCGAATAGAATATTAGCAGTATTTAGAATTTATATTACACAGTACTACTAGTATGCACATGTACACGATAAAACCGGTTACTGACAAACTAGGCGTGTGCCTGCGTTTCGACAGCTTCCGACACGGTAATAAATAATGTATTATTTATTACTTTTTTATTGCTATAAAAGTTGATAGAATAGAAAATGCAATCAAGCGAATGTATATATTTTTAATTTTAACATATTTAGTCGAATTCTTAATGAGAACACATTTTTATTGTGAAGTTGTAATTATTCACAACATAAGTCTGTGATATTTTAAATGTATTAACTATTAAGATATACGTATAAAATCAATTTTATCAAAAAATAATGCTGTTCTGCTATCGGAATTCGGACTTAGATCTTTTTTTAAATCCGGAAACTAACTATGCTACAGCTACAGTATTTTTGACGACAAATTTTCGAACCTATAAGTTACACTTTTTCAAGTTAATACATCTATGGTTCCGTTATTTGAAAGAAATCTACATTATTTTTACGGAATCTATAATAATAATCTTTAGTCGGTAATAATACATGTTCCCCGTATTGGAAAAGAGATCCAGGTTCGAATTCCGGTAGCGCAACTACAATATTCTTCGATAAAATTGATTTTATATGTATATCTTTATAATTAATATAACATAGACTTACAAAGTATAATTTTGATCGATGTAATGGCCTCGTTAAGGCCTGCCTCTTGAGGTATGCATATTTTTATTATAATGTAGGTACGTTACTGTTACTGTTGGTAAGTGTAAATAATATACACATGGTATTTATTTATTTATTAGATGACATACATATTTTGATCTAACAGAGGTGAATATATTATAACATTATAAACATAAGACACAATTAATACTCATAGTTTATTATGTGGGATGGAGTAGACTTACCTTTGATATATACAGCGTTGTCCTGGCTACTTTGCTAGACTGAAGTCTGTGTTAAAGTAGCCAGTTTTTTTTTCGTGCTCTTGTGGTGTTGTTTCAATCATCGACAGGAATAAAAAGAGAAATAAAAAAGTATAAAAAACATGTAGGGGAGTGTTGTAGGACTAGTGAATTATTAATGTAGGTATTGTATAAATTATCGTTATACATGTATAAATGTTGGTAATAAAATATATTAGTATTTAAAATCCTTCTTGGGGGGATCACGAAAGACGCATAAAGGACATAATTTAAAAAAAAACCTATTTACTGCATAGCAGCATTACAAATTTCCAAGTTAATGATTTCTATATTGATTATTTCTTAGAAAAAAATGTCTTTGAATATACTATAAATATTTTAATGTTCATTTTCTTGATGGATTCATAAGTGAAAAATGTTTGTAAAGCTATTTCATCAATGTAATATTTTCGTAATAATTTTCTGAGAATTATTATTATACGTTATGTATTCTTTGAATTTTGAAAGTATAAAGTGATGTGTTGAAAAAAATCTATTTGAAGATTACAGGTTTTTTTTGAATAGTAGTTTTTGACATACTCTGACAAAAATAGAAAATAAAAATTGAAGAAGAACCATAAGAAAATTTGAAAACTTCTGCGAAAATCGTAATGTACAGTTTTTCTATCGCTTTTTTCGTTTCTTATTTCTTTCATACCCCATACCGTATGTTGAGCTCGGCCAAGCAGGTAAATTGCTTTTATTTTACAATCACAACTAGGGTTACCAATTTTAGCAATTTAATTGTTCAAATCAAAATATTAACTAAAATGGTTATATTAAACTGTGAAAAACGACAGAGAAATATGAATACGAAATTACATCATTATTTAGTTATGTAAAAATATTTTTATAATATTACCAAAATTTCGTCTAATAATACAATTATTAATTAAAATTACACATCGATCATAAATTCATACCATTTAAACACGTCATAATATAAGCACTACGGCATACGAAAAATTCTAAGGACGGTCATGAAAATCAATATATACGAGTAGTATCGCTGAGTCATTTACTTTTGTATTCATTTTGTATAGAAATAAGATTGAACCGATGTGTATCGACTTTTATAAATTTTAAATATATTTTTAAGCTTTTTCTTTTAACAGTTTCGTGCACCGTGGACACGTAACCTTAATCGTTGGTCTTAAATTCTTATAATAATTCTCTACTTTAAAGTTTTCTACGTCTTCGAGAAAACTTAACAATTGATTTAGAATATAAATCGGAAAATAAAACTTCTTATATGTGAAAATAAATCACTTGTTTTTTTATTCTAAAGTATAATTTACTCGAGACGCGTTTCGCCTTGTAAGGGCATTGAGCATGGGGGACGTTTCGCATTATAGTTATAAATGTAAGGTGTTGAGTTAAATTTTTAGATTAATAATGTGTTGCGCACAGGATTTCACCTGACGACGTGCTCAGGAAACAGCTTTTCGTGAGAGACGCCGCGCGCGGAGCGCCGGCTGCTAGACTCGAAAAGGACCGCTTGAGACGAAATTCACGATTTCACTGGACGATTTACGAAGGGGTTTGTTTTATTATTAGCGCGACTTCCTATGGGGTGATACATTTGAACTTTGGCCCTTCCGGGGCATCGGCGAGTATTTTTGCAACGTGTTCATCTACGGTTTTTGTAAATAGGGGTCGCTGGAATTGTTTAGAGTGAACTGTTCTTCAAGGCTATCTGCAAAGATCTCGGCCCTGTCTGCAGAGGAATATAACATTCCATTTCGGCCCTGAAAACGCGTTATATGCATTTTTGGTTTTCGAATGAATTTTGCGACTTTCCAGTAAGCGTTGGGGTCAATATTTACCTGTGTTATGAAGTCTTCCCACTTTTCGTCGGACCTGAATTTAATTAATTTTTCGACTCGTGAAGCGAGTGTTTTATATCTAGCGTGATCCTTTGGATTACCATAACGTTGATAATTCTTACGGGCTCAGTTTTTTTCCCTAATCAGATATTTGATCGTTTCGGGGAGATTTGGGCGATGTTTTTCTATTTGGATAGGGATCGATGCGTGTTGGATCGCGTTGTTCATCGTGTCTGTGAAATTGTTTACTGCGGCGTCTAAGCTCGTGATGTCTGGGATTTTGATGGGAATGATGATATTATTTTCTATGTTGCTTGGGACTTTTTTCCATTGGATTTTTGACCGCGTCGTTTTCGATGGGCTGGCTGATGATGGACTGTCGATGATGGTTAGTATGATCGAATTATGGTCGGAGGACAATTTACTAATTGATTGGACAGAGTACGATGGGGAGATATTGATTATTATTATGTCATTTATGTCGGGCCTGTCTTTGTGGGGAT
Organism: Eubasilissa regina; assembly: GCA_022840565.1. NCBI lineage: Eukaryota > Metazoa > Arthropoda > Insecta > Trichoptera > Phryganeidae > Eubasilissa > Eubasilissa regina. The sequence goes on from JAINEB010000025.1 coordinate 24,848,283, forward strand.
GGTAGGGATGGTGGGGGTGGTAGGGGCATCTATTTGAATGGCGTAAAGCGTAAGTAGCTAAAGAGTTTTTTGCCTTTACTGTTGGTGGCTTGGCGAAGTCAGGCGTTATGTTTGGCGTTTAGATCGCCTGCTAAAATAGTGGGGATTTTGTCCTTGAGGAGATTATCTAATTCAGTGGGGATGATTGGTTTATATGGGGGGTTGTAGGCTGCGATGAATTTAAGAGTGCCGGAGTTTAATATATTGATTATTACTGCGGTTGTCTATATGACGGAGAAGGTTGGGCAAAATACCAGGCAGTGGTCTGGGGAATATTTAATTTATATTGCTGTGCCGTCTCCGCGCGTGCGGGTGCGGTCATTCCTGTATATTAGGTAACTACGTATGAATATTTTTAGGTTTGGCTTGAGACAGGTTTCATTTAATAACATAATAGCATTATGTCAATATTATACTTAAATATAAAGTTTTCTAGTTCCCAGCAAGAGTTATGGACACTATCGTTTGCGTTCCAGTAGGCCGCGTTTATGTTTGTTGGCTGAAGGTTTTCCTAGACATTGAAGGTTTTGGTATTTAAAATATTGCCCGTTCTGTTCATCATGAATGTGGCTTGGTTTATGAAGTTTTTAAGATCCTCCATGGCTGCAATTAGGGTCTCTTATTGGGGGGTGATTCTTTGTTGGGGCGCCGATTGATGTTGTTGGGTTTGAGTTTGGCGGAACTCTTCTCTTTCGGGACGCTCTCAATCGCGGTACCCCCTACTTATTGCATGTTTCATACCGACATGGCCAGCAGTAGTGGAGAGGGGAGGGGCTTACAACCCCCTTCGTTCATCGTTCAGTGAAATCGCGAATATCGTCTCCAAGCGAGCCTTTTAGAGTCTAGCTCCTAACTTCTCACGAGAAGCTGCTTCCTGAGCCCGCCGGGAGGTGGAATTCTGTGGGCAATACATTATTAATCTTAAAATTTAACTCAACAACTTGTATTTATAACTATAATAGGGGACGTCCATGCTTAATGCCCTTACAAGGCGAAACGCGCCTCAAGTAAATTTAACGAGTATAATAAAAAAACAAGTGTTTTATTTTCACATATAAGAAGTTTTATTTTCAATTTATATTCTAAATCAATCGTTAAGTTTTCTCTAAGACGTAGAAAACAACTACAAAGTTACTTCGGAAATGGTAAAAATAAGATAAAAATTCAAATATATTTGTCTACTGCACTACGTACAAAAACATACAAAATTATTAGATCCCGTTTGACTTGAAATGGCTGGAATAAGATATAGTGTGTTTACAAACGATGAAATGAAAAAGATTCACTCGTAAAGCACATTCGTCATTTTTTAATAATCCATTCCTTAGAACGCACCTGAAAGAAACGAGACGAACATCATTTTTAATAATAACGGCACCGTATTTTAAAATACGACATTGCGAGTTACGACACCGTATCTTAAAATTTGGACATGGACATTTTCAAAAAACAAATGCCGATACGTCAGGTACTTTTGTGTTTTTATTTTGTATTATCTATTCCATTTGTAGAATTAATCTTTCTTTGCCTTAATCTTATTTCGTTCACCTTTGATCGGCTACTTTAATCATTCTCCTTCATTTCATCCTATTCTGGTCACCATACTTAGTCACGTTCAAATTTTTTGAGATCACTGTTGGCTAAAGTTAATCACTTTTCTCGAGTTCTTCTCGATACATGCACGTAAATATTTACATTTATACACACACACACACACACACATGCACAGGCTGCTCACTCATTGGTGTTGGGTCTGAAGTCTTGACTATGTTATGAACATACGTTCGGTCTGAGTTTTTAGCCAGAATTTAATTGCACGTTTGAACTGTCTGTGTTGCTCAATAATTTTAATGTATTCAGGGAGAGAATTATACAATTTGGTTGCTACAAAAACATAGCTTTTTTGCTCGTATGTGGTGCGTATAAGAATTACTACATTGTTCTCCTCTGAGATTGTGGTATTTTTGGCATTTTTATGGAAACCCCAGATGTCCTTATTGCGAATGTAAGTAATGTAAGTAATGTTATTAGCGTAGTTCTGGAAAGTATATTCGAGATTGTTCTCATTGGTAATTTCAATATAACCTTAAGTAACATTTTCTGTGCTGAAGCCAGACCACTCTTGTTACAAAAATGAATTTTCTTCAAAATAAATGTCGGTTATATGATCAGCCATGATCACACTTCAAAGATGACCGTCTCTTCTACTGAACGCTCACTCAGACCTTGTCCTTCTCTTTAAAATCTCCTCGGTGAGGAACCAACCCCGGTATCACGTGTGATTAATACTGGCTTGTTGCAAGGTTCACCAGGGTAAACTATTTTTTTAATCGACGGTAATTGAAATAAGTGGCGTGACAAAATCAGTAGAAGTTCCAGTCTTATATTGGGTGTTATGAAATTGCGTATTTTTCTAACGTAGTTTTGATGGTTACGTTTACGGAGGGGCCTATGAAAAAATATTATAAACTATAAAGAGTATAATAATAAAATATAACAAATAACATAATGTCAATATTGGTACCGGTAAAAAATAAATTATTAATTTTTTTAACTCAAAGTTTTGCACAAGTTTGTGATCGGTGCCAGACATGGACGAGGATGATGTTATAACTTCGAATGAGTTTGAAAATATTTTGCGAGTTCTGGCACAAATATTTTGGCAACCCTACATTTACTCGTGTAAACCAGTATTGCAAAACTCATTTTGTTTTAAGACAGGTTTGAATATTCGTAACAAATCACATGCTGTAGCTTAGAAAAAAAAGAGAAAAAACGGAAGAGTCGACAAATGTTATTTAGAATAGAATAGAACGTCTGGTTTCACTTTATTATTAGAAAAAAAAATTATGAAAAAAAAAATTAATCTTGAAAAATATTTTTTAAACTCCCACAATGATAGGCAGTTGAAACACGTAAGCAATGTTGAATACATTAAAGTAAATGTTTAATATTTTTTTGTCTCTTACTATAAAAAAATGTTGAATCACTCACGTTTAAGATTTACCGTACTTAATAAGTTCTTGTAAATCAACCGAAATAAATATTAATCTTGTTTAGCTCAAGAATTATGGCACTGGGGTTTAGATTCCATTCTAGGATGGGTGCTAAAAACTTACATAGGATGACTAACATGGTAAAAAATATCATCCATACATCTATGTTGCGTTTGTTCCCATCTTTATTGCGCTTGATGATTTACCATTATTTCAGAATTTTCCGTATGCAGTTTAATGTTATTAGTTTATCAAGCTCGATATTTTGCAACCTTTCTTTATCTAAACTAGATAAAGAAAGGTTGCAAGAAAGGTTGCTGTATCTAAACTAGATCGTTTATCGTATTAATCAAATATCACAAATTAAACAGTGCTTTTCAAAATCCAATGTACTTTTTTCTTTTTTTTTTTAAAAACAAATGAAAGGTCAAGAAAATTGACGCCTTAATTTAAAAAAACGATTATAATGAAATTATTATATAGGTACCAATTCAAATCGTTTTACAGCTTAATTACAATGTTCTAATTTCATATGAATTCGATACTTTTCATGAAAGGATGAATTTCTCATTCAATTTTCATTTCTGACGAACACACATTATACTAATAATATTAAATAATACGTTAAATTTAATAGAATATTCGGATAAATAATACATTGAAAATTATTTTAACAAAAATATGTGGTAATGTTCAGCTTATTAGAATGTACAAATTGCACGCTCTGGTAGATAGATACCTAAAGCTAACTATTTATATAATAATCACAGGTCACTAAGTTCGTTCTCGGTAAACGTGGCTCTCAATATACAATGATAATAACGCGAATAAATTCTCGTGTATGAATATGCAAACAAATCATACGTGGGTATTCTGTTTGTCTAAAAATATATTCAAACAGTTCCATCTCGCGTTTATATAAATTTTTACATACATATTTTTCTCAAATCAAAATGTCATGAAAAAATCGTAACATTTTTACTTTCACCTCTACCTCCCGTATTTTTAAAACAATTACATTAAAAAGAGTTTGCCGGCGTTTGTTTATCGTTTAACATGAATAATGTATCACCCCTTCATTATTATCTCTAGCTCTACAATTCATTATAGGACTTAGCCTCCTCAACAGAATACTTCCACCGATCTCTTCACTGGGCTGTTTTTTCGATGTACATATAAAAATTAAAATATATTCTTAGAGTCCATTCGAAGTATTTTAGAATCAATTAAAAATATTTTTAGCGTACATTAACTAGACTTAATTAATTAATTAATTAATTAGACTTGACATTAATTATTATTATTTTATATGAAATACAATATTTGCTGTAAGAAATATTTATTATTTTTATAAAAATTCACCGAAAATCCTATGTAAAAAATAATGACACGTGCCTGGAATCATTATCTCTCGAATAAAAGCTTTACTAATGATGCTCCTAGTGACACTTTGAGGGTGTCTTTCAGAAACTAAAAAAAATCTCGCACCAATTTTGTCAATATACTCCACACTACAATCCCATCCTATTTAAGTCCACCCCTGCTTAACCAATACGGTTTTGGTTGCGTCAATAGACCACGACGCAATAAAATCATAGTTTAAATGCTACAGCTAATAAGTGAAACTATATAAATTAAAATATGCGTCTGTGTTATTAACCTAATTATACAATTCCATTATGAATCTATTAATTCCTCTTATTTCAATATTAACACAAAATAAGCTCAAACCGCTTTCATGGCCTTCTCCCAGTGGGAAACCATATTAAAAATGCAATTTTTAAATAAATCTTAACCTTCTAATTATTTCTGCCTGGGTTGGAAACGTTTTATTCCTTTAATATAATTCCAAGCGGCGGACTACTAGGCTCATCTCACGGTGAGAGGTCAGGTGAACACGAAGGATGCGACAAAATTTTTTAACTTAATTTAATTTGCTCATGGTGATATGTAATGTATGCAGTCGAGCGTTGAAATGCGGAGGCCTATCTGTTGGCTAATATTGACTGTTTTTTCTTCTTCAATTTTTCGTTCACAATATTAATTTCATGACGATGTGAATTGGCTGTAATTGATTCGCCGGGTTTCATAAAAGAATAACGAACAGTTCTAGCAATTCCTCTAAACCCACTTGTCTAGCTTTTTCACTTTATATTTCGCAGCGAGGTGGCGAGAAACTAACTCTTAAATCATACGCGAGCACTCGAGTTGTCGTATGTGGATTAGTTTTCTCTATTGTCTTTAACTTTTCTTTGTTAAAAATGATACTTGATCTTCTGTGAGGCTGATTTTAGAGTTTCATATTACCAAATGAAATTTTTCAAAGCTTAATTACGGACTTCAATCTAGTTAAGGAGATAGTGAACATCTCTTACACTATGGATCTTGAATGGAATATGTATATTTGAATGTTCGCTTAATTTATGTATATAAACATATATATTATTATTTATTATTTGTAATAAGTTGAAATAAATAAAATAAATAATCATGGTCGCCAACTTTCGATAGAAGGCGGCACGTGAAGAAGAAATCTTATTAAAAATTGTGTGCGTGTAAAAATAATTTTTTTGTATTAAAATTTTTGATAGTAATTTTCTCTTTAAATCTGTGTTACAAATACGTTGAAGTTTTTAATAGTTTAAAGGATAACAAGAAATTAAAGCGAATCAAATTTTAGCAGCACTTGTAATATTTATTTGATTTGAATACAAAATAATGCATGAAATAAAGTGACTGAAAACAGGTATCGGTTTACTTTATTATTTTAAATCATATAGCGATTTTTGCAAAAAATTCATCTTATGGGCGATGAATCAAACTCCGCCGAAAAAATATAAAAAATAATATTAAATTTATTTGAAGCTCAATATTTTAGTGCAGATGGTAGCTTGTTGTTGCAAGGGCACGATGTTACCTTATTAGTGAGACATCAATTTTTTTTCGATTAAGGGCTGCCAATAAAATGTTTCGGGTTTGAGTTCCGGTCGTAACTATATTTTTACGATATATAGATTTTTTCTGTATTTTTTTCTAAGTATTTATATGCTCTGATGAAAATAAATGTTTACAATATACTTCAGAAGAAATTATCTGATGTTTTTTGTGAGGAAATTAAAATTATTGTTGAACAAAAGTGAGATATTTCATATGTACGATTATAAAGCTACCGTATGTGGCTTTGTTCCGAGATTATAAAGTTACAAAGAGTTAAATAGACTATAAAATAAAACATCAGAACAAAAATAACCCAAAGGTCAACAGGTTTATCTTGTTTGAACAATTGAGCAATCAGGTTAAATCGCTTCGAGTGTAATGACGAGCAATTGTATCGTTATGTATGTATTACGTATTACAATGAACAGACTTCCCACGTAAATGTTTTGTCCATACTTAAATACATAATTGTACATCTTTAAATACATAAGTTTTTAAATAAATAAGTTATATCAAATAAATTTTTAATGATATCACATTTTATTTGTGATGTAACGTTTTATCTGAACATAGTTCCATACATTCAGCATATTTTATAGTTTTGGAAAGTTGAACTTGAAAGTTTTTGAGAAACATTGTAATTAAAAGATCGTCGCTTGCAATGAGAAAAAATTAATATCTTATTTTGTATAGGTATGCTAATAGCATATACGGGTAAAAATCTCTACCAGAAATGACGTTTACCTAACGTTTTGGGTTTGAATCTTGCTTACTTACCATTACGCCGTTTCCCCGCGTGGATAGGCACAGATGATAGTGCACTACACTCTTCTGTCCTGACGCATAATTCACGCTTCATCCACATTTATACATCGTCTCATACAAGCTCGCCGATTGTCGAGGTTTCTAACAGAACCGTCCTCCAGTATCTGATTTATCTGGTCGTGCCAAGTCTTCCGCGGACATCCTCTACTTCCGGTGTCATCAATACATATATACATATTTTAAAATGATCTAATATTATTTTAATGACTTTGGTGTGATCGGTATTTCATGAATAATCAGTATTAAATACATGCTAGGATACAATAATAGAAAAGTTTGTTAGTTTAGTGGATGTACATTTGCCTAGCAATATAAAGGTCGAATTTAAATATAATTAATTGCATAGAGGCTCTTTTCAAGAGTTCTTTTTTCGATGATGGAGCTAGTACTGATTGGCAGATTTGTTTTTAGTTACTATATTTATATATATATATATATATATATATATATATATATACAGGGTGAATATTATGTTCCAGGTCTATGTTGTTTTTGAATAACTAAGAAATGGAACGCAATTTTATATATTGTTGATAGAATCGGCGTTAACTTTGTAAAGTTTCATAATAATGGATGGATATTAATGAAACAATTTGAATTTGTCAACCGAGGCAAGACTAGCGGTGCATAGTGGAGTCCTGGTACCGACACTGATGTATGGAAGTAAGGCCCGGAGCTGGTAGAAGAAGAACAGAAGTAGACTGAATACAGTTAAAATGAGATCACTTAATCTATTTATGACATAGTAAATAATGAAGAAATATGGAAATAATGTACAGCTGATGTTAGTATAGTGAGTAAGATTAAGAAAGGATCACCTAAGTAGTTTGGTCATATGAAACGGATGAATGAGGAGAGAATGGTAAGAAAGATATATGACGCAAGTGTTGATGGCACCAGAAATAGAGGACGTCCGCGGAAAACGGACGGAAGACTGATGGATGGTTTTGTTAGAAGCCTCAATAATCGGCGAGCTTGTATGAGAAGATGTATGAATGTGGATGAGGCGTGAATTGTATGTCAGGACAGAGGAGTGTGGCGCTCTATCCTCCCTGCCTACTCTAGCGGGGAAACAGCGTGATGGTAAGTAAGCAAGATTCAAACCTAAAACGTTAGGTAAACGTTATTTCTGGTAGAGATTTTTACCCGTATATGCTACTAGCATATCTATACAAAATAAGATATTAATTTTTTCTCATTGCAAGAGACGATCTTTTAATTACAATGTTTCTCAAAAACTTTCGAGTTCAACTTTCCAAAATTATAAAATATGCTAAATGTATGGAACTATGTTCAGATAAAACGTAACATCACAAATAAAATGTGATATCATTAAAAATTTATTTAATATAACTAGATTAAAAAATGTTAAACTCAAGTATATAATAACATTGTTTCATTTATATCCATCCAAAATTTTATAATTTAGAATTTAAAAATTGATTTGTTAAATTTATTTATTTATTATATTATTTCCTGATATGCAAACTACATTCAATATTTATATTTGACTTAAGTTTCCTAAATAACCAATGGTAATATTAATTACTGATTGAATAATTTTTTTTTATAAATCGTAATGTAAAAAGTGCGTACGATTACCTACGTGACTCTATACCATTTTAAATGCGATGTATTTCATATATAATATTAATCAATGTTTTGGATCTTCTCTGCTTTCATTTTCTGTCTAGATCTCCCTTTAATCAAGACCTAAATGTCTCAGCCACCGTGGCTAGTTCATGTATCGACAAATTTCAACAGATATCTTTCTCGGAGCCAATACAAACTCTAGATTGTCTTCTGAGGAAAATCTAATAAAAACAGATGGAAGAATCTTACAGTCTCAATGAAGATTGGAACGAAGTTGAGGTTGCTTCAGAAGACAAAGATAAGCCAGTTTGAGGTCAACACTACATTGCTTTAATCCTGACCCTAAAAGATAAGAGTTCAAGAATGTTTTATTTTTCTTATGCTTACAGAAGTTGACGGTGTGGATGTTGAGGTTATTTAAATATGATTGACTCGTGATTGTGTCTGAAGGTTATGTTGCTGTGAGACAGAAGCTCCTAACATTTTCTAGTCTTACGAGTGTTGTTTGCATGTCGCAGAGTAGGGTGTCTGTGGATGTAGAAATAAAAGAGCACGCAACAAAATTTCGTTTATTGATGTGGTGCATTATATAGTTAAATTCACGTTAAACTCTGGAGTAGCTCGCTCGTGATGCTGTTGAATGGAGATGTCTGTAAGAGGACGGTCTGCGGAAGAGTGATCACTAGTTACTTGGGCAGTGTCTGTCTCTGATACATTTTTCATATTGCGTCTGCTTATTATTCGCTTTGGTTTGGCCCCCATATGGTTGATAGGTGAGTCCTTACACGGCCATATCTATGGGCGTGTGCAGGGTCACCACATGTTTATCAATATAAATATTATGGGAGTAAAGACCGGCGTTCTTCGCACTCACCGGCTAGTCAGTGGTGAACACAAGATCCGCGGATTCTTCACCTCAAATACACGTGCCCACCTTAGTTTGCCACATTCTGCCTTCATCTTAAACTGGGAAAAATTTATAAGTGATATCTGGAGGTGACAAATAAAAATATGTCATTCATTATAAAAATGGCTTCTATTCAGAAAACCAACACGAACTAAATGTAATAAAATCTAAAAATAATCCACTTTAACTAATCCTCATTTAATCGAGTTGGGTGCGATTACGACGTTCTTCAGGCAGGCAGGTAAAACAACTAGGTATTCCACTAAATGGCATCCCTCTGGTCCATGTCATCCGATCATCCTACTTCATTGGCCGATCATCATAGGTGATCCTTATCAATCAGACCGACGCGATGGGATCCGTAAGCGGAATTGTAGATGATCACATCACATTAAAATGTAGCCTACAATGAGGCGAAGAAACCAATAAGAGAAACCCAAGGGAGAAAAACCAAAGGGAAACATCTCATTTACTGAAAAGATTTTTTATCATGCGATTAGATTAACAAATTATAGTAAATTATACGATAGTGATTGAATAATATGAAAATATTTACCCTTTGGTTATACTAGATCGCTCATCTGCCTAATCTGACAGCTCCTTCGTTGATTTTAAAAAAGAACCATAGATGGTGACCGTTTTTAAAACAGATTGCGATACCAACGTAAGGGCAATTATTTGTGATTTCGTGGTGCTTGGCAATAAGACAAGAGACGGGGCAATTTTGAATGTGACCCTAATTTATAATGTCACAATATATAATACAATAGAATATCGGATACAATGAAATACAGTTTATAGTTAGATATTATATAATTAATACAGTCATCAATATTATAAATATTTGAAATACTTAAAATTTTGGTTAGATATCATAATAATTAATATTCTGTCGTAAATAAGGAACAGAAACAAACGTTAAATAAAAATAACTAAGAAAATATTTTATATATTTACTGTTTCCGAGGTAAGTTTGTAGAACTCCATAATCACCTATAATCATAATCATTAGATAAATATAAGTTGTTGAGTTCAATGTTAGAATGATAATGCCATTACAAGGTAAAACGCATCTCAAGTAAATTAAACGAGTAGAATTAAAAATAAGTGTTTTATTTTCACATATACGAAAATATTTTATAATATTTGTTCAAAATAATCAAAGCAAAGCAAACATTTAAAAAAATTCTATTTTGAAATTTTAATTAAAACTTTATCATTACAAGAATGAAGTTTTCAGAAAAATGTCAAAGGATTTATAAGGCACCATTTAAAGTACAAATAAAAGTGCATTGGAATGACATAGAAAAGCTGAGAGTGCATTTATTCACCTGCTGATTTGTATAAAATGAACAGAAAACATATTTTCCTTTGCAATAAAGTAAAAGCTAATAAAAAAAACAAAAAACAACCACTATCGCAACGGTGCACAGAGTAAATTAAATATTAGACATTTTTACATACAAATTTTTAAATTTAACACTTCAGCGTTGAATGCTGGTGGCTTTTCGATATCGTTAAGGCAGTTTTTTCATCTATCAAGTTTCTAGAGAAAATAGGAGATGAAAAGATGCTGAAGTATAAGTTAGGAGATATTTGAACCAGGCAATCGATACAGAATTCACCAATGCGACACAAAGAATCATTCATATATTTTCCTTAATTATTCAAAATGATACGATAGCTGAATAATATGAAAATCGTTAGTATAAAAAACAATATTTATTAATTTTTCTTAAAATACGATAGCTCAAGTTAATATTTTAAAAGAAAATAAAAAATATATAAAATTTTATTTAGTTTATTTATATAAAAACAAATTTTTTGAATGGTAATGGTATTGACTTATAATGTAATATTTCCTCTTCTATTATATTAATATTATTGTACTTTTTTCTAATAAATAAAGTATTATCTTGATTAATGGCACAAGTCGCTCTTGATTGGTGGATTGCCTGTTTAAAAGAAGAAGAAAAAGGTATAAGTGTACCATTTGTACATACTGTGCTATATTTATGATTGAGAAGGCGAAACTGTTTTCTACTTAGTTTTTGTTTCGTAATCTGAATAGTGTTGGAGATCGTTGGGCCTCTTATTTTAATATAATCCAACGGTTAATCGATCAAACTTTTTACACCCATAAGAGAGAGTTTGCGCATTTTTTTATAGATAGTTTTGGAGCAAAACAACTTTCACATCAATCAAAATGAAAGTCGTTAAAGGAACAAATTTAGTTTTATGTTTTACCGTATACATTACTCAGATAAATATAGTCTAAAGCGATGGAAGCGCATCGTGCCAGCAAGAGAACAGTTTGATTTATATTTGAAGCAATGCTGTAATAACCTGGTGTATCTCTCAACCCAATCGGTAAGTCAGGGCACACTCGTGTGCCGCGAGTGACTAACAAGTGTACCAAAAGATATTATAGACAAGTGTTTACTATTTAATAAAAAATATGTTTGTGTTTGATTTTTAACTAATTTATTATTACTTAACTTAATTTTTAACTAATTTATTATTAATTAACTATTAACTGTAATGGAATATTTCTGTTGACATATAATATTAGTATTTTTTTTCTGTAATATCTTATAAAGGGTATCAGAACGAAAGATTTATTATTTCAATAATAAGTATAAATATAATCATTAAGTATTTCTTCAAAAAATTCCAATATTTATATTGTGGACTGACATAAATGTAGAGAACTATATTGCTGTGATATTATATTTATTTATTTGTAACTATATAATGCAATAACATATGTTTGGACTCTGTCCGTCTCACTAGAGAAATTTTGTGTCGAGATGGGCATAGTTTACAAGCAATTATACAATTAATTAGAATTACAAGTAGTAGATAGAATTAAATTTATTAAATAAAATAACAATTTTAAAATTATCTTAATTTTTAATCACTTTGTAGCAATAGTTAATATAGGTATGAGTCAATATGTTTGGGTGAGTGCACCAATACTGGCTCTACCCATATTACGAATCCAAGTTTTAATATATAGTTTCATGTTCTTGGGACAACTCAATTGGTTTAAATCTTTCAGCATTCTATTAATTAGTTTAGATACAAAATATTTGTAGTTCCTTTGGCCATATGTTGTATGTGCTCTTAGGGTTTGTAGATTATTTGTATTTGTCTGTGTGGAAATTATATTTTGAGTTATTTTAAAATATGTCTATTTGTATTTATATATCTATTTAAGAGTAGTATTAGCATATATTTGTCTTATATCAGAGACATCGAATTTATTAAAAATTAAGTCAGTGCTCGTTGTGATTGGGTTTTTGAGGATAAGTTTTATATAATTTTCTGAGCTGTTATTATTGGATTAATTGCAGACATAGTCGTTCCACCCCAAGCAATTATAACATGCTCTATGATTGATTGGCAGATTGCGTAGTACGCCATTTTGAGATAAGATGATTTTGAGTCTGATATTACAAATGACTCGAGTGAGTTTATGTCAATCATGTCTATTAGTTCTTGAGCCATTTTTTATTGTACGTTAGTTTAAGAGATGTTAATTGTATACAAAAAATATAGGTGAACTCCGCCGCCATTGAACAAAATTGGTGAAATACCCTGTTGTAATTTGGATGCAATATATGATATTTATTTAACAAAGTGTATTATTGGCAAAATTTTTGCTAATTACACACAGAGTTCATAGTATAGAGAGTAGTCCAACTAAAGGCAGACCAGTAGCTGGAGCTCTTATATATTTATATGATTTTGATTAGGTCATCCGAGTGTTTAATGTAAATAATTCTATTCTTAGGCGCCTTTTTGACCATAATTTTTTCGTTTTTAAACCACAAAATCAAGTAATCATTTTCCTTACAATACTTCACATATATAAATTTTTTCGCATCCTAGAGTTTTGAACGTAGTTGAGTGAATCTTTTTTCTGTTTTCCAATAGTTGATATTTAATTCTGATGTCTGCAAATTTAACAAGAAGTTTTCGAGGGGCAACGATTCTTCTATTCATTATCCATTTTGCTTCTGTAATATCCCTGTTTTGTATGTTGATACCCGCTTCCGTGGCCACTTGCCGGACCACTTCCTCAGGTTGTTCTCCGTCCCGTTACGGGACACCTGGTATTTCTAAGGAGTCAGTTTTGGCGTTCTGCTCCGTTTCAGCAAGCTGATCTCAAAGTTTTTGATAGTTTTATTTTTTTCATTTAATTCTCTGTTAAGAGCTTCAACATCTGTTATCAGCTTTGTGATAATATCCAATTTCTTGTTGATATCATCATACTGTTGACTAATGAAGTCGCTGGATTTTATTGTTTCCTGATTTTCATTTTCAATTTTTGCGAATAATTCTTTTTTTATTGTTTGAAGCTTTGTGTCAATTTGTTTCATGATAATTTCTAAGATATCATTTTACGAGGGAGTTGGTAGTTGAGATCCTTTGCCTCTAATTTGTTCCTCCATTTTTTTCTTCTTATTACTTAGAGAAATATTCAGCTCAGAGGAGATTGTCGTTCACTGGTTCCACCAATCTGTCACTAATAATAGTCGGACAACAATAAGATAGTCAATATGTATTTTTTTTATTTATAAGACCACCTTGCATAATAAACGATATATGGTTTCACTATACTAGTCACTGTGGCCAGATATGATATCTATGTAAAGAGTAAGAATGAGACATAATCTATTCATCACTTTTTTTGCAATTTATGATTGAGCGATTAAAGTACACCTTGATGGGTTAGATACGGATTGTAATAGCAATATATATATATATATATATATATATATATATATTGCTATTACAATCCGTTACAAAAATAACATATATACGTTATTTTTTATTAATCATAATTTGTCGCATTCAATCATATAATCAGTACCGCATACAATGAAATAAAAACTGAACAGACCTAGTACACTATATTTTATGTGTGGATATCTGACTAAATTACGAGTTGAAAATGTTCAAGGAATATGTGAAAATTTTGCACCATTATGGAAAATATATTTTTTAAATTTTTTTTATTTATTATCTTTGCTTCATTAACCACTTAATTGAGTTTAAATACATAAAAGTTTAAATAACTTTTCGAAACAAATATCTAAACACCTACCACCAAAAATTAGACCGGCATTTTATACAAATAATAGTATAGGACAGGAAATTTACTCATAAATTCTAAAGACAAAGATGTTAAATTTAACAATTCTGGTGTCTGTAAACTTAGTTGCAAGGATTGTGCTGCATTTTATATTGGTAAAATGGGGAAATTTTTATACAAGAGTAAGGGAGCATTCGAGATGTTTGAACAATAGTGGGTTTACAGAAATTGCTAATCATTTGATAGAAAATGGTCACGGTTTTGATAAAGAATTGGGATTGTCAATTTTGTATATAAACGGTGTTGGTCACAAATTAAATAATTTGGAATCGTTGGAGATAAATAAAGCATGTAAAACTATTCAAAAAATTATAAACAACCAACTAATTTTAACTACGAGTCCCATTCTAAAATTTTTTCCTAAAAATTATTCGACTAAATTTGTATTAAGTAACAATTCGAGTTAGGTACTAAGTTAATTTTTTAAATAATTGTTGTTTTTTTAAAAACAGATTCTGGTAAAGAAACACTAATATATGTTTTTAGTTAGTTATGACACCCTGAAACCGGTAGATGTCTTTAAACTCAATTAAATGGTTAATAAAACAAAGATAATAAATAAAAAAGTATGAATTTTAACCACAAAGTTAATACTGCTAATTTTAAAAGGAAAATATTATTATTAAGGAAAACACATTCTTATTGTGAAGTTGTAATTATTCAGAACATAGGTCTGTGTTATTTTAAATACTAAATTAATGTATTAATTATAAATATATACATATAAAATCAATTTTGTCGAAAAATATTGTTTTTGCGTCACCGGGATACGAACCTGGATCTCTATTTCCAATCCGGGGAAGTGCACCACCATTGTGCTATAACGCCAGTATTTTTCTTGACAAATTTTCGAACCTATATGTTACATTTTTCAAATTAATACATCTGTCGTTCCATTATTTGAAAGCCATCTACATTATTTTTACAGAATCTCAAATACCTTTGAGTAAACCGACTGCATACGCCAGAATTATCAATTCATTTTTATTATATTTTTCGACAAAATTGATTTTATATGTATATATTTATAATTAATACATTAATTTAGTATTTGAAAATATAATTGTGTAAAAATTTTTAAAAATCACGTTTACGTACTTCGAAATAAATTGTTTTTCTATATCTTTACTTCAGGCCTTAAAGCTTCCAACAAGAAATAGTCCGGTCGCTCGTAATTCGACGACTTTAAATTTTTTGTAAGTATTCAATATATAATTTGGAATCAATAAAATATTAAAATTAATCAGTTTTTTTGAGATGCTTATTAACTTTGACATGATTGAATTTGGCACACATTCCTTAAAAATGTTCGACTCTTAATTTAGTCCGGTAAATCCATCCATTAAATATTGTGGAATAGGTTTGTTACCCTCTGTATATATTATTTGATTGTATTTTTAGGTCTAAATTAATTTTAAAAATGGTTTGATTTCAGAAATGATTAAAAAATTCAATAGTGTTCGTAGACTGGTTAATCTAATTGTAAATTATGCGCTATTAAATTGTCGTGTCAATTGCATAGGTGTCTATTTGTATTGCTCCATTACTCCATTCGGGCCATCTTCCTATCACTCGATAATGCAAATTGAGTTTGGGACCGCCGTGTTGTTTGGATTAACATAAGTATTATGTATACCTCGGTGACAATTAAATTCAAATGTAACCTCTGTGCCATTTTGAACAAAAAATGTGATTGAACAAATATGTAATATACTTACCCATTAGGTATTATGTATCGAGATAATCTGGGAATAAATTCCTGGAAATTTCACGATTTATTGCTGTCTCGAGTTTTGAGATTAAAAAAAATAACCCGTCTCAGAACTCTGAATTTTCTTGATATTTATTTTAAACATGTTAACTTCCCCATCTGTTCCATCTGACCATTGTTCTACAGCGGGTAGTTCAGGTAGTGAGTAGTAATCCAGCGGCGATCGGTGAATGTGTATTTAAAAAAAATTAGACTTTTCAATTCTTGTCTAACAATAAAGTTATAAAAATTTGCATTAGGGACACATTAGTCCTCAGATATTTATTATTAATAAAAAAAATTGAAGATCAGGTTTTATCTGGATTTGCTCAAACAGGGAGTTAAGTTTCATTTAAAATGTGATGTTTATCTTTTAAATTAAATCGTGTCATCTTTTGACGAAAAAAAATGAATTTTGGGGACTTCAGTTTGTTATTGACTTTGGCAAAATACGCGTTTATAATTTAATTTAACAATTTATTTTGAAATTTATATTAGCCACAATTGGTATTTTATTCTTAATATGTATTGCAAAATTTACATTGTGGTTATTCATTTTCACATAAATTATTTATAACTTTCTTTTTAACCACTTAAAAGAGTTGAATTTACACCAACCAGTTTCGGAAAATACCTTTTCCTTCACCAGGATGTGAAATAAACTAACTAAAACATTATTTCTAATATTTTCAAATTTAATTAAAAAATAATTTAATTATAATAGTTATTTGATAAATAAATTTAGTATCTAACATGTTATGTTGAAAAAATATAAAGAAATTGACTTGATTCCAAAATTCCAAAATTAATGGAAAAATTTTTAAGATACATTTTTAGAATAATATTTTGGTAAATTTTATATGATTGACTTATTTTAAATGATTCTTAATTATTCAATTTAAGACCAATATTGTAATAGTAAATGTAAAATAGACAATCCAAAATTTTTATCAGAAGTATGATAATTTTTTAATAAATGTTCCGAAAATTCTGAAAAACTATGATTCTTTAAATATTTTAAATGCTCTTTGTTAAAGTTCTTATGTTAAAGTTTCGAAAGCAGTAAGTATTAAAGAGTTTTTTTTTTTAAATATTACCAGTCAATAAAAATTTCACCAGTTTTTATTTATTTTAGTAAATTAATATTAAAGTATGTTTTTCACACAGATAATAGCCCTCCTAGCAACTGTACGTCATACATATGAATATTTATTAAAATATATTTTCTTTTTAATTAATATAATAATGGTTTCGATTAGCGGGAATTCCCGGGATGTGAAAATTTTGAGTCCCGAGTCCCGGTAATTGAAGAAAGTCGGGAACATAGAATCCTTACTACGTATGTGCCAATGCTAATAATATACCTTAAACGGCAATGTCGTACATCATCTATAAAAGTTCTAAATAATTTTAATAGATGGCGCTAGTTGTAGATACCTCCATTTATTTCTTATTTTCATCGAAGTGTTGGTAAAGTATTTTTTTATTTTCAATATTTATGTCTAGCCGGTATATATACATATTTGTATTATTCATATAAAATAAATCAATTATAAAATTTAGTTGTTCTTAAATTTCAACATTGACCTTTTTTGTTTGATTATCTCAGAGTGAATTTTAAACTAATATTATATTTGAGTTCCACTATTCTATTTAGCTAAAAATTTGGAAAATAAAATTACGAATTTATATTTAAATTTTACGGAAATTAAACATATAATGCTGAAAAATTAATACAAATCGATATCGCACTTAATAAATTACTCGAAAATAAATCACTATCAGCAAACAATTTTTCAAATGCGGTTACAAAGAAAAAGTGCATTTAGAAATTTATGTTTTTATTGATAATGAAGGTGGAATTATTATAATGTTAACATAGAAAAAGTAATTTTATAGAATAGCAGAATACACATTTATTCAGGTAATAATTTTCACGTTAACTTAAAATTTTCATTATAAAATTAAAAAATTGTTAATTTTCCTAAAATAAAATTTCAACGAACTCTTTTATCTTGATCAGTAGTTCCTAAACTATTTTCCTTTAAAAGTTTATAAAAACATATAAATCAATAATTGGAATATAATCTATTTTGTGGGCACGATTATTTCTGTAAATCTATAAAAAAATCGTTAGTCAGCCAGATCCAACATCTTATTTCAAAACGGTTACTAGAGAAAACAGTAAGTAGTACACACATACGATATCTGCTGAATTTTTTTTTCAATAATGTTTGTATCCTTTATAGGAATGAGTAAATATATTTCCATAACAAAGCTTTTTTATCTTCCTAAAGCGGTCGCTTGCCTGGTGTCCCTGTCATTGGCTTCTCCAGCAAAGGACCTAAAGGAAGCCAAGAAGGAGGCCGCCAAGAAAAAGGGCTGCACGAGGGAGTGCGCGGCGGAGAGGTACGAGCCGGTGTGTGCGGGCAAGCAGGGAACTAAACCCTTATCTTTCGGCAACCAGTGTGTCATGAACAACTATAACTGCGAGAAAAATGAAAGTAAGTTCAACATCATAGCATGGAGATTCGTGGAGACAGTTGATTAATTACACGGTGGATTTCTTAATCACTACTAGTATTTAAAAAAATCTTATTTAACAAAATAATAATCCTTCCGACTGTTCCATTGGCACCTGGAGCTACCCCGCTGTCCGGGACAACTCCATCCCACGCAGGGGCTGATTTTGTTTTGATAAAAATATGAATGAAATTTCACTTTATTTGTGGAAACGAAAATAACAAAAACAATAATCTTCAGAACCAAAGTAGAACTAGTATCAAAATATATTACTCGAATGAATATTATTTGATTATTAGATACCTTCACAGGAAAATACTTATATAAAATATTTGTTCACTGAAGCCGGAAAAATTGTTTCTTTATTATAAAACTTCAAATTTTAGTAAATGGCTTTTAGTTATTCTAGTTTTTGATACGTATTGTACATAAGTGGCAGTTTTTTTAATAAATTGTATTATATTATATTATGTTCTATTGAACACAATACGTAAAAAAATTCCACTATTTAAAAATTTATCAAATACATGTGAAATACTAAAACAATTGAAAATAACCTATTTGTTAATCTCAATATATTGCGCACAAATAGCTACATATACAACAATGGCCGTGACTGAAGTTGTTATATATGTAATAATTATATTTTGTGTGTATATATGTGTGAACTTTTTACTTTTTATTAACTTTAAAAAAAATTTTTTTTTGTATTTATTAATATTTTCCATAGTTTTCTTTTTCACATTATATTTATTTCATAACCTTTAATGTATAACTTAATATGTATTATCTTTATGGCGAATCAGGTTTTTAAAAAAAGAAACCTGATCACGCTGGAATAAACACATTATTATTATTATTATTATTATTGTTATTATTATTATAAGGAATTAATTTTGAAATATTGATTCATTTTTAGAAAATTATCGAAAAAAATTTTCATATTTATTTTTCAATATTATAATTTGCTAACTTGATTTTATTTCCTTATAGTTGTGATATAATAATATACTACAATATTTAAACTATTATTGTAACTGTAATTGAGGTTTAATTGTTGAAGGTTTAGTTTTTAGTATACTAGATATTAATAAAAGAATTACGAATTATCGTTGCAACAAAATACAATAACGGTTTGACCATCACTAATTTAAACAGCATTTGATAAACATATTTTAATTTTGAATATTTATTAAATTAAATAAAGCACAATCACTTTGTATATAACCGTTAAATTTATTACACACCAACCGGTTTCAGGGCTTCTTCAGTTTTAAATACGCTCTGACGAAGCTTGAGCTAAGCGTAACCGGATAGCGTGTAATAAAATTCGTGGTTTTATACTAAGTAATTGTGCTTTATTTAATTTAAAATGTCAAACCACAAAGCGATTGCTTTCTACAAAAAATATTGAATACTAAAGATTGAATATTATTATTATCAAAAATACAATTTTGAATAATTATTATCGGTGTGACATAAAAATATTTGAGTTGTCAATTTTGTCTGTATCTAAATTTGCGAAATTGATATTTATTGTCATATCGCGAAATATTGATATCGATATAAAGGTAAAATATTGAATGAAAATATATTAATCTTGAAAATTCAGTAAACTTTCCAAGTAAGTAATTGCTTGTCAATCTCAAAGAGAAATGTGTCTCAAGGATACCTTTTCATCTTTTCAGGCCTGTCGAAGATCAGCAACGGAGAATGTCCCGGAGGCGGTGGCGTAAGACTGTCTTAAAGCATGCACACGTCATTTATATAAAAAAATATATGTCAAGTCGCATTTATCCAAAAATAGTACTCTGATATTTTATGTGTGGTTTATTGTCTCTGTAATACATTAACATCCTTTATTGCACAAATACTATTTTGCTGCAAAATATTTGTATTTTATTAAATCATTTTAAAATATTATCTAAAATGTTGATTTGTCTTTACATTTTTTGTTTTTATTGTTATATAAGTAAATATTTTTTAATGTGATATGCTGACAAATTATGATACATTCTTGATCAGGTAAAGAGCCAATATCAATTTTTTAATATACGTTATGTAGATACATTATATTGGTACAATCAAAATACTATTTAGTATATAGAATACCTATGTATTATATTTCTGAAGTAGAAATACAAATTTGTTGAAAATACACTATATTAAGATATTGTGATAATCTTTTTATATTACCTACTTATACAATTTAAAATACATATACTTCAATTTAAAAAATGCGTTTTTCTTACATAAATCCTGAAAATATAGAAAACCTTATTTAAAAAAAATATATTTAAAGAAAACAAAAAGTTGAAAAGTATACTAATTTTATTACACGAGAAATTGGATGCTGTAAAAATTAATATAAAAATTAAAATGAATTAAAAAATCCATACTTTAAAATCCATATTTCATATTTATAAAATAAATAAGTGAGCCTACAGATACCTTCTTCTTTTTAGTAAAGATAAGTACTTAGATTACTTTAATAAATATTTTTTGTTCTATTATACTAAACTTTTCCTGGTTTTATAAATAAATAAGTAGTTGGGAAAATCCAGGCGGTTGCGAAATGTCAACACTCTCCTTCCCAGCTTACGGCGTAAACTGAAAAAAAAAATTACTTAACAATTAAATGATGAATTCACATTTTATCAGTGAAAATGTAATTATTAAGAACATATCGTTTCTTGATAATATGTAAAATTTTGGGATCAAGTCCAGGTGACAACCCTGATTTTTTTTTTAAGAATTGACTTATGAATTTTTCAGAGGCACATTTACTTTATTTGAATCGTTACATTATTGAAGAACATATATTTTATAGGGAAAGCCCTCATGAATTATAAAAAAAATATTATTTGACCCTTCTATCATCATTTTATGTTTTTGTATATTCTAGATTAATGTAATATTATAATTATTTTGTGTAGAAATTTTAATTTTAAAACCTATTCGTCAAGGGTCTAATATATTTTGTTAGAAAAAATAAGCACGCTCAGTAATTCAGGACTGTGA
Organism: Eubasilissa regina; assembly: GCA_022840565.1. Lineage (NCBI taxonomy): Eukaryota > Metazoa > Arthropoda > Insecta > Trichoptera > Phryganeidae > Eubasilissa > Eubasilissa regina. The sequence continues at coordinate 24,870,035 of JAINEB010000025.1, forward strand.
TTACATTTCAGCAGTTATGTCACCAGACGAGTATCGTAACCACTAAATCACTAGCACGTTATTAATAATAAAAAGCATGTGACTTATTTATTTCACCATTGAGAACTTATTATGACATTGATATATTATATTATCAAATTTTATATTCTTATAACTTGATAGTATGATAATTATGTATATTTATTAAATTAAAAAAAAAAATCAGAAGTACATTTATTGTTAATACTGCAGTCATATAATCCAAATATACGGTCGAACAAAATTTATACTACATTGGATAATTTAATGACATTTCTCATAGTGATATGATTCATATTAATTTTCAGTTCATCATAGAAAACTTAACAATATTGGACAACATATTTTTTCTATTTTCTTGATTACCTATTTTAAAACATAGTTTGGTTAGTATAGGAATAAAAAAATTACGGTATGAATAATTTATTTTCAAATACAAATCAAATGTGTTAATTAGAAAGATATACATATAAAATCAATTTTATCAAAAAATATTGTTGTTGCTACCAGAATAATATATAATAACATAATCTGTTAATGCACGATCTCCGCATCGAAAGAGATCCAGGTTAGAATCCCGGTAGCAGCAACAATATTTTTCGATACAATTTACTTTATATGTATTCTAGCAGGTACCCGGCATGCGTTGCAATGCTACTCAAAGAAAGAAAATGTTTGTATTTTAATTCTGATTATTGAAGTGCTTTGGATACGCAATATTTGTTTTTCCGTCTGGTGCGTATATGAAGAAGTCGCCAAAAAAATCGATAATTCTTGGAAAATTCGATACAGAGAATCCTAAAAATAGCCAATCAACGTATCCGAATTTCACATTTCACTACAGATAGCTTTCTTCTGGGAACTTTCTCATTGTAAAATGGTTGTACTAATTCAGAAACCTTCGCGGGCGCGCGCACAGCAACTCACCAAAGTTTCATGGCAATAAACTATATGAAATACACACATTTGTTGAAACGACTCGCGCGCCACCTATTGTAAAATGATTGAACTAATTCATAAACCTTTGCAGGCGTGTGCACGACAACCCACCAAAGTTTCATTGCAATCGAATGAACGATATAGGAACGCATACGGAACAAACAAACAAACATTCATTTATATATATTAAATATTTAGTTATATATATTTAAAATATCACAGACCTATGTTCTGAATAATTACAACTTCACAATAAGAATGTATTCTCCTTAATAATTTATTTTCACCTATGTGAAAATCAAACACTTATTTTTTTATTCTACTCGTTTAATTTACTTGAGACGCGTTTCGCCTTGTAAGGACATTATTAATCCGATAATTATTAATGCGAGGGCATTATAAATCAAGAGATTTATGAAGCCCTTGCAAGGCAAAACGCGTCTCAAGTTAATTAAACGAGTATAATCAAAAAACAAGTGTTTTATTTTCACATAGGTGATTATGGAGTTCTACAAACTTACATCGGAAACAGTAAATATAATTAACATTGCATACTAACAAAATGCGTTACAGTAGATAATTTATTGCTTAATATTTTTTTGATAATATTTTAAATATGACTTTTTTTACGAGTGCTTATAGTTAAGCTACTGAAATATAATATTAACTCTATATTTATTTTGCTGGAAAATTAATATGCATTACCTTTTCTCTTGTTAGCTAGATGACTGCTCATGTATTCTCAGCACCTTCTATAAGTCAACCTGTCACTCAATACATTGAATATTTTAATATAAGTCTTTGTAAAAGCTAACACAATAAGAATATTCTAGCTTATGAAGAGATTTTTCCGGAAGCGCATAAAAGGTATTGGATACATCTTTTCTTGGATATACCTTTTTCTTCTCGATAGATACAACAATGTTGTTTTTGTAGAATGCTCAAAGAAGAATGAATCAACTGAATTTATACAATTATAAAGCAGAGGAAAATATCCTGTTAAATCGATAAGTATCTAATATTTTATCAAAATATTATGCACGATCCGGGTTCTATTGCATGATTATATTTTTTACAAATTTGGATGCATCTGAATCTTTTGGAATATAAAAAGTTTTATAAATATAAGTATATGATACCTAATTCATACGATGAAGCCTAGTCCTAGTAGTTTAATGGTTTTGGTGAGATTTGAATGAGTTTTAAATCTCTAACTCGACATACACATTGTATGAATATAATCAGGTTTTTTTCAACCAATTTTTGTGTCTATGATGGTAATTTGATTTTTCTGTAATATACATCAGATTTAAAATTGTGAACTTTTAAGTCCTTGCTTCATTTAACAAAATTGATTCTACGTTTTAAATGAATAGTGCTTGATTTTTTTCAGCATCTTAATAAAACACCCAAAATCTAAATTATCGACATAACATTCGTTAATTGTATATACCTTGATTTTATTACGAGCGATGGAATTTTATGATAATATTAACTATAAATCTAATCATTATTTTAACAATTCAAAAAAAATAAATTATATTTACTAATAATATTACAAACATTAAAAAATAATACGTTTTATTACATCAAGCAGCATAGTCTATTTAAAAAATACCGAAAGTTTTTTGTGATGTTGTCTCTTATGTAATAATATATCCCTTATTGTAATTGAATTTAAGCACAATTACATATTTAAAAGTAAACAAATATTATTTTATATTATGTGAAGTGCAGTATTAGTTATTTTAGATAAGTGTCTGCAATAAAGCAAGAGCAACTTTAAATAAAAATTAAATTTATTATGTTAAATTTTAATATAACTTTAATATTATCAACATAATTCAAATTATATACGTATTGTTTTGCGTGCATATTTCATATAATTTTTTTTTTATCTATTATCATTCTGCGATGATACTAAATGTATAATATTAGATCACCACCACAGACTAGTAAATAAATAGACATGAAATAAAGTGCACATATTGGATAGGGGTTTGGAACATTAGTTGCAGAACGATGGGAATTCTACACATACACATTCTTGGTGGAAACATAAATCAGATAGTTTGTGACATATGCAATGCATATTATATTGACAATGCATATTCTATTGTCAGGGTTTAAATTTTCGTTTCAATCGAGTCATATTTAAATTTGACTGCGTAAGTGGTACCAAAGTGATAACGTGTGTGACACCAAAATGAAAAAATTGGGAAAATAAATTTACGTTAGTTCATGTCTATATATTTGGTGGTCTGTGATCACCATATATTTTATTCTATATCTAAACATGTTCATATATTTTAAAGATTCTGGAACTTCTTCATCAATTTCCTATAGATATGCAAACTCTCCTTATTATCTGTCTAATATATTCGTCATTCGTTTCCTAAACGTTAATCTAAGCGAACAATGAATAATTATATTTATTATAAATTATGTTTGAGCTATTCAAAATTTACTTATATTCTATATATAAGTTTATTGACATGTTTTCATACAAGACACAAGCTTAAAGTATGTATATAAAATATTATTTACTTATTAATCGATTTAATAAAGGAACAAAGAGGTATTCTTTGTGATAAATTTAATTTATCAAGAAGTAAATTATTTTTTATAAGGGAGTAAGAAAATAAATAAATTGAAATATCAGCTATCTGCAGTATTCTATTTACAACGACACGAGTTCGACATATGCATTCCGTTGTTTTATAGAAAACAACGACGTTTGGAACGTTGAAAGAGAATGTGGAACGTCTACATGAAAATAAAAAAAACAAGAAATTTAACGTGGCGGTTGATTTCAGATCGTACATTAACGATTCAAATCTTATAGGTTTATACAAAGTAATTTTTTTTAAATGGCAATAAAATTTTGATTCCCTTCCTTTTTAAACATTTCTTCTAGATGTTTTTGTGTTAAAATATTCAATACAATTTACATTCGATTGAAGTTTTTCCAAATTGAAATTAACTTTTCATTATTTTATTAATTTTCACCATATAAGTTATATAAGTTAAAATGCGTTGTAAAATTAGCGTTTAATTTTATTCTTCTTTTTCTTTTAAATGGCCAATCCACCCTTCAAGAGTGATTTGTGCCATTAATCAAGTTAAAAACTTTATTTTATAGAAAAAAGTACAATACTATATTACAGGTCAATACCATTATTGTTCAAAAAACCCGCTATTTTATAGGTTAAACGTGGCGAGTTAAGGGAAGTGTTTAATTTTAGTTTATTTCAATTATTTTTTTCCCCTTATAAAACTTTCCTTAGTTTTCATTAATCTGCCATTGTTTTGAAAAATTTCACTACTGAATAAAATTTACCTTATTCTTCTTCGTGACAAATCTCCATATAATTTAATCATATCCCTAGTCAACGTCGTTATAGTCCAATCCGTTGGACAATTGTCTCTTGCGGTTTACTCTGGTATTTTCCATATATTTTCATATCGGTTATTATCCTTGCGTATGTTACGAGACTTATCCGCTTTTGACTGTGTATTCCTTCCGCAGTAAAAAAACTACTTACTAACTACTTTGAGCTTCCAAAGCTTACAGACTTTTAATCTTCTACATTATATAGTTAGGTCATCTCATTTAGGCCGCATATTTCGCCGAAGACTATCCTTTCGAAGATCCACGTCTGGCCTTTGTGTTATAGATAAGTATGATATACGTTTAGGACAATCGTTTAAAACAAAAAAGTGCCTTAGCTGACATCGATTTTAATTTTTGTGGACGGCAGCTATCGAAAGCTGTGTATTGGAGATGAGAATCTATTATTTTATTACCCTACAAACGCCAGTAATAGCATAATGGCGAATGTTCACTTTTGCAATAAATACGGCACACACCTTCTATAATCAGGCGTGGCGAAAGCGAGTAAGGCACAAAAGTTGTTTTCTTCTGGGAGCGCAGGTTCAAATACTATCTGCTGAATTTTTTAAATCTTTTATTATCAACCTGTATATTTAGCTATGACACAAACCACTTTATTTGTGCTGATAAAAACCTGGCAGTGAGATCCGAACTTGCTCAAATGCATTGGTTTATTAAAAAAAAATTGATGTATACACAAAGCGGCCACTACCTATCCTATGAAACCAACGATAGAGGATCATTTTCTACTTCGACCGAAATAATATTATGACGTGGATGGCGTGTTTCAACGGGTAAAACAAAAACAAAAATATTATTCCCAATAAAATTTTCTATGAAAATGTACCAGATTATCGTTTTATTTACTTGTATATCGACACCCATATGAGCTTCTACAATAATACATATTATCAACATGTAATCTAAAAATATTACTAACTACAGATAACAATTACAATACAGTTAAAACACAGAACGGTTTGAATATCCAATTATGTTTTAATATAGTTTCAAACTAAACATTATAAAACATAAACAGTCAATGAAATTACTGAAAGACTGAATTTGTTACTACGGTAGTGAATTCTTTGTATTGGCGAGAATTAGAAAATATTTTGAATTTCTATCAAAAGTAATCGATAGGACACTAAAGAACTTCTCGTTTTTTATTTTCATGCAATAGATTCAGGTCAATGATGTAGATTTGTGGTATAGGATGATGAAGGGATGCTCACTCAAAATTCAAATTGAAATTGGCGAAGTGAACAGACGACTCATTGTGATTCATGAGATTGCTGAGAAAATTTCTTCAAAAGACCCCACCCACAATGAAGTTTTTATTTTTATTTCAAGTGTTTTCTCGGTAGATGAATAAATTTAAAGCAATGCCAATAAATAATTAATCGTAGGCATTAACCTATTTTAAGAAAATAAAAAGGATAAAATATTTGTTTGTCTTGTTAAATGTCGTTTTGTAACATAATGCACAAGTTTGAATGGATTAGAAAGTATTCTCAATTTAAAATTACATTACCTGTAATAGGAAATACATCGAGAATTTGATTGGAAAGCAAATTATTTGGAAGATATTCTTATATATTATATTATATTATATTATATAAAGGTTTTCTTAACTGTTAGGTGAATACAATGAAAATAATATTAAATACTAATTAAATGTATTAATTAGAAAGATATACATATAAAATCAATTTTGTCAAAAAGTATTGTAGTTGCTGCCGGGATTAGAACTTGGATCTCTTTCTAATGAGGGGGAGGTGCATTAATTAATTTATTAATGGAACGATAGATGTATTAATTTGAAAAGTTCAAAAAATATGTTCGAAAATTTGTTACATATATATTTTTTATTATTTTTATTTTTTACACAGCTTTTATAGTCCTTCTGAAGAACGGAATAAAGACATTATATTATTTTTACAGTGAAATTAGCTCAATTTTCGAAAGAATTAAATTTCACTAAATTCAACGATTTTTCAGAATACGAATAGCTGATTTTTTTTTCCTAACACATTTGATTTTGTAAGATCATTCAATCAAATCAAAAAGTGAGATGTACTCGTGCATTACGATTTATAAAAATAGATTGTTTCACTGTAAATATTAATTATTTTCTCTCATTCAGCATTTTGCACATTTTTAGTCATAAACATGTTTGTTATGTAATATTGAGTATTTTTGTTCTAAAATTATATTTACGTGTAAAAATCATCTATTTTTTAAAGCGCTAAAATTCATATATATTTAACACAACTTAATATACCCAAATACGGTAAAATACATACACCTCGAATTAGCATCTGAGTCAGAGTTAAGGCTTTGACTAGAAATCAAATCTCTTCTGGGAGGGTAGGTTCGAATCTTACCTCCGATGAGAATTTTTAACTATATTTTTAAAAACTTTTTTTTTCATTTTCATGTAATCGTTTTTAAATTGAATTTGAATTATTGCATATAATATTGAACTATAAGCCAGTACCAGTGGTTTAGACACTGTATATTTAGCAAGACACACCGTGCTGTCAATAAAAGCCTTACGACGAGAGTCCTAAGCGCCCGGCAGTCGCTTTTTGGCAATTAAACGAAACGTGGCGGACAGTTATCCGTGGGCTACTAGTAAAATATAATGTTAAATATTACTTTAATGTACCCCATAAAAGTACAATTAAAAAATTATAATTAAAAAACTAATAATTATAAAATTATAAAAACTCTTTTCTAAAATTCAAATCATGAATTTATATTTTTTTCGCTTAGTAAAAAGTTGAGACTTTAAAGGCTAGTAAGCACGAATAAATCACAAAACATGCGAGTTGACGTATGGCTTAAAAAAATCGAATCCGTATGTAAGCCGGACCTTAGAACCCGAACCTGATGGATTGAATTCATAAAAGTACAGTAGTAAATTACGTCCATAAAACTGTTTTAGAAAAATTTAGCAGAGCTCTCCAATTCCATCTGCTCACGTGTTTTACAGTTTCTTGCCAAATTATTAGATTTAAATGTATTTTTTTGAAAAACAATCGATTTTTTTCTTATTCTGTCAACACTCACTTTGGAATGTTTCACGTAAACATTATGCATAGTATTGTGAAGATTGTGTTGTTGCATACATTGAGAAATTACACATAAAGTATGAAATTGAGTACAAATTAATAAAACATGTTTTATGTTGGTATGATACAACGCTTAACGCGATGGACAGGTCAGTTGTTGGGAAATATTACAAGCAAAGCGTAAGATAGCTATGTAGATCTATATTTAATATTTCTCCAAGCATTTATGAAAGTGGACTGTATATAGAATTATCACACACAATATCTTGTCAAAGGTTCCAAAACCGAAGTGTCCGAAAATGATAATAGCTATCGCCGAACTGTTCCAATGCATGACCGCCTATCGACTAACGAGCGCGGCCGGGAGGGGAATGTCATGGGGGGGATACAGAGCATTATTTCTTTCAAAGTAATTAATGTATGGTAATTTATTTATTGGTTAATTTGATGAAATAATTTTGTTACCAATAAGTATTTTGCTACTGAATGTCATATTATTGTATATAGTGTAAATATTTTTGTGTAAAGAATACGAAAAATGAATATGTACACCTATCATTATTTAACTTTATTTACATTATCCCATGTGTAATCTAGACGTCGTATCATATAAAAAAAACGTGATATGTGTCTAACATGTGCGATCAAATTGAAACTTTTTTGTGTTTTTCACATTGTATTTAATTTTTTTTCTCAAATTGTATTTAGATACACGAAGGTATACTTTCTGTTAATCATTTATAGAATCAGTTTGTAGAAAGAAAAATAACAGTGTTTGATTTTTTTAAATCGATTCTCAAGAACTCGAGATTTAGATACTACTGCTAGATATAGACACTGTCCGAAATATAATTCTCCCACAATTGTTCCCCCACGATTGTTCCCCCACGTTTGTTGCCCCACGATTATTCCCACACGATTGTTCTCCCACGATTGTTCTCCCACGATTGTTCCCCCACGATTGTTCCCCCACAATTGTTTCCCCATGATTGTTCCCCCATAATTGTCTCCCCACGATTGTTCCCCTACAGTTGTTTCCCCACAATTGTTCCCCCGCAATTGTTTCCTCTAAGTGTACCCATACAATGTTTGTCGAATACAATTATTGAACCACATTTGTTCGCTTATTTTGAACGTGAACAAATATATTTTTAATAATCATATACCTTTAAAAAAATATAATTACTTTTATATTTAGGGAAGGTGTTCAAACTAGGGACACGTTGTACCTAGGGATACAAAATGATTTTTTATAATGCATATCCGAAAATATATTTTTTATCTTTGGCAATATTTATTTACTTATCATCGATACTTACAGGTAATAATTTCCGCCTCAGTGTAGTGTCAATAAATTTCCGTGAAAATAATATTTTTGTACCTCACAAGCAAATATTTTTGTGTGATTTTGTTTTTTATTATCTTCCTTGAGTTTTATAATTCAAGTAATTTAATACATTGCATGACTAACTTCGCTAATTAATAATATTTTCAAATACTAATTTAATGTATTAATTAGTATTTAAAACATCACAGACCGTCTGTTCTGAATAATTACAACTTCACAATAAGAATGTGTTCTCCTTAATAGCAATATTTTCACATCTCTATTATGCATGAAATCTTCACCTCAATTTTACTGGTGCCAATTTTAATTTGTTAAACACATAGTTATACATAGAAACCGTTATTACTGATGTCCCTATGTACAACACTACATTTTAATAATTTTTTCTTTCTTTTTTTGCAGATTTGGCTTTATATCTCGTAGCAAATGAAGCTTTTAGATACAAGATCTGTCTAAGGAAATCATTAAATTAGCAGCGAATAAAATATTAAGTGGGAAAAAAGTATCAGAGGTGCTGCAAAACATTACAATGTATCAAAATTAATGCTTTCTCGACAAATTATGAAATTTGAAAATTCAGGTTCTGAGATTTTTGAATATAAAATCAATTAATTATTCACATTGGAAAGTATTTTGTGATATAGAGGAAATTGCATTATTTGTATATATAAAAATGGTCTCCAAATTACATTTTAGCATAACTAGAAAAATACTTCAACTCCTTGCTTATCAGTTTTCTGAAGTTAACAACAAGAAATATCCTAAACAGTGGGATGATAAGATGCGATGCAAAAACAAAAAGGATTCACAAAAGTTCTGAAAAAATATTAAAACTTTTGAAATTATTTCACAAAAAAAGTCAATAACATCGACAGATAATTTAGGTGCGAGCTCTTCAAACCAAATCATGTGCCATGTTTGTCATACCATTAAAAGTCTGAATGAAAATAGGTTTAAATGCACAGTTTGTCAAAATTTTGTGTGTAAAAAATGTTCAGGTGTTTTGGCATGTGTGTTCATTTTTCAAAGATGCTTGCTGTGTGTTAGCGTTGACAGTGCCAAAGATGAATATTTTAACCCCATTACCATGTGAATTGACGACTCATCATGCTCTGATTAATCATATTATATTTACAAAGTTGCAAAAAAGAGTTTATTTTATTATATTATTTTTTGTTTGTAATTAATATCAACTTTAAATAATTAAATATATATTAATTGTAGTTTTATTTTCTTTATTTTACTCTAAATATCTTTCTGATAATATAATATGTTTTAAAAGTTGTTGAATTAAGTATTTACCGATGAATGTGTCAAAAAAGCTATCATTAATATAAGCCATATTCAACTATTTTAATGTTCCCAGGTACAACACTCCCTATCCCTAGGTGCAAAGTCGTGTTTTACCTATACGTTATTGTAATATTCCCCCGTTTCCGTCAATTGTGTACAATGAATAGAACATTCATAAAATGTTAAAAATGTCACAATTTTTTTTTTGTGTCTCATGAAAAAAAAGTATCCCTAGGTTGAACACTTTCTCCTATTATATGCACGGATGATTTTATAAAAAAGGCAGCTTAGCATTATAGTATGGTATGAAATAAAACATATTTTAATAAAATAACATTCAATTGAATTAACTTTATTAACCATAACTAATCTAACCTAACCCTATATTATCAATATCCAACCATTAACATAATTTCAGTTAATTTTGACCAATCGTTAATGATTTATATAACTAATTATTGAATTGAGTAAAACTATTGGGTGGTGATCAAAGTCCTAAAACTTATAACCATTATAGTGATATTTGGAACATAGATCAAATTTCAAGTTTCTTGGAAGGAGTGTTAATTTGGAACTAAGTACGATACATACACGATGTAAATATTTAATTATTTTAGCACATAAGCAATATTGATTTAACAAATACACAGATATTACTTTGTACACTACACAGTGTCATGTAATTGTCTAGTCAACTTGATAAAGACAAACATGTATTGTAACAGCAGGGTGCGGGATAAACATGTCATATTTCACAGAATGTCTAAAGACACATACACGTTATTATGTTATTCTTGTGAAAGTTTATCTGAGTTGTTGTTTAAAAGACGGGTCTTTAATATATCTAAAGCCTTCTGAGCCTTGCGGTTATATAGGTGACTATGTGAAGTATGACCGTTTGAACTTTAAGGAGGTATATGATTTCTAAATGAGCGAAATACAATATGCGAGAGGTTTTAATTGTTCATGCGCCACAAAATGTCAGAGGTTTCAGTAATCAACCTGTACGCTGTTGAGCCTACAGTTATTTTTCAATGATACTCGTGTAATTTATGATCAAAAAAGGATTTCTAACATTACAACCTAACCTAAACAGTTCGTGCAAACAAATCCTAATCAGACCAAATTATTTTTTTAACTAGACACATATTCACCACGTTTCACGTAGTGGACTGCCGTATGATACGTATGTACGTAGGATTGTACGATTGGTTTATAGATAATATTGGCAATGAAGGATTAGTTAATTCGTAATATCGGCTACGAATGATTGGTTTAGATTTTTGGTAAAATAGATATTGTCAGTGGCGTCGGTGCTGTTAGATAATCTAATACATTGATTGAATAGTATTTATTAGTTTACATTTGTCAGATAACAATTCTTTCTGTCTCTGCTTCAAATTCAGAGAGGAGACATCTAGCCTAAATGGTTCTTTTTTTTAGTATCAGCAAGTCAAATGGTTATCAAATGAAAGAATTACGTCATTGAATACAAGAAAGTTTATTATTTACTAATAGGGTTTTATTTTATGATCTAACATTAAAAGTTGAAAATTAAAATTCAATCTGAATATTTAACAACAAGGCAATTGCAAAAATAATTATATTAAGATTAAACCTAATAATATTTGTCCATCATGCCAGCATAAAGTAAGCTGTGTCTGTTGATGCACGTTGAAGATAGTCTGATTAAGATTATGATGGTCCTTCACGTAGACGCAGGAGACGCCTCCCACGTGTAGACTGAGTAGGGAATGTAATGATTCTGGACCGAGATATGGTGCCGGCTTAGAATGATGGAGTTCAGGCTTGAATTGATCGACAACCAGACGATGCCGAATTATTCAGACAAACCGGAACCTTCGACGCGATGTTTTGATGCGATATTTGCGTGCCGTGAACCCAATTGTATGAGATACCGTCTGTACTGACAGCGATACTCTTCTCGCGACACCAAATTATGATGATCAAACTTTTCATAGATCAACTGGGTCCCTTCTAGATACTTTCACATAAACGATTAAACGCAGAGAACGTCATAGTCTAAGCTTAAACTCGAGGCGCACAGTTTAAACTCTATCCGGAATCACAATTTATAAGTGCATATATTTTAAAAACCTATATTTTTAAACCACTATTGACTTGAAAAATTACGGCGATTTTTGTTAGGATGTAAATCACGCATTTTGTGGAGCTAGTTCTCCCTGTCGAAATTTGGTGTAAACTGACCTTGCATAACTAACTGCATCCCTGTATACATTTGACGTCCTGATATTGGTCACGTACGCCAGTACTCATTACTTTGTTCTTCGAGACGATTCATTTCTCATCGCTCTGAGGGGTGCACCTGCGTCTAACAAAGGGTTATTTATGGATATCGTGTTTCACCCGACCCTTGATTTGACTAACTTTTTATGCGTCATTGAACATCAAAATATTATTTTGGCAATTCCGCTTTCTAACAGTGCATTGGGGCCATTGGGGACCATGTTAGATATTGGTACAATATATTTGGTATCGTATGCGAGCATTAATACTTTTAATATGAACTAATAATATTTAAAAGCTAACATAGCAAGAAATGGAATAATAATAATACATAAAAATGTTTCTTACTTGTATTGCGATAACACTTGCAAGCATTATCAATAGAGATTATAGAATTTTCTTAATGCTAAAATTGCCCCAAAGCAGTAGATGCAAAGATTTTTTAGTTGCTAGTGCGTATTTATAATTTTTAAAATACACAGTTCCACAGATAGTTTTTTTTTCTTTCTGTGAATATTTTTAAGATAATTTTGTTAGTACTATTTAATTGTTATTAAATTTATATTTGTGATTTTACGTAATTCTCTTAAGTTTTCTTAATACACATTCTGATATATTTTGAAAAATACACGGGAACTTTTTTCCATTTCGTATTGGAGCCCAATTTTTTTAGTTACGCTATTTGATATTGTGTAATATAATTTTATCGGAACTTCTTATTATTTTAAATAAGATTTTTTTGTGGAGCAAACAAAAGGAGTACAATTTTTTTTGGTATATAATCACAGTATTGAGATTATTATGTTTCCACATCGTGCCACATCGTTTTGTTGTTAGTTCCGTTAAGAAAATGTACAAAGTCCTGACAATGTATATAGTTCAGTACTCAATATGTCATACTTCTGTTCTCCCTGCATGACGTCATCTCCAGATGGCAGAGCGACCAGAAAGTCTTTGCTTGGCCGGAAGCGTCGATAGCGCACACGGGCGGGCCCGGGTCCTCCTGGTCACAGGAAGAGCCCAGGCAGGCGGCGGCCAGTGGGGCCCCTGGCGGGAAGGCTTCGGACAGGGCGAGTGACAACCCTGGAAAATTAGACATATCGTTCTAAATTAAATGGTGACATGAGATATGGACTTTGGGAAAGCAATCTTATATTCATCGTATGAAGGGATGGCTGCGTGCATTGCCAGCCACCACCACTCATATATTCTACAACGTTCAATCTAATCGTATTTGAAATCGAGTATGAAATTATGTAACTTTTCTGAATAAACTTTGTTATTTTACCGTAAGCATATTTTACTAATTCATTACCATGTCAAATTACTTCATTCTTCTATATTTGATTCATGATTATGTGATTGGTGATGGGTACATTTAATTGTGTGATTGGTGATGGATATTGTATATAATACATTTGATTGTGTGATTGGTGATGGGTATTCTATATAATGTACAAAGTGAGTAGCTTGTTGGTCTTGTGGTTAAAATGCTGGCCTAGTAATCTAGTGATCGTGAGGGCTCGCGCCTCGCTCTAGGAGATCAGCAATATTGATGTGATATGTATTCCATGTACGCATCTCTATTTAAAAACATAAATACTTAAAATAAACTTCTTAATAGATATATATATATATATATATATATATATATATATATATATATATTATAAGCTTCCATGTTTCAGTTTAAATTAAACAAATATTGTTAATCATGACGTCAAGTGATGTTGTTAATGTGTGCTTTTCAATAATTTACATCTAAGTACATATTAAATCTCGAGCGATATAGTTATTTCAAATGTCATTCAATTCATTTCGAATGAACTAAAATCAATGTGTGAGAACCGAGCGTAACGTAGAACCAGGAATAAAGCTGTTCTGTTTCATGAGTAAATCAGATTTGCGTAATTGGTGAGTTTTAGCATGAATATTAATGTCAACTTCAACAATTCATATAAACAAAATGTTATTTCGCAACACTGACAGGCAACTGCAACATGCTTGCATGTACGATGCAAATTCCATCTCTGTTTGCATTTATATGCGTTGTTTGATGCAGACTAGAGCAAAATGTCTCTCGGGCCACCGGTACTATTCTATTCATTCATTTTGTTCGCTAACGGGAAACATTCTCGCTTGAATGAAGATTTCTTTCTTAACTTCTAAGAACTTGCACATAATTTAATATCTTCCTGTGTATCTACAATATAAGTAATGTGTACAGAAATTTCCACGTATCTCTTCAATACTAAGGACAAAAAAATAATAGAAAAAGTTCACGTATATGAATCGCTTGTACGTAATATTACTAGTACAAGTCAAAAGTTGACTAATGTATTTTTTATGTTTAAATAAATATAATGTTTTTCTAACTAAACAGCGGGTATGTCACTACATTGGCAGCCTTAGCGGTAAGGCTAATAGGTTTGCGTAATCTTACATAATGTATATAATTTCTGTATTTACGCCCGTCAAACAAAATAAAACGATATGTAAATCATTGTGCTACTATTTTGTATTTTCGTAAATTAAAAAAAAAAAATTAACACATTTTTGTTTTTCCGTCATTATTATCGGGGTATTTTTCGTTGTTAATATTAATTATAATCCTAATATTAATAAGCTACTATATGTAATTTTCTAGATTATTTGACTCGTAAATATTATATTTGAATTTATTTAAGTTTATTGTAATACAAAATACGAATTTAATCATGTATAAGAAGTGTTACGATTTAGCATGTAAAAAGCTTTCCTATGAGCTCCAGGTACTGAAAGATGAAATAATGGTTGAATTTTTAATCATACTATTATGTATACTTACATGAAATGATTTTCAATATCAAACTATCTCATGTATGCATTACTTGCTTACCATAACGCCGTTTCTCCGCGGAGGTAGCCAGATAACGTACAGCGCCACACTCTTCTGCTCTGATATACAACGGCATATATATATATATATATATATATATTATTATACCTCGTATAAGTATTCAGTTCTTACCTTTTTTTTACATAAAATAATATCTCTAATGGTTTTCTACGTAACTAACCAAAATATAATATTCACGTGAAAAAATTCAACAAATATAGAAAATAAATCGTCAAAAAAAAAAAATAGAATTAGTCAAGAATAATAGTAACAAAGTGAACGGCTTAAAATTTATTTTTAACATAATTATTTTAACCCCTTCTTACCTGAAATAATTTCCTTGAATTATTAAAAAAAAAAAAATGGTGTCAAAAAGCATTAAAAAAGCAGGAAATACTTTTATAGAAGTTGCACTATGTATATTGAGATGTACAAAACGTCTCAGGGTATGAATCTTTTGATTATCGAGGTACCATTGGTTGGTAAGATGATATCATAATGTTGTAACACACTACACATAAGTCATATAAAGGGTCTCTCAACGAGGACGCTCGATTTTAAAATGTAAGTTAAACAGGTTGTATGTGAGATATTCACTCAATTTTTCTTTAATTTGAAAGTATATTTTATGGCATTAAGCGTGGAATATAACGTTGTTCGAATATCCGCTGCGGCTTTGCTCGGTGGCATATTTGGGAGGTCCAATTTTCTATGACTTTATCGCATAAATCTGGCTAAATTTGCTAGATGGCGTTTGTTATGTTGACTTTGAGGGGGTCAATCGTTTGCGGCTTATTCGTAAAAACTTGTGATTTAAGATAGCCTCAAAAGAAGAAGTCTAAAGGCGTTAAATCGCACGATCTATGTGGCCAGTTCACGTCACCGTCGCGCCAGATAACCGTGCCCTCAAATCGATTGTCAAATTGCCCTCAAAATTTTATGATTTGCACACGTTGTTAAACCTTCCGTGGTGATTTGCCGTATACTAATTAACAATTAACAATAAATTTGATAGATATCACTTTAACAACATGGCTGCTATAACCTAACAAATTTTGAGCGTCCCTATTAAAAGACCCTATATAATTAATAATGTTAATTACTGCAATACAATAAAATTTAAATGGACTAATTCGCATCATTATTGATTGGCGTCACCGTGTTGTCTCTTATGGCCTTTTGTTTAATATTTCACTCAATAAAATTGTCTCAAAAATGGCTAATATAAGTATCAGAGATTAAGGCAAAACAATTTTTTTATATGGATCATGGATGTGAATATGACGGCTTCCACTCAAACTTAGTGTACATTGCAATATGCACCTGGTCTGAAGGGGTAAAAAAAATATAACTTAATCGGTTAAACCATAATATAGTATTTCAGATTCGAGTTCCGGTAATGACAATATTTTTTCACTTTACACTAATTATCATTTTACTAATAAAATGTAATTTTATTAAAATTAGTGTTTTTACTGAAAAATAATGAGTACCTATAAAATTGACGTTAATTTCATAATACTCAGTTATAATTAAACCAACTAAGGATTATTTTATAGCTAAAGTATTACTCAACCTTCAGCTTTACACAACGTTCTTATTGTTCCCATTCCAAGTTTTACTGACAAAAGTTTATATTTGTGATATCGGAAAACAAAGCACCGTTTACCTTGTATTGTAGAGGTAAAGCGACCTTTATCTTCTCTATAATAACTTTATTAATTCATCCAATGTATATTTGCTTACTAAATAGATGACAAAAATAGCGCGTTAGCTTTTTTCATCACATTTCCATTTATTAAGGAAAACATATTCTTATTGTGAAGTTGTAATCATTCAGAACAGACGGTCTGTGATATTTTAAATACTAAATTAATGTATTAATTATAAATATATACATATAAAATCAATTTTGTCGAAAAATATTGTTTTTGCGTCAAATTTGTCAAGAAAAATACTGGCGTTATAGTACAAAGGTAGTGCACTTCCCCGGATTGCAAATAAAGATCCAGTGACGCAAAAACAATATTTTTCGACAAAATTGATTTTGTATTATTAAGGTGGTACGCAGTATAATCATAACTATTAATATATAAATACAACATTTAAGAGTCTAAGTCAAATAAATCATATTTTAATGCTGTTGTGTTTATGATTTATGACTCTGTATCCTGTAAATAAATTATTATCAACGGAAAAAAACTAAGGCATTTAATTACTAAGGAGAACACATTCTTATTGCGAAGTTGTAATTATTCAGAACATAGGTCTGTGATGTTTTAAATACTAATTTAATGTATTAATTATAAATATATATATAATTAATACATCAAATTAGTATTTAAAACATCACAGACCTATGTTCTGAATAATTACAACTTCACAATAAGAATGTGTTCTCCTTAATAATATATGTTGTATCAATGTGTCCAAAATTTAATAAAAATGAACTGATAATTCTGGCGTCTGCAGTCGGTTTACTCAAAGGTATTTGTGATTCCGTAAAAACAATGTAGATGGCTTTCAAATAATGGAACGACAAATGTATTAATTTGAAAAAGTGTAACATGTAGGTTCGAAAATTTGTCATGAAAAATACTGGCGCTATAACACAATTGGTAGTGTACTTCCCCGGATTGGAAATAGAAATCCAGGTTCGTATCCCAATAGCGCAAAAACAATATTTTTCGACAAAATTGATTTTATATGTATATATTTATAATTAATACATTAATTTAGTATTTAAGGCGTTTAAATTTAGAATGTGTGATAAAACATTGTTAATCTTTTTGAATTATCCTTGGTCATTTATGTAGACGAATGAAGCTTTTTGCTTGCTCTATACGACATTTAATTTGATATATTGATATACTTTATCGAGTGTATGTTTAATTAAAGGTTTCTGCAAGCGTTGGTGTATGTAACTGGCATCTTTTCTGGGTATTTCGCGCTCTATATATATGGTTTCCTCGGGGAAGTCATCGCATACACAAGCCAGCGATAGAAACCGAAGAAAAGCCATTCAGTCTCAATACTTAAGATGATTTACTATGGCTACCCGTGGCCTGGTAATCGATTCTCGAAAAAAGAATTATTGAAACGAACGAAAGTATTGAATATTCGAGATGTCTCTCATACTAATCCACCAACTTCACTGATACTCCGCCGAAAACTCTGAATATTCAACCGGTAAAACGCGGTTTGCCCGGCACAAGCAGAAAATGTTCTTTACAGGACTCGAACACCAATTCATATCGATAACTTTCAAAGATCACAGATTAAAATAAAAAAAAGTGGAGAAAATAATAAATTATAGATGATGATAGATGTCTGTGTAAATTAAAAGATAAAATAATAATGAATTCAATAAATCAACTCATAGATGGCAGTAAAGTCATTCACAATTAATATATTAAGAAAGGTACAGAATTAGTTAAATATGGGTTGTCTTCGAATTAAAGAGAGGGTCCACCATCAGAATGTTTCTCCCTCATCATTTATAGGTGCAATATTTAAATGCTAATAACTTTATTTTTTATTTATTATCTTTGTTTTATTAACCACTGAATTGAGTTTAAATACATCTACCGGTTTCGAAAGATAGCAGATTTTCTTTTTCAGGATGTCATAACTATATCATTGTTTCTTCACCAGAATCTATTTAAAAAAAAAACAACAATTATTTAAAAAATAAATTTAGTACCTAACTCAAATTGTTGCTTAATACAAATTTTAAAATTTTAATTTTAGAATGGGACTCGTAGTTAAATTTAATTATGACATCTTGAAGAAGAAAATGGTATTTTTCGAAACCGGTAGATGTATTTAAACTCAATTCAGTGGTTAATAAAACAAAGATAATAAATAAAAAATAAAGTTATTTGCATTTAAATATTGCACCTATAAATGATGAGGGAGAAACATTCTGATAGAGGACCCTCTCTTCAATTCGAAGACAATAAAACAAAGATAATAAATAAAAAATATGAATTTCAACCACAAAGTTAATATTGCTAATTTTAAAAGCAAATAACTCTTGTCATTTGCCCAATTCGAAGAATTTCGAGGTAGCAATAAATTAGTTAAACGTGTCTGAAAAAAATTCCAGCCAAAATTTGAAGAAAAATATGAGATGAAAATGTGTTGCTAGCTACTCGAGACGTGTATTGACAAACGATGCAGTTTTCCCTTTGAAATTGTGGAAAAACAACTTTGAAAAGACATATAACCTAATGCTTCGCATCGCGTCAGTGTCACGCTCGATGAAGAGCATAGAAAAGAAAAAAATACTGTTACCATCCTTTTTATATACCGATGCATTAATTTTTTTTATGACTATATACCGGAAATTAACGATAGACTATGGATATTATTTTATCCAATCTCGTGGCTAATAAAGTTAGGTTTAGAATACAAGGAAATATTTTAATTTAAATAGTGGTGACTTGCGTCACTAATTTGCAGGTAAAACGAAAGTCTGATATGTAAAACCTCTTATATTATCGTTCAATAGTAAAATGATAACTTATATGGCCCGTGTTCATGAAGTGAAACACGATGAGATATTCCTTAGAGATTCAGGTGAGATAAATTTCACTCTTGGTCAAGAATCTAAAACCATAAATAAGCAGATCCAATTTCAAATATTTATTCTGTTTTAAGTGCTGCTGGGGAGATTCAAATTCATTTAACTAAATTTGAACAGAACGTAAATGGACAATGGACTGACATTTGACGTTTGACATGTCTCATGCCTAGATCAAAACTAAGACAACTCAAAAAAACAAGAATTTTGATTCATTATTGTATTCGGATACTCTGTCATATACGCAACTAACTTATCCCAAATTCTCGAACAGTTTCATTTTATTACATTTATGACCTAAAATGTTATTTAGTTTCATATCTTTAGTAGAAAAAAATTGAGAAAATTGTTATTATTTTTTTGTCTACTGAAAAATGACTTTTTGAGTTATATTAGTTTTGATCTAGGTGTGCGATATAACGATTGTGAAGTGAATCGCAAGATGGCAAAGCTCTGGAACATTGTTTTATTTTTATTTCAACTTTATTACATACAATAAATATATGTTATGATTTTTAATATTTGCCAAACTAACTAAATTAAATAACAATTTTACGTCATGAATTATCATTGACATAGTAATTATAGAGTTTGTATAAACAATATTAAAAAAAAATAGAAGTACAACAAAGGAAACAAAAATTAGGTGAGAATATGCTCTTTCACTTTTTATTTTAGAGTGGTCGACAGGATCGTATTATTTTTCAAAATGTTTAATAAGTTTTTATTGATTTTATTAAATATTCGTGACACAACACATTCTCTTGTTCCCTCACCGTACACATTGCTCGCGATCGGTACTCTCATGGTTCAACCCGTGGACTAGGTCTATTATATATATGTTTTATTTTATTTTAAAAAAATCTTGTTAATTAAATACTGTAAATTACTATGTGAAGGGTAATTCTTGTCGTAAAACTTGTTCTGCAGTTTGGGAAATGTTGAAAATTATATATGTATGTGATTAAGTTGGAATTAAAAAAGATAGTAATAATAATAGTAATAAATAGGTTAAAGTTTCACAGCAATATTTTGTGAAGCGGACCTACACAACGTCAAAATCCACTGTCAAATGATACACTTGACTACGCTCGCATTTTATTATAATAGCTTAGAAAATAGCAAAATAGTTTGAAATCTCACTAGTATTTCAAAAAAATATACTTGCGCGACGCAATGTTCAATACGGTGTATTAATATACAATGTGTCCCAAAAGTCTTTTTCATTTTGGTTCATTCGCTGCACTTCCCTGGAAAATTTATATACCGACGAGACGACATAAACTGGCCTCCACATAGCCCCGACTTGGCACCAATTAACTTTTTCCTATGAAGCTATCTTAAATCAAAGGTGTACAGTAACAATTCTCCCTCTCTGGACCAATTAAAAGGAAATATCCGAGTAGAAATGGCAGTGATCACGGAGAATATGTGCCGAGCAGTTCTCAGAAATTTTGCTTCCTGTTTAGAAGATCGCCAGCGAAATAAACGATCGCATTTAGAAAACATAATTTTTAAGAAATAAATTCCCAGGGACTGTACTTAATATTTTTTTATTAAACACATCCATTATTTTATTACATAATTTTTACTATGAAAAATACTTTTGAACATCTTTAAACAGTGTAGCGTAAAAAAAGGAAACGTATGGCGATGATAAAGGCGAGGCTTAGTGAAGGAAAGCTTATGAAAATAACGTGTTATATGTATATAATATTAAATTATTTTCATTCACCACCTTTGTAAGCTTTGATTATATAAAATGACACGTTGTATTAGGAATACAAAGGGTGAGATATCCTTACTTTTATAAGATTAAAATCATAATATGTTGTATTAAGTATAAACCGAGAAAGGATATTAGAATATTTGCATGAATTTTATTATTATTGAATTATTTTGAACTGAATTGTAATATTACTAATTGTAATATACATATAATGTAGGAATTTTTTACGTTCGTTATTAATTGAAATTATACTAATTAAATAAAAATTATATGATTAATGTTAAACAATGTCAAAACTAAACTGACTATTTTCAATGCTGTGTACAGACCCATTTTAATTTGTGAATTTAACACGAAAAGAGCGATGTGGAGAATTCAGAAGGAAGAATACGCCCAGTACCGATGTCACTATAAATAAATCATATGCCAATAACATGTGCCCATAACAATGGACGGCCGGCTCTCGAGTATCACTCTTCTCGCAGCTGCCTTCCAGTTAATATTTCCAGCAAATGCTATACGGTGTAGACTTTTCATTATATATTTCTAAACTATAACTGTGCTCAATCAACAATAAACTTGTGTCAATCGTAAGTAGTTAATCTTCTTCGACCTGCTCTGGCCACTCATACACAATACATCTCATAGGTCATTTTCGAACGAACACGTGAACGCCGGTTGAAATATATAGGGCACCCAGCTATCACACATATAACCTGTATATTTATACAATATATGTAATCATCAACAATCTCTAAATTGGTAAGCGTAATGCATATCTCTATATCTATATAGATACATTATTTCTATATACATTGAAGCATCTCAATTGAGGTAACTTTAATATGTTTTGGGAATATCACAGTATTGATACCAAGATGTATTTTCTTGGCAACTTCGGAAGTAAGGCGGTTGATGGGTCGCCTTAGATAAACCAACGAGGAAACTGAATTGGGATAAACAACAGAAAATTGAAGACATTTTTGGTCTTTCTTGGTCATCAAGTACTAAAATAGCACAAGACCGGGGAAGATGGCAGCGCCTTGATGAATATTTGAGCTCCCGATCCTCCTACGATAAGGGGATAAAACTAATGATCATTAATGTTAAATCGGTACTCTTTTTTCTCATTGGTAATTTACTGACACTGATGTGTAGAAACGAGGCCTGTAGTTGATAGAAGAGGAATAAAAGGTGTATATGTGATAGATCCATTTATGATTGAGTGAGGAATGAATAAATTAGGAGAGAATGTAAAGCCGGTCTTTTGCATTGTGAATAAGATTAAAAAAGTATCGCTTGAGTGATTTGATCATATGGAACAGATGAATGAAGAGAGAATAGTGAGAAAGATGTATGACGTAAGTGTTCATAGCACTAGAAATAGAGGACGTCCCTGGAAGACTTGACAACCAGGTAAACTAGATACTGGAAGATGGTCATGTTGACGCGTCAATAATCGACGAGATTGTATGAGAAGATGTATGAATGTGAATGAGGCGAGAAATCTATCAGGACTGAAGAGTATGGTGCTCTATCTTCTCTGCCGAGCGGAGAAACGGCGTGATGAAAATTTAGTTTTAGGCGTTAACGAGATAGTTACAAAAATTATACTATTTATTTCCTAATTACCGGTTTAAGAAATTTTCATTTGCGTAGAGAAGTAGCATTAATTAGCAGAAACAGATTTACTATTCTAGTACTACAAAATATATACGTATATGTTTTTGTAAAAGCACCCTTACTTCTAAATACAGCCTCGTAAAAAAATCTTTTTGACAAAAAACCCTAGAACACTTTTTTTATTAAAATTTGCTGAAATACTAATTTAATGTGTTAATTATAAAGATATACATATAAAATCAATTTTATTGAAAAATATTGTTTTTGCGCTACCGGATACGAACATGGATCTCTATTTCCAATCCGGGGAAGGTGCATTACCAAATATGCTATAGCGTGAGTATCTTTCGTGACAAATTTTCGAACCTTTATGTTACACTTTTTCAAATTAACACATCTGTCGTTACATTATTTGAAAGCCATCTACATTGTTTTTACGGAATCTCAAATATCTTTGTGTAATCTGATGTTAAGTATTTAAAACATCACAGACCTATGTTCTGAATAATTAAAACTTCACAATAAGAATGTGTTCTCTTTAATAAAATCTGCCGACAATGTTTTTCAAACTTCCAAAAATGAAAGCAGGTCTTATTTTAGAATAGAAAATTTTAACTAATTTACTAGATATTATGCCTTATCACAAAATTATTGCTATTGTTATGAAATAAATGAAGTTGATGAGGAGGAAGGGAGGTACTCTACCATAAAATTGTCGTCGAGAGAGGTTCATAATATTTATGGCATATGCAAAATAAAAACCCCATTCACAATATTATAGATAAAGAACCACCCAATCCGGAAGCTATTAAGGGATTAAAGGGACTCAGACTTGCCGATCCGCGATGGTAACCAGTAATATAAAAACCGAAGGGTTTTATCAAAGGGGTTGGTCTAATGATTTATTTTCTGTACAAAACAACTTTATTTTATATATTTTTTATTTATTATCTTAGTTTTATTATATATGAATCTTAACCACCAAGTTAATATTGCTAAAAGTATTTATTTTATATATTTATCAAAGCCTTTCTCTCATGGGCTTTTAAATTGATCAATTATTAATCAATATACGTAGGCATATTATACATACAGTCTAAATATAGAATTACATGACATTGTTAGTAAGGCAAAAATGACAAAATTAAACGGAACAGCTTAAATACGCTAGTCAATTAAACCAATGATTGTCTTAATACTGCATCAAAAATATCACAATTATATTTAAGTATTGACCATTGGAATATATCGACAAGCTTGTGATGTGTTTTCATAGGTGCGTTACTTTTCGTATTTGAAGTATTTGCATGAAACAGCGCCATTAGTAGCAAGCCCGCAGGAAACGATTTTTAAAACGTACCTATAGATGCACAACTGAGGGCAAATAAGCCAAATGCAATATTACTTACACACCCAGCGTGGCAGTGGGATTGTGGGGGTTGTGTTTGGTGACATTTATTTTCCTATACATTATTTAGGAAAGACATATCTACATGTTTTAAAAATTGTTTTTTTTTTTTTTTTTTTTTTTTTAATTGGCGTTTCACCCTTATGGAGTGTTCTTGCCATTACCGAGTAATTTTATTTAATGTGAAGTTTCTTTTGGATTCATTTAATTTTTACAGGTTTATTTCATTGGCGTTTAGGAACCTCGTTAATATTTTAAAAATGCTTTGATTGTTAGATGATAACAAAGTTGGGATGTTGATGGGGAATGGAATTTTGTTGTTAGAAAGATCTTGGATTAAGTTTGGATACTGGTCATTGATAGGGCATCCTAAAAAAACATGATTTAAGTTTTCCTCTTCTAGTTGACATTCACACATAGGAGAGTCTCGAATGCGGATTTTAAATAAGTGAGAATTCATACAACAATGGCCGATCCTCATACGGCAGATCGAGGAAGTTTCAAACTTATTTAATTTCGTTTTGGAAAACCAGGGCCTAGTAGGAATCTCTGGCTGAATTTCTGCAAACCATTTACCTTTTACAAGTTTAGAAGTCTTCCATTGATCTCTCCAAATGCAGATCATTTTCTCTTTGAGAATAGGAAATATATCAGATATTGTCACATGATTATGTAAAGGGACGCCAAAAGTAGAGGCTTCCTTTGCTAAGGCATCGGCTTTTTCGTTTCCCGGAATTCCACAGTGACTGGGGATCCAAGCTAAAGCAATATCCATGTCTTTTTGTTTCATACTAAGCATTAATTCTCGTATTTGGATACAATGCTCATCTTCGGCGTATGAAAAGGGACACGATTTTAATTTTTGTAGGACGCTAAGAGAATCTGACAGGATCAGGCTTTTATTACAAATGGGTAGATTTTTCATAATATATTTTAATGTCTCGAGGATTGCGATGGCCTCAGCAGTAAATATTGAGGTTTCTTTTGGTAATCGATATTTCTGTGCCAGGTTTTCTGAATCACAAAATGTTGCTGCCCCGGTGTGACTAGTTAAATCTATTTTGGAGCCATCCGTAAAGAAAAGTTTCCAGCCCGGCCACTTTGATCTGGTAATATTGATGAAGTTTCTTTTGGCTTGGGGGTTATTCTGGATTCCAAATGATAGTAGTATTTTGGGGGTGAATGTATGGGTTTGGAAATGAGTGGCATATAGGGGAAGAAGGTTTTGTCTTAAAATTTTGTCAGAATACGTCTGAAAAGTCTTAAAACTATTGGTCAACAGTGGGGGACTTTTATTTTTCCAATATGAACTAATTCTAAGTTGATCTGTAAGAGTTTTAATTTTTGGTATTAGAGGATGATCTTTTTGACGCATACATTTGAAAAGAAATTTGTCAGACATAAACTGTCTTCTCAATTGAAGTGGAGGATCTACTGTTTCTACCTGTAAAGCATTGATTGGGGAAGACTGCATTGCTCCAATTATTAACCTAAGACTTTGCGACTGGATACGATCTAGCCTTTGCAGATTTTTTTTTGAAGTAGGTTCCATAATGAAAGATCCATAGTCTAGATGACTACGAACATATGCGTGATAAAATAACTTTTGGGTGTATGGATGGCAGCCCCACCACACGCGAGATACTGCTCTCATAGTATTGAGACTTCCTTGGCATCTATTAACAATTTGGTTTATATGGGCGTTCCAGTTAAGTTTGGAGTCTAAAATAACTCCCAAGAATCTGATTTGGGATTTAACGGGGAGGGTTTGATCAAGGCAAGTTATATGTACAGCGGGGACTTTTCGTTTTCTGGTAAAGATGATTACACTACTTTTTGTCACAGACAGTTCCAATCCATGTCCCATAAGCCAATCAACCAGATTGTCCACGCTATCTTTGAGAATTTTTTCTAACTGCTTTAAAACTGGACCCGAGACGTAGATAAAAAAGTCATCAGCGTACTGCAGGATTTGAGAAAGAGGATGAATACAGTAAGCTATGTCAAGGGTGTATATGTTAAATAGGATAGGAGATAACACAGACCCTTGTGGTAGGCCTCTGGTGACAGTTCTGAATACAGGAAATGATCCTTTCACTTCTATCACTATTAACCTTTGGAGAAAGAGATTGACGATAAAACAAGTTAATTTAGGGGGAATTCCTATACCTAGGAGTTTTTGTTCCAGGATACTGATGTTGACGTTATCATATGCTCCACTGATATCGATGCACGCTTCAATGAGATATTCCCCTCTGGAATGAGCGATCTGGATATCTGTAGTCAATATTGATATGCTCTCAACTGTGCTTTTCTTCTTCCTGAACCCGAATTGTGTTTGGGAGGATTTTTTTGTTTTCTACATACCAGTCAAGTCTTCTTTTTATCATGTATTCAGTAATTTTAAGTAAAGTAGATGATAAGGCAATCGGTCTGTACGAGAGTCCCGAATTAGGATCTTTTTTTGGTTTTAAAATGGGGACGATTATTTGAGATTTCCAAGATTGAGGGATGTTGCCAGTTTCATATATAATATTTATCATTTGAAGAAAGTATGAGAGAGTTTCATTACAAAGGTTTTTTAGGAAAGAGTAGGGAATGCCGTCGATTCCCGGGGCTGAGTCTGCTACTTGATTTAGAACTGATTTTAACTCATCCATGGAGAAATGTGAATCGATTCAGCTAGTCTCACTAAATAGATATTTGTGGGATGTTTCATTAAAGTTGGGCACATATGGTGGTGCCAATTTGTTCATAAATTCGTTAATCCATTCTGACGAAGATGATGGAATTTTTGGGGGGATGTGTGAGTTTCTAAATTTTCTTATTGTTTCCCATACTTTTGCTACTGGGACTTCTGGAGAAAGGGATGAACAGAAAATTTTCCAACCATCTCGTTTCTTTTTTTTTAAGGATGCGTTTGGTTACCGCCTGAGCATTTTTGAATTTCAGATAATTTTCAAGCGTCATGTTTTTAGAGTACGCTTTTGCGAAGGTTTTTCTTTCTTTGACAGCGTCAGCACATTCTCTGTCCCACCAGGGGGCAGGAGGGGATTTCGTTTTATTTATTTTTTTCACAGGAATATATAATTTTGCTGACTCTTCAATGCAGGAAATAAATAAATCATAACAAGAATTTAATTTTCATGGGTCGGGGATGGTAAACTAGTAATTTTACCATAAATAGTTTCGGAAATTTTTTCCCATTTTGCATTGGATGTCTGATATTTTAAACGGGTAAACGATTTTTGGTAGTTTGTGAATTTCTGATTTTGTGGTAAGGTGATTTGGGGTCTGGGAGAAAATCGAATGTGAATGGGATAATGATCGCTACCATGGGGGTCATCTATTGTCGTCCAGACTAAGCTGGGCGCCAATGCTGCGTTACACAGTGAAAGATCTACCGCACTGGGACGGCGGTTTGGGATGTGGAGACGAGTAGGGGATCCGTCATTCAGAATGCAGAGACTGAATTCATCAAGCAAATCAACAATATCTCTGCCAGATCTATCGTTGGAGTCAGAACCCCAAATACTATGGTGGGAGTTGAAATCGCCCAAAATGAGTAACGGATTTTGGAGGCGGGAAAGCATTGTTCGAAGTAATGATTTTGAGGGACGATTAGATGGAGAAATGTACAAGGAAATGATTGTGATACCATCAACCCTAGCGGCAACCACTTCGAATGGGCAACCGGAGGGTTTAACATTCACTGGTGTAAAGGGGATGGAATTTTTGATGAGAAGGGCGGAACCGCCTTTCCCATCTTGTCGGTCATCTCGGAGGCAGTGGTAACCCCGGACCTTAAAGTGGGAACCCGGACTCAGCCATGTCTCCGAAATTGCCGCCACTGATATTTGATTGGAATTTGACTTTAGAAGAGCGACAATATCATGGCTATTTGATTTGATACTACGGCAATTCCACTGAAGAATTCTCTCCACAGATGGAGCCATTAGGAAGAAGGGAGTACAATGATGAAATAAGAGTAGCAGCGTTGGACGGTAATGAGTTATTATTTGAAATAATGGATATGAGGAGCATAACAAGGGTTTGGATGAAAGAAGAGTTGTCAGAGAGTAATGATTTTGAAAGATTATTTAATGGTGGGTTAGCGGAACTCGAGGGAGTAGGTACATTAGTGGAGTTTAAGCAATGGCCATTAGGGGATCCTGATGGATTATTTCCATTAGGATAGATTTGATGAGAATTGTGAAGTTGCTGGTCATAGCCAGGTAAAGTACAGTGGAAAATGTATGGTAACCTCTCTGATTATCAAACGTTCAACCTCTTGAGAAAGCGACAGAAAAAAAATGCGAAAGAATGCTTTAAACAGTTTATAAAAAAATCTGAATCAGAAATCAAAACAGACCCAAAAAGATTCTGGTCATACGTAAAAAACAAACGTAGAGGAAACGCAGATTTTCCTGATAGTGTTTATTACAAAAACCAACAAGCTGATAATGGTGCTGATATATGTAGAGTATTTAATGAATACTTTCACTCTGTCTACGTCTCCACAAACGTCCATGATATTGATACAGAAGATGATTGTCACGTATATAGTCACCTCGATACTCAATCTATCGACTTTCATGAAGCGATCGTTTTAAAATATTTAAAAAACCTAGACACCAAGAAGGGTGCTGGCCCTGATGAATTGCCTTCTATCTTTCTGAATCAATGCGCCGTGGAATTAGCAAAACCAATTTCTCTTATATTTTCTAAATCTTTACGGGATGGTCACTTTCCAGGATTTTGGAAAAAGGCGCATATAACCCCAATATTTAAAAGTGGTGACAAAGAAAATGTTGAAAACTACAGACCGATTTCAAAATTGTCAATTCTCAGTAAATTGATGGAAAAAATGATATACGATCAATTATTCCCAAGTGTGCGTCCTATAATTATCCCCAATCAGCACGGTTTCTTTCCACAGAGGTCTATAGAATCAAATCTCTTACAATTTACCGACATTATTTTGAAGGCGATGGACAAAGGATTACAAGTAGACACACTGTACACTGACTTCTCAAAAGCTTTTGATAAAATCAATCATCGAATACTTCTGAGAAAGTTGCGATGTCTCGGTATACACGGAGACCTATACAGATGGTTTACTTCCTATATCAAAAATCGAAGTCAGGCAGTTGTGATCCAAGGGTTTAGTTCCATATTCCAAAATGTCCCATCTGGAGTTCCACAAGGCTCACACCTTGGACCTATTTTATTCTTAATTTATATTAATGACATTAAAGAATGTTTCTTAAATTCTGAATTTTCACTATTTGCTGACGATGCCAAAATTTTCAAAGAAATTAAATCACCCACTGATTGCCTCCTGCTACAGGATGATATTAATAGACTTTCAATCTACTGCCAAAAAAATCAACTTTTTCTAAATATTGCTAAATGTCACATCATTTCATTTTCAAAGAAAAAATCTAATTTGTCGTATAATTATCAACTTAATAGTAACATACTCAGTGTCTGCACACAAGTGAAGGATCTTGGTATCATCTTGGATTCTAAATTAACTTTTATCCCGCATATAGAGTCGGTAATCGCTAAGGCCTATAGACTCCTCGGTTTCATTGCTAGAACGTCTAACCCATTCCAATCCCCTTTTACTCTTATCATCCTATATTTCTCATTTGTACGCAGTCAACTTGAATTCGGATCGGTAGTTTGGAACACACATTATTCCACCTACAGCGACCGACTTGAAAATGTCCAACATAAATTTTTTAATATATTAAATTCACGTGCTCGCTTAGACATTAAATCTCATTCAGAAAGTGAGTGTTACCATAAAATACCCCCCCTCTTAAATAGAAGAAACACTCAAGATTTATCCTACCTCTATAAAATTTTAAATAACTTAGTTGACTCGCCCTATTTATTAGAACAAATAACTTTCAACTGTCCAACGCGACAAACACGATCAAATAATCTTTTTTACCCAAATTTGAGTAGAACTAATTACATAAAAAATTGTTTTATTATCCGCTCTACCTCAAAATATAATGCCGTAAATTTTTCTAATAACATTGACATTTTCAACGATAAATTGCTTCCTTTTAAATTTAAGCTACGCCAACTTTTCAATAACTATTAACATAAACTGTATATATTGCATCCCATTTCCCTCCCCTCCTTACCCTTTCCTCTTCGTATATTCAGTTTAAAATCACTCTTTTATTTTTTTGTTTTTCTTCTTTTAGTTTATTAATATTATTATTTTTTTATTAATATATACTAGTTTTTAGTTTATTATGTTTACTTTTATGTAAAAGCATTTTTGTTTATCAGTCTGCTATTTTTTAGTTTATTATGTACTATGTATTTAATTATGTACTATTTACTATTTTTTAATTTATTATGTACTATGTATTTAATTTCCGAAGAAACTTCACTGGTGTTATTTTTATATATTATGTAATTATCAGTTATTATTGTTACACTGTTTGTTTCTCCAAAAAAAAAAAAAAAGTGAAGGGCTTGGATTTTGGTGTTTTATACACGAATTTTTTGTAAGATGATACTGCAGGAGCTACGTTAGCTGAAACTGAAGTGATGCTGGCTGGTTGTGCGGTAGTCTCCGCAAAAGTTTTCTTAGAGTGGGCAAACATTTTAGATGCTTGAAAATATGACGTATTATTAGCTGCCATGTATTGCTTAATGTTTTTTTGCCTTGTTAATTCTGGGCACGTGAGACTAATTGCTGTATGATTGCCAGTACAATTCAAACAGGTGGGAGGTTCGGAAGAGTTTGGGCATTGGTCAGCAGGGTGGTTGTTACCGCATTTGAAGCAACGAGGAGGGGATCTGCAAGTTGGTTTGGAGTGTCCAAACCGACAAAAATTAAAACACTGCATTGTCGGGAAAGCGTAAAGCTCTACCAGCAACGAATTGTAAAAGAGATATACATGTGATGGGAGGGTTTGTCCTTCGAAAGTGAGCACAACTGTTTGGGAGGGTTTCCAGATAACGGTTCCCGTGGAAGTGTCTTTATAATTCAACCGTCTAGCCTTTATAACTTTGCCTATATTTTGGGGAGTAGAGATAGACAGGATGATGTCGCCCTCAGAGAGGTCAGTGGAGATACCACGCACAAGACCCATGCGGGTAAAATTGTAGGTCGGAATGTAGGCTTTGAATTTGTTATTTTGGGAGTTTTCAAGAGATTTAACAAAATTATTCGCCATTACTGCAGATTTAAACTCCACAGAAATTTTGTATCTGCCTTCTGCTTTTATACCGCCTGGGCAGATACCAGGAGTGTTCTGCTGGGTAATGTATTTACCAAAATCAATTGGATGTATAGGTCCTTGTTCTGTTTTTTGGACACAAACAAGGAAAGGAGAGACAGCCGAATTTGGGTATAATAGTTGGAGACGGGTTATATTAACAGGAGAAGCAGAGGGTAGGTCAGAGGTCACGGTTGGGATTAGAGTGGGAGAGATAGGAGGAGATGAGATGATGCTGGTTATTTTAGCATTGTTCTTTGTTTTTTCCGACTTCTTTTCAATTTTTCTTTTCTTGAATGTTAAAAAAGTGGAATCGTCTGAAGATTCTGCATCTTCTGAGGCGGGTATTGAGGGACGAGAAATATGTGATGGAGGAGGAAAAGGGTCTGGAGGATCCGGAGGTCTTAATTCCTCCATTGTCGCCGAAAATTAAATTAAATTAAATTGACAAAGATTTCTGACAAATGTCAAAATAAAAATAAAAATGTAACAATAAATAGACCCTACTGAAAAAAAACGCAAATGCCTAAACTATAAGAAATATATTAAAGATAAATAGTTTAGATTATAAAAACACGTGAGCTAAGAATATTAAAGTAAAAGAAGTTTATAAATATCTGATTTGTAAATATCCAATTAATCCAAGGGAGCCTGCACAAACACAACTGTCACTCTCGGAGTTATTGTCGCAAAAAAAAACTTAAAAATTGTTGATCGCAGATATTTAAATCACGTTAAAATATGAAAGACTTTATTCTTCCCACCTTGAACAAATACATTACTGGAATCTTCAGCAAACATCAAATTTTCAAGCGAAATTAATGATTTTAATTATAATAAATGATATGGTTTATTTGTAAATATCAAATTAAATGCTGTATTATGACATTTAGTAAATTTTATGTTTGTTAATTTAATACATTATACATTTTAACATTACTTAAAAAAATAATTCAATTTAAATACCAGCCTGAAGACAAACATATGGAAAGATGTTTTGTGTGTGTATATTTTAAGATTAAGTAAAAAATAATACATCATATTATTTGAATTCAATGTTCTCATGTTTTAAACGACAACTTCAGTGACTATAATTCCGAAGGACATTTTATCTCGGAAGAGTATTTCTAAATATTTCCAATAAAGATTTACTTTAATAATATTGTTATGATTTACTATGCGTTATTAAGTTAAGCTATTACTTTCACTACAAGAAATGCAGGTTTGATAATTTAAATATTCCAGTACTCCATAGATGAACGAGAGATTGAAAATAGTTTGATTTCTGGAATTACACCGTTTCTATATTTCACGTAAATTTTCTTGATTGTCTATTCTACAAACAACAATTGAATTAGAAATAACACAATTTCTTTGTGATATAAATAATTTACTTAATTAAATTTGAAAAAAAAGTTGGGTATTTGAATTGAGTTGGGTTATATACACGGGAAGACTTTTTTGATATACAAAAACAGTCTAAATTCAGACGTGAAAAAATTGCAACCATATTCTTACATATTTTTCAAGAAAAGTGCATTTCTAGCTTCACGAAATGGGGAGAAATTACGCCCAATAACTTTTGAAAGTCCAAACTTGAGATTAAAGGTGCTACAATAGCACCAATATATTGAATATTGTTTTTTCTACTTTTCTCTGTAGTTGTGTTAGTATATTATTTAACTGAACTATTTTCATTTCCTTTTATATTGAACATTTCAATATAAAAGTTCACTTCATATTGAACATTTCAATATAACAAGTTCACTTCATATTTGAATATTATTTACTTATTTACTCTTACTTTACTTACTCTTTTTTATTGTTGATACATTGAACATTGCATTTATTTTAAGTTTTACATTGTATTTATATGTTTTCTAATTGCATCTCGTTTTACTCTTTATATATATATATACAATGCAATTACTTTAAGTTTTATAATGTATTCATTTGCAATCTAATCGCATCTTGTTTTACTCTTTACATATATATATATTTGTACATTGAACATTACACTTTGTTTACTACTATACGGTATGCTACTAGTGTAGCAGTCAGGGTAACGAAATATATACCTTACTTTGCTGCAATGTTATCCAATTATAACAATATATATATAAAGGAAAAATCAGATTTATTTTATTTTATAATTTTATGAAGCATACTACAATACATACATTATGAACTTATTAAACTATAAAGGTAAACATAAAAAAATTTAAAGATTAACCCTTTTTTCTCTGTTTCTCCATTTTACTATCAGGATATCAGACTTTTGTTACTGAAATCCACTTTATTCCAGACAGCCATAACGAAAACACCGAATATTTTTCAAAAATCTCTCATTGACACGTTCCCGCTACGAGAAATGAACGTACACATTTTATTTTTCAGCGAAATGGCCGCTCTGGTATGAAAACGTGATTTAGAAATGTGTATTTAAGGCTAAAGCGATGGTAAAGTTAATAAAAACATTTCCAGAGATTTTTTCTTTGCATACTTATGATAAGTATTACAACAAGGTAGATACCAAATATAATATAATCGATATAACACCGTGGGTAAACTGTTAATAATATGTTAAATGTCTAAATAATAGAAATTAAATATATTAATTAGAAAGATATACATATAAAATTAATTTTATCGAAAAATATTGTTTTTGCGCCACCGGGATTCGAACCTGGATCTCTTTCCTAATCGAGGAAGGTGTATTATCCAATTATGCTACAGCGACAAATTTTCGAACCTATATGTTACCTTTTTGAAGTTAATACATTTAATCATTTGAGTAATCTGATAGTAGACTCCAGAATTATCAATTCATTTTTATTAAATTTTGGACACATTGATACAACATTATTATTAGGATAAAACATTATTATTGTGAAGTTATAATTACTCAAAGGTATTTAAGATTTTGTAAAAATAAGGTAGATGGCTCTTTCAAATAATAGAATGATTAAATGTATTAATATCAAAAAGGTAACGTATCGCTTCGAAAATTTGTCGCTAAAAATATTGTCGTTATAGTATAGTTGGATAATGTACCTTCCCCGGTTAGGAAAGAGATCCAGGTTCGAACACCGGTGGCGCAACAACAATATTTTTCGATAAAATTGATTTTATATGTATATCTTTCTAATTAATATATTTAATTCATATTTAAAATATCACAGACCTATGTTCTGAATAATTACAACTTCACAATAAGAATGTGTTCTCCTAATAAATAATAGATTTTATAATTAACCGTTTGAATGCTACGCGTCGCAAAAGCGCTGCGATCGTTTGTATCGAAAATTGCTTAGCACTAAAACGGTTAAGATTTATACCTTGTGAAGGTTCGTGCCTTCTTCTTCTTGTGTCCTATCCATTCAATAGATGTCGGTCATCATCATTTTATTTACTGCGGCCCGGAAAAACTGTGAGTAGACTGGCCAAAACATTGTCTTTAGTTCTTCAGATGATGTTCCATATTTTCATAATTTTAATTATGTTTTTATAGTTTTACGTGGGTAACAATTTACGATGTTTTTGTAGTATCGTGTTTTCCTTTGGAGTACAATCTGCCGGCAGTAGTGCTCTGATTGCAAGTCAGATTGTGTTTATTTTTGTTTTGTCGTTTTTCCCCTATCCGGAGTGTGTTTCCATTTTCCCGTCTACTCCCCGACTAAAGACACGTATGTTTATTTGTTTTTACTAATGTTATTTATTTTTATTATCCTTTATTTTAGTGTTACTTTAATCTGTTATTTGTTCTATTGCATCTTTGTTTTCATGTATATTGTATTGAATTAATTTTTATATGTTTTTGTCTATACTTCAATAAAGTGGAAGTTGTCGCAGTCAATGAGGGCAATTTTGTGTTGACAGCTGTGCTTTCAACAGAAGGATATTTAATTTATATTGCTCTCAGGCATATAATACTTTGTATCTTTTCCAATTTCGTTCCAACAATATAAAAACTTTCATTGTCAGCTGCGTTATATTTGATACGAGAATACAATAATTTATTTTAGTTGTATTAAGTTTTAATCCAAAAGTCTCACATGTGTGTGAAGTAGTCTAGGCACAGAATTCTCTAGTGAGACGGGTACAGTCCAAATATATTAAAAAAATTATATTACATTGTTACAAATAAAATAAAATGTATACTTAATATAATATTTACATTATTTTATAGATAGCTTTTCAATGATTGAAGATGACAGGATAGAGCAATGTAATACCTATCACAACAGCAAAGTTTTTTTAGATGTATTTAGTTAAGGAATTCTGAATATTTTCCTTAGATTTACTTTTCTGACTTCATCTTGGGTATGCTTGGCTACAGTAGCATAACAAAAACGATATGAATATTCTTGATAGTAGGTACTTTTTTAGACTAGAGAACTCCACGTTAGTGGATAATATTGATTCTTGCGTTCAAGATAATTAATTACCTGAAGTAGCGGCAACACACGATATTATTTCATCTTCTTGTGTATAGAGAGAAATGGAGCGAAATTTATGACAGAATATTAAGACAGTGTTAAAATCTGAATAATATTGTATGATAATAATTGTACTTTTAAAATTAGCAATATTTACTTTGTGGTTGAAATTCATATTTTTTATTTATTATCTTTGTTTTATTAACCACTGAATTGAGTTTAAATACATCTACCGGTTTCGAAAAATACCATTTTCTTCTCCAGGATGTCATAACTAACTAAAAATACATATCATTGTTTCTTCACCAGAATCTATTTTTAAAAAAACAACAATTATTTAAAAAATAAATGTAGTACCTCACTCAAATTGTTGCTTAATACAAATTTAGTCGAATAATTTTTAGGAAAAAAAACTTTTTTTTTATAGGATTTTTTATTTTAGAATGGGACTCGTAGTTAAAGCATGTAAAACTAATCAAGAAATTATAAACAACCAACTAAATTTAATTACGAGTCGCATTCTAAAATTTTTTCCAAAAAATTATTCGACTAAATTTGTATTAAGCAACAATTTGAGTTAGGTACTAAATTTATTATTAAAATAATTGTTGTTTTTTTTTAAAATAGATTCTGGTGAGGAAACAATGATATATATTTTTAGTTAGTTATGGCATCCTGAAGAAGAAAATGTTTATTTTATTTATTATTTCTATTTAAACTCAATTCAGTGGTTAATAAAACAAAGATAATAAAAAAAGATAATAATTGTGATAGGAATATCTCGAGACACATATTTTATTACTAAATTCGCAGAAATTCTAGTGAAGTTTAACTTATTTTAAAGCACTGCCTGCACGCACGCCTTTAAGAGCAATGATGATAGTAATGGCTTTGTCTATTGCAAGCGCAATTATATTAATGAATCGCATTCGTTTCGAATACCAACATTTTCTGGGTGAGTGAAAATCAGTAGAGGGTTAAACAGAAAGGTCTAATTCAACCCTAAGCTGACACATTACTTATGATTTACTTTGCTTTGTATTTAGAGATATAACATTCAATGTAAATTCATGTAGTAAATGACTTGAATTATTATATTGTTATGTTCAAAATATTATTTATTAAATAATAAGACAAAACACTTTATTTAAACCACTATTTATTGATAAATCAACATGTTTCGTTACCTATTGTATCTTCTTCACGAAAAAAATGTATACTAAAATTAAAAATACAATTTTAATTTCATTATTTTTATTTTTTAACTTTGTTTCATTAACTAGTTATTGAGTTTAAATACATCTAACGGTTTCATAAAATACCACTTTCTTCTTCAGGATGTCAATACTAACTAAAAAACATATGTTTTTGTTTCTTTACAAGAATATTTTTAAAAAGCAATAATTATTTTAATAATAAATTTAGTACCTAACTCAAATTGTTATTTACTACAAATTTACTCGAATAATTTGTATTAAGTAACAATTTGAGTTAGGTACTAAATTTATTTTTTAAATAATTATTGTTTTTTAAAAATAGATTCTGGTAAAGAAACAACATATGTTTTTAGTTAGTATTGACATCCTGAAGAAAAAAATGGTATTTTTCAAAATCGGTAAATGTATTTAAACTCAATAACTAGTTAATGAAACAAAGTTAAAAAATAAAAATAATGAATTTTAACCACAATGTTAATTTTGCTGAACTTAAAAGTAGTAATTTTAATTTCTTTGCAATTATTTTTATATAGGTAAAACTTTGATATTAAAATTAAGGAGCACTTGACATGTCTAAATGTAATATAAACAACTATTCTGAATTCGCCAATCATCTTTTGGAAACAAACCATTCTTTTGATATTAACAAGGGTTTAGAAATTATACATACAAATACTAGGGGTTTACAGTGGAATAAATTTGAAATTTTAGAAACAAGAAAAAGTGTTAATAGCAAGTTAAATATTATAAATAACCAAATCTTTATTGCAAATAGTTATCTTTTAAATTTGTTTTTACTTTATAATTTTATTTTTTCTATGATCGTATTTGTAATTTTAGTATATATTGTTTCCGGAAGAAGATACCATAGGTATCGAAACATGTTAACTTTAATCAATAATCAGTAAATAAGTAAGTTGATCAATAAATAGAGGTTTAAACAAAGTGTTTTGTCTTATTATTTATATAATACGTGGACACAAACTAATTTTGAAAACATTGAAGAAGTATTATTTTTTAATGTTATCATTCACATTAAAATTTCTTCGACATTTATTTACTTAGTAGTAGTTTTTTGGATGGTGATTGATATTTATTTCCTTAGTAGTAGTTTTTTGGATGGTGATAGATATTTTGGTGCCATTATTGGTGTCCAGAAAATATGTATACATTTCAATGAACGATATAATGTACTTATGGTGAGCTAGACATAGGATCTATGTAATATAAAATCGAACTGTTATCGTGAAGTTCGTCGTACATCAGAGAGTGTGGCTCACTGATGTGCAGCGAACGGTTCGTTTGGGCGTTCCGCCGGATTATTCTGTTCGGCACGTCACTTCTTCACCGTACCCCACCCAGGCTGCAGTACTTTTTGTAGAGTACCACTGTCATTTATATTTATTGAAAATATTGTATGTACTTATTT
The DNA here is from genome assembly GCA_022840565.1 of Eubasilissa regina. NCBI lineage: Eukaryota > Metazoa > Arthropoda > Insecta > Trichoptera > Phryganeidae > Eubasilissa > Eubasilissa regina. Next base: position 24,908,930 of record JAINEB010000025.1, read on the forward strand.
TGCTCACGCAATATCTGATCGCTTTATTCCTCACTGTAAGGTCAAGAGAATACGTAATCAGAGGATGATGAGAGGATGGGTACCTTAGATAGCGGACCAGGATGGACTCACGGAATCAAAGGACAGCTCGACTCACCTAGTTGGTGACGCCGTCACGTTGCACTTCCGGAAGTTCACCCCGATATAATAAATGACACAGCACAAAAAACTTTGAAGAGTGTCACGTTCACCATAACAAATTCACGGCGGTGTGCGAATAGAGATTCAGTACGAAGAATCACGCAATGCACATTCTCTCCTCGACCTCCAAAAGGACAACCAGTCGAGCCAAAGGAACAATACTTACTGGGGAAAATAGGCTATGGGGGTATGAATAAACTAAAAACTGGTGACAATATACTACGAGTAACAATATTATAACTGAATGAATAAGTGTGGAAATATATGTGTTCACTTAAAAAATAATAATTAATTTTATTCATTGCGAATACGGAACACAATAATTGACTTTTTTTTTATATAAACTTCCACCATAATCTTTAACTATAGTATATAAGTATAGTATATAAGTATAGTATATAACGTCTGAGGTTTATTACGTCATATTTAAACTATCTTTATTTAGTAAAAAATAGTAGTTTGTGGTAAAATATAACATTTGTTATTTACTTATACACTTACAACTATCATTTTATTCGTTAGCTGGATAAATTTGCTAAGTAAGTTGTTAAAGTATTTTAGACATAGGTCTTCGTGAAATGAAAATAGTATAACCTCTTTCACGAACTTTTGAACCGTACACACCTTCCCATAAATTTTAGCATTTATGTCGCGTTTCACACTTAGTATGAACAATAGTAAAGGCGCCAGAATGTCACATTCAGCATAATTTGTTACATTTTCCGGCGCACTGACTTTTTAGATATTTCTTCTTGGTTGTCCGATTTGTATAAATTATGACTTCATTACATAAAGCTAATTTATAAAAGAAATAAATGATACTGAAAATGATTAATGAACAAACATATTGGCTTTAAAGTTAAAATAGTGTTATATATTTCTTTGATTTTTCTCGAAATCAATATTATGTTTATGAAAGTTATAAATTATATTTTGGATAACGAGAATATAAATATATACAACTATAGTTTTTGGTGCATTTTAAAAATATAGTAGGCGCCAGTTTTTATAAACACATTGGTACTTGATAGTTTTGATTCTAATATTCAGCAATTATATTACGCGACAAACTATTAATTTTGAATATGTATGTAATATTATTAACATTTATATTTAATTAAACTATTAACATAATACAAATTCAATACCAATTCACAAAATTAATAGTTTTATTTAATTGTTACTATTTTTAGTTTTTTTACTAGAGTCCGAAAACAGTTCATTAACTCAATTTATAACGCGGATTTGAACTCTTATTTTTGAAGAGAGCCTAAACTAAAAATCAAATTGTAAAAAAACAAACTGAACACGTCTGGCGATAGCTAACGCGATCGATGATTTTTGTTAAAATAATGCTATGCATTTGACCAATATCAGGTTACCAAAACATATAATTACGTCAACGTAACATATGAGGGTGATTATTGGTTACGCCGAAAATTACACAAGGAAATAAGTACCTTAAAGGGTTGAGTGATATTATTATTATTTGTTATTTCACGGCGAAAGATACTATTGGACAAGTGAATCTCCTGATTATAATAAAGAAATAACCGGAGTACAAAAATTGACGAAAGTGAAAGTTAAAGTTTGATTCCGTTCATTGAAAAATGACCACGATAAGCGACTGATTCTAATATATATTAATTACAATAACCGACGCTTACTTTATACCAGTACAATTTCGCAGCAGATATATTGTAATATTTATAACATCAAATATTATGTTTCACATGTTTGCATTAATTCTTTACAATTTGATACAAAACTAACCAATTATACATTATCTTAAAATGTAAAACATCTTTTGCTTATAATACGTAAATATTGTCATAACCAGTTGATACCAGTTGTATAAATATATCAAGAGAGCTATTTAGAGCGATGATCGCGTGGTTGCGCGTCACTACATACACATTAAAAATTATCTCCGATTTAATTAGTTTGTATGTAATTTTCTAAAATTACATTTTAAATACTTGATGATTATAAATAACTTCGCAAATTATAGTTATTAAATACATAGTAAAGCATTTTTTATTAGGTCGAGATCACATTTCGCAATCGCATTTCTTCCTGAATGTATATCAAAAGTTTTGTCTTCAGCTAATCGTAAGAACAGAATAGCACCAAGACACTCATACTGTGACCGATAATATCATGTTTTGTATAACTATCATGGCTATATAAATTATAAAATATTGTTAGAATGCAAAATTACCCAAAACAATATTTTGTTTTTCAAGGATACAATAGCACTTAGTCGAAGTAAGGGACAGGGCAATAAACGTCGGTATTGTTAAACCCACGATGCGGCGTGGGAACGGCAATAACAAAATTTGGCGTATGTGACTTTGGTCACATAGGCAAATGCACCATAAGGGATGCATTACCCTCTTGCGGCAGTCTCTCTCCCAATCTCAGCCGGGAGAGATCGCTCCATAAACACGATCTAGTTTTCAATTAGAAAACAAAATCAATATCGTCTCTAATATTGGGCAAGTGTTTGTAATTTGTTATTCCGGGGAAAATGTAAACTATGCGCCTCGAGTTTAAGCTTAGACTGTGATGTTCTTTGTGTTTAATCGTTGATGTAGTGAGAATAAATTGTCGCTATCAAAGGAGACAATATCATATACGGCACGCACAAATTGCATAAGCACATCGCGTCCAGAGTTCCGGTTTGCCTGGATAATTGGACATCGTCTGGCGGTTAATCCTGAACTCCGTCACTCTACCCTGACACCAGAACTATTGGCCACATTTCACGTCTCGGTTCCAGGATCATCATCCACACGTGGAAGGCGTCTCCTAAAAGGTAATCCCTTACGTGAGGGACCTGAATAATCAACATCAGACAAGAATCAACACAGAAAATTTGATAGTTAACTTTATGTTGGCATGATGGGCACATATATAGTGTTAATTTAATTGTAATTATTTTTGAACTGTCTTATTAATAAGTAATTAGATGAAATACTTTTGTTCAACTTTTAATACGTGCAAGTCACGAAATAGATAATAAACTTAATTGTAAACAATGGCATTTTGTAATTTCATTTTATAACCCTTTGACTTGATAATATTAAAAAAAAAAAGAACCAGTTAGGCTAGATGCCACCCCCCTGAACATGAAGCCGAGGCAGAAAGAAGAATTAACGTAACAATATATTTAAACTCTTTCGCTATTTATTGGTTTTTGTGTTTTTTTAAATTAAAAATATAAATAATACAAATATTGTGAGCGTATAAAAACCATAGAAAAAACATTATTAAATATCTTAAAAGTTCAGTGCTTTTAAAATAGTATTTGAAGAAAAATATTGAAAAAAAGAACGATCGTGGGACCCTTAATACTACAATAGGTGAAATAAATTTATGCGCTATTTTTGATGTTGCTGAATAAGCTTGAAGTAGGCTTTAATGTCGGTACTGCTTGTTGTAAATATAGCCTTTCAGGTGACACGTGCTTTAACTATTGTTTATTATTTGTCATATTTCTCGTAGAGATAAATCCCCAACGAAACTTTCCCTGTTCAGCACCATTACACGTGCCTTCTATTAAATGATATTTTAAATATTTTATGTTCTCCAAATCGCAATAAATATATTGAAGTAGTTATATATGTAATAATTATATTTTGTGTGTATATATGTGTGAACTTTTTACATATACTAACTTTTTAATTTTTGTATTTATTAATATTTTCCTTGGTTTTCTTTTTCATAGTATATTTATTTCATAACCTTTAATGTATAATATAATATGTATTATCTTTATGGCGAATCAGGTTAAAAAAAACCTGATCACGCTAAAATAAACACATTATTATTATTATTATATCAAAATGCAAAGAATGGAGTACCTTATGGTTTTAAAAATACCTTTACAATTTTTATTTCGCATCTTTGTTTATGTTGGAGAGCTGCTCGAATAGTAGATATATCTTTCTTGAGGTTTTCATTTTTAAGAAACTACGTTAGAATATAATATCTAATTTGACTTCAATCACTAAAAAACTTATTTATAAATATCACAGAACTATGTTCTGAAAAACTGCAACTTCACAATAAGTATGTGTTATCTTTAATAATTTATTTATAATTAATCGCGAGGCTGAAATTAATATCTCTCATTCTGTAAATGCCACTTTCCGTGCTAAATTTTTTAATTTTATTTTGTATTTATTTGCAATCTATTCCGAATCATTTTGAAAATTGTTTACTCTCGTTCGGATTTGTCAATATTATATATTTTATTACATTCAGTTATTAACACCTTAATACCATAAGTTGGCTCCGGTATCATCGAGCCATACCTGTACAATTTGACGTGAGACTCGTTATCACATTAAATTCAAAGGGCAGCCAGAGAGAAACTAGAAATCGTACACCCCCAAAAGGGGAGGGTAAAAAAGATATAAATGCATTTCAAGTTATTTATTTTATTTTTTTAAACAAATATGTTTGTAAATATTGAACACTGAAAATGAATATGCGACAAATGTTAAAACATCACATAAATCAAATATTGAAAAGAATTTTGCAAAAAATAAATATCTGTACTAACTAATCACTCTACTCGATATTCAGAGTAGATTTACAAATGATTTGAAAAAGCTCCGAACCACGTAAGTATTTTTGAATCGCTTTATCGAGCATAAATCAATACTCATAGCACACCTAGAAAAGACTAATATTTTATTTTCATTACATTTTTAAAAATATTCTATCCATTAGTATTAAATTAAATAAATAAATGTATTCAATGAAATTTTACTAATACAACACTATTATTTGGTAGAGGAAATATGTAAGAAAATATACGTTTTTAATGAAGAATTATAAATATAAAATTTTTAAATACAGTGAATTTTAAATTATTAAAAAAAATATTAAGACTTACCGAAGCAAATTACAACAAAATTCATTTTATTCATTAATAAAAGGGTTTGTTTTTCACAACTTAAAATATTTAGACGAAACTGATTCACTATTTTATCAAGAACACTGTTTGCTGACACCTAATTTATAGAATTATGTTTGCTTGTTTTAATAAATTTTAATGGACTTCAGTATAAATCGATTGAACTAAAATTTTATAATATTTCGAAGATTTTACAAATATAAAAACGTAAAAATAACCCGCGTTCATCGGTGACTTCGACACAATAATGATATGTGGTCTATGTAATATTATTGAATGTAGTCTGCACTCTTGAACTGGTCTGCATTTGATAACCAAGTTAATGATTAAAAGTTTTGCAATTATTACGCATTGGTGTTTCTGTGGCAAGAGCGAGATAACTCGGAAATAATAGGTTGCGAGGCCGAATGCTTTCCCGTGAGAGTCGGCGTGCCTTGGCCCTAGCCGCGAAATGGTGAACCTATGACACGCGAACTATTTTTGGTGATGCATGGACAATTTTTGGTTCCACGCGAATTATTTTCGGTGACACTCAAATTACTTTTGGTGACACGCGGACTATTTTTGGTGAGGCGGAAATAATTTTTGTTGACACGCGAACAATTTTTGGTGACATGCAAACATTTTTTGGTGACACGCGAACAATTTTTAGTAATACGCGAACTCAGTCCTAACACCAGTGAGTGAGCCACCTGATTGTGTGTGTGTTTCACCAATCTGGAACATAGGTTATTAACTGAATACAATAACTATATTATAATTTATATAATATTATTTAAACTCATTGAAAAAGAACGTGTAACTTTACAAATTTAAAGTAATTTTTTATGTTAAAATATTGCGTAATTTCCTTAATTCTTTTGTTATTTACAATTTTTATTTCTCTTTAATTATTTTATATTTATATTTGCTGAATATGTATAATACGATTATTGATTAACCATGTAAAATATTGACCTCAGCGCTGGCGAAGCCCAGTAAGGAAGATATAAATATGCCAAATGTACATACAATATATGATATAAAATAAATAAATAATTGGTGGCATATGGACTATTATTGGTGACACGAGGACCATTTTTGATGGACACGAACAATTTTTGGTGACGCGCGGACAAAGTAAAATTTTATTTTCAAAAAGTAGACCAGATTATTTTTAAATTAAAAATATTTATGAATTAAATCACACTTTTCGTTGTTCGGCTCATGTAGATTATTATCGACATATCCTCATCGAAATATCTGCGAGTAAAAAACAAAAACTGAGTATTGAACAAAGTAGACAATAATTGTAATAGGAAGAATGGTCTTTTGAGTTAGTGTTTTTTGTGTTATTTATGATGAATGATGAATACAATGTAAGGCATCATTTTGAAATGAATAATAATTTTGATTATTAATTTTCATGTTAATTTTATTTATAGGTCACATTATTATTTTTTTCTTTAATGAATATATGCACTTGTGACAAAAGGTTCGGAATCGCCGTCTAAACCCAATCGGTTATTTCGCGAGTGTAGCGCGCGGTGAACATCCTGAACGTGACCTCAATCCTGGTGCGATTAATAATTTAATATTTTTATTTATCGTCTGACGTTAATAAGTATTTTCTCGAGGGAAATAACATTCTCAGAACTTTGCGATCTATTTGCGTCGGAAGAATATTGAAATAGAAAGTGGACGGTTTATGAACACAGAAAAGCTTTTGAAAATTCTTACTGAGCGACTACCATTTTTAAAATATACTCCTATTTGATTTTCTCATCATTCTGAAAATAAAAATTATAATTCCATTTATATATATTTCATTTATATATAAAAAAAAATATTTTTTGCCAAAATGCATAGCGTTTTTACAGCAAGGATTGCCTTTCAATTGAAGTAATTAACATAGTAAATTAAAGTTAAATGTATGCACAACAAATATAAAAATGTAAGTAATTAAGTAATGTAGTAAACTAAACTAAAATTTTATCAGCATAAAATTTATTTTTTAAATTTAATACAATAGAGAAATCAAATAATTAGATAAGAATGTGTTTGACTTTATATTTGAGTGTGTTCACTGATGTCTCTTTATTTTCCATAGTATTCTCTCGTTCTCTCTCCGTACACATTATTCATACACAGTACGTACATATACAGTATTAAGAGGTCTGAAAGGTATAAAGAAGCTTCCACTAGAGTAACGAATGAATTAAAGTATAAATAAATTTTACAAGAATTTTTACCTTAAATTAATTTCATAAGTTTTTCAACGCATTAAATAATTATTTTTAAAAGTAGGTATAATAAAAAATTAACGCTGGCCAGTCTGGCAAATGTGTAGATAAATGTGCTCATCCAAAAAATTACCGGTGAATTAACCGTTGAAATTTGATATGCCATGGAGTGAAAAAAAAATTGACAATAAGAAAAAAGGAAAATAATATGTTGGATGTCTTCGAGATATGGTTGGATGTCTTCGAGAGAGGCGTGTGCTGTATATCCTGTAGACCACAAAGAGAACAAATATCTTTATCCTCCAGGATTACAAAAAGGACTAGACAACATCCAGGAAAATAATTCTTACCTACATTGAACCTGTTGGCAGAAGAAATAATGAGTCTCGAGATCACACAGTTATAGTACGAGGAACGTTTTTTAAGTAAGTACTTTTGTCAGAAATTCCGGTGTAGCAGTGCGGTAGCGATGTTGCGCATGCGCAATGGTTTCCTTCATCTGTTGATTCCCCACAAGCAACGTTAGAGACATTCACATAATGTGGCCATATTGTAGTGAGTGGTTGAAATTTTCAAAACAACAGATCTGCCCGCCGACTGTGAGATACGGTCCGTGGTTTATTTCTTCAATGCACGAAACATGAAACCAGCTGAAATTTATCGCCAAGTGTGTGCTGATTTTCCGCCAACTGATTTCCATCTTTTCCTTCATCTAAAGCGGTTCCTTGGCGGACAACGTTTTTATGTCGATGATAAACTCATGGATGAAGTACAGACATGGTTTTATTCCCAGGCGGCGTTGTTCTACGACGAAGGTATACAAAAATTGGTGCCCCGTTATGACAAGTACGTTAATAATAGTGGCGAATTTGTCAAGAAGTAGATTAAGGTGTGTAGCGTCCAAAGAAAGTAGTGTTGTAAAAATGATGTTGTTTTTCTTTAAAAAAAAATCCGGTACTTATTTAAAAAAACGTGCCTCCTATATAGGGTTATAGCACTGTCTTGTTGGGTACGTTCAGATTTTTGTTAAATATTAGTTATCAATCATCGTTAAATCTCAGTTAGCAATCACCATCACAGTCACAGTAAAATAACGGTTTATCATCACTAGTTATTCACATAAATAATTAAAACGATTGGTTCAAAAGCTGACCTTGTGGTACATATAATTAAATAAGAAGATTAAGATATTAAGTCACAGACTTTAGTGGTTTGGCATCTATTACTTAAGTATTCCTTAACCTTTTCCATACCATGATATAAAATCCCGCGCGCAGCCATACTGTCAACTCTTATTACCGTAAGAGATTAGAATTTTTTTAGTTTCTAAAATGTGAAAACATGCTTTAATTAGCTTATGTGGCTTTAGAATCGTGAATGTCATAAATTTACACTAAATATTGAGCGATACATATGAAAAAATGATTATAATATAATATTATAATTCGGAGCATTCTTCAAGTCCTAAACAACCTTCCTTCCTGTGTCTCTTTATTTGATTAGTGAGAAAGATGTAAAATTACATTCGAGTGTTTGTTCTTTTCACTGTGAAATTAATGTATGATTTTTTTCTGTCTTAGCACAAATGATATTTTTGCCAAAGTATAAATTTCACAATTGATTGAATTGAAAAATAGTTATTTTTATAGAATTCGCTTTACGTAACTTATTTTTAAATACTAAATAATGTATTAATTATAAATATATACATATAAAATCAATTTTGTCGAAAAATATTGTTTTAGCGTCACCGGGATTCGAACCTGGATCTTCATTTCCAATCCTGACCTATGTTCTGAATAATTACAACTTCACAATAAGAATGTGTTTTCCTTAATAACTTATTTTTCACTATCCATTTCTAAGTGTAAATGTTTTTTTTTTGATTAACTAAAGTAGATATATGATGTGGCGTGTTTACCGAAATTTGGGCGGGATAGACTTGTGTTACCGCAGAGCTTGGGAAGGGTTAAATCAATTCAAGGCGTTTCCCTTACTAGAGATGGGAAGGGTTAAATTAGTTGCTTGCTCAGAGACTCGTTATTATTACTTATAGACTCTGTATTATTTTTTAATAATTCATGGCAATGCTTCACCACGTTTGCTATGTTATTAACTAGAATTGTTTTGATGAGATAATTACGACATAATAATATTGTCTCTGATCTCATTCTGTTTTGATTTGCGGTGAGTAAAATGTGATAATTCATGGTATTTATCTTTATTTAAATTCTTTTAATGTGACGAAAAATGAATTGGATTATAATTTTTTTATCAATATGAATGTTTTTCACAATTTTATAATTACTATTTTCAACTATTTTTTTACTGCATTATACGTGCATGTGAACAGAACCTAGAACCTTGAAGGGTGTACCTATAAATATAGGCAGTTGCTGTTTTAATCCGAAAATTTAATAAATTATTTCAATTAAGTATCGAAAATAAAAACGACAGGAAAATCTCGAGTTTCTTTAAATTAAAAACAATAAAACATTATAAAAATATATTTGAACCACAGTCAAACATGATAAAGTTTCTAAATTGATCGCAATTATTAATTACTTACTTACTTACCATCACACCGTGGTAGGCAGAGAGGTTGGAGCGCCACACTCTTCTGTCCTGACACACAATTTTCGCCTCATCCACAGTCATACATCTTTTCATACAAGCTCGCCGATTGTTAAGGCTTCTAACAGAACCATCCTCCATTATCTGGTTTACCTGGTCGTGCCGAGTCTTCCGCGGACGTCCTCTATTTCTGGTGCCATCAACATTTGCGTCATATATATATTAATTATATAATTGTTAATTGAGTTAAGGAAGTTATTTAACTTTTCCGAGATTTTTCTATTTCAAATTAAAATAAAATATAATGTATCACCCAGATGGTATTACTCAAAGTAAATATAGAATTAAAGAACATTATAAAAAGTCGAGAAGGTAATAATTACAAAATACAATGAACAATTAAAATGGCAAAAATGTATGCTGAAAAACACATTGTCTCGATAAATACATTATGGTTAGAATTTTTATTTATTTCCTTTAATATACTTCCGTGAATTTTTAAAAATTAAATACACTTCATGATGGAATTCGACGATGTTTCAAAGTCGACAGTTCAATTTTGTAAATTCATCAAGGTATTTAAAATACTTTTTTACAGCCGTTACAATAAAGTCGTTGAAGAATTTTTTTTCCGACAAGATTTTTTTAAGGGTTGAGAAAATATGGAATACTGACGGTGATATGTCAGTTGAATAAGACAGACGACTTACGACGTAAAAGTCAGTGGCGTTCGAATTGTATTTTATAGCAGATTATAAGTATTAATTAGGGATTCCGTGTCGAGAGAATCCGGGCATTCCATGGTATTTCCCTGTCTCGAGTCTCGGGATTGTTAAAAAAAAAATAATTCATGACCCGACTCTTCATTTTTCTTAATATTATTCATTTTAAACAAATTGACTTAATCCCTCTGAAAATTGACATACAGCAGAGAGTGACCCAGCGACAAGCGTGCATGTGTAAGTATATTGAAAAAAATAAGGAAAATAGGAGAAATTAGTCCTCACATATTTAGTAGTAGTAAGAAGTAGTAAGGGGGTGGGGGGGGGTATGTTATTTTTATTTTTTATATATAAGAAATATAAATTATATAAAAAATAAATCGAAAGACGAAATCATTTGTAAAACTTTATTAAGGGACTTCAGTTGACTGGCCTATTTAATTTTAATTGTTTGTATTTTGAAATTTTTATATAATCGTTTGTTTATTTCTTGACTTCTTCACTTTTTAATTAAATAAAATTAAGATTCCCTGGTATTCCCGGGACTTAAAAATTACAGACAGAATCGAAGTACCAACTTGCTTACAAGTGCCAACTCGAGGTAAATACCAAACGATTCAGACCTGAAGGTATTGTAAAATTAAAATACGATATTTTTATTTTATTAATATAAACTCAAGTGAATATTCTTGAAGATTTGTTCTAAATATAATTAAAAACTGATGTCTTCACTGCTTCAATATCGGTAATTTTTTTTTATCTGATCTGATTTTAATTTTGACAAGAAAGAAAATGCTAAGAGCTATGTCTGGGAGATGTAAAGTGGAAACCGCTTTCAGTAATGGATAAATGCCTTTATAATTGCCATTATGTGAACGGGAGCGTTGCTATGTAAAATTCGGATACATGGATCAAACTTTCTACGGTGTTTCCTCCTCGGTAACTATAGTATTCCTTGATTTTATATCGATAACAAGATTTTTTCATAATCACAGAAAAATGTCTTCTAAAATTTACAATCTTTGCCTTTCTAGGGTGTACTTCACTTGGGTGACATACTCCGTATTCCTCCGGTATTTTTATTGGAAGAAGATTAGGGTAGAATATCATGGTTTTATCTCGCGTAAAAGTGGACTCGAAAAAACCTTTTTCCTTTCCGTCGCACAGCTCCAACATTTCTTTACAACACTCAACGCATCGATGTTTTTGTACCGCGGAAAGAAGTAAGGGCACCCATTTTACACATACATACATACTAAAGATGTAAACGCACCACACTTTGATACAATGCCTTCTATAGCCTGCCTCTTATTACATTTTCTTCTACAATGACAATTGTTTTTAGAGTCATTACATCAATTGGGCGATCCGCCGATTGCTACATATCTTATCTTCAATTGTCACTGTGAAAAATGAATAAAAATATAATATATAAGGGGGGGGGGGGGGAGGGTGGTTTACTCCATATAACCAAATATGTTAGCTAGAATTGTCTAGCGGAAGAATTTATATAAAATAAAGCTGCTCACGTGTTTCGTATACTTTTTTGCAAAATTCCCAAACGAATATGAATTAAACGTATCTCTCGGATTGTGCGGTGTTCTGAATACACATTATCACTTAATCAGATATGTTACAAAATGCATTCCAATACACTTTAAACGTGGTATTATTTTATATAACAATAATTAAATAATAATAAAAATAAATTCCAAAAAATAACAGTTATAATATTAATATTTTTCAAGAATAAAATTAACTCACACAGGTGTATATATTTCAGATGAATAAAAAAAATAGTCATAATACAGATAATATAGAAATGATTGATTTATGATAGATCGAGTTTTTTTTTAGAAATAAATTTTATTACAACATTTTACTCAATTTTTAACATAAGGGGTGTCCAGCGGAAAAATTTCAAGTTTAATATTAAATAAAAAAAAAAAACTGTATTATTATTCTCATATTTTATTTATACAAAATGTAGTTTAACGATGCGGATTTTACGTTTTATAAATAATAGCGTTTAAATGCCGTCCATTTTTCTCAAGACACTCATGCAATCGTACTCTTAAATTTGCGAACACGCGAGAGCAAAGAGTTGGTTCAATGGCAGCAACTTCACGGCGGATATTTTCTTGTAGGACCTCAATTGTTCAAAAATTGTTGCGGTAAACCCTCGACTTAAGATATCCTTATAAAAAAAAATCGCACGGTGTAACGTCCGGTGACCATGGTGCCCAGAGCCCATGCGTTTCCTTCCCTGATTTATCATACAAGCCTTGAAATTATATAAATTTGGCACACGAAACAACACTAGTGATACTTAACGGAGTTATGGTACTATAACTAATGCATGAAAGTGAAGCCTGGGATCGTAAAAGTTGAGACAAAAATAGACTGTAAACTAAAATATGGTTGCTTAGATATACGTATGGAAAATCTATGCACAATTGAGTGAGGAATTAATAAATTAAAAGTGAATGTAGAGCTGCTTATAGACAGCGGCGTGCACTAGCAATGGACATAGGTTACGCTGCTAATATCAATGGTGTAAAAGCAATGAGTATTATAATTGGAGGTTGTATTCATAATTCGCTCTTTCGGAAGCATATTTTTGTGTAAGCATAACTGTGTGAGTGTGTATTATATGATAATTGTGAATTTGACTGTATATATTATTGACTGTGTGTACTAGTGTAGCAGGTAGGGTACCGAAATATATGTTTTACTTTGCTGCAATGTTATATGATTATAACAATATATATAACACACACTGTACCATATGAATCAAAAAAATAAATAATAATAATTATTATTACTAATACTCTTGAGAAGTTATTCAAGTTATTAACTAAAGCAGTTAAAATATGTTATAATACAAAATAATACCACGTTTAAAGTGTATTGAAATGCATACAGTCAAGTCTGTTTCAACGTCACACTTGCGGCGTTTTGTAACATGTCTGTTAAAGTGAAGACGTGTATTCAGACCACCACGCGGTGTGAGACTTGCGTTTACTTCGTATTCGTCTGGAACAGATTTAGCAAAAATACACATGCGCAGCTTTATTTGTCAATTTTACATTTTTACGCTAGTTTTAGTTAACCCGTTAAGATGAGAACTGCATTATTTTTGCGTAGATTTGCATACTAAATATATCAAATAAATATTAAATTTACATTTATTTCGCAAAGATTATAGTTATGCCCAATTTTTTTGATTGTATAGAGTGCAGGCCCCTGCTTATAATAATGTGTTTATTCCAGCGTGATCAGGTTTTTTTTTAACCCGGTTCACCATAATTTGGTGTTAAAAAAAACATCTTAATTTATGGTCTAAAATGATAATGATATCACACATTTATAACCAACAAGAGTATTTAGCATTTCACGTATTCAAATATGAATAAATAATCTTAAAAACAGCCCTACCTACCTCTTATGTAAATACGATCGAAATTAATATAAAAAAATGACAAAATCTTTTACACGTGCTTCTCAGAAAGAATTTAACTTGTATTGACGCATCGTGGATAGAACATGCGCGTACGCAGACAACTCCTAGAAGTGGGAAAGAAATAATGACCTGTGACCCTTAATATCATTCGCTTAAAAATAAACAGTAAATATTCATACTAGTTATTAATGGACATATTTTGAATGCCAAAGAAACATTAAAATTATTAAGGAGAATATATTTATTATTGTTAAGTTGTAATTATTCAGAACAGGTCTGTGATATTTTATATAAATTAATATTCTTATATTATATACTAATTAATTTTCTGAATAATTACAACTTCACAATAAGAAAGTAATCTTCTTCATAATATATCAATTGTATCAAAACTTAATAAAAAATAAATATTAATTCTGGCGTCTTCTACAGGATTACTCAAAGGTAATATTTGAGATTCCGTAAAAATAAGGAAGATAATGGAATAATTCAAATAATGGAACGATATATATATATATTAATTTGGAAAGGCTAACATATAAGTTCGAAAATTTGTCTTCAATGAACTCTGTTGGTGTAGCATAATCGGTTAATACATTTTTCTCGGATAGGAAGAGATCTCGGTTCGAATCTCGGTTTCGAATTTTATGATAAAATTGATTTTATATGTATATCTTTCTAATTAATACATTTAGTTTGTATTTAAGAAAGATTAACAATTAAATATGTTATCATTTGAAAGAATAAACTATTAATAAATAGTAAATATTAATCATTACGTACAATATATTCTCATCGAAATATTATTTGAACTTTATGTGACGCAAATAGGTATTATTCATATATAACATATTACGTACTTGATATAATTAATGACCGGTAATTTTATTTTGTGTTTATTAAAAAATTAATTCATTTTTCAAGTTAGGTTAAAATAAATCAATATATATATATATATACATACATATTTATTATGTAGACATGTAAAAAAAAACACATTCTAAAATAAAAATATATTTAATAAATCTCTGTATTTTATAGGGTGTTTTATTTAGAAGTATAGAACATTAAAATGAAATAAAACACATCAAGATCATAGTAATGGCCAATGGTACTGGCTTTATTGGAAAGAAAACTTTATACCAATAGTGTTTAAATATGATTTCGCGCATATGGGCACCACGGTTGGCTCGAATAAAGCGCAATCTGATAAAGTCCAATTTTAGAGCACTTTTTGGAGCAGATGGGGTCGTATATCGGTAATAACGCGACGAATGTTGGCCTACAAGTCATCTATCATCTCTGGTTAGATTAGCGACTTTACACATCCCCACAGAAAATAATCTAAAGGTGTTAAATTACATGATATTGGAGACCAATTCGCAAGTCCATTACGCGAAATTATGCGTTCATATAATGTTTTTTTCAATATATTGATTGTGGCGCGCGCTGTGTAGCGTGTTGCGCCTTCTTGTTAAAACTATAGCTCTTCCAATTGAATACCATTCAATTGAGTAACCATGAATTGCTTTATTCGGATCCTCTTCAACACTACGCTCCACTGCAGCAACAGCTTCTTCGGTGTGCACTGTGCGACGTCTGCGGATGCGTATTATCAATTAGAGTGTTATGAAAATGATCCATGGTTATTCGAGTTACTTGCTTGCATGGATTGAGCACAAATCAGCTATCAGCTGTCGAATTAGCTGTCGCTGAAAAAATGTTTTGCTAATTCGAAAAACCAACTCCTAAAAAAAAACTTTTTATAAAGGTGTCTCAAAAAACTAAATACAAAACTAACAAAAAACTTGTCGTTCTAATTATGTAGCCAATCGACTCTTCTTTATGGTTTTCTTTTTACTATTATTCAATACTCTATCATACATTCATGAGAGTTGAATATTATTATATTTAATATATACTACCTGACACCCAGCGTTGCACGGGTAGTATCCGCCCATGCCACAGAAATATCTATTCACCATTAAACACCCTCCCAATTTCTCTTACCATCCACTCTTCATACTCATTACTCCCCCAAGATATCGCAATATACTTTGAGGCAGTGTTATAATAACAAAAAAATCTATCTTTAAAAAATACTTTTTTGAGTATTCAAGTGTATTCAGAATAAACAGTTCTATTTGTAATATAAATAAATATTTTCTATTCGAAGGGAAATAAACTAAAACGTATCTCACGAGTTCAACGTTAAAAGTTGAATTGAATAGACGTATTTGTACCTGATACGTCGTTATATTTATTTTTTTAGTCTATTTGAAAGAGAATATGCCATTTATAGATATGTTAATAATTTGTTTGTTTATAATTTTAATTACGCTAAAAATCAATTTAATTTTTTTTTAAACTTTTTACTTTTTCTTTGATAATTTATTAAGATTCTTTGATTTTATTAAATTTTAATAAATTTAATAATTTCTTTGATTTTAATAAGATAAGATCACTATAAAATATTTAAAAATCAAAAGTTATTTTTTTATGTAAAAAGTAAGCTATTTAATGTACCTATCTATTTTAAAGTAACTAACTCACTATCACACCGTTTTCCCGCGGGGGTAGGCAGAAATGATAGTGCGCAACACTCTTCTGTCCTTACACATAACTCTAGCCTCATCTACATTCATATATCTTTTTATACAAGTTCGCTGATTGTTGAGACTTCTAACAGAACGATCCTTCAATATCAGGATAACCTGGTCGTAGCAAGTATTCTGCGGATGTCCTCTACTTCTGGTGCCATGAAAAATTGCGTCATATATCTTTCTTAGTACTCCTTCCTCATTTATCCGTTATATATGATCAAACCATCTAAGTGATCCTTTATTAATCTTACTCAATATACTAACATCAGCTTTACATTATTTCCTTATATCTTTATTCTTTACTTTGTCATAAATAGATTTTTCACATATACGCCTATGTGATCTCATTTCCACTGCATTTAGTCTACTTTCGTTCCTCTTTTGCCAGTTTTAGGCCTCACTTCCATACATGTGTCGGTACCAGGACTCCATTGTGTACCTACCGCTGGTCTTGTCTCAGTTGGAAAGTTCCAGTTAGATATAATTCCATTCACAGCGCCGTTCACTTTATTCCCTGCAGTCACCCTTCTTTCGATATCATTTTCAGCCTTTCCGTTTCCATCAAACATATTATATTTCCCAAATACACAAACTCATCTACTTGTTCCAAAAATTCGATACCTACAAGTATTTTGCTTTCCTCCTTCTCGAATACCATCACTTTCGACTTGTTGATATTTATAATAAGGTTCCTTTACTTGCATACATTGTACATTCTACCCACTAGACTCTGTAGTTCTTATTCATTATTTGCCATTAGTACTGGCTGCATCATCGACGTACAATTAACAGCATATAATCAAATCGCCCATTTTTGCTCCTACATTTACACATTCCAGTTATTTCTCACGATTATCCATACTACATATATATATATATATGTAGAACAGTCATGTATATATCTATTATTTAATGCATCTTTGTGCATGCATGCATTAAATACAATTGATGATGATTGGATCTGAGATATAACGATGATTTATAACTATAATTTATCTCTTAAAGTTTGGTTTTTAGTGTACCAGTCATTTAATAAAAATAACCAATTATAATCACAATAACGATCTAAATAACGATTTAACTAACCATCACTAATATATATGTAAATATGTGTAGATAAGAAATAAAATTAAAATAAAACAAAGATAAATGTAACAAATGATAAAAAATGAAGTGAGTATAAATAAATAAAGCATGTGTGCATAACAAAAATATATAAAATAAATAGGTGTTATCTGGAAAAAAATATTTATATCGTGAATTACAGTGACCATTGATAAGCAACTCGATGGAAAGTCACAGAAGCTATGATTCTATAATCACATACAGCATTACTCAACTTGAACCTAACGACGGAAAGAGGCAAGCGACTCCTCGAATAATTAGATAATTACCTGGTTGAAATCAATTACGTGAAATAAAAACAAACATCTTTACATTTAACATTCTCGTGTGTTATGAGCAGGTATTTTTTCTTTTGCTGAGTCATTAATTTTAAAAGATACCTGAATGTAACCTAACTTTTGTACCTACGGCGGAATTAGTAATGAATATTTATTAATTCTGGAATCGTTTACTGTACCATGATAAACCGGTAAAATTTGTCACTAAAGTTTGTTAGGATTAGCGTTAGAAAATTGTGTGATAATTTTATATACTTTCACTTTTATGTAAGTACCGGTATCAGCACCAGGCGCTTCCAAAACTTTTTTGAAAAAAAAAAATTTTTTTGATCCCGCTCTATCATCTTGTTGTTTCACATTCTCGTTTAATTATAGGTATATAATTCTGTTTTTTAGTTAAGACTTAATGCATTAATTTCTATGGATGGTGAAACGTATGAATGTATCCACTCTGCAGGAGTTAAAGATCAAGAACAGATTCTGAATGATGAGTTCTGAAATTTTTTGGGCTTTGGGAACCGAAAACAGCTAGGAGAAGCTTATTGTGGTGGGCCACGTCGAAGGACGAAGGGGAAGGGAAGATCCCCCCCCCCCCATTGGACCGACCACGTAAAAAATACAACAGACACTTCTCTGTAGATAGCCCTAATGTTTCCAAGATGCTAAAAAAAGTGGAAGAGTGTGGCGGACTCCTAGTACCACCTCGCGGTGGTTCGCGAAAGCTCGCAGATACGCCACATACCGGTTCCCAGCAAGCTTGTAGTAAACACCACCAGAGGGATACAGCGCTAGTGGGCGAGGCGGCTGGGAGACTTTGGTCTGTTGACGAGTGTACCAAGCTAATAATTTCATTCTGCTTCTGCTACATTCTTTTTTCTTAAAATATTACTTATTTTGTACCTAAAGATCTAACAGCTACCTGTACTTTATAGTGTGTTCCGACTGCGGATCGCAAATAAACTAGACAACAAAACCCAATGTATCGCTTTCTTTATTTAACACGCCCGAGATGTCATTCTTCCTTACACATTCTTTAATTGGATTAGTATTCAGCCGAGTATTCATCATTATATCCTTTAATTAATACCATACATTTAGCCAATGGAGCATAGTTAAGAGGACGAGAGTTTATAGAGATCGCAACCTCAGTCACGAGGGACCAAAGTGAATGATGATAACTGTCAATAATGAGTTTACATTCGAGTCCTGGTGGTACCTATAATTACTTCTTCAATATTTGTAAAATTACTTTATGGCAACATGTTTATAAATAATTTAAAAAAATATTTTAATTTTCACAGTTCCTAATTAGTTACCCATCACTTATATTTATGTTTTTTGTCTTAACTTGCATTTTTTATCGGACCATTGGCCTTGAAACCTGTTGATTTATGTTTTTGTGTATTTTTCATATTCATATATACATAAAATTATTTAATAGATATTATAGATTTGATTCTGCAAATTTTTGTGTTTTATCGAACTATTTTATCTATGGGTCTAAAAAATAATTCATGTTTTTTTAAAGAGATCACCCAAATTGTTAAAATTTATTAATAAATAAAAATAAATCACAGTGTTCTAGTTAATGACATGGATTCATGCGTTAGGACGGCACTTGCAGTCCAATGAAGTATTTCTCTACTTTAATCACAGACCGGTAAATGAATATACATAAAATAAAGTGTACACATATGTTGTGGGCGAGGAGCATTCTGCAAACATTATTTGTGGAAATGAAGAACCGATAGTTTATGACACATTTATGCATCAATTAAAATATTTACTCTTCGAAAATTAAATATTTGTGTAAACTAGATGTGTGTTTTACATTAATGCATATTATATTGTCAGTGTTTAATTTTAGTTTAGTTTAAAACTATTTGATTGACTAAGTAGTACCAAAGCTATCGCATAGGTGATACCAAAATGCACATTTTTAAATAAAGAATTTACATTAGTTCATGTCTCTTTTTTTTTAGGTAGTCTGTTACTTTAATACTATTGTTAGGGTAGAGTCAACCGTGAGCTTCTCGCATAAAACTTCGGCTTTCATTATTCGTAATAATCTCTACAGGTGAGTCTCTGGAATTACGATCGTGAAATAGTGAAAACGTTGAAAACGTGGAACTTTTAAATCTTATTCAAACGTATTTGTTGAAAATGTTAGAAATACTTCCTTAAAAACAAATACCTACATTAATACTATAATTAAAACAAACCCCGATAAAGTAGGTCGATCTGTTATTAACATAATGGCTGTCACTGTCTTATATCACATTTCACATTATTTACCCCATTTCTCAAGTTAATGTGCCTGTTTTTAGATTGTAAAGCATAGACAGGTGAAAAACATCTTCGCAATTCGAATTGTTTACACGAATATAATAGTCTATTTTAAGTAAATATTGTACACTAAAGAAGAGACCTGATAATTCTCTTGGTCATATCGAAATCTTTTATGATCCAAAAATATTAAATTATATAATATCTATTATTACTTAATATTATTATTTATCATGTAGTCTAGCAAAAGTTTCGGCAGTAATCTTTCGTTTTTCATAAATATTGAAATTTCAAATTATTTTAAAATATCGAGAACAAATTTGCGCCGTATCTTTAAAAAATATACATTAAATTAAAATTAAGTTTATATAAGGAATTTTGCATTTACATTTTCTGTTTTTTTTTAATGACTCTTTCGATAGTCATAGAATATAGCTTCTTCATTATCAATGCTTTATAAAGCAGTAATAATCAACAATTTGTAAAAACAACAAAATAATTAAAATTCGAAAAAAAAACTAAATAACAACATCCCTAAAACTTTATTGTCTATATTTCCGTTAACGACCGAAATCTCCCTCCTATTTTTAGG
This sequence comes from Eubasilissa regina, assembly GCA_022840565.1. Classification (NCBI taxonomy): domain Eukaryota; kingdom Metazoa; phylum Arthropoda; class Insecta; order Trichoptera; family Phryganeidae; genus Eubasilissa; species Eubasilissa regina. The sequence continues at coordinate 24,929,902 of JAINEB010000025.1, forward strand.
CCCCTCCCCATTGCCCGAATATTGTATTTAATTTAGTTATCACCTGATGAAGAGAGGGACTGCACCTCTTGAAACTAGTAGTGAAAATAACCCAACGTGTGTGTAAGTTTTGTTGTGAAAATTAATAGAAATAATATGAATACGAATTAACTGTATCATTTAAAAAAATATACATGACAAGTAAATATATCGAAAAAATATTTCTGTTGCCCTCGAGATTCGAACCTGAACTTTAAAGTACTTTAAAGGCCGTAAAGCCATGGATTAGTAATATTACTTACTTGAAAAACATTTGATGGAAGGAAAAGCGAGACAAATTAAAAAAAAAAAAGTTTTATTGTATGTAAAATATCAGACAGTGATTCAAAAATGATCGATACAGGATTCACTGCATTCCGCACATATTATTAAAAATATATCACTATTTTTATTCTTTAACTTTGTTTCATTAACCACTTGTTGAGTATAAATACATCTACAGGTTTCGAAAAATACCATTTTCTTCTCCAGGGTGTCAATAGCAATCAAAAACATTTGTTGTTGTTTCTTTACCAGAATCTATTTATAAAAAAACAATAATTATTTAAAAAAAATATATTTATTAACTAACTCAAACTGTTACTTAATACAAATCTACTATAATAATTTTTAGAAAAAAATTTTACTATATGACTCGTAGCTAAATTTAGTTGGTTGTTTATAATTTTTTGATTAGTATTACACTCTTTACTTATCTCCAACGATTCCAAATTATTTAATTTGTGACCAACACCCGTTTACATGCAAAATTAAAAATCCCAATTTTTTTATCAAAACTATGACCACTTTCTATCAAATTATATTAGCAAATAAAAAAGTTAACAAATAAAATTAATGAATTTTAACCACAAAGTTAATTGCGCTAATTCTAAAAGAAAAATATATCGTCGTTAGGAAAGAGTTGTAAAAAGTGTAATTTATTTAAGTGTGAAAAATTGCATAGGTACGTATAAATTATTTGCGAAAGAGTGGTGGTATTGGAACATGGTGAGTATTTGGACACCTTAACCCTTCCCAAACCATGCGGTAATGTCTACTATACCAATTGAACCTATAATATTTCGGTAATTATATGCTATATAAAATTCATATTTTATTTAACCCTAAGGAAATCATTTGCATTTAGAAATGGCTAGTGAAAAACCAATTTCGAAAAGAGAATCCTACATAAATAATTAATTAAATTCAACCTGTTGCAAAATTAATACGTTGGTACAAATACCATTTGTGGTATGACAGAAAGTAATTACACTTTAATATCACAGTGAAAAGATAATAGACATACGAATATAATTATGTCTCTTTCTCACTAATTGAATGAAGAGAGAAAATAAGAAAGGTCGCATTGTATAGAACTTGATGAATGTTTCAAATTTCATATATTATTATATTTAATGCTTTTTTAACATTTAATGATCAATATTTAGACAATAATCATTTAAGCTAATAAAAACATTTTTACTCATTTAGATTGATAAAAAATTCAATTTTCTTACGGTAACACGAGTTGACAGCATGGCTGCGTACGCGTATTTTATATCACGCTATGGTAAAGGTTAAAGGAAGAAATAATAATGATGATGTAATATTGTCAACCGATGGTACTCCATGAAAACTGACTAAGTAATGTTGGAAGACGTATAGCTAAAAATATTTTGTGTAAAAAGCTTTGTCGTGGAGTCAATAGAGGCGCAGTTGCCATAGCCCAGCCCAGGGCTAGCTCAAGCCCTTTGAGCGCTACATACAAAGTGAAAATTGGGCGCCCCATATTTTCTGCAATTACTCGTTTGTATTTAAAAAATAAAATATGTCACAATAAGCGTTTACACGTTATACAATATTGTTGGTCATGAAAGTTAATAAAAATAAAATTATAATATTTGTTTCAAATACAGAGTGAATATTATGTTCCAAGTCGATTTTATTTAACAGCTATTTTGATTTGACAAATATTTATCAGTTTAAAATTGTTAGTCACAAAGAATAGTTAATTACAATTTATTATAAAGTTCTAACGCCTCACTAACATGCAACAGCACCTGTTTTGCTGCTCAATATTGATGACTTTGATTTTTGGAAAAAAGTGTGTGCGAAGTATACGATGTTATGAAAAATATGTATAAACGAGCGCGCATTTGTGCCATTGCCAAAATATAATATTTTGAATGTAATTGTAATAAGCTAATTGAAAAATTGTAACAAAATTAAAAAAATATATTTCATTTTTTAGTTATTAAAAGCAATATCGACCTGGAACATAATATTCATCCGCATTAGGTCGAAACTCTTTTGGCGTGAGTGGTTCACTAATGGTTCTAACAATTTGCCGGAACAATTTGCCAATTGATGAAAGCCTTGAAGATGAAAAATATTGTATGCATCCTTCTGCAGTTGATAAAAATTTACTGAAGCCGTTAGTTGATTTAGAACTTCTCACATTAATTAGAGAGGTAGCGCAAAAGTTAGGTTAGGTTTAACGCCATCTGACGACAACTTCTTTCAGGGTAAGATCATCAACAATGAAGCTGTAACCAGTAGTAGATTTTGTGTTGAACTCCAGAACTAACAAGTAATAATTGTCGAAAGTGTGTCGATTTTATTGCCGATTATTTCAAAGTTAATAATTAGCTGAGAAACATGAATTTGAATTTGAGGGTCATTAATAGCAATTATTTATCTACCAACCTAATAAAATAATTTCTTACGCCGAAAACAAACATTTATTTATATTGCATACACATTAATTGGCAGTCCGTCCAAGATGTTGACTTGTGTCAGAATATCAAAGAGCTTATTCAATCTTCAGTGCGCGGTGGGGGGACCTGAAGCGTTTTAATAACTCAGAGAGACTGACAGAAGATCTTTTTACTTCTCAGCCTTATCATAACTTCGTATTTAAGGTGCCATTATAAATATATTTTGAACGATCTAATAAATTATAAATTGTGGAACGCACTAGTTTTATTTGTACACAAACACGCAGATAAATCCGCAAAAAGAATTACATTTCTGGTATTGTAAATTGAATAAACCAACGTTATCATAATAATACTGAAGTGTAAGTTTTATTACAAGTTTTTTATAGGACTTTCATTGTTTTGTTCTATAATAAGCATATGTAAACTGAAACAATCATCCTACACCATTGACGCCCCAAGTAATTGTTTTATTATCTCATGCCTCAGTCCTTCTCTGAACCACTGACACGTTTGTGAAATCACTAAAATGTTTGTATAAGCCTAGTTTCCTCGTAAAGGTAAAATGTAAACATATATTTTGATTAAGTTCTTTTATACATTTGTCATTTCAATATTTATACAGAACGTACGTGTGCTGTTTACGGCAAATAATTTATGTAAGACTTGTATGCAATACATGCTTAAAATATTATTTTTCCAAGAACCTCGGTTGTTCGAGGAATTCCTATAATATTGAAGTATTTACGATCTGATGTGCACAAGTAATATGTTTACAGTTAAAGCACAGTGTTATGACTGACTGTTTGATACATATATTTATTTGTGTATTAATATGTTAATTATTGAACGTAAATAATACATGCCTTCCCCTTCTTACATTCACATCCCGGCTACACCACCGAGCAGTCGATTGGCGAATTTAAACCAGTACGGTTACAACTTATACGGAACAGCTAACACTGTTATATAAATCTCGGGACTTATACGTATATACCCTGTGGGAACCCTAATAAATAAATAATATACGGTAAGTGAGCATAGTCATAGAGACAATTTAAGTAAACATAATCATAAAACAATATCCGGTAAGTAAGCATAATCCTAAAGACAATTTAAGTAAACATAATCATAAAACAATGTATGGTAAGTAAGCATAATCATAAAAACAATCTAAGTAAACATAATCAAATATATCGCTGTAAGAGTACTGGCTTATTGGCGTTGTTTATATTATCGCTTTAATTACAATTGCTCTTATATTTATATTTAACATAGTCATCCGCAGTTCTTTCACATTTCAACACATCCTTTAGTACAGAGGGGTCGACACAGTGTTGGTTGAAGAGTTTTTCAATCTTCCACCTGTCATGCGAATGGATATTGCACTCAAATAATACATGTCTGGGGATTAGTGATATGTATGGATGTATGGAAGCCCCCATAGGCCTCATTGGCCGGTACCTCAAGTTTTTATAATAAAAGTGGAATTCAGGCGAGTAAAGCAAATACAAATTGGATACTTACAATAGGCTTGCTATTTATTGTACTGAAGTTACAATATAAAACACGGCAAGATATAAAATATTAAACTGACATACTCAAGATAGTAATGTATAGTACAAAAGTGATCAGAATAGGTGATACTTCGGGTTGGTTGTCTCGAAGCTGGATCGTCTGGACACGGCCAAGAGTGTGAGATTGCCTGGGTCCTCGCACTTTTGAGATGGATCTTGAGCCAAGCGGCTGTCCCTTCCACAGTGCGCGAGTAGAGGTCTAACGTTATTCCATGTGTGCTAGACCGGTACATACCTGTACTACTCGCCGTAATTTATTAATGTATAAAATACAACATTTTTTTATGTTTTATGTATCTCTTCCCTTACCGTTTTTTTTGGATTATTATAATACACAAATTACGTGTATTATCTACTAAGCTCTTTCCACTACATCCCTTTCTATCCTATTGGATCAAAGCCCTTAAAGATATTGGCATTAATTATGTCATGTGTAATAAATAATTATGAAAAAATAAACTCTTGTATATATGTTATACTTACGGTTTTTAAATTAAAAAACGCACTAATCTCTAATCGTTTTAACAAAACATCTATAGATAAAGCAATAAAACGAAACAAAAATACCAATACTCCCGAGTTACCAATAACCATCTACATCCCTAGCTTTCCTGCTACATTTTAAGAGAACAACTGATGAATTAAGCAGTCTCCTCAAGAAAATTAATATTAAAACTATTTTTAGAACAAAAAATAAAATACAGTCATTATTCAAAATCCCAAGGACAAAGTACTTCTACAATCTCAAGAAGTGTATAAAATTCCCTGCTCTTCATGTGACAAAATATACATCAGCCTTACAAATCGGAAGATCTCATAGCGGGTCGCCAAACATAGGGTAGATGTTAAAGATAAAAATCATTAGTGCAGCATGTTCTGACCGAAGGTCACACAATACATTTCGATAATGCTACCTTAGTTAACCTTAAATAAGAATCACCCGTATATAAAGAGAATCAATATAAATTTTTCAAACATAAAAATAACATGAACAGTAGAAACGACTCCTGGACTAGATACAGCCGTATACAAAATATATCCATCTAATAAAAACCATAATTAATAAAAAAATAAAAAATCCTTTTATAATAATCAAAGAACCGCTTAGCAAGGTAATTACGCATGCACAAAGCTGGCTATTAAACAAATAACTAAATCACCTTTTGCTTTCAGTAAATACATATCAGTTAATCATGATGTCAACTAATAATATTAATTACTGAGGTTTTGACTAACTTTCATTTTGCTCTTGCTTGCAGGATTCAGGATAAAAGGCTCTTGAGAATGAGTAATGTTATTTACTCGTAACGTCGGGAGTGTAAAAGTCCTTCTTAGGACTATATGACACGGGTTCCACCAGAAAATAATTCGTTATATATGTATATATAAATCAAGAGTTATAAACTCACGTTATAGTATCTATCAGCTACTAATATATAAAAATGACTGAATAAAAAATTAAATTTAAAAACAACATTAAATAAATTTTCAAAGAAAAAATAATTTTACAGCTTAATTGTGACTATTAATTACGTCAGTGTACGTCTTAGTACGTGTGTCACTTCATTTTCAATTTGTCAATGTCTCGTCTGTTGGCGCAAGTACAATTATAATCTACAATTATAATCTGCTGAAAATTAGTAGTAATTGCCCTATATAATTATGAATGATACATAGCAATAATACGATGAATGGCTGGAAATAATTGGCAAATAATCGCTTTATATTGCCCAACGCAAAATAATTAACTGCCATACTTTTGACAAAAAATGTCCCACTTAAAAGTGAAAGAAAATATTTTTTCAGTGTACTAGAAAAGGTCAAGTTGCGGCGGATCAGCAACTTGACCTTTGCACCATCGATGGGCATTGCCAAACATTGTAATTCGTTATAATGTATTCGTAATTCGTTATATTACGTGTGTACGCCCAAAGCATAATGTAACCTTGTTACAAAGGACTAACGTAATGGGTAACGTAATAATATTGTTAAAATACAGTTAACTAAATTAATGGCTCTTTCGTAAGTTGAAGCAGATTGCGCCGCAGAAAATGGTGCCCATTGAGTAGAACCAGAACCGTTTTTCTATTCTATAGCAGATATAATAAAAATAAAACTTTTTGCAGCATTTTATCTTATTATTAAAAGTGTGCCTGGGTTGGTGTGACGTGCTTCTAGGGGATGTTGGAAATACTATTTGGATCACAAAAAGCTATATTCAGATTCAATATACATTCCTGACTAGGAAAATAAAAAATAATTTAGGAGAACACATTCTTATTGTGAAGTTGTATTCAGAACATATTATGATATTTTAAATATGAATTAAATAAATTAATAAGAAAGATATACACATAAAATCAATTTTATCAAAAATATTGTTAGCATGGAAAGAGATCCAGGTTCTAATCCCGGTGGCGTAAAAACAATATTTTTTGATAAAATTGATTTATATGTATATCTTTTTAATTAATATATTTAATAAGTATTTAAAATATCACAGACTTATGTTATGAATAATTACAACTTCACAATAATAATGTGTTCCACCTTGTAATAAAGTTGTATCAATGTGTCTAAAATTTAATAAAAATGAATTATTAAGAGAACACATTCTTATTGTGAAGTTGTAATTATTCAGAACATAGGTCTGTAATATTTGAAATATGAATTAAATATATTAATTAGAAATATATACACAACAAATAAAATAAAATTAGGTAGATGGCTCTTTCAAATAATGGAACGAATAAATATATTAATATCAAAAAGGTAACATTTCGAAAATTTGTTGCTAAAACATTGTCGCTGTAGCATAGTTGGATAATGTACCTTCCCCGGTTTGGAAAGAAATCCAGGTTCAAATCCTGGTGGCGCAACAACAATATTTGCGCGCGCGGAGTTTTTCCTGATTAATTTATTTCGTCAACTGCGAGTTGTCACTTGTGAATGTAGAACGAATGTTTTCTATAAAAGTTTTTTTAGAACATGTCGATATAGATTCAATTAAAAAGCATATTTTGCAAGAATCTTAGGTCAAAATCACGAAATTATTTCTCGTGCTAATCACGAGACAATTTAATATCTGATGTATTTAAAATATTTTACAATATAATGGTTTTAATCATGGTCTGTACATTTTCATGTCCATATTAGACGGATTATTATGTCACCTGAATCCAATTATACACCACATATATTTATTTGGTTATAATTTTTATCAATATATTATTGGTTTAATATTTTACAAAATAATTGAATGTTAATAATTATTAGTATTTTTTATGACATTCGAAAATACGCGCAAAGACCGAAGGCGCCATCTTCCGACGCGAGCAGGCGCGGCCGGTAGAGCGAGGTCGGAGGAAGGTAGGGGGGGACTTCGTAGCGAGCGCCCGAGCTGTGCGGTGCGTGTGGGCGGACGCCAAGCGACGCTCCGCCGAGATTAGAGTATTGGTGTAAAAGATCGAGAAATGGCGACGAATAAGACATAGTATTATATTCACGGCTGAACAGTTATTATAGTCTGAGACCTCCCCCACACATCTGAGATAGGCATTCCGACACCAACCCTTATGGACCCACAGACTGAGTCTAGCTGGTGGCATTGTGCGCTGGATTCCACCCTCTGATGACAGCGCACGACGTAACAATCATTTATATATATTATATCATTTTGTTCAATACAATTACCTGCAGTAATATTTTTATGTCATTACGTTTTACTAATCAGTTTATTATTACGTGCTGATATTTTATTATACATATTGTTTATCTATATACATATAATATTTTTTTTTATTTTTTATATAGATACCTATACTGTAAAAACGTTGTGGTTTATCATTTTTAATTAAGTTATACAACAAATAAAGCCACATGTTTTTTATATGAAAAATCAACCAATTTCAAAAAAACTATTTTGCTTCATCAGTGTGATAAAAAAACGAATCTTAAATATTAAATTACTGTTTTCTCCTTAAAAAATTTTAATAGCTGATTGCATAAAATATTAAAGCTGTATAATGATGAAAGATATGGTAAAATGACCTTAAATATTCAACATTATTGGAAATATTTTCCAATTTCTTAGAGTCTACGATACTCCTCATACTCTACATACGGTTAGACCGCCAAATCTATAACTACAAGTGCATCAGTGTTGATCGCTTTGACACTTTTACTAACTACCTTATTGTAATGAACATCATATGTGTTTTATATTAATATATGAATTAGAAGGGTAAAAATTTTGATAAAAATCCCCTTTATTTTTATTCTAAAAAAATGTGATCATTTTCAAATAAATTATTTAAAAATTCTATGAAATCATTATTTAAACATCTCGAACGATCTTAGACTCATATGTAAAATTGTAAATTTTACACCTTGGCACTGAAACGCTTCGATAGTCACTATCATGTATCACCAGTACCTACTAGGAGGTAGACAAAGGTGGTTCGGTTACTCCAGTAACGGCCGATGGTACACCAACCGGAATTTAATTGATAGAAATTGGAACTTAAGAAAAATTTATGATACGTACCTACATTGGTTCATGTAATATTTTTTGTTAGAAATAATACTAAAATTTAAATAAACATGATTGTAATGATGCAAAAGGTCTTGGAAAATAAGGTTACACTATTTTTAATATTTGTTTATATTATGTATCCCGTGGACGGCGCACGGATGTCATAATCCTGTAATAAATCTAACCACAGTTAGTCCTATTTATTATCTATTATATAAATATTCTTCCTCTTCTTCGACCACCTTATTTCATCTTTTTCATTTTCATTTTTCAGTGCCGATAAATCGGCGTTTATTTTTATAAGAACATTCCTTTATAGTTTGCATCAATATAAAAATGCTTAGTACAAATATTAATAATACATTTCATTTACATGCAAGCCTGTTGGCCGCTTCCTACCTTGCTATGCACATATAAAGTACCTGTTCTGAGGTAGGTAGCCATTAGGTTCTATTAGTTATATTATAAGTTAGAAGTAAAGTAACAAATTAAATAGTAAAAAAACAGAAAAATCAGAAAGAAGACAAGTAGAGAATAAGTAAAATGAACAAAGTAAAAATTTTGATTCAGAATAAAGACACGTAAGAATTAAAAGAAAAAAACAAGCAGGGAGCAAAAAAATGATAAGTATGATGTATGCACAAATAGAATTATATAAAATGAGTAGCTTTGATCATTTAAGGAACTCTGCCAGCTGATTTCTTCAAATTTTGATAAGCCTTATGCCTTGAAAAAGTGATTATCTTGGGCACAACATTGGGGCTAAAGAAGACCTGGAAGAGTGCCACAGCGGTAAATAAATGCATTCCATCTAGCTGAAGAGACCCTGGAATCAGCTGTGAGGGCGACCCAGGATAGCATCTTGTGGAAGTGCATTACGAGTCATCTGATTGAGGCCGCTTTATGTCAACACCAACATATATATATATATATATATATATATATATATATATATATATATATATATATATATATAATACATAAATAAATCAGTTGTTTATTACATCTAGGGGTAATACATTTATCTAGTGATCAGGAAATCTAGGATTTAATTTTCGTCAAGGGACACCATCAAGTTAGGCTTTCTTTTAATAAAAAAGAAGTTTAGGTTAGTTTGAAAAATAGTAGGAATATTATGTGATATGAAAATATTTACGCATATCTTTAAACACAAACGTGTTTAATCATTAAAATTAAAATTGCTTTAATACAACAATTAGAAATTTTTCATTTACATTTTTCTGTTTTCAAAATATAAATAAATTAATTTGTAAATATTGTATATTTATTATTATTTAAAAAAAAATAGAGATGCGCACATAGAATACGTGTCACGTCAATATTTTTATTATTTTCAAACTAAGCTAAACGCTTGTGCTCTGAAAATAGGACTAATTTGATGGTTTCCTGGAACGGGGCTCGAACCCCTGATCGCCAGATCACTAGGCAAGTATCGTAAACACTATACAATTAGCACGTCGATTGATTAATTTTTATTTATTTATTTATTTTTGTAGGATAAATAATGTATATGAAAATAAAGGTCATTACTTTACTAGACGTTGTATGTTCTAAGACAATTACCTGTACAGTTTTTAAAAGTTGTAATTTTTGAAGGTACAATCGTTATAAAGTAAGGAAAGTAAGTAAAATGTAAGGTAAATTATAAAAAGTTATATAAAAAAGTACAATCAGAAGTTATAAAATGTTATTGTAAAAAAGTTATAAAAATATTTTTGTCTATAATAGAGTAGAAGACAAAAATGTGAAGGTTAGTATCCAAAGGTTTTGCGCTTAGTTTCCTTTGGATCGGATCATGGATGCAAAGTTAAAGAATCCATTGAAGTAAGAGCTGCACCGCCCCATGCACATATTGCGTTACTGATGAGACTCTGACAAAGTGAGGAGTATACCATTTTTAATAAAGTAATATTCACGAAGTTGCGTAAAATTTTGAAAGTATACATGAATTTTCTCACTGAACATTCAGATTGGTTTTGATATAGTTTGTATCGGTTCAGTGTTTCGTTGTGGCTTGAGCATTGATGTCTGAGTCATAAATAATCTCATTGTTTGTTAAATTAATCGAACATAGTTTTGTAAAATTTTTTAAATTTTTCCACTAATTAAGTTGTTTTCGCTACTTGGTGTTATAAAGTCCCATGTAATGGATTTTTGTAATCACTGCTTATATCCCCCCACGGCTACGAATTGGGGTGACCAGATTTTATCAGCATATGTGAGACACCTTTGATAATCTCATCACAAGGAAGAATCTCATCAAAGAAAGATGTACAGGTGGAATAATTGTCAAGTTTTACTTAACCGAGTTGACTCGTAAATTTGCGCTGGCCGTTTAAAACTAGATGTTACAAACGATGTCAAAGTTACATCGTTAGTTAATTATCGTTAATTTAGCTAAGAAATGTTAATTATTTAAAGCAACCCTTTTCGGTTTCGTAATGTTCAGTCAGAATTGAGTTTTAGAGCTACAACAAAATGTAGCGTTAATTTTTTTTTAATATGTCGCAATTATTTAACCCTTACCTCTTCGACATGTCGTAATATTACTTTATGTTCAAAAATCATAATGTATATGCCACATTTTCATAACTGCAATTTAAAATATGTGATTAAAGTATGTGAAATATTTTATTGAATAACATCATCTATGTTTTTGAAATTCAACGTCATGTCTAAATAATCTTGATTTAATATAACTTAAGGATAATAAACCGAACAAATTTTTTTATATTAAATAAATTCATTGAAGAAAAATGTTATTTGTAATACGTAATAATTGTACGTGCTTTAATTATTGCTATTGCTTTATTTATATTTTAATTATTGATTATGATTATTTTACATATAGATCACCTGGTAGGATGGACAACGGATTATCAAAAAAAAATTGTAAATATAATCTTCTGTATACAATTTGCCGTGCATTCTGAACCATTCTGAACGGCCACGAAAGCCTAAGAACATTTTTGTAAATATACACGAATATAATCACAAATTGGAATATTTAATTGAGCGAGGAACAATTATAAGATTATGTAGGTATTAAAGACTGTAATGATTAGCAATATTAAAAAAAATTCAGGTGAAGAATATTTAAGTTCATTGTCATGAGAATTTCCCAGCAGAAGCAACCTAGAGGCAGTTCAAGAAAGTGATGGGCTGACTGTGCGGAGAATATCAGTAGAATAAGAGAAGAAGAAGATGGAACCTAATTATATGTATGTATATTTAAAAATGCAAAGATAGCCAATGGATAAGTTGAAGACGAAAAACTACCTATACTCAAAGTCTCGACACAGACGACATTTTGGGAGCAGTGAGAGTGACACGGCAAAGAAAGGCGGAGGATTGAAGAGAGTAGCATTATCTTGGGGGGAGGAGACACTTTCATAGACCGACCGTTAAAAATTAAAATAATACATTTTAAGAAAATATTAACAGCAGATCGGGGAAAAATCTTATTTTTAAACCCGTAACGATTTAATTACCATAAATTATATATTTGATATAATTAGAATTAAACACATTCATTAATAAAATGAGATTCATTAAGTCACTTATTTAAACATCACAACTAATGGCCACACTATTCAAGGTCTTCTTACCATTCATATTTAAATGGCGTGATTAATATCATATTTTAATTCTGCCGGTGAACGCGGACGGAGCTTCACGCAAAGAATTTTGCTAAGAAAAATTGTTGCCTCTTAGTGTTTCATTCAGGTTCACGTTCTTTAGTAAAATCCAAAGTGAATAGCATCAAAAATGTCTAAGATGATTTTACCTGTTTTTTGTGTTTTGTTCATTTCAAGTGTTTACATACAATCTGTGAATACTGCTTTGCGTAAGTATTATTATTAGAGTATTATTGACTCTACAAGTCACTTAAATACATTTATATTATAATTATTTTCTCTGCATTTATGATTGACATTTATTAGGGGAGTATTTTTAATTAGTCTTTTAACTTAATCTTATCAATGCTGGTTTTATTACTCATCAAATTTTTTAATTTAATTTAAAATCAAAAAAAAATTTTTTTTAAGAGAACACATTCTAATTGTGAAGATGTAATTATTCAGAATTTATGTCTGTGATATTTAAAATACAAATTAAATGTATTAATTAGAAAGATATACATATAAAATCAATTTTATCGAAAAATATTGTTATTCAGGGAACGCACATTAACTGATTATGTTATAGCAACACAGTGCATTGACGTCAAATTTTCTAACCTACATATATATACAAGGTATTTGAGATTCCGTAAAAATAAAGTAGATGATTTTCAAATAATGGAACGATAGATGTATTCATTTGAAAAGTGTAACATGTGGGTTTGAAAATTTTTCGTCAATGCACTGCAGCATAATTCTGGTTCGAATCTCGGTAGAAACAACAATATTTTTTCATAAAATTGATTTTGTATGTATATATTTCTAATTAATACATTTAATTTGTATTTAAAAAAAAATGTATCTACAAAAATTGATTTGATATGGCAGTGATACTTAATTATTAATTTTGTTCAAAATATTATTATATGTTGGTCATTTATCATACAGAAGTTCTTGAATTTATTGTTAAAAATACTGACCAAATAAAATTAAGTATTATTTATGTAAATTAAATTAATTAACATGTTTTTTTGGTGATTTACATACAAAATAATTAAATATACAGTACCAATAGTTGTGATAAATTATAGGGTTTAAAAGGATGCTATATAACGAACTTAATCCTTATTAATTATTAAACAATATTTAATATTGTGCTTTTGTTCAGTATTCAGTAGATATTAACAGTGAAACCAAATACTAAAATATTTCAGTACAATAATTATTTCGGAATTCTCTTCAAATGTGTTTCAACAAACTTCCCTCGATAATACGTGAAATTATTTGAAAACGATTTCAATTTTGCAGAAGTTCTAAGGATCTAATAATTCCAAAACAATAGCAATGAAATAAATAGTCCATATTGCATGCTGTTACCCGTAAAATTACTCAAATAAACCAAATAGATTTACTCATTATTCATTTAAGTAAATTAATACAAAACAAAAGGTATATAAATCACCTAAACTCCTATGTAGGTATTGTAGTCACACATTTATGTTATTTGATAATTTTGATTTTTTGACGCAGAAATAGATTTTTTTGTTATAGAATACTTCAAGTATAATATTCAATGATACTAGACTTGTTGAAATATTAAAATTTCTACTTTACATAGTGTTTCGGTCGTATTGATTCAATGTTTATTTAAATTAAAAATTATTTATGTTTTCATTATAAAACCTACTGTAGTCAAAAATAACGACGTTTCAGTGATGTATACATCCACAATAATGACTAATGAATTAAAATAATACAATTTTTCTTTTTTAATGTATTATAATATTATTAGTTAATGTATAAAATAAACATTATTTTTTATTTTTAATATTTACAAATTGAGCATCGATTTTCTTAAAGATATAATGCATGTGAAAGGTTTTCCAAAATACGATTTATGCATACATGCTAAAATACATAATACAATATTCTTTTAAATAAGTTATAAATATTATGCATGAGAAAAACGATTCTCTAAAAGAGGTTATGAACAATATTCCCTAAAATATGTAATAAATATAATGCATGAGTGAGGACCCGTGAAATATGTTATAAAAATAGTGGATGAATAACGATTCGCTAAAATATAATACGTTTGAAATAATATCCTCTAAAGTATGTTATACACATAATGCATTAGTAACGATTCTCTGAAATACGTTATAAATATGATGGACGAATAACGATTCTCTAAAATACGTATGAAATAATATTATCTAAAAAATGTTATAAACATAATGCTTGAGTAACTATTCTCTGAAATGCGTTATGAATATAGTGCATAAATTTTGATTCTTTAAAATACGTTGTAAATATAATTCTCTAAAAAAATGCTCGATTCTACAAGATATTTTATCATAGGTACTGATTATTTATTGATTGACTTACGGTGTCATTTTATCTAATGATCGCATTTAAAATCATTAATTTTATACAGTCTCAAAGGACAACCCTAGACGATTACCGATTAATGTCAACCATCCGAGTACCAGGTACTTGAATGGATTTCATAAGTAAGGAGGATAATACATTGTTTATTTCACGTTTTTGTTTGTAACGTCTAATAATATAAAAAAAACAAATGATTAATTCAGAAAAGAATTACCGCTACATGTATCAAATTGCTATACATATGTACATGCATAACGCGTATATTACCAGTAAGGTACATATGTAATTCTTCTCGAAACTATTAATTGCGACTAACGACGTGGTATTTAAAGGTATTCATTCTAAAGGCATCTAAGAATGCAGATATTATAAAAATCATTTACCACTTCCCAGAAAACCTCTAAATTTTTTTAACCTAAAAATATAAAGGAAACCTATGTGATGAAAAATAGCTTTGATACCAGAGAAATGCGGTGGAGGAATCGAAACGGAGGACTCCATAAAAAATAATAGACTACAAATACAAAAAATACTATAGTTTTTAAAAGAAACAAGCCACCGTATTGTAAAATAGAAAATTGATTAGTTGAAGAATGATGTTACACATCTCGTATTATATATATGACTCACGAATGCCCCAATCCTGTAACAGATCCAATTACAGAAAGCCTTATCTACAACAGTGAACAGTTAAAGTAACAGCCTCGAAAAGATAATCCTGGGCACAATTTTGGGCCGAAGAAGACCTGGAAGAGTGCTACAGCGGTGGATCTGGCTGGACCCTGGAGGCAGCTGTGAGGCCGATCCAGAACTTGTGGAAGTGGCGAGTCTCGTCTGATTGAGGACACTGTAATCATTTTAATGCATATTATCACTGTCGTGTTATAAAACAAATTGTTTTTAGAAGTTTTTTACCCCTTTGTCTGCATTGTCATTCAGCGTGTTTATCAATATTAAATCCTCATTAAATACAACTCCGATGAATTTATTACGTAATCGATTTACATATCCATTAATTCATAATTATACTCTTCATTTTAAACAATAAAATTATTGCACATAAACAAATGCACAATTAAAGACGCATTAGGCAGGTGTGATTTTATTTAACCTAATTACGGTAGGAACGCTTAGTGACCAAGGTCAGGGATTACTTCTCGCCCTAGTTTTATTTTGCGTAGCGCAATCGCTTTGCTAAAATTCAAAATCCATGGTGCCCAATACCATCTTCTTAAAATGAAAATTTTAAATAGATCTAGAAGGCAATATTTTCTACCCGTGCAAATTATACGCTAGAAGTGTACATAATAATTTTAACAGTTTAAGATCTTAAATCTAAAAAGATTACTTTAGTATCCCATTCCAATCGCCTATATAATATAACATTCAAATTTATAAGAAATAGGAGTGTCACTTTATTCAAAAGTATAACGGAAGATTTTTTAAACGTTGTCTATGGATTTAAAAGTATTAATTAATAATAATTTTATTATTAATATTATAGGCATCATTATTTTATCTGTGTATGTAGTAGTACAAATGATAAGCTTAGTGATACACCTATTATTATTTCCGCTCATTATATGTAAAATACTGGATTACAACACTTAATTATTAATTACTTTATAAACATTACAATTTTTTAATCAATCACATAGAATACATCCCTTTTCATTCGTTAAAATAGGTTAAAAAATTTCAATGATTTAAAATTTATATATATTTTTTGTTTTTAACATTAAGTTAAAATTACGTATTTAGCTAAATCGCATATCCAAAATTATTTTAATTATATTAAAAGGAACGTAATAAGTACAGTAAACAATAGGTACATGTAATATTCCATTAACATAATTATCAAATAAATAATAGATAATTAAAAATAATAAAAATATTTTCAAAAATAATTAGATTCTCATCGTGACATCTATACTGTTTCAAGGAAATTGATATAAAATTTAGTCGATAGATGGCGATGAAGTAGTTGTACTCGAAGTGTTTCCACATAGTAATATATATACAACTCCCAAAAATTTGATGGATATGTAGATTGATTAATGGGTGAGAATAGTGAACGTTATATTTGCAAAATGTGATCACTTAAGCCAGCCGAAGATAGGTCGTAAGCCCTGTAATTACCCATACTTCCACTAATTTCCATTAAATATAATAAAAAATAGCTTCGTCTTTATGATATATCTATTATTTTTTTGATAAAAGTTTTTTTGTAGGTGAAAATCCAGTAATTGTGTATTCTTGAACATATTCAAATCTTGCTAATATCTTAACTTCGTACTAATTAACTACCTTACCATTGCAAAAGCAGAGGGATATAGTACCGCTCTTACGTTATCCTCCAATATATGGTCTGGTCTTTCGCTGTTGACTTTTATTTCAGTTGCCTTCAACAGTCATCTCATATATTTTCTTTACCATCCTCTTCTTATTCAAACATTCCAAACAGTTATATTACACACAGATCTATAACATGAAAATTCGCTTCTAATTTATTCATTCTTCATTCTATCATAAATTGTCTACACAGCTTCTGAACTACCGCATTTATACCGTGCTTAGTCTACTTTCGTTCTTATATTGCTATTTCCAGGCTTCACTTTCATGAATTAGTGTTGGCACCAAATATACCGTGGTGTGTTTACGCTCGGGTGTGGCTGACGCCGGAGCACGTCTTCTGGGACTGTGTGATTATGAACGATGCACGTGAGATCATGATTGCGGGATTAGAAAGAATAGCTCATTGAATTCCCCGAAACGACGACTTATTAAGGAATGAAAGAAATCTTGTACTTTTCTAGGAATTTACTAGAATGTGGGTATTCCGCTGGGGGTTGTTGGAATGAACGATATCGGGAAGAGCGGTGACTAGGGAGACCTAACGAAGTATTCTACTGGCTCTCCCTTGCATCCTCTTGCGACTTAAACAGGGTATATTTCTGTGACCGAGTTTATCGAGTTCAATACATAAATGCGACGTTTTCCCCCCACTTTTGGGGGGTGCATGACTTGTATAGGTTCTCTCTGACTGCCTTCTGAATTACGAGTCTCATGTCAAATTGATACATATTGTACAGGTATGGCTCTGGTACGATGACACTGGAGCCAATCTCTATCAGACTGAATGTAATATTGACCAAATGTAATAATTGTGCCATTTAATAAAGGAATAGAAAAATGTTAACTATGAAGGGGCGTCACAAGGTTTTAGTAACTAATTGCCGAAACGTAACTAACTGTTCTAACTTTAAAATATATTCCAAAAAAACTTTGAAGACTTTGTAAGTAAGTGCACGCGTTGTTTTATTGAGCGGTATCAAAGTAAGAGTAAACAACTTTTAAAACAATTCCGGGATAGGGTGGGATCCTTCGGGATTTCCTTAATTTTTTTATTGGTCATGTTTTTTATGTATTTCTTTCTTTTGTGATAATTTCTCACTTAAAAATGTCGATACGTAATAATATATCAAAAACGTACTATTGTTTTGGTGATCCGTCAAGGAGCAAAATTAATAATGCATGTTCATCGTGGAGGAAATATGGGTACGTAACGGTGCGGAACAAAATTATTTCCTCTCTTCCAAATTATATATACCCAAGGTCGATACCTTCATCTGCGTATCTGTAAGCGAGACCCACAAGATACTTAAAAACGAAAATATTATGTGAGAGATCCGTGAGAGATTAGACATATGATTGCCATTTTTATTATTATTTATGAGTTCCTATCCCGTGAAATGTTGGACGAACAAACGTGTCCATTTTCCAGGAGTTCAAAATCAACAAACTGATCACCTTGTTATATACAGTGTGTCTGAAAAGTCTTTTTCATTTTAGTTCATTTGGTTCGTATGCCGAACGCTAGCCGCGTTCTTGGGAATTCAGTCGCTATAGAGCGTGTCCTTACCAGTTGTTCATAAAATTTTCCCAGGAAAATTGATGATTGTGACATAAACTGGCCTCCACGTATCCCCGACTCGACACTAATCGACATTTTCCTATGGGGCTATCTTAAATCAATTGTACACAGTAAAAATCCCCCCTCTCTGGACCACTGGACCAATTAAAAGAAAAAATCCGTGAAGAAACGGCAGAGAATACGTGCCGAGCAGTTCTCAGAAATTTTGCCTCCCATTTAGAAGAGTGCCAGCGAAATGACGGATCACATTTTGAAAACTTCATTTATAAGAAATAAATTCCCAGGGATTGTACTTAAATGAAAAATAAAGATTTATTTATTTAACTCATTCATTATATATATTATTATATTACATAATTTTTATTATGAAAAAGACTTTTGGGACACTTGTATAGTGCGATGAGGTGTAGGTTTAGAGAAATTAGCAATACTCGTCAATATTGACGGGAAGAGAGGGCGATCTCCAATAAGATGGTTGGATCAAACAAAATAACTGAATCATCACTCTACGCAGTCTTGAAAACCGCGAAGAATTAGGATTGTTAAGACAGCTACGGAAATGGGATAAGATCCAGGTTTTAATATCGGACAACGTACTACAGAAAGTGAATTTTTCTAATTTTCCGAAATTGGTTGTCTGAAACACGAGATACAACACTTGTACATGGGTGCCAGTGGTAGATGTGAATGCCATAAATACCTCGAAGGATTTTTTACTAATAATTTCATTTCAAGTTACACGTGAACGTTTCTATGAATACTGCAGTTGCGTATTGAGTTGATACAGATAAAGTTCTATTGTTAATTAAATATGATAATTTATAATAATGCAATTTATTTATTTTGCACCTATGTTCTGACATCAAACTGTTAACATTCTGTACAATATAAAATTAAATAAGAATAATTTTGCTTAAATTGAAACAACACTGTTTTATGATACGTTATCCCAAATGGAATATAGTTTTATATAGCATAGATATTATTATTCAGTTATTCAAATTATTCAGCATCGAAAAGATGATAAATATTTATATGTTAATAAAATAATCACAGACCAATGTTCTGAATAATTACAACTGCACAATAAGAATGTGTTTTTATTAATAATATTTATATGTGTTTTTTCAATGTTAATGTAATCGTAGATAATTGATTACATTCTAACATATTTCAAGCATTGAATAATTTATTTAAAAATATAATTTTGTAATTTTTATCATTCAGGTTTAACAAATAAATTACAAAGTTTATTCAATATTAGCAAAATTATTTTGTGGACACATATTATACAAATTGTAAGATAAAAGACCAACATTAATATGACACAAATATTAAGTAACACTTGAGATATCTAAATAGCAACTACTATTCTTAATTCGTCAATCACGTTTTGGAAACAAACCATTGTTTTGACATTTAGAAGGTTTTAGAAATTCTACATACAAATGGGTTTACAGTCAGATAAATTTAAAAAATTATAAATTTAAAAAAGTGTTAATAGCAAATTTAATATTATAAATAATCAAATCTTTTTTGCAAATAATCACATTCTAAATTTATTTTTACAATAGTTCCTAATTAGTTGACCACCACTTATACTTTTATAGATTTGTTTTTATCTTTGGTTGTATTTTTACATTGTTTCCTGAAAAAGATATTATAGGTATCGTAACATGTTGATTTATTAGTAAATAGTGGTTTAAACAAAGTGTTTGATATTATTATTTAAATTATAAAACGTTCACAATAGAATACGTAAAATAATAATTATGAGAAAAGATGTGTTTTCGTAAACTTCCTGTTGATTTTATCTACCAAAACAACTATTTTCGTGTGAATATAAAATAATGTAAATATTGGTAATATATCATTATAATATTAAACCGGAACAAACACGTTCAATGAAATTCTCAAGTTCAACAGAATAAATATGTTTTGCGAAGGTTAATATGAATATTAATATAAACGCAATCACATGAGTAGGTAAATACAAAAAATACTTGCAATATTAATTTATAGCTAGTTTGATAAATTTGTGTCAAAAGGTTTTATTAAAAATCTATTTTTAGATATTAATTAAATATATTAATTCGAAAGATGTACATATAAAATCTATTTTATCAAAAAATATTGTTATTGCGCCACCGAGATTCGAACCTGGATCATTGCATCATGGATAGCATATTGGATAATTATCCAACTATGCTATCCAACTATTAAGGTTCGAATCCCAGTGGCGCAACAACAATATTTTTCGATAAAATTGATTTTATACGTATATCTTTCGAATTAATATATTTAATTTATATTAAAAAATATCACAGACATATGTTCTGAATAATTACAACTTCACAATAAGAATGTGTTCTCCTAATAAAAATCTATTTATTAATTCTTCTAAAAAATCTGAAATAAATTTAATTTCAAGCTTTTAACGTAGGTACCCACTTAATTTTTTCACAATTTTTAGGTAATATCATATAATTTAAAATTATTCTGCACATATTATATTTCTGTTTTATTATGGTAAAACATGATATATAAATTTTTGACAATTTGAGTTTTCTATACCTCCGGACTTTGACCTCTGACAAGATGACAAAATAATCGTATATATGTTTTAAGTGTGAAGAATCGTAAGATGGCAAATTATTAATGTCATGTATAAATATATATATATATATATATATAGAATCGTAAGATGGCAAATTATTAATGTCATGTATAAATATATATATATAGATATTTATGTATTATGTTTATAACACAAAAATAGTAAATTAAAAATATTCAAATTATTTAAAATTATTTACAGTTAATCAAAGTTTAAAATTGCTCTCCTATAAAAATAAATGGACATATAATCATATATACGTATTAATAATACTGTTTAAATATATTATAGTATTTATTATACGAGTGTAATTGGTTATTATAAAAAAAAATATTATCTAAATTTCTGTTTTATTTAAATCTTGATCAATTAGAGTTATTTGCAAATATAATTTATGTACTATATACTATGTACTTAAATACATACCTACAATTAAATTACGCCTGTATCGTGATGACTTAATAATATGTTGACAGACGTTCGTTTCGTATTATATTAAGGAAAAATGTGGGGTCATTGCGTCAAATAATGCAAACTATTATTATATTGAACATATAAAATTATAAATTTTTTAATGATTTTTCATCGTCTTTATTAATGAGTTATTTCTAGTAATTGTGAATCTTTTCGTTTCCATCAGATTGTAATTTACCATTTTTTATACGCTTTTGGCATTAGCTATTAATATAAACAAATCAATTCCTGAAAGGAACGTTGCACTTAACTTTGCCATCATTTTTTCTTCTCATACTTAGCGAGCATAATTTATTTTATTTTATTTGCGTATCTGGATTGTTTGTTATCTAACAAGTACACAGTGGAATGTTAAAATTTGAAGAACCACACCATATGCACGAGATTATCCAGAAAGTGAAGACCTTTCAGCTTTAACAAAATATTATCATATAATATTATTCAAATTTTAAACACACAGTACTTTAATAAAATTATTTTAACACTTCAAGATTGAGAAAAGTTAGAAAATTGCTCGAAGTAAGGTCCTAACTACCCAAAAAGGGGGTAGTGAGAGAATGATGCGAGTGAGTGAGAATTGTTGATGTTATTGACTGTCAACATATGGCTGACGTTCTCTGTGGTGAAATAAGTTTCTCAAGTCTCGTCACTACGAACGATCTAAATCATCTCCGGCTCCGTGATACAAATGCATATCTGTCAGTGCCGATCCATTACGATCTTCACAGACGGCGGAATTTTCATTTTAAATCGCTCAACGTTCACAAAAACACAGGAAACAAAGGAAACAGGTCAGGAGACAATGCAACATTAAATTGAGAAGAGCAACTATGTCCAAAAGGTATTATTGGATTATCATCGTATGCTTATATAAATGCGACGCGTTCTTTTTATTTAATCTGTGCAATTTTTTATTTAATTGTATATACTTATATGTGTATATTAGATAAGTTATACATGTTCGAAATTTTTATGAAGTTGTATCATGAAACCCTCTGGTAGTATTTATATTGTTAGACTAACTACTTCAACTTTTCAAAATTAGCATTTTTGCTGTATCTATTATAATATTGTGCTAACGTATGCATCCATTGTGTCCATTGGATCCATTGCATCCTTCGCATATTCTGTTAGTATCATTGCCAGTAAGAAAAAGTACCAAAGTAGCGAGTGTGTCGAACGTATTTTTAACATCTCTAGGCTAAAATTATTTAAATGCTTTCGGTTTCATAAGTTCAATAATATTTACATATATATATATTTAATATTTTGTTTTTTCTTACGGGAAAAAAAGTTAAAGTAGTTTGTCTGCTATAATACAGTAAATTACTAGTGTAGCAGGTACTCAAACATATATCTTACTGATACGCTGTATTTACATTGCCAAAATTTATACGCATACCCTCAGTACATTTGTCCGATATTAGAAATATTACGCAACATTCATAGTAATTATCTCGGTGAAAATGTATTATTAATGAATATTAATTTGAAAAGTAATATGTCAAACCACTAGACATTATTTATCAATGTAAATACATAATACATGTAAAAAAAAGTGAACCTAATAATTGTATTATTATTATTATTATACTACATGATGCATTGTTAAAGCAATATAATAAGGGTTTTCCGCATTTAAATATAAATTCTACTATTATTACAACTATTTCATTATGCAATCTAATTGATAAAAGTTAAGATGTTGTTATTTGAATTGATTATAGTGTAGCGCAACACATTAATGATCGTAACATGACATTCCGCGGCAAAACTCGTAATAAATGACCTAGTCACGTGACAAATCGATTAATTATACTTCATTACACTACAGTGCTTGTAATTAGTATCTTGTGATTCTATTATTAAAACTAACTTTATTAATACAGAGTAAGCCAATTGATTTTGAGTTTTTTTTTTTTAAATATAGTCTATAGTGAATATAATTAGGTTAAATTAAATAAATATATATTGCGTGATAAGTGCTATTTAAAAAATATATTTATCTATATTTTAAATATAAAATTACTTAAATAGGTGCCGCAGTATATTCTTGCAAGTCGAGAAAAGTTATTCATGACCCTGTATAATAATTATACATTGAATAATTTATAATTTATAAACTTTGTTCTCAACCACTGTCAGTTTAATATATTCAAGGTGTTTGCGTTTAATATTTATAATTATATATTGCATGTAGCATGTAACTGATAAACATACTCGTATCACGTCGATTCACTGCCGGGATAGGCCATACTCTTGTATCCTAAAACATACAACTATTATTTCATCCCCATTTCTTTCTTCACCACCATTGATATAATTGCATTGAATTAATTTTTTTTAGCCTCATACATTAGGCCGTGCTCGATGAACGCCAAGTTAAATGAGTGCGCCTTAAGGGTGGCTAAGGCTGTATCTTCTACGTTCGCTAAAGGTGACGAAGCCATGGGCATCCCCAAACTGGAGCCCCTGTTGGTCAAGGAAATAAATACATTCGGAAGCAGTGGACCCAACGGTATCAAGATCGTTCTCAGAGACAATGTCATGACCGGGGTGGGAAGTTTAGAGGTCAAGAAGCTCAAGTGAGTAGAGAACGACAGCGTAATATTATTATTTACTTCGTTGGTTCGTTATAATTTGTTCATTATATTATGAACGAAAATTAAAAATCTAATTATTATATTAAATTAGAAACAATGATTTTGATTCTTTCTTGTATTATCTTGAGATCACAGTAAAATAACAAGAGGTCGACAGAAATTTTTTTTTTTTGAAAAAATCATTGATGTATTTAGTGAATTACACAATATTATACTAATAAATACAAAATCAGTGAAAATTAAAAATTACCTACCCATGATCCTCTTGTACGTTTCTACAAAATAAAAATACATATATATGTATCATATATAAAGAAAAATCATGTTTTAATAATTAAGATGGCAAAAATATTTATAAAAATAAATAAGTTGTAAATAAAATATGTAAATTGAAAAAAGAATGTACCAATCGGTAAATCATTTTTTTAACTATGTAAAAATAAATGACACATACGTATGTTTAAAAGAATGAATGCCAGAAATATGTATTTTATATGAAAACATCTTTCGTTTAGACGAAAGGGGTTTAAGAAATAATTCTAATAAGTTTTACGTTTTAAAGATTTATTTTTCTCTCCCCATATTTTTGATCTCTTTGTTTGTATCACTGATGTGAAAGCTTCTTCAGTGACTTTGAAAATTTATCCTAGATTTAGCTCATTTAAAATATAACTTTTTTCAAAACACAAAATAAGTATTTTCATAATTTGACAGAATATAAATATGGAAAAATGAAAGAAAATTAAAACAGTTGAAATATATAAATCGAATAAAAGTGAAGCTATGATTAATGCAACCTTTTAAGTTCAAACTCACAACTTATTCTGCTGAATCACCGTTAGTGATAGAGGAGGTAGCAAAACCGGTCAGAGACAAAAGTATTCCAGTCTCGTATTTTCGATACTGAAAATAATTTTTATAAATTAAAAATTTAATATAGGATGTGCGTAGTTTCGATTTAAACATATTTATACTTAGAATACCTATAAGATTTTTAATTTATAGTATTAGGTAATATTTATTTTAGTATTAGTGATAGAAGACGAAAATCTCGAGGGTCGGTTATGTGATCAGTAATAATTTTTTACTTTAGTAAAAAAAGTTTTAAACTTTTTTTTGGGAAAACGGGTTACTTGATTGTTATTTTATTCTCGAAAGTACATTCCGTAGTTAACTCATTTTACTCTCCGATATTCGATAGTAAAAACGAGAATCGATAGTTTAATATGGCGGACTTTTCACGGCTGTTTCAAAAGTCATTTGACACACTGATACTTTGAACGTTGCAGTATACGACAATTAATCATTCAATATCCTGCTATTTTTGTGATGAGAGTTCGTCCGACGATGATGTCGTTGTTTAATATAAATTAGTACATAATACGAATAAATTTCACCACTAAAGTGACAGATTACGAACGCCTAGACGAAAAAATTCACGGATAATGCATAAAATAAAGCATATTTCATGATTATTTGTCGCTTTTGTAATCATTTCCATTTATGTGTTCTACGCTATCTGCGTTCGAACAACCCGCATACGATTTTAACCGCGGGCGGTAGTAAAATGCCATGAAAGTAAAAAGTTATCATAGTTAAGTTAATCTTAGTTAAGTTAATCTTAGTTAAATTATCATAGTTAAGTTATAAGTTAACTGATCACACAACCGGGCCTGTGTCATTATGATTTTGTTAAAAATAGATAAATAGACAATGAAATATGCGAAAGGTTTGCAATTTGTTCGGTATTCCCCTGTTTACTATTTATTAATTTCAATTTGATTTTTTTTTTTGTTTTAGCATAAATTTGGAGAAAAGAATAATTTCCATTCGAATGTTTGGTAACCTGAAACTGGATTCCAATTACGAAATGAGCGGCAGACTTCTCATCATCCCGCTGGACGGAAAGGGAAAATCCATTACGAAATTGCGTACGTTTCTTGCATAAGCAAGTTTTTAACCACCACCCTTTCTCAGATAGATATTGTTACAGCGCCATTTTATATCCGAAATATTATTAATTTTTAGACCATTTAAAAATATTCCGTATATTTAAATAAATTATGTATTCATAATATTTTAATATCTGGAATAATTAACCTATTATTTCAGATATTAAATTTTTTGTAAACGATTTTATTTAACTTGACACGATTTTGAAATTGAGTTTATTTGCAAATCGATTTAAATAGAATGGATACTACTTTATAATTCGTGTCTCTATTAACTGGTATTAAAAAAAAAAAAAAAAAAATATATATATATATATATATAGGCAAATATATATATTTGCCTGTCTCGAGTTACCACCACTTTTGAAATACCTTAGACAAAGGTATGAAAATGAAAGTATTCAAATTATTTTTTAACAATATTTGGTTATTCATTTACTACTATTTTTTTTTAATAGAATCGTCATTTATATTTGCTTCTCCAAAATTATGTTTCCCTTAAATTTTACATCCACTTATTTTCAAAATACTCTGATAAGTGCTATAACTTGTTTCTGTCCTCGATATTTTAAAGTTTTCCTACTTATCTCAAAGCTAGTCTATGTATACGAGTACTCGTATATCATTCAAAAGAGTACGCCCATATATCTGTCCGGCATATAGTTTTGTTTTACCCATTTCGATAGATTTTATTAAAATAAAGATTACACCCAATCTTTTAAAATTAATTTCATTTATAATTTTCACTTTTTTAATAGATTGGTTAGATTATTAAATATAAAAAAATATCAAATAAATATGGTACACTACCGATTAACAATGCAATTATTTTGTGATTTTTATTGTATTTATTTCTAATTTCCATGATATCTTATTCAGCTTTACTGAAGTTTACAGGTGTAAATATATCATACAATATTTATTCAATACAGAGTATCAAAATAATTAGTGATACTATCTTTATAATGTTGCCAAAACCGAAAATCTAAAATAACCGCTTGATCTTATATTAGACTACTGTCTCAAATAACTTGGTTTTATGGCAGTAGAAAGGCAGTAGTTAAGTCTAATGCGTATAATTTAATGACTTATTTTTATACTGATGCAGTGGCGTTTGATTTGACACATTTAAATTTCAGGTAACTGCAAATTGGAATATTCCTTCGAGTACAATTTAATAATGGGACCAGATGGTAAGGAATACATTAATATAACGAAAGATGATATCAAATATGACATTGGAAGAGCAAATTTCCAATTGGATAACCTTTTTAATGGAGATCAAGTTTTGGGTAATTAAAAGTCATTGAATTCATTTATACATTATTCACTCGTCACTCACATTTCATAATTTATTCGTCGAATACATTTACTATCTTCCAAGATAGTTATAGAAATAATTTGAACCTTATAGATAATAATGAACTGTATTCTATAAAAACGTGGAGTTAAATGGATTTAAAAAATATTTTTAATATGGATATAATATGGTATAAATTAGAAGACGACACATTTTTATTTTGTAATAACAGACAGTGAATTTATTTGAAAAAAATGTGGTTTTAACGTCACTACCTATTTGAACACAATTATATCGATTAAATTCAACTTCACACTTTTAAATTCGATTAGATCACTTTTTTCTTTGCTTGATAATCCATGTTTCATAATTTAATTGTTTAATAATGAGATTGTTTAGTTTTAAATAGCACTACTTTAAAAAAAATGTAATTCCAACCTAAATTACATTTTATAATAATTATGTTTACTTGTACAATGTCATGTGTTTACCATATATAAGTAAATGTTTTTTCTTAGAAAATTTTGAGTCAATTTAAATTCATCTAACAATAAACACCATTAAATATTTTAAGCTTTGGAATTGTTTCACGGAGAAATTTGACCAATTATGAGATGAGCAATTTTTCATTTTTATTAGATTTTTTTGAAATACACCATTTTTAAAACATTAATATTTTATGAAAATGTCCTAAAAATTATTTATTTATATATATTTTGACATCCATATTTTTGTATTAATAAAGGTGAATAGATAATAAACATACATAATATATAGTTCACTGTGTGGGATGGAGTAGACTTCACCTCTGATATATACAGCGTTGTCCTGGCTACTTTGCTAGACAAAAGTCTGTGTTAAAGCAGCCAGTTTTTTTTTCGTGCTGTTGTGGTGTTATTTGAAATAAAAAGAGAATTTAAATATGAATAAAAAAGTAAAAATAAAATAAAAATATAATAAAAATATATGGAGTGGGAGTGTTGTAGGACTAGTGAATTATTAGTAAAAGAATTGTATAAATTATATTAAATTGTTGGATATCCATGCTTCTGATTCATTTCTACCTAATTGAATCATATATTGGGTCCATATTTGTGTAATCTTATAGAAATTGTACGATTTCCAGTTGGTACTGAGTGTATTGTATAGTTTCGGAGCTAGGAACATGTAGAATCTTTGATAAAATGTCGTTGTTGCTCTCGGAACTGGTGTGTAGATGTTTGTTGTTTGTCTTGTGTTGTGTCCATGATTTATTGCTTGAGGAGAGTTGTTGTTAGCATGGAAATATTGAACGAGTCTCAACATAAAGATTTGTCTTATATCAAGGACATTGTACTCTTTAAATATTAGATCTGATGGATATCTAAAGGGACGACCAATTATTACCTTGAGAATTGTTTTTTGTGCTTTTTTAGCCGACTCCAATATTGTTTTTGCTGCTCCTCCCCAAACTAAAATAGCATAATTAATTAAGGAGTAGCACAGTGCAAAGTACACCGATCTCAAGAGTTTGTAATCAACTATACATCGTATTCCTTTAAAAAAGTAAATTAGTTTTCTTATATATAATAATAATATTAAAACAATCTATACTCAACGATAAAAACATAAAAATGTAACTATTTTCATTGATTGTTTGAAATAAAATGGCTTTTCTTCAATATGATCACAAATTCAAATAGCCCACCGGACATGATTTTATTTTGTTTTAATATCCCTATGTTTTATTTTCTAAAATAATTGTTAAATATGTTAAAAGATATCCCCTTCTTTGTCGAAGTTTGTAGAAATTTGGGCTTCGTTTGAAAAAAGTCTATTAAAAAAGGGGGATTAATGTAAGTTTTTTTAGAATCTTAATCATTATATTTTGAAATCAAAATTCTGAGAAGTTATAAAAAAATAAATGTAAAAAAATAACTTTTACATGGATGGTTTACTGTATTTTTTTGTAATGATTCAAATCAATTAATGTTCTATTACATAAGCAAAATATTGCTTCTATTGTACATCTTGCAAATGAATTATATCGCCTTTAAGAATCTTAAAATTACCATTGTTTATCAGTCATACATTTTCTTTGCAATTTATTATTGTCATATCTATTAATTTACCAGCCTAACTTATAAAAATCGTTATTACAGTGTTTCCTTAAAAATACAGCAATTAATATAAACATCTGAACTAACCTTAAATATTTATTTTTGCAGGTGAAACAACAAACGCACTTCTGAATGAATTATGGAAAGATGTGTTGGAGGAAGTAGCACCTCCAGTAGCTCAGGCTCTGAAACGAGGGGTCACCGATTCAGTAAAGAGTTTTGTCAAAACGGTGCCTTACGATGAGTTCATTTTGCAATAGCGTCATTTAAAACAATGAATTATATATAATATTTAAAAGTTTTTTTAGAAATACCCTGATATTTTAGGTGACAATGCTTGATTTTGAAAACTAAAGACATAATAAAATATCAGAAATTTAAAGACACAATTTTTAAGTTCTTAAGTTAATTAATTTGTCGAAGCTCTTCTTTGTCAGTCTAGTGGGTTGAGCAAAACAAATTAAAATGGTTAGGTATATCTAATGATTGTTAGATATGATTATGTAAAAATATTATTTCATTCAGTTATTCATTTTTAAGATTAAAAATACTATCTTTCATTTATGTATTGATTAAGAAATTGAATATATTTTAATCAATTATGATACAAATTTAGAGCAATTTATTATAAATCGCTTAATATTACAAGAAGCAAAATTGGATTAGAATATTTTCAATAATCATTCAATAAATCGAACAATTATTATTATTATTATAAGTAATACTTAAGTACCTACGTTTGAATGTGATATTTATTAATGCAAAGCGATAATGGCTTTAAGAAGTTGATTTTTCTACTTGGAAAATACTTTTTAATAAAATATATGAAATTAATCATGTAATAAATTACATTATTAATGCATATAAGTAATAATTATTATAGTTACTATAATTATAATTAAATATGAATTTTAACATAACTAATGAAGACTTTTTACATAAAGAACTAGTATTCAAAATTCTTTGTAATTACCTAAGTCGCTTAGAAAATACATAATGAAATAATATTTTTTTAATTAAATCATCAGTGCCTTTAAGTCAAACCAAAAAATGTGTAATAAACTTGAAAAATTATGAAATTATTTTTTAAAGGTCCCTTACTACTATTTCGGGATATAATATTTTTATTTTTGCTGTCCGAAAAGTTTATCGCTCTCTTTTAAAAAAAAATAGATCGAAATTTAAAAAAAAAGTCGGATAAGTGAATGAAATAGCATTAAAATTAGCACACCTAATAAAATATCTCTCGATAGAGAAACATTAAAAACATGTAAAATGTATAAGAATGTTCAACTCCGATTTAATTAGATCATAATTAAATCTGAGTTGAACATTCCACACAGTTCCAAATGTTAAAAGTACAAAACATAATAAATATTTTAGATAAAAATAACATTTTGATTTCATCTATTCGATAACTATGTTCTAGGGCGAGAAGTTTTACATACTACATGTTTCAACATATGTTTTACCTACTTGTGCAGTGGAAGCGGAGCAAAGTTTTATTTTTAACAGTACTCGCAAAATTACTAATCGAAACGAAAATACTTCAGCAAGCTTTTCGTGTATTTATCAACATCACATCAAAATGTCAGTTTCAGACCACTTTCTCGAGCGATGATTTATAAACCCAAGGTCCTCAGGTCATAAAGCTACCCATAATTTCTTGCATCGGAGGGTAAACAGTCGACAAGCTAAAGAAAACATCTAATTGAAATAAAAAATGAAAAAAAACAATACAAAGCAGCGGTATTTTTTGGGAAAGTTTCACTGTGTTTATTCACACTACAATGCATTTTATTTAAATTGAAAAATAGCCAATGAGTTATGACACACGTGAGGCTTTGACGCAAACATTTCCCGAACTATAAAGTGGGCTATAAACTCAACCACTCGCCCGGAATGTTACGAGAATGTTTTATAGTATAAATGAAACCAATTTAAATGCCAACGTTATTTTTAATGGGCTAACACAACACTTGATTTGAAAATTTATCTTTTAAAAATAGTTTTAATATATGTAAACATATAAATATGCATCATTTAAACATTTCGCCACCTGATCATGAATGAATGTATTTTTCTCTTTGAAATTATATTTATTTTTATAATTTTCTTGAACTTTTATCCACTTTATCTAGCGATATTCTAATGACATTATTCCTGGATTTTCGATTCTTTAAACCCCTCAAAATAATCGTTAACCGCTGCTTCTAATTTATAATTTAAAGAAAATTGCTTGACACCGACATATTTTTTGAGGTCTGGAAACAGATAAAATGGAGCTAAATCAATTGGTCAGAAAATCGTATTTCGATTCGGCGATTTTTGTTATTGAAATATATTCGGGGATGGCATTATTCTGAAGAAAAATGAATGTTTTCTTTAGTTTAACTAGTTTTTTTCATGAATTTTGTTACGCAGTTGGTCCATAACTTACCATTTATCGTTTAAAATACTAAATGAGCATAATATACCTATATAATTATTAACATAACCTTTCCCGCAGACAAACTAGACTTGACCTCGTCTTTGGTGGTGAAGAATCGCTATGTTATCATTTGTTTGACTAATATTTTATTTCTGGTTTGTAGTAGTGGACTCGAGATTCCATGATATCTTTTTAAAAATGATTCAATTCAAATCTGCATTTAATTCAGTGTATGATCAACTGTTTACAAATGTGGCACTCATCTTGCTGATAGATTCATGTTTTTCACATTTAATTCTTTGGTTAGGATATTAAAAATTAATTAATCTAGATGCTAAAACCCTGAATAATTTTTAATTACTGATTCTATAAAACAAAATGTGTGTTTAATTCTAGATTTCGGTTGTCGTAGCATTTTTAAGGCATTCACTTTAATGGTCATTTTCTATGCTCGTTCAACCATGTTTAAATTCTGCAGTTAATTTTTTTAGTCGTTAATTATGGTGCATAATCATCTAATACATTATTAATCACGTAAAAAAAATTGTTTGCGCTAGAACTTTTTCAACAATAACTTTATTGTAGAACGATATTGTATTATACAATTCTATAATATAATAAATTATTTTGTAAGAAAAAAGAGAGCACAGATAAAAATATACAGTGATAGATGATGTTACATAATATAATGTTTAGTTTTAAATCTCTTTATTATGCACGTACACTAAAGTCAACCAGTTTCAGTTTTATATTATATAACCTTTATATTATATAGTTAGTATATAACCTTCTTTAGTACAATATAGCATATATACTATATTGTCTTGAAGAAGATTCGGTCCAGCTGAAACAAGTTGACTTAGTATATGTGATTAATAAAGTGGTTTAAACATTATATTATTTAATTATAATATCAAACCACTAAGTAATTGATTTCTTTGAAAATTTACATAATTTCATCTAAATATTTTTTGAAATCTAAGAGTTAGGTTATATAAATTATGTGTAGGCTTCAAAAATACAAAGAGTATATATTTGAGTAATATTTTTACTGCTTTTATTTTTTTTAAATATTAAAATCTATTTCATGATCCGAGTAAAAACAATTCTACGATATAGATATAAATTACGATTTATTGCACATAATATACTTCACTTGCTAGGCCGAGGTAAGATTTATCGATGCATTTTACTGAATTTTTAGATGTGAATATCCACGAATAATGAATAATGTATAAATCTAGCGAGATAAACCCATGCAGCGTATAATTTCTTCATATCATATCCGCCAATGTTCTAAAATAATAAGAACTTCGTTTGAATTTTCACAAAATAACAGATTTAAAAAAGATCTGCTTACGATATTACAATTTTCTAACTTAAGGAAGATTTTAAGCTAATAGTAAGTACAAGGTTCTATTCCCTTTGAATTGTTAAGCGCAGACATTATAACAATGCTTATTTAATATACGGCAATATACACCACGGTCCACGTATGTCGCATTAAATAACGTATAAAGACGAATAATAAATATATATTTCTTTAAGTTGGAAACTAAATTCAATTAACGTCATACTATTTTTCCACTACTCACGGTTAATAATTCTAGACACTGATAGTTATTAGCTATTACTCCTTATTCGAACATAATGACAAATTCAGATAATATTTCCGTTAGCACTTAAATATGCACTTTTTTATTTTTCTCATTCTCATCTAACTTCAGATGCTTACAGAATAAATGATTTGTATTTACAGTAAGCCCTCGATGTAACAGTCAAATTAAATCAATTATAACTTAAGGACAATTGAAAAAATTTCCAGAATACAGGACAGCGTATTGAAAGAGCAAACGAGTTCTAGCCACTATTTATAAGTACAAAAAGTTAAATACAATGTTGTAAACAAAGTTCTTAAAATTAATTAGGCTGTATTTAAACAGTTATGAAATAATTTATTAAGGAAAACACATTCTTATTGTGAAGTTGTAATTATTCAGAACATAGGTCTGTGATATTTTAAATACTAAATAAATGTATTAATTATAAATATATACATATAATTAATACATTTATTTAGTATATGAAATAATTTTGTTCCTCACTTCTTAAAACTTAAACTGTACAACGAACTAATCGTTCAGTCCCTTGGATTTTATTATAGAGTGACACGATATACGCATATATAATATATATAGTAATTTATTATTTGATGCCATGGTTACAACACAATTTTTTAATTTTTTAATGTATTAAAAATAGAGAAGATTGAAAATCACAGTATAAGAAATAACTGGATATCTTGACTAGTAAACTTTTTGTAAGTAATGATTTAAAATGTACATATTTGCGTAAAACGAATTTTCATTAGTAAAAATATCTAATGATATGGCAACACTGTATACTTCAGAAATGCGTATGGATAGAATGCCAAAGGACTAACGGGGCACTCGTGGAAACTAATAAATTTCTAGAATTAATAAAAGCCAATAGAGAACATTACAAATTAATACTTAAAGATAATCATTTTGTTCATGTTGCTCATTGGATTGAATTGTAAAATAATAAAAAATATCAACTTTTGTTTCGGTTTTGTAATGTTTGTAATTTGTACTTTTTGTTCACAAAAGAAAACATTTATTTGGTTTTAGATATATGAATGTTTATAATATGAAATCTATTTTCATATTTTGTGATGAATACGTAAAAATTAAAAATATTCTTCCAAGAGAAAAGGCCAGGACCCATTCAGGGTTGTAGAGCTATGAGGGGGACGATAGTGATTTTTATATTTAGTTCTTATCGAAT